>PPXL03000003.1:682253-1364507 GCA_003706765.3 Xingzhongia hampshirensis | reverse complement strand
ATGGACTGGAGCGTTTACTAGTACTACCACTGAAGCTAACCCAAGCGGACCAGGATCTATTGTTGTTATTGAGACTCCTAGTGGATCAAGTTCAGTTCCTTTGTCAACTACCACTACTGGATGGACTGGATCATTCACTTCCACTACCACCGAAGCTAACCCAAGCGGACCAGGATCTATTGTTGTTATTGAAACACCAACCTCTTCAGGTTCTGTTCCTTTGTCAACTACTACTATCCCATGGACTGGATCATTCACTTCCACGACCACTGAAGCTAACCCAAGTGGACCAGGATCTATTGTTGTTATTGAAACACCAACCTCTTCAGGTTCTAGTGGTTACCCAACTACTACTATCCCATGGACTGGAGCGTTTACTAGTACTACCACTGAAGCTAACCCAAGTGGACCAGGATCTATTGTTGTTATTGAGACTCCTAGTGGATCAAGTTCAGTTCCTTTGTCAACTACCACTACTGGATGGACTGGATCATTCACTTCCACTACCACCGAAGCTAACCCAAGCGGACCAGGATCTATTGTTGTTATTGAAACTCCAACTTCCTCGGGATCTAGTGGTTACCCAACTACTACTATCCCATGGACTGGATCGTTTACTAGTACTACCACTGAAGCTAACCCAAGCGGACCAGGATCTATTGTTGTTATTGAAACACCAACCTCTTCAAGTTCAGTTCCTTTGTCAACGACCACTACTGGATGGACTGGATCATTCACTTCCACTACCACCGAAGCTAACCCAAGTGGACCAGGATCTATCGTTGTTGTTGAAACTCCAACTTCCTCGGGTTCTAGTGGTTACCCAACTACTACTATCCCATGGACTGGATCATTCACTTCCACTACCACCGAAGCTAACCCAAGCGGACCAGGATCTATTGTTGTTATTGAAACTCCAACTTCCTCGGGATCTAGTGGTTACCCAACTACTACTATCCCATGGACTGGATCGTTTACTAGTACTACCACTGAAGCTAACCCAAGCGGACCAGGATCTATTGTTGTTATTGAAACACCAACCTCTTCAGGTTCTGTTCCTTTGTCAACTACTACTATCCCATGGACTGGATCATTCACTTCCACTACCACCGAAGCTAACCCAAGCGGACCAGGATCTATTGTTGTTATTGAAACTCCTAGTGGATCAAGTTCTGTTCCTTTGTCAACAAGCACTACTGGATGGACTGGATCTTTCACTTCCACTACTACTGAAGCTAATCCAAGCGCTCCAGGGTCTATCGTTGTTGAGCTGAGAACTGATAATTCAGAATCCTATAATGGTTATACCACTATAACTATAACTGAGCCATGTACCGACGGATCTGGTACCACATATTACGTTACTGGTGGTAATTCAGTGGTAACAAAGGTGATAGGATCCCCAACAGAAACATCGTATGTTACTGCTACTATCACAGAAGAATGCTCTTGTACAGCTGAAACTTCCTACTATGTTACTGGGGCTGACTCTACTGTTACGAAGGTTATTGGTACTCCAGGAGGTGCTGTAGCATCCACTGCTCAAGCAACCCTAACTGATACAGATTCCACACTAAGTGCTGGTTCAATGGGAAGTTCAAGTGCCTCGGAAACTAGTACATCTCTCAATGCTAGTGTTTTTGAAGGTGGTGTAATGGCTTCTTCAGCTTCCTTGAGTGTGGTTCTCTTGTTGATATCATCATTTTTGTTGTGATAGCAGGGTCTGTCCAATTCCATCTTCTTTAAGGATTGACCCTTTCAATATACTGATAATCCTGGCTATTTTTGATTTCCTTTTTACTTTCAGAGTAATTTCCTTCCAACCATTTCTCAGAGATGATTTTTCTTCTATCGCTTTTTTGGGTTCTGATTTCACGAATTCCCTCTTCTATAAGTGTTTCTTGATAGTATAATGATTGCTTATATATTTGACTGTAAGAGTACGATAACCTCGTAAACATAATGCGCAGGCTCAAAGGAGGAAGAAGTGAATGTTGTTGTTCAAGTGTTTGAAAAACTCTTATTAGATATGACGATGGTGATGACGATATTGATAAAGATATTGACGACGATCAAGAGGTAGATGATGAATCAGGCAGAGAGGAGGGAGAAATGAAAGGACAAAAAGGGCATACAGAGCTCTAGAGCTTTGTCGCTGAAAAATCCAAAAGGTAGCACAGAGATTTCCGTTTCTTATTTGATAAAGCACGGCAACTATCGAAGATTGCAAATCAAAAGCGATTCTTACGTAGTAAAGCTAATAAATTTTGACAAGAAAGCACTGCCATAATCATGAGCAGAATTCATGACAGCCATTGTCATTCGCTATAGAGTTTCGCGGAGCTATCAGGTGTTTATTTTATTTATTATTACTTATTATCCTCTTTCAGTGAGTTCTGTCTGAGATTACAGGTGACCAAGTGACCGATTCTTTCTGAGTGTGCCAAATTGATAACATTTTTTCAGCGATGTAGATGATGTTGGTATTCAATGAGTCGAAAGTGAAGCCAGCACAGGAGGGCTTCAATAGAAAAAAGAATTCCGTACAACATTGAGTCTTGTTGTCTCTTATTTCCGACAAGTGCATAGAGAAAGTAACAAAAATTAATTTAACAGCTGCGAGTTTTATGCAAGATAAAGCTATTTAAAGATGACTAATAAATCGACTGAATTGCTGACTAACAAAACTCTTTCTACTCATATTATTTAAGCTTTCAAAACCTGCGTATCTTGACTCCGAAGAGCTCTACTATTGAGAAATCAATAAAATATATATCTGATTAAAAATACATACAATTTATCCATTAGCCCAAAAACCAAAATCCGACAGTAAAGTGCGTTCACGAATGCAATTCCGTTTCACGAACCAAAATTGCATTATAGTTAGCCAATAAGTGATCTAACACAAGAGAAAAAGAGAATTGATTCTTTTTGCTCTCAAGCCATCAAGTCAAACAACGAAACTATATTGAATACATGAATCCTGGATTCTGCTTATCAGTCAGATCAGCAAATTCAATGTTTTCAAGTTTGTCATATTTATCACCCAAAGCCAGTCTTTGGGCTTCTCTTTTTCTATTCTCTGAGGAATAAGAGATTCCAAGAGATATAATCAAAACAATGCAAGTTGCGTAACAACCCACTATACAACCTTTAGCACTGTGATAATCAGGTGCTTCGGAAGGTTTGAAAGTTTGTGGACCAACAACATTACCTGTACAATAGCCAATCAGACAGATAGCGTTAGTAACTAATTTCTTAGTATGACCTGCAACATTAGATTGGATAAGAGAAGTCAAGCATATGAAACCAATATCTGCAACTGACATGATAAATAAGCCCGCTAAGGCAACTTTACTTTCCGGAGCAAATGCCAGCATAGCAGAGCCCGTTAGCGATATTGATGTAGCACAAACAGCAACAAAAACCCTTGACTTAAACAGTCCACAGCTATAGGTGGCTGAAATCAAGACCATCGAAGTAAAAGAACAGCCACAAAGACCTATATTTAAACGCAAGGAAGCCGCTGTGGAAAAATTGAATGATTTGAAGATTATAGCACTGAAATTAGTAATTCCGCCATTTGGAACTTCAGAAACAACAGCTAAACAGAACATTAACCAGGTTCTGTAATCGGTTAAGCATTCTATTAGCTGATCCATTTTGAATTTCTTGTTACCAAAGCCTTGATTATTGTTTCGAATTCTCTCTACAACCATCATCTTTTCTTCTTTGCTCAAAAACCAAGCTCCGAGAGGCGTATCTGGGACATGGAAGTAGAAAGCAGCAGCTAGTACCAAATTGATAAGGCCTATGATGACATAGGAAACTTTCCAAGACGCAACAGACCATTCACTACCATGCAGGTACAGACCTAAAGCAATTGCATACCCCATAATACCACCAATGTTACAAGCACCTATCCAGATAGTTGTTCTCATGAAGTGCTCATCTTTCTTGTACCATTGGGTAGTCATAATAACCATAGCGGGAGTAATTGCACTTTCAAACATACCTAGAGCGACCCTCAAAAACAGGAAACCTCTAACATTTGTTGCAGGGACCAAACAGATACATACTCCCCATAGAAAAATAAACACAGAAGTCACCTTAGCCATTGGAAATCTTTGTAGAAGATATGAAGCAGGGAATTCAAACACCAAGTATCCCAGATAAAATGCTGAGCCTAACCAACTATAGGTCGCCTCAGACATACCCATGTCTTCCTGCATGCCCATAACCGATGAGAAGGAGTTCGTGACCTTGTCCATGTACTGGACACCGTATAAAAAGGTGATGAAAGGTAAGAAGTAAAGGTCAATCTTACGCATTAGCTTTTTGTCTTGCTCTGCTGTCAATACCAGACCCTTGGATTCCATTGCAGTATTCATAGCTTCATCAACATTTTTGGCATTCAAACGGTATTCTCTACCATTGACAGAGATAACAGCATCCACAATATCACCATCCACACTTTCTACTTCCACCTCTTCATAAGCAACATTAGATTTAGTTTCTTTAGCTTCAGACATGATCTATTATAGTTAACAAAAAACAGTATATTACAAGACTCGCTCTTGTGAAATTGAGAGATATCTTGAAGGATAAATCGAGCCATATATGTAAATATCTTCATATATGTACATGTCTTCTCATTCAGTGGCAGTATCAAGTTTCACAGTACTCAACTTCAGAAAAGAGTCAATCAGCGGTTTATCATATTGAGATAAGTTTGCAAATAGGAAAAGCTTCCTGATGTAGAAGGTTTAAAGAACAGCGATATATGGAAAAGCAGATAGTGATCATTATTGAGAAAGCTTTACAGCAAATTGGTACCGAAAAACAGTGAAGTCAGCGGTGTATAATGTCCAGATAAGTCTGGATGTTGGGAAAACTTCCGGATATGTAAGATATAGCGAGCGTTGATAATGCACTGCGCTGGATCTCCACACGGAAAACTAAAATCTTACACTTCAAAGAGGCATGATAGACTTTAGAGTTACTTTAGCATTTCAAATTTGAAACCAAGAATAGCAGATCTTTTTTTCATTATATTGCGGGTTTCTGTTTCAAGGAAGGATGTGCGCTGATAACGAACGCTTCGCTGTAAGAATAGGTTTCTATTCTTCAAGTATTTCGCAACTTGAAAGCCTTAGATGTACTTGCTGCATGATTAGGGTGCTCTTTCACTAATGATTCTATATTCTATTTAATGCTATTCGTTGCTGTTTGCTCAAGGAACTTATTTGTCTATCAACACTGCTGATAACTGAAGATCTATAGAGTACTCCTTCAAGTCTATGTCTAATCCAGAGTATTTTCCAAAGGATGACTACACCGTTTCTTATTGGCTGACTCAACAAAATGAGTTCTCTCGCCATAGAACAACAAATGATATTCCTGAAGAGGTTGATGTGCTAATCATAGGTTCTGGTTATGCTGGTACTTCCACTGCATATTTCTTACAACAACAAGATCCAGCATTGAGAGTTGCACTTTATGAGGCTAGAGAAATATGTTCAGGTGCAACTGGTCGAAATGGTGGACACATCAAACCTTTCTACCATAACTTATACGACTATTACGAATCTTTATTGGGGATTAGGGGAGCAGCTGAAGTGGTCAACTCAGAATTTGAGCATTTATGGGCTTTGAAGAAATTAATCGAAGATAATGAAATTGATTGCGATTTTTTCTTAACTAGAGCTTGTGATATTTATCCATATGATGATGATACAAGAATGAAGAGTGATTTGACCTGTTCCAGAAATATGTTAAAAAATCCTTATATCACTGATGAATTAAAAAAGCATTTTCAAATCTTATATGGAGAACAAGCTAAAATTGTATCCAAGAACACTCAAACTGATATTACAATAACTTACCCTGCAGCATCTTGTTGGCCATGGAAACTGATGACTGCCCTTTTGAAACAATGTGTAGCCAAAGGTTTAAATTTACAAGCTAATACTTTAGTGACTGAAGTGGTTCCAGTTGATGATAAATGGTTAGTCAAAACTGAACGCGGTACCACGCTAACTAAAAAGGTTGTTTACTGCACAAATGGATACACCAAGGCTTTATTACGGGATCTTGGGAATACTATCGTTCCACAGAAGACTGTTTGTTGTTCTATCGAAGCGCAAGATAAATCTGCAATTCCTCATTTGAGTAATTCTTATTGTATGTTCAGTTCTGGCCCAAAACTTTGTTATTTGATAAACAGGCCGGATGGTACAGTTATCACAGGTGGAAAAGATGAATTATTGTTCAGTGCTGAAGGACCTGACCACCTTAAAGATTTGTTTAATACTGTTGACGATACTTCTGTTCCAGAGACTTTCGTGAAGGAATTTAGTACTTTTATGCAAGATAATTATGTTACTTGGAAGAATACCAAAACCAAAGTTACCCACGTCTGGAGTGGAATTTTAGGTATGACTAATGATTTCTTGCCATATGTTGGTGAACTAGATTGTATTGGTAAGAAAAATAGCTATATTGTTGCTGGATTCCATGGCCATGGTATGCCTAGAGTTTTCCTTTCAGGTAAGGCTATTGCAACTTGTATTACTCAGAACAAATCCATTAATGATATCGAATATGTTATTCCTAGAGGATTTTCAATTAGTAAAGAGAGAGCTCAAAAGCAAAACTTTTACGAGGAATCTTTACGAGAACTAGCAGCTGAGAAGTTTGCAAGAGCCTAACGAATCTAGCCAATATCACTTTGTAAGAGATTACATGGATGAGAAGAGTAGGGAGCTTGCAGTAAGGCTTAGGTAGACAAACACCAATTATAAGATGGATAACTTCTGGAAACATTAAGGTTTGTAGTAAGAGATTCGCTAGAGAAAAGAGCAGAAAACCAGCGTTTTCGAAAATCACAGCTGATAATAGTTCGAAAGCGATCAACCAATATGGTTTTTTAAGAAAAACTTCTGGCTACTTACAAGGGGAAACTGCTTTATCTTGTACCAGTGCTCTTAGTCATATCGTATACCTCTAAGTACAGAAGCAATAAAGCAAACAAAAGATTTTTTTTTGATATCTTCCTCGTTAGTATGGTAGCTATTTGACGTGAAATGTCTCCTGTTGCTGTTTATCCAAAAAAGAATCAAGTAAACGACGAAATTAAATTTATTGATTAGATGATTGATAGCTGATTTTGGCTCATATGGGCGGTCAATTATCATGGACTGGATACTGTGTACTGTGCTATGCCTTCTTTCGTGGAAAGAACACTTGACTTTTCCGTGAGTTCTGTAATGCTAGAGTTTCTACCTTCTCTTTGTTGTGTGAATTGCTACGGTTCCAGTCTAAGATTTTTCAAGCATCATTCCAAAGGTCTATCTCTGGAACTCATCGATCCCCAAGATGAATTAACTAACATGCTTTGCGAACGCCTACATACTTAATATAAGCTGAAAGAGAAAATGCCAGAAAATCTTCGATAACTAAAAAGTTCATAAAATATGAGACTCAAAAGAACTCTCATCTTGATGCTTCCTTTTTTATCTATTAAGCGATTTATCAAGCCCGTTTTATTGAATTTTTCTCGTAATATCTTGAGTAATTTATAGCTGGAATCAATTGTTATGATGAAGGGCTTATATTTTTATTAAGTTGGTATTAAAGATTCATTACTATTTACATTGAAACTTCTTTCTATCTATTTTTGAGGATCTTTAGCCTCTTTGACAAATCTCTCTGCTGCAAGTTTCAAAGTTTCTTCATGAAAGTTCTTTTTTTGCATTCTTTCTTTACTAACAAAAAATGCTCTAGGAATAACATATTCGATATCATTAATGGATTTGTTCTGAGTAATACAAGTTGCAATAGCCTTACCTGAAAGGAAAACTCTAGGCATACCATGGCCATGGAATCCAGCAACAATATAGCTATTTTTCTTACCAATACAATCTAGTTCACCAACATATGGAAAGAAATCGTTAGTTTTTCCTAAAATACCGCTCCAAATGTTGGTAATTTTGGTCGTAGTGTTCTTCCAAGTAACATAATTATCTTGCATATAAGTATCAAACTCCTTTTTGAAAATCTCTGGGACAGTAGTATCATCGACGGTATTGAAAATGTCTTTCAAATGATCAGGGCCTTTTGCATTGAATAATAACTCATTCTTACCACCGACAATAACTGTACCGTTTGGCCTATTGATCAAGTAACAATCTTCTGGCTTAGAACTGTACAAACAATAAGAGTTAGTTAGATGAGGAGTAGCAGATTTATCCTCAGCTTCAATAGAGCAACAGATGCCCTTTTGTGGAACAATAACATCACCAAAATCCCTCAATAAAGCTTTAGTATAACCATTTGTGCAGTAAACAACCTTCTTAGTTAGCGTGGTACCGCGTTCAGTTTTGACTAACCATTTATCATCAACTGGAACCACTTCAGTCACTAAAGTATTAGCTTGTAAATTTAAGCCTTTGTTTACACTTTTTTTCAAGATGCCTGTCATCAGTTTCCATGGCCAACAAGTAGCGGCTGGAAAACTGATGGCGATATCGGTATGATTGTTTTTTGATACCATTTTAGCGTTTTCTCCATATAAAATATGAATATTTTTTTTCAATTCCTCTGTGACATAGGGATTTTTTAACATGTGTTTAACGTTGGTCAATTGTTTTTGAACTAACGGGTCATCTTCAATTGTGCAAATATCAAAAGCTCTAGTCATGAAAAAATCACAATTGATTTCATTATCTTCAATCAGTTTTTTCAAGGTCCATAAATGCTCAAATTCTGAATTAACAACTTCTGCTACACCTCTTTGACCCAAAAAGGATTCATAGTAGTCATAATACGTATGGTAGAAAGGTTTTATATGTCCGCCATTACGACCAGTTGCACCTGAGCATATTGTTCTAGCTTCGTAAAGAGCGATCTTCAGGTTTGGATCCTGCTGTTGCAAGAAGTAAGCAGTAGAAGTACCAGCGTAGCCTGAGCCAATGATTAAGACATCAACTTTTTCTGGAATATTCTCAGTAGTTCTATGGTGAGAGAATTCGTCCTGTTGGCTCAGCCAGTATGATATAGTGTAGTTATCCTTTGGAAAGTATTCTGGATTAGACATGAATGTAAACGAATTGATAAATAATTTGTAGTACACAGTTCTAGCATTCAGGTGGGATTGTAAAGGAGAAATGAGTGTCTTTATAAGGTATAGAGAAAATTGATCACTGAATCAACATTAATCTAAATCGTTATTTAGGGTAGGGCCTATTTCCCCTTTATTGAGCCAGCTTATCCTAACTGCAGCTAAATGCCCCTTCCATATCGGAAATACTTCTACTTCGAGCGAAAAAAATAGCCCTGTAATCATCATTTCTGATTTTGGCATATATTTTGATCAGAAATCTATATATTATATTAAATGTAGGGCTCAATCACTACAGACTGCACCATCAAGACAAAGCATCACTAATTGCTGATGGCTGATATCCCAGTAACAAAGGTAGCTGCTAGTCATCCGTTCCCCTGTTTCACTCAATAGGGATGCAACAATGGAAAAAGCATGTGATTCAGTTAGAGAAGCAGCTACAAATAGTGCAGAAAAATTTGTCAGTCTCCTTGAGTGCTAACCATTTCAATTTCTCTCCATGTCGTTTCATGACAATCTTTTACCGAAGAGTATAAATATCAAGTGATTTCGAAACTTGTTATATATCATTGCACTTTTTTCATGGAGAATGTGAACAACACTAATGAGTTTGGAAAAGCCATTCGTCTAAGCACGGAGCGATTTTATATTCTTTCTCAAGGCTGTACTGGATATACTGGATATATAGCGTCGTAATGTTGTACCTTCTCCTGTTGACACCAGAGGAAGGAAGATGCGTTGAATGAGGGCAGCAAAATTCTTTGTTGGATTAATAAGCGTTCTATCGAAATGTGGTACACTTCCAATAACCGAAATTAGGAACGTTACCTTCGGCGAGCGAAAACCTAAGTTCGTTGTGTCAACAAATGGTTAGTAACTACACTCATGGAAACCCGATATGGATTCAAAAGTGGAGAAACAAAGTATAAGCAAAATTAAGAGCAAAAGGTCGAGGAACGGCTGTACAAACTGCCGGAAGAGAAAGAAAAAATGCGATGAGATCACTCCCATTTGTACAGGTTGCTATAAAAGAAACTTGGCCTGTCAGTATAAATTAGTTGATGATGAGCGTTACTTGTCAAAACGGGATGATTATGCTGAAAACAAAGTACAGTTTATTTTCTGCAAGGATTTCTTTGGTGCTGAACTACTAAACTTCCTGCTGACGCATGACCAGTCTACTTTAGATAGCCCATTCAAGCTAGCCATTACAACAGATACAACAAACCCAATGGAACTCAATTTTTTTGATGATTTATTTTCTTCAGACATAGATAGTGACATCTTCAGTAAACTGTTGATGATTCCTTCTCCGAATGATACTGGCTTGAAAATAAGATTGCCTGTGGATCTGACCAAAAGAGAACTACAATATTTTGAATACTATTGCAGAAATATCCTTCCAGGTTTATCCATAGTACCTCAAGAACTAAACCATTACTCCAAAATATACTTTTCTTTAGCTTTCCAAGAGAAATCTGTGTTATATGCGTTGATTTTATGGGGCTGCAAAATGATGAGAGACGCAAACGTAAGATATCACATAATGAATGAAGAATATGATAAATTTTTGAATATTGTTCTAACAGAAGTCAAAGTAATGGAATCCGACCTAACTAGAGATAAATTTTTGATGTCATTCGTTTCTTATATGATATTGGTTGGAATGGAAGCTTCATTTGGCGATACAGTAAATTGGTCAAACTATTTTACTTCTGCTTTCCGATTACTCAACAGAATGCCAGGTAAGTTTCGTTATTTGCTACATAGTTATTCTATAGAAGGACATATTTTAGCGGAGAATTTTGCATATTTTGATGTGTTGGCTTCACAATCAAATGAAAATGGAACATTCTACCCAATTTCTGACTATGAGGAGTTATTCACAAATAGCGCTATATCGAGACATGATCCCCTTCAAGGATGTATCAGGCCTTTGATATTGATGATTGGCAAAACAGTTAACTTATTGGTTGAATGTAACTCTTTGAAATCGGCTATAGACTTACAAGAATCTGATCGGTATGGAGTTATTTCAGATATACTCGAAAGGGCCAACAATCTTGATCATGAATTGAGATTTTGTAAACCTGATCTCAGTTGTTTGAGATTTGTGAAGACTGACAGAGAACTGGAATATCATTTAACTTTCTTTGAGATGTATCAAATATCAACTCAATTGTATTTGAGACAAGTTATTAGGAATTTACCATCTGCCGCACTTGAGGTACAAATGCTCATGTTCAATTTGAAGGAAGATATGAAAATTTTGATTGGAATTGATTCATTCAAAAGAAGTTTAGCATTTCCCATGTTATTGCTTGGACTCTGTGCCATCAGTTCTGACCATCGTAAAGAGGTGAAATCCTTTTTCGAAAGCCTGATTAAAGTCAATGGCTATTTGAGCAGCTATCAAAGGACTTGGCATGTTGTGCAGAATGTTTGGGAACAAAATTACAATGGTCAACTCTATATTGATTGGTTCAAAATAACAAGAAAACTAGGCTGGAAATTAAATTTGGGGAGGTAACCTACAATTGCTATAATTCTATACACTAAATATGAGTTTATGTTTCATTTCAAAGCTTAGACTTACTAAGCCCATTGAGTAGATTGACAGCCTTTGTCGCCATTCCTAAGCCGGCTTGATAACCATATCCAGAGGCACCATAGTTATGAATCAGAATTTTGCCATCAGAGAGACGTTCCAGTTCAATTCTAGCTCTTCCATCACCTTCACGGCTAGGTCTTAGCCCACAAGCAACATTAGTGATAACCAATGGGGCCTCCAAAAGTTCGGGCATCAATTCTGAAGTTCTCTTTATAATACTTTCAGTTTGTTCTCTGAAAGTATCAGCAGTCCAATCACCCTTTTGTACAAATCCACCTAAAATGACTTCATTATTAGAATGAGGTCTCGGAATTACATATGTTGCATAATCAGAACCCCATCTCATTCTATTTTTCTTGATATGAGGAGCTTGAATAGTAATAACTTGTCCTCTTATTGGATAGACCTTTGTATCATCAATACCTGCTAAAGATCTTGCCCCAATCCCTGTACAGTTGAACACCGCCCTTGTATTAGAAAAATAAGCTTCATTAATATGTGAAAGCTTTTTTCTTTGGATAGACACTCCTTTCGAAATCAAATGTTCTAGCAGATTGGCTAGCAAAAGAGGACTGTTGAAATTCCAAGTGGTAAAAGAAACACCAAATGCTGCACCTTTTGGTAATTGAGAGGAGGGAATAACTTTGAAATCCTTCAAGTAACGTTTCAGGGAGTCAATCTTGACCTGGGAAGGGCGAATATCCCAAAATTCCATAATAGGGAGAGTAGATGTTAAACCACTTCTATCTCCACCTAAAACTTTTTGGACTTTATGCAGATTTTTGTAGCTGTATTCGTCGTACGTCAGTGTGTCTTCATCACTACCGGAGATACAAGAGAAGTTTGCACCTGCCCATGGAGAAGTATAGTTGATTGATTGATCTCCCGGTAAAAACTCAGCAAGAATTGAAATTTTTCTTGGGTCAATCTGAGACACTTCAATTAGTTGCAAAGCAGTATATAGGCCGATAATTCCAGCTCCAACCACAACATACACAGTCATATTAGAAGCTACTAAAGATATGGAATAGAGATAATAGAAATCAATAGTAAGAAAATTGGTGATATTTAAGCATTTACAGATCATAACACATGCATCACTAAAAACACAGGAAGTTAATAGGCACGTCACATTTAAACCTAATATCGAATGATCTCTTACTTCTAGTGCTCTACACCCGCGATAACACTCATTTTTTGTCGCATTGATCTTATTTACTTGAGTTCCGAAAGAATTGATGCGCTGCATTGATTACATAATGAGCGGTTAATTTTTGCCTCTCTTTAATCTGGTACCTACAAAAACTGGTTTAAACACTTAATACGTTATATATTGGGAATAGCTCGAACCTTTCATCACCCCTTTGTGGTAGGTACCCAGACCGTTTACTGACTATCAAAACGCGAATTTTGAGTGAGCCTCTTCTTTTGCAAAATATAACATAAAACCAGGAGAATTATGATGTCTTATGTTCGATATATTTCGTGCCGAAAAATATGACTGGCGATCACACCTTATTGGAGCTAAGAAGATAGTTTTATCAAGAGCTTTGCTAAAAACAGACAAGGAGATAAATAACACCAAATTTGTTACTTTTGATCTCGGAGGGGAATCAGATGTAACATTCTTCTTTGTGCGTTGGTTTGCGTATATTGATGTCGTTGGCTCTTTATGCTCCTCTAGCATTGTTAATAAGAATAGTTTGACTTTTTATGATTTATCTTGGAGTCCTCCTATGATAAATGATGATTACATTTTTAGGTTGATGGACATAGATCTATTCATGGGCTTTGATTTAAGATGCTTAAAGTATTTTGGCGAAATTATACTGTTGGTTAGGGAAAGAGAATCAAAATACCCTCTATCTGAATTGATCTCTATTTCAATTGTTCGGAGTGCATTGATATGCAAGGACGAACTTAGTGCTTTCTTGGACTCAACAGAACTTCAGCGAGACAGAGCAATCAAAACAATTGTAGATGACCCCAAGAATAGCTTTAACAAATTATTACCAGAATATAGGATTATGAGAGCTACAAATAAGGTTTTCATTCTTTCTGGAATTCTGCAAATTTATAGAAGAATTCTGCTGATGCCTAGTGATTCACGGCTGATTCAAGAAATAGTTACGAATGTAATGGATATCACGCAGAATGATATACCGCTGGGAACATCTGCTGCATGTTGCACAGTCTTTTCATTATTTACATGCGGATGCGAGGCTAAATCAGACGATCAAAGATCATTTTATAAAACACGATTTGAACTACTAGCTAAAGGAGGAATGGATTTAGCACCTAGAGCAATTGATCTATTGGTAGAAACTTGGGAAACTGGTGAACATTGGGCCGATATTATTTCTCGTAAAGGAATTGATCTTGTTTTCGTTTAATATGAACAGTCTCTGAATTTATACAACTATTATAGGAAAAAATAATATTGCCAGGATCTATAAGTTTATCATAAGTTCCCCTGGTATTCAGTTACTCTATTTAGCGTTTTCAGCATTTTAATCGTAATTTATAAAAGAGTTCTTCGCAGGCAATTTAAGTACTCGGAAAGACCCAACAAGTTAACAAAAATAAATACATAGTAAGAAATTCAATTAGTCTAATAAATAACAACCACTGTAGCATATAATTTGCTTTAAATCACTCATCATAAATCTATTCCAAACATAAAATGCGTCAGTAACCAAAAATATTTCTAGTATTTATTTTGTAAAAATAACGCACAAAAACCAATAAGGACTTCATCAAATAATACTGAGAAAATGTTTCAAAGACAGTGAATATTTAAGATGTCTACATCTTATTTGAGAACTAAATAAACTCTTCCCTCCCAAGGGGTCAATTTCCCTTCCCTTGGGGTGTGGACATTTGAAATTAACAGCTCTACCTTTCCTTCAATGAGGGATTGAAAATTGACATCGTCATCGCTAAAATTCAACACTATATAAGCCTTCTTATCACCCATAGTTTTTGTATAGGAAAAGAGTCTTGCGTTGTTGATATCCAGAACCGTCAGACTGCCATGAACAAAAATGTCATTATGAGTTTTTCTTAGCTTTATAGACCTTTTCCAGAAATTGAAAATAGAGTCCGGATCATTATATTGTGACTGTGCATTGATTTCTTTGAAATTGTCGTTAACTTTCATCCAGGGTTTACCACTAGTGAACCCACCATTTGAGGAAGAGTCCCATTGTAAGGGAGTTCTTGCATTATCTCTTGCGAGAAGACTGATCGCATCTAAAACTAAATTCTTTTCCTGCGCAGTGTGCTCTATTTTATTGAATTCATTCCAGTAATTGATAGTTTGAATATCTAAGTACTCTTTGATATCCCATGATCTTGGAATATTGGACATTCCAATTTCTTGGCCCTGATAAATGAATAGAGTTCCTGTTAAGGTTGTTTCCAAGATAGACAGCAGTTTTGCAGATTTGATATGTAATTCTTTGGTAGAAGTATTACCAAACCTTGATACCGAGCGCGCCCTGTCGTGGTTTTCGATGAAAGCAGTTGACCAAGAATCTGTTCTATTACCATTGTCATCAATAATGAAATCAGATTGAGCTTGTATAGCTTTTTTCAAATCCGATAAAACGTAACCATCAAATTTGAAAACATCCTTTTTGTCAACACCTACTTCAACTGGATCAAAGATGAACATCATATTCATTTCCTTTTCTTTTGCACTGACGTATTTTCTAGCATCGTCCTTAGAACAATGCCCGACTTCACCGACAGTCATAGCATCGAATTTAGAAGTAGCCAGCTCGTACATTTCCTTGTGAAACTCATGAATTCTAGGGCCATTATTAACAGAGTCCCAGGAAGGCTGGTATAGAGAGTTAGGCAATAGAATTGGTGCATCAGAGAAGGACTGATTTTTAGAGTACAGACCTGCAACATCAATTCTAAAGCCTGAGATACCTTTCTCATACCAATAATTAAGGGCACTCTCATAAATAGCATATCTAGTTTCTGGGTTTTCCCAGTTCAAGTCAGGTTGAGACGGAGCAAATAATGCTAAGTAATACTGATCTGTGAGCTCATCATATTGCCATGCACTACCAGAAAACATTGAAGCCCAGTTGTTAGGCTTATCTCTCCAAATATACCAATCCCTCTTTTGACTATCCTTTGAAGATCTCGATTCTTTGAACCAAGGATGCTCAGATGAAGTATGATTGACAACCAAATCTAAGATTATCTTCATATCTCTTTTCTTGATTTCACTCACTAATTGCTCCATATCATTCATAGTACCAAACGTTGGGTTAATATCTTCGTAATCAGAAATATCGTAGCCCATATCATCCATAGGAGACTTGAACATTGGAGATAACCATATAACAGTGGCACCTAAATCCTTAACATGATCTAATTTAGAAATGATACCACGCAAATCACCAACTCCGTCACCATCAGAATCTTTGAAGGAAGCAGGCCAAATTTGGTAAACGATGGAATCTTTCCACCAAGGTTCGTTTTCAATTGTCATTGTTATGATAATAGGAAAGTCAAAACATAAAATATACATGAAGGAAGCAATATAGCTTTTTATATTGGCGATTTCGCATTATTTATATAATGCGATAATTGACACGATATTAAATGCGAAAAGATTTCACTGCAATTCTGAGAAGGTTCTGATGAGTTCGGACTAAGAAATATATGGAGCAGCTAAAAGAGAAGAAATGATATATGGATCTGATGTTTGAAGTCATAGAGAACAGTAAAAGTAGAGACCAAGACGCTCTTATAGAAGCTTAGTGAAGACGGTAGAGAAATCTTTTCTCAAAATTCAACAAAATAAAATGGAGGCGATTTCTTTGGTACTGAAACTATGTACAAAGATAGTACCTTAGACTTAGAACATTAATAGACCAAAGACATTGAGATGGTTCTTTGGATGCTCTGTATTATCTCCTTGCTAATAATCCCCAACCCCAGATTTATATAACACACATTACCCTGATCGCAATAATCAGAAAATCGCGGAGAGAGAGAGACAAGAGAATAAAACATAGAGTTAGAGTGAACACAATTACTGTTTACAAAATCAAGATTATTGAAAGACAAGCCCCTTAAAGTGCGGTTGTACTGAAACTTTAACGGAAATGGCTCCAGTAATGTCTCCACAAGTAAGTTAATTGTCCCATTATTTCACTTTAGTTCAAGCATCTGACAAGTACTGACTATAGGGGCGTCTGAGAGTCTCTCTCAAAATGGCTATAAGTAGATTGAGATTTGCACAAACTAAAAACACGGCCTTGACTAAGCAGCAAAGAAGACAGATGGCTGAGCTATTAACACTTGGTAAAGAGGAAAGTGCCAGAATTCGCGTTGAAAATATTATCAGAGAAGATATTTATATAGAACTCTTGGAGATGTTAGAGTTATACTGTGAATTGCTCCTAGCAAGAATAAGTCTACTGGAAAAGAAAGAATGCGACCCTGGACTGGAGGAGGCTGTCAAGACGATAATTTATGCTGCTCCTCACACTGATATTAAGGAGCTATTGACTGTAAGGGATCTGCTAGCTCATAAATTTGGTCAAGAGTTCACTCTTTCTGCTTTGGAAAATGAGGACCATGTTATTGCTGAAAAGATAGTTAAAAGAACTGCTGTTCAAGCCCCAAAGCCACAATTAGTCTCCCTTTACCTCAAAGAAATTGCCAGGGCTTACGACGTACCATTTAGTGAATTGACTGAAGAAGAGGAGTTTGCACACGAATCAGATGAAGATATCGGAGATATCGCAGCAGAAAATGATGCCAGCTATGATGATAAACCTATTCGTGTAGAATTGCAAATGGAAGAAGACACCGCAAGCTTGCCAACTCCAAGGAAACTTTCTGGTGTTGATTTGCCAGACCCAAATGAAAGAGGACATAAATCTCCTATATCCGTACGCCCTCCTCATAAGACTAGTGATAATCCACATCCAACGGTGAAGATTCCTCAAGATGTTCAGAAGAATGTTAGCAAAACAAAGAGAAATAGTGATGTTGGACTGAAGAATAAAAACGATTCTGATATTGATTCCTTAAGAAAGAGATTTGAGGCCTTGAAAAGATAGCACTCCAGGTACGCATTAAGTACATGTAATAATATAAGATATATTCTCCAAAACAACGCTACTCACCTTAATGCGTCCCCCCCATATACTTCATAAAACACCTCAACACCATTGTCACTCAAAACTCATTCAAAACTCATAGCCATTGGCTTATTCAATCTGTCTGTCAATATATATGATATATTTAGCATATTCACCAACAAGCTTTCAACTAGTAGTACATAATGATTTATTTATGAAAGATTCGTAAAATATTTAGCAATTTAATTATTTTTAAAGCATTTAATATTCTTGATAAAAAGAATATATACTAGAATAAGAAGTGAGTTCTTTTGAACTAAATAATTGAAACTGTCCTAAGAGTGTATTTAAGATTTGAAAAATTAAGAAAGGAGAAAGGGAAAAGGTAGAGCTATACTATTTAGAAATACTGGAGATCAGTTGAGTGCGATATATGGCGACGATAAGAATAATTTTTGGGGGTTGGTTCCCGTTTGAGAAAGGTTATGATACTTGACGATTCAAAAATAATGAACCATTTAGCACAAATTAACGATAAGAAAACGCATGTCCAGTGGGAAGTAGTTCAACATGCCTGATCGCATGTCGTCTAATATATTTGTACTCTTTTGGATCTTTGGTCTTCTTAATAATGTTTTATATGTTGTCATTCTTTCAGCTGCTTTTGATTTAGTGGGGCCCTTGGCGAAGGCTACAGTCTTATTACCTGACATTCTTCCTTCTTTTTTGATTAAGATTACGGCACCATTTTTCATTCACTTTGTCCCTTATTCGAGGAGAGTCCACTCATTAATTGTTTTGAGTATAACAGGAATGTTTCTTGTAACTTTTGGTAGTATCCCTGTTAAACTTTTAGGCATTTCTCTTGCTTCATTGAGCGCAGGACTCGGTGAGATTACCTTTTTACAATTAACACATTTTTACAAGGAGGAAAGTTTAAGTGGATGGAGTTCTGGAACTGGAGGTGCTGGATTGGTTGGAAGCGGAGTTTATTTATTATTAACTACGATCTTGAAGATCAATGTGAAAACAACATTGTTGTTATTTTCTTTATTCCCATTAGGATTCCTTTCTTATTTTAGGTTACCAGAACTACCCGAGTATCAATCCATTGAAGAGCCCATTATAGAGGGAAATATATCGAACACGTTTTCCCAAACTTTGTCAAAATTGAAAAAACTGATTGCACCTTTCATGATCCCGTTATCAACTGTTTATTTCGCAGAGTACTTGATCAATCAATCAGTATCTCCTACTCTATTATTCCCGTTGGATGAAACTCCTTTTGATGAATATCGTGACATCTTTGTCACCTATGGAACACTCTATCAGCTAGGAGTTTTTATCTCAAGATCTTCGTCTAAGTACATCAGAGTAACCAAACTCTATATTCCTTCAATACTGCAGTTTATCAATCTAGTACTCTTGATATTGCAATCCTTATTTTTTTTCATACCAAATGTTTATGGTATTATGCTAATAGTATTCTATGAGGGATTATTGGGTGGGGTTTCATATGTTAATACATTTATGCTAATTATTGATACCGTTCCAGATAACGAGCGTGAGTTTTCATTGGGAGCAACATCGATGAGCGATTCAGGAGGAATCGTACTATCAGCATTAGTCGGACTTTGGTTGGAACCAAGATTATGTGAATATCAATCTAACCATGGAAGAAACTGGTGCAAAACCTAATGTTTCTTTTTAGACAAACCTAAAAAATTATTTGCCTTCCTTTTGACTATCTTTGAGGGTATTATCTTTGGTAGCGTAGCTGTAATTGGCAGTTCATAATCGGAATCAGAGTCTGACTGGTCAGACACTTGTTGTTTGAATGCTTCAAGTGTTAATTTTTCGTACTGCTCTTCTTCAATATTCTTTTGTAACTGTAACTCTAGTTGTTTTTGTTTTATTAAATCAACCTTACTCAATCGAGATTTGTTTATTTGAATATCTTCTAGCTCATCATTCAATTTTTGTTGACGTCTTATTGAATCTAATCTTGATTCTAGATCCTCCAAACTTGTTTGCTTTGTACTGTCATTGACTTCTTTGAGTTTAGCATCTGCCTCTTCCTTTTCTAGTCTGTCTAATGTCTCTTCCAAAGTTTCCTTTTTTAAAGCTTCATTTTTACCTGAATCATAATTTCTTTTGGCTCCAAATTCAATCACATAATCAGCACTTTTAGGATCCACCCTATATAAAATTTCACTAGCGCATCTAGGACATTTGATATGAAGTCTTATGATTTTTATTCCTAGGTATGTCTGATCAGTGGTCTCCTTTCTGGCATTAAACTTTCGAGACTTAGGGATATAGTCACCGCAATTATCACATTTCATTGAAAAGGGAGTCATAAGACGAACAGTGGGCAGTGAAGCAGAACCTGTTTTTATTTTCCTCCTTTTCTTTATAATTTTCGAAGGATCATAGTCTGGAGGATAGTATTTATTTATGACTTTTCTCTCAGACATCTTGCGAAATTCCTTTTGCCCTTTCTTATGTCTCTATATGTTCCGATTGGGTTGATTAGTTCATATATTCATATTGTATACAGTACAAAGATCTTTAAAGAGGTTCCAAAGTTCCTTTGGTGTTCAGGTGTGTGCTTTTTCTGTTTTTTTTTTTTTTTTTTTTTTTTTTTTATTGGCAGGACACGAATATATTCCAAAAAAAGATCCAAATAAAACAAAGAAGATCCAGATTTCTTGGAAAGTGTGTTTCGCTCTGGAACAAAGAATTCTATTTCATTCACTTGGCTTTTGCTTTTGCTCTAACTAGGAATTTGTTTTTGTGCCTGCTTACATCTTGCTCCCATTCTCTTTGATCTTCAAACAGCACTGGACTATTATTACATAGCTTTTTCTTTTTTCCAGATCATTGGTGGAGTCTCCGATTTGCAAATGAAGCTTCTTACTCTATACATTGGATCCTTGTTGATCATCACCGCTCGGGCAATTTGGTTAACTGCAGATAATCTGACGAGTTTGAATGAGGTCACAGGTATCATTGCTGATGGGCTGATGAATTATTATCCGCCATTACATGGCACTGTTGGGGCAGCTATTGGTATGTTCTCTTCTCCATACTATTGGTGGGAAGCAGGTGGAGCGTGGGGCTCACTAATAGATTTCTGGTTTTACATGGAAAATGACACTTATGTAAATGTTACATACGAAGCACTATTGGCACAGGTAGGTGATGATTGGGACTATGTTCCCTTGAACCAATCCACTACTGAAGGTAATGATGATCAAGGGTTTTGGGGTATTGCAGTTATGGCAGCCGCGGAAAGGGACTTCCCTAATCCGCCAGATGGTCAACCACAGTGGTTGTACCTAGCTCAAGCCGTTTTCAATACAATGGCCGATAGATGGGATGATGACAATTGCAATGGTGGGTTAAGATGGCAGATTTTCGAATGGAATTCTGGTTACGATTACAAGAACTCAGTCTCCAATGGGTGCTTGTTTCATCTAGGAGCAAGATTAGCAAGATATACAGGTAATACCTCGTACGTTGATTGGGCCGAGAAAGTTTACGATTGGTTGGCAGATACTGGGTTTATTTTGGAAAGTGACTGGTACTTTGTTTATGACGGAGCGGAGATTGATACAAACTGTACAGACATCACCAAACTACAATGGACCTATAATCAAGGTTTGATTATGTCAGGAACTGCTTATCTTTACAATTTCACTGAAGAAGAGAAATGGAGGAATAGAACTCTGAGATTTTTGGAAAGTTCCAGTGTTTTTTTCAATAATTCCATCATGTACGAAGCAGCTTGTCAAAATGCTGGAAATTGTAACAATGATCAAAGATCATTCAGAGCTTATTTTGCAAGATTCATGGGATTAACAGCACAATTAGTCCCAGAAACATATGATACAATCTATAGTCTATTATATGCATCTGCAAATGCTGCGTCGAACTCGTGCTCAGGTGGTACTGATGGTAATACTTGTGGTTTAGTATGGTGGCATAGTGGTTGGGATCAGTACTATGGATTAGGTGAACAAATGTCAGCCTTAGAAGTCATGCAGAATCTAAGGGTTGGTGATAGACCTGCTCCATGTACAAACTCTACCTGCGGGACCTCTCAGGGGAATGGTGCTGCTGGTACGATTACATCTCAAACAAACTTAACTCCTTTAACAATAAATAACGGTGATAAAGCCGGAGCTGCTATTATCACATGTATCATTGGTGCTTCAATTATTGGTACAGCAGTTTGGTTATTCTTATGATATTGCGCGTATGACTTAGTTTTCATTTCTTTTTTGTATTTTAAATTCTGACAAAAAAAAATATTCTTTTATTGAAGCAATGTAATCATAAACAGCATAGATTTGTTAGACTATTTCCAACTTTTGCATCTTTATTCCACCATAGTTTCACCAACTTGATGACGAAATTTGCATCACTTGTGGAGTATGGATCTAGTCCCATCTCTAGCAAATCAGAGAACTCGATAAGAATCAAACTGTCTTCTTCGTCATTCTTAGTATCATTCTCTGAATTATTTATTAGATCAATCAAGGTTCTGAAAATGTTCTTTGAAATACTTTGAAAATACCCCACAATGAATAGTGCTCTTTCAATCTGATCTTTATTAACATCTCCTAGTTCTAATATTCCCTCTAGATCTTGTTCTTCATCGATCTTGCCCTTTTCACCAGCGGATGCCCACCAATAGAACCCTGATAAGGCTAACTGTTTCCAAGATATTGGCTCTGTAACATCTGACCACCAGTTTTTGGTTTCAAAGTCAATTTCATCATTATATAACTGAAACTCTCTTGTTAGTATCTGGAATCTTTTAAGATCTCTTTGAGTAGATTTTATACATGATTCTGTATTTCCTGGGACACTGGCACTCGACGGTAGAGCTTGTGGAGCATTATCTGATAACGGAGAATTGAATTTAACCGCCAAGTCATATAAGTCGGTCTTGAAAATCAGGATTTCATCAGAGGAAGATCCAATGAAGCCTGATTTCAAATTCTCATTTTCATGCAAGCTTTTGAGCCAGTCAATATCATTGACTCCAACAGAATAAATTGGCTGGATGAATTGCAAGTTTGAAGCTCCACTATCAATCAATAACGAAATGATTTCTTGAGGTATGGTTGCAAAAATAGATAAGATATATGCAAAGGAGCAATTCAGTTCTACTGATGGGGCATCAAAAAGCAGTATCCGTTCTCTTAGTAAAGCAGACCTCCATACTGGGAATACTAATGGGCCTAAAGACTCCAGAAGCGAGCTTATATTGAGAAGTGAATGTGAGTTGCTTGATTTTTTAGTGATTGTTTTAGGAGATGATATAGGGGAAGTAATATCCAACAAGTCGAGTTTGGAATGTTGATCAAAGAATCTCTCAAATACACTAAACCCTTCAGATTCTGACCAGTCAGAGAGCAGACGATGAAGCTGCTCAACATATTCTAATCCACTTGTGAAGTTGACAGGTTTCCAAGTGGGAAGATCAGAAGAGAATCTAGTTAATGAAGATTTACTCATATGAATCTTCGTTGGATCCACAAGAACACCCAACGAAAACATTTTGACAGAATTTCTATCGTCATTTCTAGATTCTTCAATATTTTGGTGGAACACGGACACTCCGTAGTATATATTATTCAAAGGATTTTCATTTTTGGATGTATGCTTTGGCTGAACAAAGGAAATAACATCGCTTTCAACTTCGTGTAGTCTTGAGGGAAGTGACTTGAATTCAATACCTTCCAAGGAGATAGAATCATCACTAACTTGACTCCATTTCAGCTCATAACCAGAATGGACATCAAATTGAGTTAAGAATATTGCAGATATTGGAATTCTACTTGAAGGGTGAGAAGAGGAGGGCATAAATAGATTGAGCCCTTTTGGTACCGCCTCTGATTGGAAAACCCTTGGAGATGGTTCTGTCACAATAGATTGCGGTATTCTTTTGGGGGTCACGGGTATGGAAGAAGCTGTAGACATTAATGGATCGAAAGGAAATTTGCTGATGATTTTATGACTGCTCCTTTGTTCATTAATTTTAATCCTAGAGTAAATCAAATATTGGATACGGCCACGCTATATTACTTTCAGGGGTTCAGTTTTGAGATGTTCCCTCGTTGAGCATAATCTATACAGTAAACTTGAACTATATATTGTGGTAAGATATTGCCGCAACTGCCGCAAGGGTCTAGAGAAATAAGAGCTCTCTTATTTCTTTTTTTTTATGTATTGTCGTATTGCCAGTATGCTTTTTTAGTTCCAGTTAATATTATGTGGTTCAGGATTCTCAGCAGAGACCCATTCACCGAGAGTTCTCAGGTCAGAAACAACATATCTGCCACCATAACGGCCCTGCTTATCATCTCTCATACTAGATTGCTCTGGTCTCCATTTCCAAACTTCCCGATCTTGTGGATTCAATGCTTCATCACCGCCTATGATTAGTTTAGAGATGTATTTTCCAATGACTGGCATCAACATAAAACTAAGACCTGAATCTCCAGAAGCAATGGTGAGATTGTGGTATTCGGGATGTTGACAAAGAATTAACTGACGATCTGGGGAGTCAGTAATCCAGCAAATTCGAGTTTTAACAAACGGGTGGTTTACAAATTGAGGCATTGTGTCTTTAAGGTATTGTCTTACTTCTTCGGCAGCTTCCAGAGGGATTTCTGATCTGTAGAATGGAATCGACTCCTTCTCACTATTCAAATAGGTGTATCCAGGATTCTCATTACAGATTTTAATCTCATTATTCTCATCAGGTTCAAAGAAAAATCCTTTTTCAGAGTTAAAAAGAACTGGTAATCCCTTGAACTCTAAGGCCTCTTCATCCGTTACTCTTATATGAATTAATGTGAAACATTTACTTTCCAGTTGTTTATGAAAGCTCATAATAGAGACAACATTGGCTCCAGCTGTAAGAGCATATTTACCCCCCTCATAAGTTTTACCAGACCTTGCCTTGATTGCAGTGATTTTTCCTTCAGAGGATTCTACATAAACAATTTCTCCGTCTTCACCAAATATGAACTTAACACCTAATCTTTGACATTCTTTGAAAGCACTAATTAGTGAATTTCTTGCGTGCAACCAACCATTATCCTTATCCAAAACATACCCTTTCCAGTTTTGCATTCTCCCAGTCAAAACTGGCAAGTGTTTTCTAAAACCTTCTGGTGTATCAATATATTCATACTCACGAAGACCCTCTTTCTTGAGATATTCATATCTCTTTTTTGCTTTAGCTAAAATGTCACTATTCAATGCCGTAGATATGATGCCCACTGGGTGATAGTGTTCAGAAAAAACAGGGTCATTTTGCCATCCAAA
Source organism: Xingzhongia hampshirensis (assembly GCA_003706765.3). Taxonomy (NCBI): domain Eukaryota; kingdom Fungi; phylum Ascomycota; class Saccharomycetes; order Phaffomycetales; family Wickerhamomycetaceae; genus Xingzhongia; species Xingzhongia hampshirensis. The sequence goes on along the minus strand of PPXL03000003.1, from coordinate 1,339,312 downwards.
TCGAGCTTCTAACTGAAGTCTCTCTTCTGTCGTCGGTGTTTCACCCGGTGCAATATAGCTGTAGTCAAATATCTTATTGCTATCATTCCCAGCAGCAATTGGGGAGGGAACCGGGAACTTATCGTAGCAGGTGACATCTGAATGTCCTTTGCGTGCAAGATCAAGAGCAGTGGAAAGCCCAAACGTTCCAGCACCAACAATATGAATAGGTACAGACATTATGGTCCATTAAAAATGCAATCAAATAGAAAGATTTTCCAAATAATGTATAATCTACGATGAACTAATAAATTTACTCTCTTCACTCGAGACTTATTGCTGGCTCCAGATAAGGGGAATAAAATGACTAAGCAGACATTAATGTCGATTGCCAATCATGCTGTAAGAGGTCTGGTTTATGGTAATCTTGTGATCAAAGTTTTAGTCAAGGAAGGTTCTACAAACACGCACAGTATTACGGAACCCATATAGTAACGAATTAACTATTTATTAATATATGCATTTTTTATAGTTCATCATGCTCAGTATTCTGGGAGGTATGGGGCTCTTCTTTATCTCCAACACTGACGGGCGGACCTTCTTGTTTAACTTTCGAAGCAGCCTTCTTTTGAGCTCTTATGAATCTATTCAAAATTCCATTTAGATCTCTCATCCTTTGGGAATGGAATGATTTCAGGTTTTGTTCCAATGTTTTAACTTCTTGAATTTGCTTAAGTGCTTTATTTCTCAGTTCAAACTTAACTTCACGAGTCAATTGATTCAAAGATTCAGGATTTTCGTAAACCTCCTTAACTTTATCGAAAACTTTGATTAACTTTTGGGTGGCTTTTTCGATTTTTTCAGATGTAACGGAACTCCCTTTCAGCTTTTTAGATTCTAACTCAAAATCTAATCCATTCTCTGCGAAAGTCTTGGAGATATTCAAAGATTCTTCACCTAAAGTTAACAAAGTATCTTGAATTTGATTCATGGAAAGGACACCTTCCTTATGAATTCTTTCGAACTCATTAGAGTCCAAGGGAATTGATAGTTGCCCCATATAGGTTTGAATTTGGTCCTTTAACGAGTTAACTTTTTCTATTTTATCCTTTATATCTTTTGGGCGAGTTCCTTCACTATCATAATCTAACCATTCAAGGTACTCCGAAACTGTTTTGGATGTTTCTTCTATTAGTGATTTTGGACCTTTTTGTACGACTTCATCTTCATTCAAATAAGATCGAGTACTATACAACGTAGCTTCTAGTTCATTCAACTTTTCAGAAATTAGTTTCTTTTGCTGGTCTCTATTGTTTAAAGTTAACAAATGAGATCTTAGTTCTTGCTTAGATGCAGTCCCTAATGGACGAGGCCCAATATATTTTGATTTTACTGGAACAATTTTCTTTGGATCATCCCCACATTGTTCTTCAAGATTGAAAGACAATATGCGACTTTCGGATAGAGCAAAATTTGCAATATATTCACAAGTTTCATTTGATGTTGGTGGTTCATAATAGTGAATAAACCTCTTTACATCTTCAATTAAATCAAAACTTTTGATGTCACCAAACTCCAATTGTTTAGCTTCGTCATAAGTTGAGCCTTTAGGAAAAAGAATGATCTGTTCTCCATTATCTTTTTCAATTCTGTAATTAACAGGAGATATTTCGATTATATCGAAATTTTTAGCTTTGAACATTTTAGAAATTTGAACACCTCTCAATGTAGCTCCTAGAACAGCTGCTTCATCAGCATTGATTGTTTTTGAAATCAGGTTTTCTCCGATCAAAGCTTTCAAATGCTGTTGAACAAACGGAACTCTAGTAGAACCCCCAGCATAGATAACTGAAGTTAAATCATTCATATCTATCTTCAAATCTAGTATTGGTTTGGTAATTCTTGAGCTCGAATCAGCCACAAAATCTTCAAATTCTTCTCTGGAAATTTTTGTTTTGAAATCAACATCATCAAGCAAAGATTCAATAGATATCGAAGCTTCATTATTAGCACTCAATACTAGCTTGGCTTTTTCGGCAGCTTGATGAATTTTTGCTATTGCACGATGATTGGAGTTCAATATCTGAGAACGAATATTTGATTTTGACTCTAAAAATCTATTCTCTATTAATTTAGCGATTGAATTTGTGAAATAGGAGCCTCCTAAAGTTTCATCATAAGAGTAATCTTCAACCTTGATTTCCAATACTCCGGATTCGTTTTTTTTTAGGAAGGAAACCAAGGTTGCTTTAGTAGAGCCTGCACCCATATCATAGATAATGTGATTCTCCTTTTCATTAACTTCAAATTCCCTATTGGTAGCATAATTGATAGCAATAGCCAATCCATCATCAATCAACGCACTTACTTTCAAACCCGCTAATTCAGCAGCATCTTTGATAGCCAATCTTTGAGCCTGGTTGAAATATGCTGGCACTGTGATAGCAACATCGTTGATTTGAGAATAACCACCTGGCGATTTCTCTTTCAAGAGTAATGAAGCTCTTTCTAAGATATTTTGGAAATTCATAGCTAGAACCTCCTCAATAGGATACGTGTGACCCTCAATTTCGAATGCTATGGTGGATCTGTTATTTTTAGCTGGCACAATATCTACTCCCGGATGCGAACTCAAATAATGCTGAACAACCAGGTCATCTGCGGACTTTCCTAGTAGAGGCTTTAGGTCAAGGAGACATTGCTTTGGGAATCTTGTACAATGGGAAGTAGTGTGAGAGCCATATATTCTCTCAACATCATCACCACCGGCCGGTTTGAAAGCCAGACCAGATACGTCTTTTCTCTTTGAATCAGCGCTCATCACAATCTCAAAGGGAACACCATGGGCCACGAGTGCTGCCTTGGTGAAGGCCTGCCCAAAGTCTATTCCCAGCATGGCACCATACACTGTGGATATAAAAAATAGTAGTAGCAATCGTAGCCTCATTCTAATAGCTTCTGTGGTGTGCTTGTTTCAAGATTATAGGTGCCTACAATAGCTTTTACTTTCTACTTTAAATTACACGTCAACAGTAAAGTCGCAGCGCGACAAAAGAAAAATAATTGATTAGTCAGAAATTAGCTCAGCTCAGCGGTTATTGATCTATCGAGAAAGAAGAAAAAATCAACCACTTGCTGGGAAAACAGCACAACTATCTCGTTGCCTTTGAACTTCTGTAAAATCATGAGTACTCAGAATGTTCTTGAGGCACTCAAGCAGAAACGTAAGTGTGTTTTGATATCATATTCATTTTGAACAGTACTAACATTTTAGTTCTCAACGAACAAAAGCAAAAAGCGCCAGAATCACCTTCTTCAGTATCAGTACCGTCGGTAGCACCAGCGCGCTCAGGCCATATACCTTCAGGACCGTCAGCATCGTCATATGGGTATCGACAGAGAGACACTCGTGAGGTTACGAATGACTTCAGACCGAGAGATTCTAGAGATTCTAGGGATTATAGAGACTCCAGGGACCGGGAGAGGTATGATGACCGTAGTAGAGATTACAGGGAGAGAAGAGACTACCGTGGAAGAGACAGTAGACAAATGGGCTATAGGGATGGAAGACGGGACTATAGGGATCATCGTGAATACCGTGGAGAATACCGAGACCGGAACTCCAATCGCTATGAAAGATATGATGACAGGAAATATAGAGATAGAGAAAAAGATACACCGGAGGATTTTTCTCAATATGACTTGGCCACGGTTATCTCACTTGACCAATTGCCACGTAAATCACTTTGGGATGTGAAACCGAAAGGGTTTGAGAAAGTCAGTTCCGAAAGAGCTAAAATCTCAGGGCTTTTCCCTCTTCCTGGTGAAGCAAGAAGAGTTGATATATCTAAACTAGAAGGCCTAGTGGAAAGCGGTGACTTGGATAACCATACATCGATTTTATTTGAACAAATAAATATTGATTCCCTTTCTTCGAGAAGCTCTAAGAAGTTAATAATAACAGGGGTCGAGTTTACCTTATATCCCGTTGAAAGGCTAATCTCAAATATAGAAAAAATTATCACTGCCTTCAACATCCAAGGAGCATTTATCATCAAGTATGAACTATTCCAAAATAAATTTCTTGTTCTACATTTGTCAAATCATATCATTACTACAATACTATACTCCTCTTTCCATTTCTTACAAAAAGAATTGAATTTAACAATCAAAATCGATAGACCAGCAAGCTATATTACACCGCTGGTAGCTGATGACTCAACTGAAAAGATTCCTGACTCAAAGGATAAGATTTCTATAACCAATTTACCTATAGATATTACAGAAGAAGAGATTTTAGAAGATTTACAGGATATTTCCCCCAACGTCGAGATTGATATGGTCAAGACTGAAGATGGTGAATCCAGAGGTATTGTTTTTGTTAGATTTAAAGACATGGACTCAAATGACGCAATAGCAAAAATAAACCAGATTGTTATCAGAGACGTAACGTTGTTAGCAATTCATTCTTCCAAGGGCAAACTAATCCAAAATGAACAGGTAACGTATAGAACTATATCTAAAATTGCTTCATCTACATCCAATAATATTTCATCAAATATATTAGTTATACTGAACTCAATAAATCCTGAAGATTTAAAGAAAGATTCATCATATGAGCAACTGGAATCGGATATCAAATCGGAGTGTTCCAAATATGGTAAAATTCTATCTATGAAGATACCCAAACCTGGCTCTGATTACAAGAGGAACTTGAAGAATTTGAACACAAGTGTTGGTAAAGTTTTCATCAAATTCGAGTCTAGGGAAGATGCTCTAAAGACCTCAAAAGCAATCATGGGTAGAAAATATAATGAGAGAACTATCCTGGTTTCATTTTTACCTGAAAATGATTATGATCTGGATTTATTTTGAGGAATCCAAACCAGTATATATTAAATTTGTTAATATAGTATCGTTTTTATTAATTCCTATAAAAATCTCTAAAGAGTGTAAAAGTAAATAAGGGAGGGGAGGGTGAAAAGAAAAAACTCCTGAAAGCATTCAAAAAAACTACTAAAAAAACAAATATACACCAACCCAAAACCTAGACCTATGTACTAACCTGCGGTAACGAATATCACATTACACACTAAGCTTCCATTCCCTTGTCTTTTTTATCGATAACTCCCTTTGATCTACATAAAGGACAGTTATTTTTCCCCTTTGTTAACCAAGTATCAATGCACTCTTTATGGAAAAAGTGGTTACAGCTCTGTAATTTTCGAACAATCTCATTTTGTTGATAATTAGTGAGACAGATCTGACAACGATCCTGAACAATTGAATCCAAAACACCATATTTTGATTTTGGTACAAAATCAGTTGCCATTTTCAAATTCAATTCAAATAATTGATCTTCGTGATTTATCAATTCTTCTTGCGTAGTTACTTGTGGTTTGACCTGACCAATCAATTCTTGTAGGCTTAATAGATCCTCATAAGTAGGATTTTCGCTCATTAATGATGGTGCTGATAACAACGGATGATTCCATGCAAAAGAATTCCCCATGACAAAAATAACCCATGATCTCTGTTCGGAAGAGGGAGGGAATACAGGTGAAGCTGACTGATATAAAGAAGAAGCAGAAGAAGAGGACATAGAAGCGTTAGAAGCATCATGAGAAGTTTCAGCTGCTGTAGTTGATCCTTGTGTTGTATCAGAAGAATGACCTGCTTGTGTGGAATTGGAAGTTTCATTTGTGGTAGCATCAACAGGATGATTATCATTTCTCATAAACCAATCAACTTCATCCGAGGAATTGTTATCATCAAAACCCTGCTCTACAGATCTCACACCAATGATAACAACAGGCACAACAGGAGTATCACTGTTACTAGTGTTGTTTATTTGGTTGCTGTTGTTCAGGTTTATTGATGAGAGATTATTTGTCGAGGAACGGCTAATGTTTATTGGTGAAGCAGTATTATTATTATTATTGGTAGTGGTAGTGGTAGTGGTAGTAGTAGTGGTGGAGCTTTGTCCGTTAGCTAAAGTCGTACTTGATGATCCGTTATCAAATCGGAAAGCCCTAAAAAAGGACATACTGGACGAATTATTATGCTGATAATTTCTAATTAGTTCACTGGTCAAGAGGCCATTTCTTAAAGCGGACACAAATTCCTGAAATGTAGAGTCATTACCTAGTTGTTGTTGAGCAGGTTCTTGACTTCTTGAAGAATTATCAAATCTTCTACCATTTGCAGTGGAAGACCCCATGAGAGTCACAACAGTTGAATTGGCTGCAACTTCTAATAGTCTTGAAAGCATTTCAGTCTGATGCTCAAAAGAGACTGAATTAGACGAATCATCTGCAATAGAGTTGTTGTTCTGAGTGACTGGAGAAGATGCGACAGAAGAGGCTGAAGATACTAATCGTTGACGTCTATTTGGTCTATTCTCTCTTGATACCGCGTTAAGCAGATCCGTAGTTATACCATCCAATTCATCAATGAAACGATCCGGAGAAACTGCAGGCACCGAATCCGACAGATGATCATCGTGATTGAGCTCTTGGTGCTGCGAATGTTCATTCTCTTCCAGCAAAGGAGCGTCCCCAAGAGAGACTGCAGTTGACGGTGGATGCTGCTGACTTCTGCCCCAGAACCGTATGGAATCCTGAATTCGGGGCAACCGTCTTCTTCGTGAAGGAGGGAGATTTGTGGTGTTTGTTGAGGAGCGTCTTCTTCTAAGGCTAGCAAGGTTCTCGGAACTGGTACTGACAAGGCCAGAGTTTGATGTAGGTGAATTTGACTGTGAGCTTGAATGCGATGATTGCGAAGCAGGATGATGATGATGATGAGGAGGAGGTGGCGGCGGCGGTGGCAGCTGGGACACTGGTTGCTGTTGTCTCTGTATCCTACTGGAATACTGTCCCATGCTTATAATGAGAATAGCTGATACTGCTTAGATAGGGACAGCTTGAGACACCGAGACAGAAAGATAGAGAGAGAGAAATCGACTTGTATAATACCGATCTTTGGCTCAAATGGTTCTGCTAGATTCTTATCAAGTGATGTTTTCGTCGCGAATTCAGAAAGGGACGAATCTGACAAATGGATGGTCTATAATATCGTTTCCTCCTAGACCACAGTGTTGCTACCGGCGCTGATATTTATAAACCAAGAATATATACCACGCTCGATTCCACTTATGAAAAGTACAACAGTTGAATTACACAATGAATACTTTTCTCACTTTATGGACCTATGAGGTTACGAATTCTTTGTAGTAAGCCCAATTACATAAGCATTGCTTATTGCCAATCTGTCAAAATGCCTTCCTCCGCATTTTTTTTTCCTTATTTAAAACAGTGCAAAAAACAGCCATCCAAACACCACCAACCCTATCACATACAAAGCATTTGCCCGAACCCCAAGACTCCGCTTATCCAAACCACCACCAGTTTTCCCTTTTGGAACTTGCTTAAAGCGATTTCGGTCAATTGGACTTTCTGAATATTTAAGACTGATGATTTCCTAATTATTGCTCAAGTGTAGGCTATATTTACTAGGATTACTACAAAGAATCTAAGCTGCTATGACTTTCTCAGATTCTCCCTTTCCAGCAACACAGGACCTTCTAAAGGGCGTTGAGATCAGAGCGACGATCGCTCCAAATGCTAAACATATTCTAACCCCAGAAGCTTTGGCATTTATTGCTGTGTTACATCGTACTTTCAACAGAACGAGATTGAGGCTGTTGCAAAACCGTCAGGTGGAACAATCCAAAAGAGATGCTGGTCTTTTACCAAACTTTTTACCGGAAACTAGCTATATTAGAGATGATGCCACTTGGAAGGGCCCTCCATTAGGTGCAAAGTTACAAGACAGAAGAACAGAAATCACCGGTCCTTCTTCCAGATCTATGTTGATTAACGCATTGAATGCACAGGTTGCTACTTATATGTGCGACTTGGAAGATTCCGCTACCCCAACTTGGTTCAATGTCATTGACGGCCAAGTCAATTTGTATGACGCTGTGAGAAAGCAGATTGATTTCAAAAAGGGCAACAAGGAATACAAACTGAACTTGAATAAGCATATTCCAACCTTGATCGTCAGACCAAGAGGATGGCATTTGGAGGAAAAGCATATTTTGGTTGATGGGGAGCCAATTAGTGGTTCAATCTTAGATTTTGCACTATACTTTTTCCATAACGCAAAAGAGACCATTAATCAAGGGTTTGGCCCATATTTCTATCTTCCAAAGATGGAGCACCATCTAGAAGCTAAGTTGTGGAATGATATATTTAACGTATCTCAAGATTACATTGGTATTCCAAGAGGAACAGTGCGTGCAACTGTATTGATTGAAACGTTACCTGCGGCTTTCCAAATGGATGAGATCATTTATCAATTGAGAGAACATTCTGCTGGGTTGAATTGTGGTCGTTGGGATTACATTTTCTCCTATATCAAGTGTCTAAGAAACCATAAAGAATTCATCCTACCAGATCGTTCTCAAGTTACTATGGGTGTTGGATTCATGGCTTCCTATGTTAAATTGTTAATTTATACCTGCCACAAACGCGGAGTCCATGCTATGGGAGGAATGGCTGCTCAAATACCAATCAAAGATGACCCAAAGAGAAATGAAATTGCAATGCAAAATGTTAAAAAGGATAAACTAAGGGAATTCAATGCTGGCCATGATGGTACTTGGATTGCCCATCCGGCTTTAGCTCCAGTGGCCAATGAGATTTTTAAGCACATGTTGACTCCTAATCAAATCAATTCTCCAAAAGGCACTGAAGGTTATGTCCCAATCACACAAAGAGATTTATTATCTCCTTATGTCGAAGGTGGCGCAATTACTGAGGAGGGTATAAAGGCAAATTTAGTTATTGGTCTATCTTATATTGAAGCTTGGTTGAGAGGTACAGGGTGTGTTCCAATCAACTATTTGATGGAGGATGCTGCTACTGCTGAAGTCTCAAGATCCCAGCTATACCAATGGGTCCACCATGGGGCTAAGACTAAAGAAGGTAAAATTATCACAGCTGATTACACCGCTAATTTAATGAGTGAGGTTGTTGAGCAGTTAGTCTCAAATGCCAAATCTGGTCATAAATTCTATGAAGCTGCTAATTATTTCTCTGATGATGTTACTGGTAAGAAATATCATGACTTTTTGACCACTTTGATTTACGATGATGTTACGACTATTCAAAGATCTCAAGCAGCTTCAAGATTATGAATTATTTATCGTTTTTATGAACGGACGAAAATAAATCTACGTAATTGAATATTCCATATCTCACCGTAATTCCAAGTGTAACTTACTCGTTTACTCCTAAGATATAATATTACTCGAGTATTCGTTGCTACCCATTAGAGCTATTAGAGCTGGGAAAATATTCTTCCTCTTTGGAGAATAGCCATGTTATGTTGAGTCATTAAATTTGCAAGAGAAACTTGATTCTCTCAACTATATTGATGCAGTATTTCTTGTCTTGCTTTAAATCCATGAAATACCTTTGCGCAGTTGTGGAACACTTTGTCACTACTAGGTAGTTTCAGAGTTTTTACTATCTGTTGATGAACAATTCTATCACGCTAAATGTCCAATAATTCCTTTAATCGCTACTTGAAGTAAGATTCATTACTAGATACTCATTTTAATTTTGTGTTCAATAGTCTCTATAGAAAATAATTATACATTTGTTCCCCAGTTTGGTTCACCATCTCCATTGAACAATATTCTATTAACACTCGAAGGTTTTCCTTGAATGCTTTGTTCAGGAATCTTACCAGATAACGAGTATTCTATAACCCTTTGAATGGCTTGAGATCCACTATCTCCCATACCCATGAAATAGGCAACCATTCCTGCCCCAATACCACAAGATAGCGAAGTTCCCGACTTAATAACTTCTTCACTATTCAAACCTGTGGTTTTAATTTTAACACCAGTTGTATAAACATCAACACAAGATCCCCAATTACTGAAAGTAGCTATATTATCTTGATAATCAACTGCACCTACGGTTAATGATCCTTTGGCACTTGAAGGAGAATAGTTACATGAGTCTTTACCATCGTTTCCAGCAGGAGTAATAACTGGAATACCGCCTTCCTTTACTATCGCTTCAACTGCTGCATTTAAGATAGCATTTTTCTTCATAATTAAAGGAATTGCAATCAGCGTTGGTCTTTTAGTAACAGCTGACTGTTTTAAGATCAAATCCAATGATAATATAACTGAAGACAACTTTGCCTTACCATTTTTGTTTACGACCTTAACATCAAACAAGTTGGCCTTCTTAGAAACCCCGAAAGTTTCACTGGCTATAATTCCTGCAATATAAGTCCCATGCCCTATTGAGCTCTTCAGATTTTTTGGCTCATTTGTAAAGTCTGCTGCTTTAGTCACTCTGCTAGAGAAATCCTTATTTGTGGCATCAATACCAGAGTCTAAGATATAAATGTCTACACCTATACCCCCTGTTGGATCATAAACAAAATCCAAACTCTGATTTGGTTTTAATTTCTCCTTTTGAGAGAGCCTAGTAAGATGCTCTGGTGCATTTTCTTGAACTTCAGCTAATACCAAATCTCTATCTATGGAAATAGCTGCAATACTTTTATCATAATAAAGACTTTTAATCATATCGCTGCTGAAATCACCAGTCACACCTCTGAAATGGCCAATATCAAAAACCTTCAATTTATGGCGCTCAAGAGAGACGTCATCAATAGTCTTAACATCTTTGTAGTACTTTGTAAAGAAATCTTCATGAGTAACATTTTTTTGGAATTGAATAACGAAATTGAGAGCATTGACGCTCGCAAATATCAGTAAGTAAGGAACAAGATTGCGGATAAACATATCTGAAAACAAGATCAGGAAGCGCAACCTAACCTATGACTTATTAGATCTTTTGATTGATATCAGAAGAAGATTTGTATATCATGAGATTGCACAACGTTGAATATGCTAAAAATGACACAAAAGCCTAAATTTGGGATTTCTAGATTTTGTCACAAAACCAACTGAAACACAAATAGACGCAAAACCTAAACTATGAAACCCGCTAAAATTGGGTGATATTTTGTTCATAAAGGTTTAAGTCAGTTTGTGGAGCATCAAGAACGTATTGGGCAATTTCAGGCGTATCAATACTGTAAGGAATATCGACATCGACATCGACATCATCGTCGTCATCGTCATCATCATCATCGTAATTCTCTTCATCATCATAATCATCACCCTGGCTACTCAGGTCTCCATTGATAGAAGTAGCAGTAGTGGAATCATTGAGCTCGAGCAGGCCTGCTTTCTGACCTGCTATTTGTAAACGCTTTTCACGCTCTTTACGCTCTTTACGGGCTTGTCTCTTCAATCTATCCTTTTCTCTTCTATCATCAGCCTCTAGCCGTTCATGCTGTTGGTAGGGTTAGTGTTAATTCTGCTTCTTTAACGAGTAATTCAACCTACTTCACGGTATTTTGCCAAATATATCTTGAGCGTTTCCGCATAATTTTCAAATCCTGAGGTGAACATTGCATACAATATATCTTCACCATTCAAAGTTTTTCTCTTTTCTGCTTGACATTTGTCCACAGCACCAGATGTGACAAAAGATATGAACTCTGAGACACACTCTTGTACACACATTTTCGATTCTTTTGAGAGTTTGGCCTGTGGGGGGAGCGCAGATTTCATTACTCTCCCAACTAAAACAAAAAGAGACAGTTAGTATGAAGTCAAAACACACACACATACAATATATTAATGTTTAGAATTATAAAACATTCACTTACCATTGGCAAGTGGTAGCCACTTATCTTGCTCACGAATTTCATACTGTCTATACATTGATTCATCGTCTTCTAAAGGACTCTTCGAGGAGCTCGAGATCTTCGGTAATCCGACAGAATTGATGTTGAAATCTTCCTTAAGCGAATTCATCTTAGTATCTCACTCTGTTTATCAGAAATATATTGTCTACACACAAACGCCTTTGCACTAAGATAGCTAGACCTAGCTGGTACTAGCAAATTTTTTAGTTACGGGTAGTCGAGTTTAGGTATTGATCTTTTAGATAACTTTGTCAAAGGTGCCAAAACTTTACACCCGAAAGAGGCTCGAGACTGGTTAGGGCAGCTGCATAATTGATTTTAAATTAAAGGACCCTTTTTAATGAGTGAGGATAATATGTGAAGATTCAGGAAAAAAATCAAAAAAACCAAAAAAAGGTTGTGTTGTCTGTGAGAGGCTCACCTGTTATTTTTTCGTGAACTATGATCGTACGTCCTTTCTCATGATAGCTGACTTTTTCTAGTTTCATATAAAAAGTCGAGGTAATTCACAGAATTTGTTAACTCATATACTTGATGTTCCTCATCTATTTTGTAATCGATGCCATTCTTTCTTTGTAAATTTGGCACCACAAAGTCTCGAATAAATGAAAACCAGGAGTCAGTGATTGCTAACTTCTCATAATAGTCCCTACCAAAGATAATAACTTGACCAACTTTGCCCTTAGGCCCAGGGCTGAGGTCAACCCCAATGGAGTTACCAGATCCATCAACAGCTAAACCTATCCAATTCAAAGGATCGCAATAAATTTCCTGAACAACATCTTTTGGAATGGATTCATAGTCTGAATTACTGTCGTTCAATTCTGGATCTTTTTCTATCACCTCCTTCCATATATTAATTTCATGGGCAATATCCTTTGTTGAAAGTAAGGATAAACCTAAAAAGACACCAACTTGGAAACCCGTTTCATCATCTGTTCCTTCGCCGTTGACAAGTTTGAGAAACTCCACAACGTCGTTGGGCAGCTTGATCCCAAACTCCTTTTCCAAATGGGCAATTTCCTCATCTGTAGCACCAGGCTCGAGACAAGATTTGCCTGGGAAGTTCGAGGAAGTTATGGATCTTATATCATTAATCAGAGATTTCATCTTTTAGTGCACAATAACTCCATTGAATGTGCTCTCAGATAGTGGTTTCTCATGGGTTTTATAGAAAAGATTTGCGATCACCGTGGGTGGAATCATCCGGAGAGAAGTACAATTATTATATAGAGTAAGACAGCGATTCATGCGCAAGTCTTGTCTTTTCCATGGAGCTCTCAACTAACAATGTAACTATAGTAGGGCATACTATTACAAAATGCACCAAAGCCATCCCGACACCAACATCTATTCAGTAAGATAGATGCGTACGTAAACCAAATGAAAGGAGAGCATCTTCTACTTCCTCTTTTGGTAATGGACACTGGTACTAATCCACCCCCAGTATTGGTATAAGGCCCTTTTGTGTGTGTGGTTTTTCCTTTGAAGCTGCAAGAGAACACCTCACAGTGCCCGATTGGGTAAAAGAAGGAGTTGGGTAAGACAATTCTCGATAAACAACACTATCTCAACTTAAAGAAAGTTTTTGCTGATCGCGTGCCTTTTTAGGTGAACGGTTGATGCATTTGTGGATCGTGCTTTACGAAGGGAAAAACCAAAAAGGACGCTGTTTTTCAACATAGAGTGCGTAAAACTGGACTGAAGATAGAACAGATGAAGGAAAAAGAGAGAAGCAGAAGGTAGTCACACCAGAGCCAAAATCTGGATCAACTTACTAGCTATCTAGGGTACTAAACTTGAACTTACAGGACTTCCTACAATAGAATTAGAACCAGTGCTCATAATTCAGAGACGCGATGACGCGCCTTTTAAATGTGCAACGCGAACACGAAGACACGTAAGAAAAGCGCCCAAATAAGGCTCTTTCAGGTGAGGAATTCATGGATCTGTACATTCGGATTTCATGTAACGAAAGAAGTCTGTGAACCGTTCAGTATAAGGAAAAATTGACCGCTTGTACTTGTGAAAGACGCGGTTGAATAAAGCAAAAAGCAGAGCAGAAGCCATTACAAAAAAAGCTTAAAGGCGGTTTTTTTTAGTAGAAACCCTTTTTATATCTAGTGAATCCACTTTAACCTCATTTCATTCATCTTCTTAACAGACTAAACTACCATCCCTCTCATTGTTACCATCACTGTACAGGCAGCAGAAGCATTGCCACCAAATATAACTACCACCTTCATCCAATATCGCCATGTGGACTCCCAATTGTCAGAAGCTAGGCCCTCCAAAGACCATCAGGGCTCCAGAATACCATCCAACTCTTGAGCTGTTAGAAACTCAATCCAATAAAATCTGTACGAGGGACTACGAACATGATATCTGTAATTACCTCTCTATAGTAGAGAATAGTTCCATAGTTAATTGTGCTATGATTGATCTTCAGCCTGAAATTCAGTGGTTCATGAGACCTTATTTGCTTGATTTTCTCGTGGAGATACACCAGTCTTTCAGACTTCATCCACAAACCTTGTTCTTAGCTGTTAATATCATTGATAAGTACTGTTCTAAGAGAGTTGTGTTCAAAAGACATTATCAGTTGGTTGGTTGTACAGCTCTTTGGCTAGCTGCAAAATATGAAGATAAAAAATCTAGAGTGCCTACTTTGAAAGAGCTTACTATCATGTGTCGTAATGCTTATGATGCTGAGATGTTTGTACAAATGGAAAGACATATATTGTCAACATTGGAATGGTCCTTAACGCACGTCTCTCTAGAGGATTGTCTACAACTTTCTTTGAATAATTCATCAACTTATATTGAAGAAACTCCAAAGAAAGTTGACAACAAATTTCTCAGTAAGAAGAACTTTTCATCAAAGATTGAGAATCTAGCAAGGTTTTTCTGTGAATTATGTTTATATGAGCGTAATTTTCTACATTTTCCTGCTTCCATAATCTCCATTACTTGCCATTTATTGGCAAGTAATATCTTCGGATCATACTCTGCTATTGACTCTTTTGAAGTCGCAATGAGAAATCATTTTGCTAGTAATAGAGATATTGACGATGATGAGACTTACGATGAAAACTTAGAAAACCATTATCCTAATATCATCCAACCATTTTTATCTGGATTTAATGAGGATACAACTACTGACCAAATGGTTAAAATCACGATAATGTTAATCAACTCCTTCACTGATTGCTCACAAGCTTTACGAAACAAGTACAAAAATCATAAAGACTTCGATTATATTCAAACAGTTAAAAATTATACATCAAGATATCCAGAAATTTTAATGAATTTACCAGACAACGAGTCTTTCAATAACTTTGAAGATACAGAACTAGATTCAGGGTTGAGTTTCCATATCTTATATCTATTGGGACTAACTTCAGCTTCAACTCAGTCAATAGTACCTAATCCACATTCGACCAGCCAACAAAATTTTTCCCATAATTTTATGATACCACCTCAATTACCAATCTCTTTTTCAAACCCCCCATTAACGCCTCCATCGGCATCATCTACTATGTCATCTGTTTTCTCAAATGATTCTCATAACAATTACTCTCAAACCTCACTTACTCTGACTCCATCAACTTCTCCAATGGAAAGCCAAGCTAATTCTTCTTCCTCATCTCTGAATACCACTAAAAGCATTTTTTATAACCATAGTCAATCAATGACTTCAACTTATTTATCAAATAATTCATCGTCTATAATCTTTAAAAAACCTAGCATGCCAGCAAGTCATTACACAACATCAAATTGTCCAATTTCCAAAAACAAGAGAAGGTTTATTGATAGTGATGACACAAATGAAAGTATGACAGATGAAGATTTAGAACAAGATGAAGAAAACGATGAAAAAATGAATGAAAGTTGTCCAAGCTCATCCCCTTTAGCTCAAAGATCTCAAAACAAACAGAATTTGGTTGTTTAAACATGTGCAGCTCATGTTTATACGATGTTGTGATGCGCATGACTTCTCTGTTTATTCTTTTGCTTCGTTTCATTGCTCCTTTGTTTTTGATTCAATGATATGTCAATGTTTTAAGAATGAACCATCTAGTTTTTTTTTCCTATTATAACGGAATTGTTTTGTTTTTGAACAAGTTCTTTTCATCTATTATTTCTTCTAATGAGTTACGCAATTTATACTACTAGTTACTAATGTTTATTATAATGCATCCAATCGATCAATCGTTCTTGAGTGTACTTACTATTTTACATGATATTTGAAGTTTTAGATAAAAACATACTCATTAAGTCATTAAATATATCATACTGATTATTCTCGATCGCTCTGATCTGGGGTCAAAGGTCTTGAAAACTTAACAGTGAAGCCACCATTATCATTATCATTATCATTATTATTACTGTTATTATTATTATGACCATCATCATCAAATTTCTTGACATTCTCATCACTCTTGAAGATTACCAATCTATTATCTATATTTTCCTGTTTATTCATCTGATAGAGGCTTGTATCAGACATTACTGACGAACTAGAGGTCGAACTTGCAGTAATACCACCGTCACTATTATTTGTGCTAGAATTTGTATAATAATGTTTCCTGAAATTATCAATATTTGAAAAAAATCTTGAACTTGCAGTAGAGGTCAATCTTTTATGTTTTATAATAGTCGTGCTATCATTGGGACTGATATAGTCTGTTTCAATAAATGTATCTCTGGTCAAGACAACATAAATCAAGATACAGAATGTTGTAAGACCATTGATAAGCACCAAGATCTTATAAAAATTCAGAGCATTATTTAACTTTTCAATTTCAGCATAAGAGCCTTTCAATAGTGATTCATATTTTTCATGTTGTAATCCTAGAAACACATCATTTGATAACTGTAAAGAGGTATAAAATTCTGATAAGCTATCGATATGATCATAAATGGTGGAGTTTAATTGATTCTTCAAAACATCAAGTTTTTGAGAGTACAGAGTTTCTAATGCAGTGAAAGCGACAGAGATCAATTTGCTTTGTTCCTCAATATAAAGAATAGATAAGGTAGCATTTGCTTCTAATAGAGATAGCCTTTTCATAATATTCTTGTAGATAGATTCCTGTGTACCACCAGGAGTAGATGATGAGCTAGCAAGTGGGATGGTGGATGATGAGATGACTTTCGGTACCGAAGTAACATCACATACTAATGTATCATTGTATTGTTTGAATAACTCTTCGAATTTCAGTTGGGGCAAGGTAGTAGAGCATTCTTCAAGACCATTATTCTCCCCATTGTTGAAGGATAATGGAAGCTTAGAGTCATCACTTTCAGGATTGACAATCGTACAATTTGTTTGAGTAGAGTTTTCCGTAGAGTTTGCGATTGTAATCCCACACTCTAAAATTGGATTTTTCATATCAGTTTGTATTTCCGAGATCTCTTCAATGGACTTTATTTTATTTTGCTCTTCTTCAATCGAGTTTTGAACTTCTTCTTTATACTGTTGCATCATTGTGCGGCCATGAACTCTAACGACTGATAACGGACAGTAATATTCACTTCCATAATGATCAAACATTTCAATTTTGAAATACTTGGCCCAAATCATTGGATTAGTTATATTGAAAGATTGAAAATCTCTAATATCTTTCGCTTTGAATTCTCCCAGTGTATTCCAACCAGTTGTTGGATATGAATCACTTACAGATATTTTGAAGTTTCTGAATGTTGAAGAAAAGAATTCGAAATTGCCAATAACAACACTATCAACCAAAATATCTTGACATAATTCAATAATGACATGTTTATTTTGGGCCGAGCAAGGATTTAGTAAGTAAGAGTCTTTGTTTTCAAATAATATTGATGTTGCACTTTTGGCATCAGAGTTCGTTTTCACAATCGTGGCACCACAGTCAAAAGATGCGAAATTGAATTTGTCCTTATATAGTTTGCCCTCCGGTTCAACTTCAGGTTGTTGCTGTCTCTGAGGATCATTGGGAAAAAAGTTGGCAATATCAATTTCCGCTTCTTCTCCGATAGAATCTTGAGAGTTGGCTGTTTTGAATCTTCTGTATTGTTGCAGTTTCTCTGTCTCTTTAGCATTTTCATTGGTTTCCAAGCCCTTTTGTTTTCTCCATTCTTCAAAGGATAAGAATTGAGACGGAGACGCTGGACCGGAAATGATTTCAATGGATTCATTTGCTGGTAAAGAGTTTGACTCATTGATGTATGCTATTGAAGAATCTTCAAAAGAAGCAAAAACAGTAGCTTCAAAAGATATGATAGATGGTGATGGTCGTGATTCTGTTAGGTATTCTTCAACTGATTTTGAGTTTCCTGAATCAAGAGTGGGTGGGCTGGGTAATGTTGAAGAACTTACTAACTGGAATTCTTCTGTGGATTCTGAAGTAGGGGCTGTGGGGGATATCGTATGAAATTGATGAGAACGTTCTTGTGATACCTCGGAAGAAGGAAAGTCTGAGAGGCTGACAAGAGTAGAAAACACAATTAGTGTCGAACTTTCTTCATTTCTATGTGATGATGCAAAGAAATCTATTAAAGCAGCAGTAGCTGCAGAAGAAAAAGACGATGACGACGAAAATGCTGTTGATGCTGTTTTTTCTGTTGAGAACAATGATGACGATGGTGCAACCAATGTTGGAGATGAAGCTGATTCTAAAGATATGAAATTGTGCTCCGCAGTGGCAGAGACAAACTGATCACTTTGCAGAAGCGGTTGAGTTTCAACGGAATGAGCTGAGTGATGAATAGAAATAAGAGCTGTCGGTAGCGACTCTGAAGAGTGTATATCAAAGACCGAAGTTGTTGATGTTGAGTGCCATATCACATTTGATAAAGATTCCATTCCCAGAACGGTGCAGAGCCGTAGCAAAAAATACAGCAGCAGAGCAAATCGAGTCATTCTTAGGGATAATACTGTTCTACCACCGTCAAGAGAGAGCTGAAACACTCTTTTGTCAACTTCTGAAACAAAACAGCTCTAAGAAACAGAAAATCTATGGTATCTTTGAAAGCTGAGTGAGATTCACAGATTAACCAAACCAATACAAAGAATATAATTACGTAAGTAAACTAAATTAAACTTACATAATCAAGATAGCCATATTGGGAAACAAATAGTTACCCTGACACTAATATTTTCAAAATGGTTGACAAATGATTACCTAATATATTACTAAGGGTCATTCGCTGTTTTCCCGCTCTCCGGTTTGCTATTCGCCACCGGGATCAGCTGGCCAGGGCGGCTGTGAAAAATTTCTGTTTAGCATGAAGAGCTGTTTAAATGCGCCCCCTCGTAGGAGCTAATTCTCCTGGTAAAGTGTTTTGTGCTAGGCGGAATTCCCCCACCTCCAGTAGGAACTCCGCTTAATGCATTTATTCCAGAACCAGCCCTAACCAACATATTCAGTACACACTGGGACAGGTAAACACTTGACTTTACCAGTTTTTGCTACTCTTCTCCTTCACGAGCAACTTTCAAAGGTCTAAAAACAGAGTAATTACAATATAAACATGTCTAGAATACTGAGAAGTTCCTTGTTCACGTCCAGAAGACTGCTCTCCACTTCCAATGAGTCGACCTCGAAGGAATTAGCTGAAAAATCAGTACTTTTGGGGACCAATATCGCTCGAAAAAGACAACAAGCAACGGCTACTAAAGCGTTAGAAGACGATGAAAACCATTTGAAGTTGTTGAATGAAAGCATTAGAAAAGCTGAGTATCTCTCAAAGGGGGACCGTGACTTGACCAAATTCTCGCAACTACCTCCAAACTATGCTAAGAATCAACATTTGAGCATTGATCAGATAAATTCAGACGAGCTACGTTCTATATTGTGGAAATTTGATGCTCCTATAAGGTACGCCTTTGCCTATGGCTCAGGTGTATTCTCTCAAGGCTATTCTAATCCTGATACCCAAGTGGACCTGATCTTTGCCGTAACTTATCCTGAACATTGGCACTCAATCAATATGAGGTATAATAAAGACCACTATTCTTCTTTGAGGTATTTCGGATCAGGCACCGTATCTAAGTTCCAAGATGTTGGTGCCGGCGTATATTTCAACCCATATGTTGAGATTGATGGGAAACTAATCAAGTATGGAGTGGTTTCGGTTGACCGTCTAGTCAAAGACCTGGCTAATTGGGAATCATTTTATTTAGCGGGAAGATTACAGAAGCCTGTAAAGATTTTAAGAGATGATACTATGGTCAGATTCTGGAATCAGCAGAATCTAAAAGCTGCTGCAACTTTGGCCTATTTGAATTTGCCCCAAGACCAACCTTTTGATGAATTGGAGTTTTATAAAAACATTACATCTTTGAGTTATCAAGGTGATATTAGATATAAATTAGGCGCAGAGAATCCAAACAAGATCACCAATATAGTTGAAAAGAACTTTGAATACTTTCAACAATATTACAGCCCAATAATGTCTGAGGTTATCAATGAAAAAAAATTCTTCTTTCCTCCTGGTTTCACTAAAGAAAACGCTAATGCGAAGTTGAATGACATCAATTTCAAGAGTTCTACAAGTCAAATGTTGAAGGGGCTATTGACCGCAGGTGTTAATAAATCCATCAAATATGCTGTAGCAAAGAGAATGAAGGCTGGTGACAAACAGTAAACTTATAGAAAATGAGATAGAGATATATAAGGAATCTTTTTATTTTTGGGTTGGTGATTATTATTATTTATACGTTCCGAGGACACAATAGAGGAAGCCAAATCAACATTTGGCTAGTGATCAAGATTAGAAACATTCTCCGTAGTATTTAGCTGCCACCTTATTTTAATTTTGAGTGACTTGACTGATTTACGCCTGTGTAGTTTCAAGAATATCGCGAAATGAATCTTACCATCATCAATCAACGAAAGCTAGGGAGTATAACAGAACTGAAAGATGGGTTCAGTTCTCAAACAGGTGAGAGAGAATTTGATCCATTATAATCTGTGGACACAGGTAAAAGAGGTTCATCTTTCAGGTGGCGATATCTTACTTTCAGGGATACCCAGTGACGATTCTACAAGTTCCTCAGCAGAGATAGTTTTGCCAACAGCTTTGAATACTCCAATAACCCCTCATAAACTGAATGACTTATTCAAGATGCTGTCTGAAATAGAACTTACAAACTTCCAAAGGCCCCCAAAAATTACTATAGGGATTGTTAATGATGATGGGACAGTTGTTTACTATTATATACATGATGGTTTAGCGAAACCTAAAAATTGAAAATATATATATCTATACAACCAAATTAATTATTGAGTTTAGTAAATTTGGGGATTCTCTAAAAGAAGGTTCTCTTATCTGTATGTGATCCATAACTTTGTTGATTGAATTAAGGGAATGCTCGACCTCTAGCAGGAAATCTGGAGCTATTTTTTGCAAATACGTCGATATAAATTGATCTGGAAGTCTAGGGTTTGTTTGTATGTATAGGTGTGCTAATAATAATAAATCTGATGAAGTGAATGATTTTAAATTTGTTGGTAAGCATGAAGGTTTCTCCAATTCCTTATTGTGTAGATTAGTTATAGTTTTCAAATATGATTGTAGTTCATTAAGACATTTCATATTTGTTATAGAATTCTTCATGATCAGCCTATCCTCGATTAAAGATTCTTGTTTCAGTTGGTTGATCTTACTAGTAGTAGGGAAATTTGATAGTATCTTTTCTGTGATTTCTGTTTTATCCTCTATTTTCAACCCAACTCTAAGACAATTCTCTTCAGCATGGGATCTAAACTTCAAAGGAGAATTATATTGCATTGGCCATGGTAAATACTTTTTGAAAATACCTCTTGAGTAATTTTCATAATTAAGCTTATTTAGATATAGCGTGTAGTCTGTGACTATCTGTAATTTGTCTTGCAAATACATTATTAAACCCTGATTCAATACCAGTTGTTCTGGGGACAAATTCGAATCTTGATCATAGCCTTTCGACTTCAGATATCTTATGATGTCAAGAAACCCATCAATAGATCCAATATCTGAATATTCACCGAGGATTTTCAAAGATGGCAATTTACCAGAGGAGGACAGATCTGCATTGGAAGAAGTAACTATGGTGAATCTATTTGTTGGGACAGCTAAACTCATGTACCAAGCAATGGCAAGACAGTCAGCGTCTAATATCGCAAGCTCAGAAGAGCTACCCCACACATGAAGCTCTAGGAATAGTTGTGACATATCAAAAGGAAAATATAGAGGAGTTTAGTAGACTAGGGATATCTTAACAGCATTTGTATTTATATTTGTGATGGTGGTGAACTAATTAACAACCTCGTAATTTGCCCTATTTACCGTTAGTTGCCCTCGTTTTTCAATAATTACATCAAAAATTAAAACTTACCGCCCAAATAGCGACAGACAGAAAACATTATCAGCACTGGAATTGACTGTTTCCATTGTAAGCTTGATATGTCTTCAGGAGAACAAACACCGGATATAACCACTCCTGCTCCTATACCTGCAGTAGCTGAAGAAGCAACAGCTGACCCGAAGGCCTTGCTGCTTGCCAAATATAGAAAGCCAAAAAGGCTAGCATCAGACGTTATAGGACAGTTACAAGACCAATTGAAGGCCGACGACTTGGATTTGACGGTTTGGTTGCAATTGATCTCTAAAATTGAAGAAAAGGATAAAGCAGACCAAGTTAGAGAAACTTATGACGCGTTTTTCAAGAAGTTTCCATTTTTGTCGAATATTTGGGTTAGCTACATTGACTATGAGTTGAATCGTGCTGAATTTGATAAAGTCGAGGCGATCTTCGGTACTTGTTTGAGGAGTGTTACAGGTCTGGAATTATGGAAATCTTATGTCAATTATATAAGAAGAAAAAACAATTTAATAACTGGTGGTGAAGAGGCAAGAGGGATCATCATAAAAGCATATGAAGCTGCACTCTCGAAAGTGGGCAATGACCCTGATAGCGGTGCTTTCTGGAATGATTATATTCAATTCATCGAAAGCTGGAACCCAATATCTAATTTTGATGAACAGCAAAAGATGGACATGAAGAGAAAGATTTATAAAAAGGTGCTGAAAATTCCTTTGAATATTCATGAAAAATTATGGAACGACTATACCACATTTGAAAACGATTTGAATCCAACTACAGCGAGAAAATTCATCAGCGACATAAGTGGTGACTACATGTCAGCAAGAGCTTGGTACACAGAATGGGTAAAACTCACGTCAGGCCTTGATCGTGATTTCAATAAATTACCAAGTAAGCAACTTGATTCGGATGAATATAAGATCAAGAACTTTCAATTGTGGACAAAATGGATATCATGGGAAAAGGAAAATAAGCTAGAGTTACCACAGGAAACTGTTAACTCGAGAATTGAATATATTTTCAAAAATGCTATCCAAAAATTACCGTTTCTACCTGAATTATGGTTTGAGTTTATCAGTTTTTCTGAAAGAACTGATGGATTCAAATCTACTGTGGAAAACATAATTCATGAAAGTTTATTGGTAAACCCTACTTCGTATTGTTTAAATTTCAAACTAGTTGAGCATTATGAACTCAGTTCAAACTCAACTCTTGTTGCAAAAACATTCGAATCACTTATATCCAAATTATGTGATATTCATGAACATAAACAATATCTGGTTGAGGAGCTTAAAGAAGAATTAATTAGAAACAAATTGATTGAAGTGAAAAACGAGGTCAAGGATGATAATGATGAAGACACCGCAAGAGAACTCAATGATGAGGCCAAAGAAACTATATTCAATGCTAACCCAAACATTCAGAACTTGAAATCTGAACAGGAACAAATAGCCAAACAAATATCTTTAGTCTATTGCCAATATTTACAATCTATCAAGAGATTACAATCTACGAAGTCTACTAGAACCATATTTCAAGAAGCACGAACTAAAAGACGACCATTCATTACACACCATATTTTTGTTGAAAGTGCATACTTGGAATATTATAACAAGAATAGCAATAGCTTAAAGGTTGCTTTGAATGTATTTACTCTAGGGTTTAGACCAAGTAATTTTGAATTTGATGGTGAGTATATCTATAAGTATTTGAAATTTCTGATCAAGGCCAATGATGATGTCAATTTAAGAACCAAATTTGAGTCAGCTATCAGTAATAGAGAGAAAATCCAATCCAAATGGATAAAAAGAATATTCAAGCTATTCATCAAATTTGAATATAGATTTGGCCAGCTGAAGAACGTTATTGATTTGGAGAAAAGATACTTCGATATTTTCCCTGAAGAATCGAAGATTTATGTCATGGCTGATAGGTATTCACTGAATGAAGAACTAAGCGATGACTATAATTCAAGTAATGATTTGATTAGATACTATGACCTCATCAAACACAGTCCATCAAAGACCAAGAGAAAATACGATGAGATTCAAAGTGCTCATGAAGCTTTGCAGCTAAACGGAGAAGACAGAGATGAAGAGGAGTCTGATGATGATTACGACATTGAATCAAAGAAGATCCGTTTAGAAAATGATACTAAAGAGGACTATGCTGAAGAGGGACCACCTAAGCAATTTCTTAGCGATGAGGTATACAATCTACTAAGAGTTTTGCCTAGTGCATCTCATTTCGACCAACCTTTGTTCAATAATTCTAAACTGATCAAACTATTGAGCGAATTGTAATAATACAGAACTGCATTGATTTTACTTTCCATTTTAGTGACCATTTTCATTCTTGTAGCTACGATTAAACTATGATTACCATTTCCATCACGCTGAATGGATCCAGCAAGTAGTGGATTGAATTTCCTAATTGGGATACATAATCCCGAAGGCTTTATAATAACTGTCAAGCAAGAGCTCCGGTATGGAGGACATAAACAATCGTCTGATTTATTATGAGGCCTGTTGGTGGTTATAAAACGTGAGGAATGGTGGTAAATTGGTGGATAGATCTACTGAGATATTAGGAAATAGTCATTCAGATGATTTGTTCATTCGTACATAGCAACTTTATGTTCTATTTCCGGATGTGTTTTTAAGTCATTTCGAGCTACAAGTCTTATCTGCGACCTTATCGCAAAACTAGGGGAGTTTGACTAAATTGATCCGGATCTTCTTGGGCTAGAAGAAACAAAAATAATTATAATGGCCCTTTATTTAACTATTAGAACTTCCTGTTCAAGCCAAAATTTGCTCGTTATTTAGCTGGATCCAGTAGATTCTATTCAGCTGGACGTTAGACAACGTTGTCCATGTTGAACTCTAAGAAGAACCACAAGTCACGCAAAGGATGCTTGACTTGTAAAAAAAAGAGACTCAAATGCGATGAAGTCAAACCCGCGTGTGGAAATTGTACAAGAAGAGGAACAGAGTGTGGAGGTTATGCTACTGCTTTCAGATGGAAACCGTTTGAAGAGACATCAACAGCAAAGATTGTGAAAAAGACAGTTCATAAGCAGAATGATGCTGCTGATGCTGTTAAGACAGAGCAGCTCATGAAAAGGAGCTTATCACTGCCCGAGACGTTCAGTGTTGCTCTTCAACAAGCAACTCTATCTATTGCTGGGAGAACGTCACAGCAACTCGCACACCAATCAGAATTAATGGCAATGGGAAAGAACCCATTTTCTAATGGGGATCAATCGTCCACAACCCAACAAGAGGAAGGTCTCAGTAAACTTATATCCAATCAACCTCCTTCTCCTTTCAATTTCAGCATCCCATCGCCGAACTCTCCTTCCTTATCTACATTAGTGAGGGCATTCACTGATTTTGATTCCCTTAATATTCCTTCTCCATCTAACATGGCGCTCTCCCCACGCAGATTTGATTCCATAGATGATTCACATATCCATACAAGCACTTTCGCCGATAATGACAAAGACAATGATAATGAAAGCCTGGAAGAACCAACAATGAGAAGGTCTCTGTCAATGGATTCTGCGTTATCACCCAGCTCTTTGCCTCAATATAGAAAAGAACTGTTATCATTTTCTCACTCCCTAACTAGTAATAAGGGACGGTCAGGATTGCTAGATCCACAAAGTCCTTTACCCATACCATCACCTATGAGACTCAATATGTCTTCTATATCATCAGATTTTGACAAAGTCTTCAACGCTTTTGATAAATATACCTGCGCAATCATGTCAATCAAAGATGGCCCCACTGAAAACCCCTGGAGAACACTTGTCTGGCCATTAGCTTTACAGCATTCTGTGCTTTTCAAATCCCTGGCTTCTATGTCTTTATTTCACGTTGCAAGGGGAGATGAGTCCCTAAGGAAAATTGGGATCTCATACATGAGACAGTCAATGAATGAATTAGCCGAAGGTTTAGTGAACAACTCTATTCCTAATGATGTTGCATTAGCTACTTGCTTGACATTAGCCATAACTGACTCTTGGGATAAGCATACCTCCACTGGTATT
This sequence comes from Xingzhongia hampshirensis, assembly GCA_003706765.3. Lineage (NCBI taxonomy): Eukaryota > Fungi > Ascomycota > Saccharomycetes > Phaffomycetales > Wickerhamomycetaceae > Xingzhongia > Xingzhongia hampshirensis. The sequence continues at coordinate 1,313,126 of PPXL03000003.1, read as the reverse complement.
GCACATTTGAAAGGTGCAAAATCTATCATTAAGAAACTGGATAAAGATACATTTGCTAAAAATTCTAAGCTATACCAATTCTTGATCAACGCATTTCTCTATTATGATGTTTTAGCTAGAATGTCCACTCTACAAACCATTACAGATACTGATTACGATGATTTACAGGGTAAGCTCCAAACCTTGAATCAGCAAAATGGATCTGCATCAATTCATACTTTGAATTCATCAGAGTCTTTAGCTTCAAGTCCCAATTCTTCCGCCCCAAATGGGTCAGAACATAGTAATGGAGAAACAGAACATCAAAAGTCTCATATAATTTCACCATTAGTACATGAGAATTTTTTGTCCAAAGATGCTCAGGATGACTTAATCATCGATCCGTTATTAGGATGCGCTAAGGGCCTGTTTTTGATCATTGGTAAAATCGCTTCCTTCATCAATAAAGTCCGCAATTTGTCCAAGCTTTCGTTATCAATTGTCTCTACTGCAGTGTCTTTGAAGCAAGAAATCGAAAGCTGGAAACCAGACTCGAATATCCGACAGACTATTTTGGAGGATCCATTATGTGACTTGAGTTCTTGTATTGCTACAGCAGAAGCTTATCGCTATTCAACACTTTTATACTTAGAGCAAGCAGTTCCTGAAATTTCATCCTCCTCTTCTGTAGACTTGGCTGAAAAAGTATTGATGTTATTGGCTTCTATTCCGACAACTTCTAGAACTTCCATCCTGCACATGTTCCCTTTGTTGATTGCTTCGTGTGAAATGACCGAACCTGATGATCGTGAATGGGTTAAGAACCGTTGGAAATTACTGAGTGAAAAGATGTGGTTGGGGACAATTGATCGTGCAGTAGAAATTGTCCAAGAAGTTTGGAAAAGAAAGGATGAACTGTTGAACAAATCTAAAGAACATTCACTTAATATCAACAGCCCTAATGCTAATAGTAACGAAAGTCCTTCTAGAGCAGATACGCCAGATTTTGCCAATTGGGATCTTTTCCAGAATAGAATTGATGCTCTAACTGGGAATAAGAGTAGAACCACACAGGGAATAAATAGCGTTACCCATTGGAGTACTGTAATGAAAGAGTGGAATTGGGAGGTGTTGTTTGGATAAACTATTTGAGATATTTATTTTCTGCTAAACGCTTTTTCTTCTCCAGTGATCATGAATACCTACTATATATATATATATATATATACAGTTGTCTGTTGCCAAAGAGCTCCAAAAGTTTATACAATTCACGAGTCTATGAAGTTTTATATTACTTTATTATATGTAGTTAAATTATTGAAGTCTATAAACATCCTTACACCGCGAGATATATAATCAAAAAAAGACGCCAAAGAACCAATCAGACTAATACTGTAATAAAGTTGTAATACGCAAGAGAAGAAGGTAATCATATTTGCAATGGCGGATGGCCTCATATTATAATATGAGTGCAAAACCCAATCGACTGAAATTCAAGGTGAGTAAGAGATATCCGCAGCGCAAAAACGCAAAAGAGACAATGAAAAGGAATTCAAATGACGCTAATGATAACGATAATATTAAAAGTGAAAGTCAAGCATCAGATGTTCAGGATACTAAGCTGGGGAAAGGCCACACAAGTAATTTTATTGAATGGGGTCCATCGATCAATGGCTATAGATTTGTCTCACCATCTCACAACATCGATAAGCTGTATTATAAAAAAAGAAGTTACCTTATAAACGAGGACTTCAGCTCTAAAGAGTTTTACGATTGGTCTTATTTGAATCTACCTGAGTACAAGCCAAGTATTGTCCAAGATCTTATCTCAGAGAAATGTGGTAAAACGGAGGGCACTAAAAGCTCCAACTTATTGCCGTACGATGAATATTATAATCATTGGGAACTCATTAAGGAAAAAGGGTTAGGGAAAGTTCTTTTCCCCTTGAAATTTCAAGATCTTGAAATCAGTGAATCGAATGTTTACGAATTTTTAAGCACTGCAAATGATTTTGATAAAGTGTTAAAAATTGAAAGAATCAGGTGGCACCCTGATAAGATGTTATTAACTCTGAGACTTATTGAGGATCGAGATAGGTGTCCAGAATTGGTAAACAGTATCACTGAAGTATTTCAGATTATAAATGGACTATATGAGAAGACTAAATAAATAAGATATGTAAACAGTTACAGAAAGAAACTTTCAATAACGAGTGTTTTTTATTATTATTTCCTCTATTCTTTTCTTTCAACTATTATTTATATTTCACAAGAATAATGGACATTATTCATTCGGATTGCCTGTAATTTGGTTTTCCTGATTTATCTTTTCTGTAGTGTTTTCTTCCATTTTTGGGGTATCTGCATCTGCATCTAGGTCTTCATTATACTCTATTTTTTGCTTTTTCACAATTTTTTCGTCGTCATCAACGTCTGTGTTTACTTCTTCTTCGTCCTCTTCTGCTTCTTGTTCATCCTCATCCAGTTCATCTTCCTCTTCCTCTTCTGCTTCTTCGTCATCCTCATTTTCAGCATCCTCGTCTTCGTCCTCGTCTTCATTCTCACCATCATCACCTTCAACATCTGCTTCACCTTCTTCCTCACCTTCAACATCTTCTTCACCTTCCCCATAATTGTCTTCATCATCAACCAGATCAGCATCAGGTTGTTCCGGCGGAAATTCTTCTTCACTGTTTTCATTATCCCAGACTATATTGAATCTGGTGACTCTCGGTTTCTCAGCCAAAATATTTCTCACAACATGTTCTACCTGAACTTTGTTTGGAGGATTTTCTCTCAATTCTTCGGTGTCATATTCATTGTTAACGTAATAGCCCACACGAACAAATTCTCTGTCAGCATAAGAACATGATAATAATATCACAGTTACAGACACCAATTCATTAGAAGGAATCAAGTCAGCAGAGGGAGGATCAGCAGTAAAAAGAAACTTATTGACGCCAACAGGTACAGGCCCTACCAAGATTGAATCCAATTCTTGATCATGCTCTAACGATCTTGAACTACCAACATAGGTAAGCTTCCACTCTAAGTCTTCCTTTAGAGGCTCTAAGCACTCGAATGTGATTTCAAATTCGTACGGATCACTGAATCTTGCAGGATTATTAAGTACATTTATTCCTAGAAGAGACACTATCGACATTTCAGCTCTTTTCACTTCAATTACAAGTAGTGTTGAACCAACAAATTGCAGGTTCAAAACTAATTAACAAACACGCTAAAAGTTTCGCGTTTCTATCATAATAAGCAAAAAACACTTACATAAGTGACCTCGATATATTATGTAATAGCTATACAATTCAGAAAAATATGATCTCGAGACTACAGAGCGACGAGGACTTAAGAATTAAAGAGTTCATAACTTATCAGTGGAAAATAAATATGCAGCTACCCAAGATCCTTTCGATTGATGCATTCAATACACTTTTTGTCCCAAGAAGACCTATTCTGAAGCAGTATCTGGAAGTTGGAAAGAGACATGGCATCGAAGTAAGTGAGGATCATTTAGCTCAGAATTTACCAATTGTAATGGCGGAGATGAAACTCAAATACCCAAACTATGGTAAAGGCAGTAAACTTACTTATAAGGATTGGTGGGCAACATTGATTGCAAATACATATGCTCCTACAGCAATAACCCCAGAGTTTGCAGAGGACTTAGTAGAGACCTTTGCAACTAATGAAGCTTATGCTACATATGAAGATGTCAGAGCATTTTTATCCAAATATTCCGGACGAGATGACCTTATCATAGTAGGATCTAGTAATGGTGATCCGAGAGTAGGTAAAGTTCTAGAGAGTCTGGGTTTGCTGAAGTACTTTAAAAAATTATATTTGAGCTACGACCTTGAGTGTTCCAAGCCAGATCAGAAATTCTTTGATCAAATTGTTGACGAATGGAGAGGTCCTTTCACGCCTAGGAATGAGATGGTCAAGTTTTCATGGCATATTGGTGATGAGATTCATAATGATTTAGAAGGGAGTGTAAAAGCCGGGTGGAATGGTGTTTTAATTGATAGAAAGAACTCGTTTGAGCAGTTAAAAGGGAGGTTGGCATCAAAGGGCAATGAAGAAGATATTGAAAAAATTAAGTTAATAACAGATTTGACTAATACTACAAAAACAGCAGGGTCTACGAACACATTGATAAGACTGGATGAAAAGAGATCAGTGATTTCCTCGTTCGATGAATTGCCAGATCTTTTGGAACTCGAGTGATGTCAACCTTTCAAAATTCAATGGAATAATGGCGAGCTATTTAGATAGTGAGAAATATCTCTTTTGAGAGTTCTACGCTCCTCATTGAAAAGTATATATATATAGTATAATCAACCCCTCGAATCTTGAATAATGTATATAATATTTTGAGGCATGCTTTACGTAGAACTTTTAGCTGCTACCAAAATTGGCGAATAGAGCTTGAGTGAAATTCTATTTCAAAATAATAGTATATTTATTTACTGTGTAATCTCTTAAGAAGTGCGCATATATATCATCAGCGGCGTTTGTCCAAACCATAACTGAAGAAACAATAAAGATTTCATGGTCTTAGAATTTATACTTCAGAACAGAAGTCTTCTGAACATAGAGACCATAAGTAGCAATTACTTGGCTGTGAATTATAAAATATTTGAGTGTATAGGTGTAATTTTTCTCGATTTAACTTAATATACTATGTAACTAGTTATTGGAATTATTAATTAAATATATACAAATAGTGTTCTCATATCTAATAAAAATTATATTGGAAATAAGAACTGTTATGTTCGAGGTGATTGTGTCTAAAACCAAAGAATAATCACAATTCGTATGGTAAAATAACTTGGATGGACTGCCTAAGTAGTTTTGATTTTTTTTGTTCGTAAAGGGATGAGACGGGAAAGAAGACATTATTTCCCTTGGAAACGACAATCTACGGCAAGAACTTTTGCAAACCGCAACTCCAGGATGATCTATTAAATAAAATTAGAATAACACAATAAGCAAGAAGTTTCTATTCCTAAAATCACTAAAGAATATACTCAAGTAATTATAGTGATCTTTAGGACACCCATGTATTATTTGTTGATACCAGAATGAGCGAAGCGTAGCAAGACACCTACACTGGCATATTGTGTACATGTGTTGCAAAACAATAGTTAACTATACTATTTATTCAACTTTAAGTAAATGTTGTATCAGTAATTATTATACAAAGCTCATAATCTAATACGAGGTTCTTGTTCTCCCTCAAGACAATATGCCATTGTTTAGATAGGGAAACCTAACAATCGTCAATAAGCGGAAACAAAAAGCATCTAGGGGGACCTCAGCAATAATAGAAGAACTCTTTGGAAACCAATATCTTATGACTGTGTTGCTGATCACTCAATTCTTTACTTTTGGATCTAATGAGTTTTGATATTTAAAAGTATACAACCTTATTATTATTCTCATCATTCAACAAACATGAGAATTTTAGCTTCGCGGTAGCGAGATATTATAGAGAAGCATATTCCAGGGAGCGTTGAAAAATATAAAAACTGAACACTCTCTTTGATTTTAGATCAAAGTAACGTGTTCAAGCTGACATCATTGTATCATCGTGGAAGATGGTAGACTCTGACCAAACAATAAGCACCGAGAGCATTGCCCCAGCAGCTTCAAACCAGATGCAGAGAACTCCGAACAGCACATCACAAAGCAGGGAACAGATTCCACACATGTCACGTTCTTTAGTAGTGCCAGCTCTCAATAAATTGATTCCCGCATCATTATCCAACACACAGAAACATGATAAAACAGAGAGGCTGAGCTTGAAGGAATTATGCAAGAGAAAGGAAGAAGTTTTAGCTACCTACAACGATAATTCCAAAGTCTATGACCATGCGCAGTACGGAGATAACTTGAGTGATGATGAGATGGAGATTTTAGAACATAAGCTGAAAAACGACCAATTCAGAGTGTGCATTAGATCTTTACCTGAAAGCTCAATAGGAACATCATCTAACCTCTCTCCTATAGACTCGGATAGCGACGAGCGTGGCCGGAATTACAATTCCGAAACAATCTTTGAAAACTGCTCTACTCTTCGTGAACCTCTTGAAAGCGCTGAACGAGGTGAACACTCTGCAGAGAAAGTTGAAAATAGATTGCACTTGTCCTTTCAAGAAAGATGGAAGCTCCGCAAACAGCAAACTAAATTTTCAACAGAAGATTCACTTTGGGAGGACTGGGTTTGTTTGGTAGTTTTTGTGTGTGTTCTTCTTGCTCTACTTTTTATCTTGCCATTTGTATCATACACTAAGGGATTAACGAAACCCGAACCAACAGTTGAAGTGTACGAAAAGCTTACAGATTATATTTATCCTACTCTCTCAGCAATAAGAACTAATTTGGTTGATCCAGATACCCCAAAAGATGCTTATACTAGAAAAGCTAGAAGCGGCGAGGATTGGAATCTAGTCTTCTCAGATGAGTTCAATGCAGAGGGCAGAACATTCTATCCAGGTATGGATCAGTTTTGGGAGGCGGTAAACATTCATTATGCAGCAACACAAGATTTGGAATGGTACGACCCAGATCAAGCATTCACTAAAGAGGGTACGCTTAACTTAAAGATGGACGTTCATAAGAATCACGATTTGTTCTATAAAAGTGGCATGCTTCAAAGCTGGAACAAGTTGTGTTATTCTGAAGGCATATTAGAGGTCTCAGCTAGAATGCCTGGCTCCTCTTATACTTCTGGATTATGGCCAGGTATTTGGACTTTAGGAAATTTAGCAAGACCTGGATATATGGCCACCTCTGATGGTGTTTGGCCTTACAGCTATGATGAGTGTGATGCTGGTATCACCGCTAACCAATCTTCCCCTGATGGTCTTTCCTATTTACCAGGCCAAAGATTAAACAAGTGTACGTGCAAAGGAGAGGATCATCCTAACAGAGGGGTGGGAAGAGGCGCCCCAGAACTAGATTTACTAGAAGGTGCACATAGTACAGATCAGTCTACCAACTTGAACTTTGGTGTTGCCTCTCAAACCCTACAAATAGCACCTTTTGATATTTGGTATTTACCGGACTATGAATTTGTTGAAGTTTACAACTTTAGTAAGACATGTGTCAGTAACTTTCTTGGAACACCATTTCAGGAAATGTTATCCATCCAATCTACAGTAAACAAATCTTGGTTTGAGAATATTGTGGATCCTCATAATGTTACTAATGTACTAGATGAGCCAACCTGCTTCCAGAAATATTCAGCAGAATACCTATCTAAGGAAAAGGCACGGAGTGACAATTACTGCACCTTTTATTTAGGAGATGAGCCAACTGCAACAATTTATGGTAATGCATTACATCCTGATGGTAATATAGGCTGGAGAGATATTCCTAAGGAACCTATGTCAATAATCCTGAATTTAGGTATTTCTAATTCTTGGGCAATGATTCAATGGTTAAATATCCTATTTCCTGTAACCTTTGAAATCGACTATGTGAGGATTTACCAACCAGAAGGGAAAATACAGCTTACATGTGATCCTGCTGATTATCCGACTTCAGATTATATTATGAATCATCGCAATGCTTACATGAACTCAGATTTAACATCATGGAAAGCGGCAGGATATTCTTACCCTTTAAATAAGTATACTTCAGACAAATGCTAGATCGCTCAGCACTGGATAACTGATTGATATATGAAAACCGTTTTTTCCTTGATTTTTCCTATTTACAGCTTTATACATAGAACCCCACAGCCATATACGTTAAAAAAAAGTAGCTGATAAACCTGATACAAGGATATTAGAGCAGTGGTATGTAGAAAAGCTGATCAATTCAATATCAATCATTAAGGAAATAACGTGAAAATAAATAATGGAAGGTAGGAGATAAAGGAGTGAATTCTTAGAGCTAATTTTGAATGATCATTCTTCATCACTGTCGAACTCCAGCTCCTCCACAATCAGATCTTCAGCCTTCTTTGCAGCATCTGGATCTACAGTCTGAGATGGAGCTGGTGTCACAGATTCAATATCTTCGAAATCTACTTCGTCAAAGTCTTCATCATCTTCTTCATCATCCTCTTCGTCTTGTTCACCATCTTCTTTTTCTCTTTGTGCTAATTGTTCATAGTAAGCAGCCAAAGCATCCTGAGCTTCTTTATCTTCCGTAGTATTTGATGGCTCTGATGTAGTTGAGTTTACCGTATTTGTAAGTGGTGCAGATGGAATAGTGAGAGTGGAATCACTATTAACTATATTATCAAGATCAGCGTTTGGTTTTTGAAGAGTCTCAGCAGTTTCCATATTCGAATCCCCATCTTCATCTTTATCTAGTTTACCTAATTTTTTACCGATTGTACTTTCCTCATGCCATGTAGGTAATGCATTTTGTTGCCTCTTTTCTTCTTGTTCAATAGCTTGCTTTTCTCTTTGTAAATCTTCATCGCCAGCGGAGATATTAACATGTAAAGTAGCTTGAGATTTAGCACCCGCACTAATAGAGCTTGCATTGTTTAAATAGGAACTTGCGTCAAACATCTTGGTGTGTTTGCGTAACTGAGAAACAGTGTATGCGGCAGTAGTACTAGCTTGAGCAGGAATCATTCTTGCTAATGAGGTTTCAAAGTTATTTTCAGGAATTGTATGTTCATCAACTTTCTTAAGATAATCAATCAAAGGACCAATCTGTTTCATTAAGCTAGAGTATTTTATTTGATTTTCTTTTGCAATTTTCCCTGAATCATCTTCAATCAAAACCTCATTACAGAGGGAACATAAGAATTCGTTTTTTTCATAGTTTAACAAGGCAACAGCGTCTAGTTGCGAGTACTTTGTCTTACAAACAGGACAAATATAACCTTGTGGATCGGTATCCGAGGCAAGGTCCTTTCCAATACTTTGGACCACAGCATGAACTTTCCATTTTATCGAATCAATGGCCTCAGTATAATGAATGAAATAATAAGTTTTGGTCGAGGGCCTTTGTCCATTCACACCTTCTTCTCTTTGTACATGTACAGTGAGTAGTCTATCCTCTACAAGCTTATTACAAAGAGATCTCAACTCCTTTCTTTGGATCCCTACTAGGTGTGACAAATCATCCTCTGACAGCACCGAGTGAAGAAGAATAGCATCCAGTATGAGAACAAATGACTTCCCGTAAAACCCTCTTGCAACGAATCGTATCAAGAGACGAACAGTATTATCCATAATACCCAGATAATTATTTATTAGATAGCAGCACTCGACAGCCAAGTACTATCTGGAAGCAATTTCCCTTCTCTTGGTGTTGGCGGTTGTTTTTAAGCTTGGATCAAGCAAAAATGTCTTTTGGCCCAGCGCAGCTAACGCCGCGAAATTGGTTTACAAACCCTTTCACCACCTTTTCTCTCCAGAGCTAAGAGTTTGCTTATCTTGAAGGCATAAACTGTTGTTATCCCTGGATTACAAGTTGGTTAAGCTTGTAAAAAGACAATGGTATTTGAATTCACTCAAGAACAGGTGGATGAGTTTGACAAGGCTGGGTGCCTATGCATCGAAAATTTTCTCTCGGAGGAAGAAGTTGCCAAACTACTCAGCTACACGTACGACATAATTGACAAATTTGATATATCAACGCATCCACTCACGAAGTTCACTACTGGCACAAATGATGATGAACATGTTGGAGATGATTATTTTCTTAACAGCTCCGACAAAATATCATTTTTCTTAGAACCAGGTGCGTTTAACAAGCTGAACCAACTGATCAAACCCATAGACAAATCAATCAATAAGATCGGTCATGCCCTTCATAACGATCCTATGTTTCACAAGCACACTATTAACGATAAGACAGTAGAAATAGCAGAGAAATTAAATTTCAAAGATCCTAGGGTGATTCAAAGCATGATTATTTGCAAACAACCTGAAATTGGAGGTGAAGTTCCAAGCCACCAGGATGCAGTATTTCTTTACACCAAGCCACAAACAGCAATCGGATTTTGGATTGCACTGGAAGATTGTGATGAAAACAATGGAGCGTTAAGCTTTCTACCAGGAAGTCATAAGACTACTCCAATCATCAAAAGATTCATTAAGAAGGAAAAGGGCACAGGGTTTGTATATTTAAACGAGGAAAAAGGAGACATTTACGAGAATAGCGACAAAGATTATTCTACTATAAATTGCAAAAAGGGTTCATTGGTTTTGATCCATAACTCTGTTTTACATAGATCCAATTTGAATCACTCGGAGAATTCAAGATACGCTTATGCCTTCCATGTTATTGATGGTACTGCAGAGTATGATGCATTGAACTGGTTACAGGTTCCCCCAGGCAAAGACGGCGGAACGAATTTTACGAAACTGGTTAGATAATATGTGTCTATCGCTTTTAATCAAATATATTTATATAAGTTTTTTTCAAAGGTTTTTAAAATTTCATCAAATGTTTCTTCCTTTGTATTTCCATCTATCATGGTCACGACAACATTCATACCCCCTTTTGGAGTCGTAACAATGTTGATAGAATAAGTAAAAAGGGTACCAGAAGTGGCAGCAACAAAGATCAAATCTTCTATTTCGTAACCGTTTTGACCATCAGAGGAGGTCTCACTGGATGCTAGTCCTAGATTGGATAAAAATGTTCCTTGACTTTTACCTTGAATGAAAGAGTCTTCCAACAGTTTATCTAGATTAATTCGTTTAGCAATTGCATCCATAGTAATAACTCCAAGACCATACAGATAACTTTTCGCCTTTCTTGCGTTTTGTAAGTGATTATTCATATAGTTAATCCATTTCCAATCAAAAGTATCAAAGCCATAATAATAATGATGTATACCGGAAGTATTGCATCCAAATCTAAATTTTTCTGTTTCATTGTCTAGAAATTGTCTAGCGTCACCAGCAATAGAGAAGTTTGTCAAATTCCATGAATTGTTCTTGACAAATGGTTTGTTTAAAGAGTTTAACCATGCAGCACCAATATATGGACTCAAGGTTATCTTATTGTCATGATCGTCGTTCTCTTTTAATGATTGTTTTAATTCACGTAAATCATCTGATGAGATGTTGAACATTCTGTATATGTACTTGTTCTCCCTACTGAGATCAGTCCCTTTCAAACAAAAAGCTTTGATGATGATTGTATTGAAAATATAAGCAGGATAAAATGAATATGGAGGTGAATACTGTAAGATCCTGTCAATCGGTGGAGGCAGTTCTGGTAGGATTTTTGAATCTGCAACGTAATTGACTAAATAATCCTCAAGAGGATCAACAGATTGAGATGGTTCTTCTGTATTGAGCTCGAGTTGCAACTGTTGAAAGAAGTGTTTAGCAGTTATTCCATCAGATAAACAATGATTAGAGATGTAAACTAATGTATTATCACTTAGGAAAGCCAATTTCCACAGGGGTAACTCTAATCCATAATCCAATACAATACTATTAATGGCAGCAAACTGCTCTTCCTTGCTTGATGATTTGACGGAATCTGGCAAATCGAGAATGATATCCTTTAATTTGAGGGTATTTAATACTTTGATATAATCATGATCTGGCCTAGGAATGGTTCGATCTGAATGGTCGGTAGGTACAACGCCAGTAGCCAATATTGGATACTTCAATAGCATAGATCTAAGAGCAGCAGACAGCAGATTAAGATCATTGATAGAACGGTTGAATTTCCCTATCATTGCGAAGTTTTTATACATTTGTTGTCTTTGACCGATCATGAAGTAGTTTTCCACCCCTCCTGATCGTCTGGCATGGCCCTTTTCAATGAAGCTATCAAGTTCAGACATCTTAGATATACGTACTGGATAAAAAGAGAAAAAGGAAAGGGAGGAAGCTCATCGATATTCAAACTCTAAGTGGGTTTATCCATTTAGAGAGGTTTCCTGCATCTTCTATTATTTCATCATCGTTTAGCTTTCGCTCGTTTAACAATACGAAAAAGAAAAGGTACGCGATCTATCCAAAGATAATTATCCATCCTCAGCAGTAACTGGAAGGATTTTGTACTCTTCTCAATAGGTGGTATATATATAATCATGTGTTTATCTATGTATCTTTTTTTGAGGGAGGACCCTGAACAGACAAATTTACAAATATACTAAGGGCCTAAATAGATAGAATCCCATTTTGAAGGTGTTATAAGCTTTGAAAGCTTTCAACTTGATTCAGCTCATTGTAGTTAAGCTTATCGCCTTTCAAGAATTTCAACATGTCTTAGATGGTCATAGGCTTTACAATGTGCGATTGGACTGGTTTACTTATTGTTCACTATTCTACTCTGATCTTCCAGGGTCGAAGTCCTGTTGTTGTAGACTATTTCCCTTTTTAGTCTTTGTTTACGTTTTGTCCTAATTCAGCTTATGACATATTACATAAGCGGATTTATACGCTTGGAAACAAGGCAAGAATCTTCTTTAACGATTTTGAGGCTTTACTGGCAATACTCATTCATCAGGTCTTTGCTGAACCGGGCATCTCAATAATACACAATAAACCGTAATGGAACAACTCGGAATGCTGAGACCACAGAAGCGCAAGCCTGTGTACAAGAAAGCAAGAGAATATCAAAATAACAACAACAACAAGAATAATAGTTTCAGTTACAACGGTGATAATCGTTACAATTCTAACCACCATGGTAATTCATACAATCCTTATCATCACAAGCATAACAACAACAACAACACCAACAACAACAACAACAACAGTAGCAACAACAATGTGGTTCGTAAAGAACAGAGCATCAGAATCAAAGATATCTCAGAGTTTCCAATTGCTGTAACCTATGGGAGCCTAGAATACCCTATCCCAACTCTTCATTCGATTCCGCCCCAAACGCATACTTTTAATGACCTTCCTACTTTTATTAATAGAGCTGTTGCTATATGGGATAAGCCAGTACCACTAGGATCCACACTTTTTGAAAGTTTGAGTGGGCCAGATGCTTCAAGAACCGCTCGTCACCAGTCAGATCCTGCTATACAAATCGTCATGTCGAAGAAAAAGAGTGCTAAAACTTTGAAGTTGGGAAGTATCGAAATAGACAGAGCAGGTCTTCCTATATCTGCTGCGCTCAGCAATAATAAGTTAATAAACAAGTTCTTACAGAATGACGCCTTGTCCACACCGACATTGAAAAGAAATAGAGATGAACTTGTCGAAGTTTCTTCTTCCTTGAAGAAAAATAGAAGAATGGCTGAATTATCTCATGTTGATACTACAATGGAGCTGAGTTTTGAAGGGAAGGCGATGGACCGAAGTGATTTAGTTAAACTAGTGGACAGTTCGGGAATAGTCCAGGATGAAACTCATTCACTAGAGTTGTATTCGACAAATCAATCTTTCGACACCAGAAATTTGTTACAGAATACCGAGTTTGGAATTCGTAGATGATATGTTTTACTATCAAAGCTATTTGACAATCGTCTTCGTTTTCCTATTGCTCTTTTAGACTTTGATCGGTTCTCTACTTATATCCTTGATTTAAGTATCTAATTTTTATTTGTTTAGTTATGAATATGCCATTTCAACGGTGATAGACAACTTTAAAACAGCAATATGTACAAGGTTTCCTTTCGAGCGTTTCTTAATCACTTTCTTGGAAGCAATAAAGTTCCTTCATACTCTCTTCTCAACTGTGAAACCTGGATCAGATTTTCTTAGCTCCCTTTCTTGCTCTTTGCTCAACTTTTCAGAGACAACCTCAACGTCAACTAGCTCTTTTACTTTTAGTATCATACCTGCACTCACTGGTGAAACCTTTTGATAGGTTATTGAACCCGTTTTATGTAGCCCCAAATTCTTTACTGTGTCTTTGATAGCCTGAGGTAGAGCAATAGTTGATCTTTTGAGAGTTATTCTATAGAAGGACATCTTAGATCAGGTATTTGTAAGTATATCCAGTATTATTTGTTATTCCTATACTTTATAGAGTAAACGAAACTTTTTGAACAAGCAAAATTTACTCCAGAATACATTCGCGAAGTATAATAGGGACACTCTAAAAGAATCAGAATTCGCGTAATCAACTATAAAAGTTCAATAGAAGAAGAGAATGCGCGTATTGAGAGTAGAGTAAACAGAACAAAACCGTAAAGATTCGAGCGCTGCTTGTTTCAATAGAGCATGACACAATTTTCTGCTACAATGACGCTGAATGATAGACGCTCTGCTGATCTTAGCACAGAAGAGCTCTATGATGAAGCTTTTTTAGAGGAAGCTGATAGGAAAGTAGGTACAGTAGAGATAATGATTAGTTTATACGACCATATGCTAACTATTAGGAATAGGATGAGGTCGATATCGATATTGATCAGTTTTTGACTCAACCTACAGCACCAAGGGTCTTTCACAAGCGCCAGAAAATGGTCATACAGCGAATGACACAGGCTGCTACGCAGAGGGTTGATGCAGCTGTGAATGAACTGAATGATAACCAAGTTTCTGGTGTTATAAAACGTGTTTCGCTAAAGAACTTTATGTGCCATTCTAATTTTGAATTGAAATTTGGGCCGAGATTGAACTTTATCATTGGCCATAACGGTAGTGGTAAATCTGCCATATTGACAGCTATATCAATTTGCCTTGGTGCTAAAGCTACAGAAACCAACCGAGGCTCAAATCTTCGAGATTTGATCAAAGAAGGGACAAATGTTTCCCAAATTCAGGTGGTTCTTGCCAATGAAGGCGATGAAGCCTATGAATATGGTAAATACGGAGGAGAGATTATCATCGAGAGGACGATTAGAAGAGATTCAACTAGCTTCCCATACAGTTTAAAATCTGAAATCGGGAAAAAGGTTTCTTCCAAAAAAAGTGATTTGGATTCTATTTTGGATTACTTTAACATTGCAGTTAGTAATCCAATGTCCTTTCTATCTCAAGATGCTGCTAGATCTTTTTTAACTGCTAGTACCGATGAACAAAAGTACAAATTTTTCATGAAAGGGACGCTAATGCAAGAAATTCTTGAAAATCTGAAGAAGACCAAAGATCAAATCGAAGGAATGGATTCTAAACTATTGAGAATGAAAGATGATGCTATTGCATTAAGAGAAGAAGCTAGGGAAGCCCGCAGACTTCATGAAAAATTATTGGATTCTAATGATCTTCGTGTACGACAACGTATTCTTCATGGAAAATACTTCTGGATGGAGCATGACAATTCTACCGAGCTTGTCCAAGAAATTTACAGAAATAGTGAGGAACACCAAGAAATTATACAACAACTTGAATCGAATATGGCAGGAATGGATGAGAGTATTAAAAATTTTGAGAAACAGAAAGATTATTTTCAACAGCAAAGGTCAGAATATATTGAACAGTTAAAAGAAATTAAAGAAGATTATCAATCACAAAAGGCTGAGACTAAAAACGCTTATAGCAAAGCTGAATCTGCTCTTGCTAAATTGCATGATGTGGAAGAGCAAACATCTATCTTCAGTAAGAGAATCGATGAGCTTGAACAATCTATCAAAGCTGAAGAGGACAAAATCAGAAAGCGAAACGGAGGTTCCAGAGATCTTCTTGAACAACAAATAGAACAATACAAAACAGAGGAAGCCAAATTAACCCAGAGAATCAATGTTTTGAAAGATCAACGCGAGGCCGGTGATACCCAACAAAAATATGGGCTAGAGAGTCTTTCTGCCGAGGAAGAGGAGAAAAGGCAAGCAATTTATAATTTAACCGAGTACTTAAGAGGCTTGAATAACTTTCAGAAGGCTGATCCTCTTCGATCATATCCTGATTCTTTGAGGAAAGTACTCCATGAGCTGGAAGCAACAAAATTCAACGAGCCTGTCAACGGCCCCCTCGGTCTATACATCAACGTTAAACCAGGATATGAGAAATGGGCTGCAGCCATTGACGTAGCATTGGGCTCTAACGTTAACAATTTCATTGTCCAAAATCAAGCTGATCGGAGAAAGCTTCAAGCCATAACCAAAAAATTTCACTTTCGCTCCACTATTATTGTGAGAGTACCAGAATCATTCGACTATTCACAAGGTGAACCAAAAGGAGATCATCTAACCTTATTGAATGCACTCGATTTTTCTAATGAGCAAATTAAGTTTACTCTAATTGATGTTGTTCATATTGAAGGAATTGTTTTGGAGGAAGATAGAAGAAAGGGTCAAGCAATTGTGGAAGATCCATATAGTAATGTCAATAGTGTTCTGTCTTTGAAGGATAGTTCTAGTTGCATTCGTCAGTTTATAAATCCGAATGGAGGGTACAGAAGTGACCCGCTATATTATTCAGATATTCGACAAAGAAAGATTACTACTAAAAGCAATTCGAATAATACATCACAGTACCAACAGCAGTTAAATGAACTGAAGAATGATCTTAATAATTTGCTAAGCGAAAAAAAAAGACTGAAAGATGAATTGAATCAGAATAAACACTTTATTAGTCGCCAAATCAAAGAATTAGAACTAGCATCAAGAGAAATAAAGAAAAAATGCTATCAATTAGAAAAAAAATTACTTGATGAGACGGATACAGGTAGATTGGAAGCTTTGAAAGAAGAGAAACAAAGTACTGTCAATAACAAATTGACGTATGAGGGATCTCTGGAACATATTCAGCAAGATATTCAAAAATATAGAGAAATCGCACAGGCCCATAATATCGAATATCAAAGTTTAAGAGATAAGATCAAAAATTATCAAGAAATACTAGATAAAAATCAAGCGGCCATCATAGAGGCAGATACTGAAATTCAATTAAATGTCACTAAGAAAGAGCATTTCGTCAAGAGCAAGAATAAAAGAATTCATGAACTAGAAACCTTGACTGAAAATTTACCAGCCTGGAAAGAAAAAATCGTGGAAACTAGAGAAGAAGCGGAGAAATTGTGCTCCAGGGAAGAAGCTGCGTCCATAAGGATTAATACCACGGAACAGTTGAGGAGAGAAATTGAGAAAGTTTCCGAGAAGGTTGAGGAAGCTAATCAATTACTAGGCAAATCGCCCGAAGAGATCGTTAATGAAGACATTATTGCTAGGGAGAAGTACAATGAAGTAATGCACCAATTTACCGAGGCTGGTGAAGCTAAGAATTTATTATTGTCCTCTTTACATGAGAGATTAAGGATTTTTCGTCAATCGAGAGCAGCAACTTGCATTGAGGCAGACTTAGATTTTAAAAGCTCCTTACAGTTTAGAAATTTTACAGGAAACTTAGATTTTGACTTCCAGAAGGAGAAATTACAAATGTTGGTTAGCACAAAGAATGATAAAAAGCCTAGACATGTGGATTCTTTATCTGGCGGAGAAAAATCATTCTCTCAAATATCTTTACTTTTGGCTACTTGGAAGCCAATGCGTTCCAGAATTAAAGGATTAGATGAATTCGATGTATTTATGGATCAAGTGAACAGAAAGATCGGTATGAGACTAATGCTCTCGAAGCTATCTTCTGAGCCAAAGGCCCAAACAATTTTTATCACACCGCAAGATATTGGCCAAATAGCGGAATTAGACGAAAGGTTTGTGAGAATCCACAGGGTGAAAGATCCTCGGACTCGATAAATGGTTTCTGTAATAAAATATTGCTTCTAGAATTGTATAACTCATGTAAATACATACAATTTGACTCAACAGTAATGGATGTTTTTTGTGGTGATCTAAATATAGAACTCTTGTCTATTCTTCTTCGGTGTCATCTTCTTCCTCATCATCGTCATCTTCTTCACTTGAAACTTCACCACCCAAATCCTTTGTCATGAGCTTGTACTTTTTCTTCTTTTCATCTAAATCATCAAGAACCAACATTAATTCTTCCAGCTCCGATTTTTGTACCGTTAGTCCCCTCATTTTAGACAGCTCCTTTTTTAATTCTTCATTCTCTTCCTTAAGCTTTTGAGTGCCTTTGATACTGTTCTCATTGTCATCAAGTTTTTTCTTCATAATGTCATTAGAGGTTTTGGTAGACTCATGATCTTTGAGTAATTCCCGTAGCTTTATCAGCTTTTGCTGTAGCTCTTGCTTTTCAGCAGCAAAGTTTGAGGACAATTTTTCAAACTTAATAGTAATTTCATTGTTTGCAGTATCTAGTTGTGTTTTCTGTTCAATTAAATCTTTGTTTTTATTTTCGAAGTCGCATACGGCTTTCTCCAAAGTCTCAATTTTGGAAGACTTTCCTTCAAGAATCTTGGCTGACTCTTCAACAAAAGCCTTTTGGTCATTTTTCATTCTATCTAATTCGGCTGTAAGTTTCGATTTCTCAATTTCTAGATCTGCAAATTTTTTTTTCATTTTCTTCAAATCAGAATTCAATTGAGATTGGACCTCACCAGAGGTACTCCTATGTGACATTAACTCTCTAGAAGCATTTTCTAGATCTCTTATAGAATTCTTATGATCCATTGTGATAGATTCGAGCTTATCATTAATATTCTTTAGACTCTCTTCTTTGACAATCAACTCATTTTGAGCCTTAGACATCTGATCTTTGAGCTCAGCCAGTTCAGATTCCAAATCTGGGAGTCTTTTGACCTTCTTTTGTTCAATCGAGAGATCAGTTTCAGTATTTTTCAATTTTCCTTCAACTCGTTCCAAAATCCTCTTAGATTCCTCAATTTTGCTATCTTTGAGTTCAATTTCAGCTTGTAAATCTTCTTTGGTAGATTGCAGCTCTGAAACAACCTCTTCAAGTGTAATCTTTTCCTTTTTCAATTCTTGGATAACCAGGTCAGAAGATGTCCTTAGAATTTGCAACTCCGCTTCTAACTTATTGACCTTCTCAGAATACTCCTTGGTAGTAGAGTTCGAATTTTCACTCAAAAGGGTTCTCTCGCGTTCAAATTCATGATTCCTCTCATCAATAGCATTCTTCAATTTTTTGATTTCTTTCTCAAGCGAAGAAACTTTTTCAGTAGTTTTCTGTTTTTGATCAACCAATTTGGATTGAACGGAACTCAAAGCTTTGCTTGTTCTTTCCAAATCCTCAGCTGAACTATTCAGCTTCTCTTTCAGAGTCGAAAGCTCATCTGTTAAAGTTCCAACTTCATTATCTTTCAGTTGAATGTCTCTCCCTAATATCTCATTCTCTGATTTCAAAGCCTGTAATTTTTCAAGTTGAACATCACAATCACTAGTTTTGGCCTTTAAGTTTTTAGCCAATGCTTCATATTCCTTATCTTTTAGGTCAATTCTTTGAGAAATGATTTCTAGAGTTGATGCAAGTGATTTCTTCTCCTCTTCGACTGAGGCAATATTTTGTTTTAGAAAAGTTATCTCTTTCTTGTATTCCAATTCCTTAGCTTCGTAATCTGATGCCAAATCATCTAGTTCAACCTCCAGTTCTTCCTTAACCTTAGTCAAGTTTTGGATTTGAGATTCTAATTCATCTACTGCAGACTGATGATCTCTGATTGATGAGTTGAGTTCACCTTGGAGCTTATTCTTCTGCTTCAACAATATCTTATAATCAGACTTACTATCTGTAAGCTCTTTTGATGTATGTGTATGTTTATCTTCAATGTCAGAGAATTTGTTTCTGAGTGCGCTAAGATCGGTCTTATGGGAGGCCAACTCGTTCATTGCAGTTGCTTTCATCTCCTCTAATTCTGAAATCTTTGATCTTAATGTGTGTAACTCAGTGAAATGTAACTCTTTGAAGGATGCTAAGTCTTTGCTACTGGATTCTAATTCCTTGGTATGCTGATTTTTCAAGACAGTAACTTCATCATAAGAGGCTTCCAAAGAGGATTTCAGTTGATTAATCTGTTGCTCATATTTTACACATAGGGATTTTGAAGCATCCAGCTCCTGTTTTAGATTATCAAAATCACTTTTGATATGTTTATGGTCTGACTTGAGCTTTTCTAACATTTTTGAGTGTTCTTGATTTGCATCTTTCAAAGCAAATTCTAAGGAGTCTCTTTCTTTAGTCAACTCTTCAAGTGAAGTGCTTATATTCTTATTGATAGAGGTTAGCTCTTCAACTTTAGATTTATGATCATCAATATCCTTGGAAAGCTTTTTTTGTGTAGAATCTAGCTGTGATGATAAATTCTGTTTTTCGGTTGTAAGAGTTTGACAGACAACTGCAATAGACCTCAACTTTTCGCTCATTTGCTCAACAAGAGAAGATTTTGAGTCATATTCCTTTCTCAGTTCCTTCAATGATATCTCAAGGTCGTTTTTTGAATCCTCAGACAATTTTAAGCGCTTGGAAACAGAAGCATGCTCCGAGTTGAGAGCTGCTAATTCTTCGACTTTTTGTTGTAACAAATTGGCTAGTTTTGAGTGCTCCTTCAGGTGAATCTGTTCATCTTTTTCGAGTTTTTTGAATTTCTTTTCCAATTCCTCCTTTTCTCTGGTTAACTGAAAGAGCTCACGGCTCATTTTATTGATACCATCTTCCGCCTTCTTCTTGTGTGACTTAGACAAATCAAGTTCTTGCTTTAGTTTCAGAATATGTGTCTCCTTTGTGGCCAAAAGATCGGAGCTGGTTGCCAAATCAGTTTCCTGTTTGGAGGAGCTTTCCACCAAAGCGGAATGAAGCTGTTTATAATTTATTAGCTCTTGAGTGGTTTCATTGAATTTCCCATCTAGTTCCGAATATTTAGCTTTCAACTGCGTCAGTTCCGCTTCTGTAATTGTAAAAGCTTCTGTAACGCTTTTTAGTTTCGCAGAAGTTTCTTCGAACAAAATTTCATTCTCCTTTTGTTTGGTGCTGTAATCTTCTTGATATGCTAAAAATTGAGACTTCAATTCAATGAAGCTTTTATTTAGTTCTTGAAATTTCTCGTATGATATCCTGCCATTTGGTTCTAACGTTGGATCTTGATTCAAGGTATTTTTGATTCTATAAAAGTTGTCCCTGATCAATGATACTACATTTGGCTCAAAGAAGACTTCCGGTAAGCCAGTTTCATCCTTTTTGGGGTTAAGAATATCCTCAGCATTGAATTCGGCGAACAATGGATTTTCCTTGAACTGTAAAATTTTGAAACCGTAGCTATCTTTTCCAAGAATTTTAGAGATCATTGAGTATAGATCAACCCTCGTGATTGGGGAATCTTTTGAAGAAAAATCAAATGAAATCCCAATAAGAATAGCTACCAAACCATGGGCAATCGTGTCAGAACTTGGCTGGACCAAATACTGTAGTAAAGCAGTTATATTGGATATGTCACTTAAGAAATCATTAACAGACATGAAATCCTCAAAAAGCATAATAATTAATAGAAGTAAGTAGCCAATTGAGATACGCTGATCTTGAGTTCGTAAAGTGGTGACCAGTAGACTTGTAATAGCTTGAATCGAAGACAGTATTTCTTCGCCAGCTTCCTCATCCCCTGTAGTAACACCCCTAACAATATCCTTGATTGTTTCATCACCATGCATAAGAGAAATGAGAATAGTGCTTGCAAACCACACTCGATATGGATTTAAGTTAATTTCAGGATCGTATTCTAACAATGCTTTGAATATGTTACCAAACGGGGACTGTCTCAATTCTGATAAAGGAACATTATCACTAATCTTAGAATTGCCCTCTATTTCCTGTTTATGGCCTAACCCATTTTCCTGCGTTTCTCCATTTTCGAAATGATGTTCAGGATCCTTTTTTCCTTCTTTGTCTAATATCTCTCCAGCTTTTATGATTTCAACATCAGCTTTGAAATCATCAATCTGGCCTTGTAAAAACCCCAACTTTGCTTCGTTATTTTCTTCGAAATAAGCACGAAGTAAAAAGGCTGCAGCTACACGAATGTCAAAAACATGAACTGAGTTGACAAAAAGGCACCAATTTAAAAGAGCAATGACAACAGGAACGTTATCTGTATGCTTTTGAAGTTGAATAGGCAAGCTAGGATCAATATAAGGGACATCGATATCGCCGAAGCTCATTTGAATGTCATAGTTTCTGGAAATGAGTCCAGCAACAGTTAACAATGCTGTAGGTCTTATTGAATTAGGAGTGAACTCGGAAAATGCTAATCGTAGAACTGACAGAAAGATACCAGCATTGAACAATGCAGTTTGATTAGTTAATGTCGACTCACTGCCTTCCAATACAAATAATCTGATTATATCCAGAGCTATTATGATATTTTGTAACCTTTGATCGTTCCAAAGGATTTCATCTTGGTTGAGAGGTTCGGAAATCAAGAATGCAAGTTTTGGCAAGCAGTTAGTTTCGAAGAAAAGTTTCTGATTTGATAGATTATATCTCAATAAATTTGAAATTAGTGTAAGACAATCTTGAACCACAATACTACCTCTTATATCACCTTCTTCATGAATAATTTCAAAAAGTTTATCGAAAGTATTCTCAAAGGCAACTAATTTTTGAATATTGAAGTTATCATTAGCCACGGCCATTAGAAGTAAAACTGTTTCATTTCTTACTGGATCATGAATATCATCAAGAACTTGAACCAATGATGGTATTCCTAATGGGGAATTCAATAGAGAGTCCTTCGTTCTATTAGGACGAACTGAAACAAGTGCTTCTAATAACTGCAGTGTATATAATTTGACGTAGAAATCGGCACTTTTGAGTAAAGACACAATAACAGATATAGTTTCCTCACTTTGGGTTACTTCATCAGCAATCCAAAGTGACAATTGATCAATGGTATTTGTCTCCTCTTTCATCAACAATGGAGAAGGGTATTTTCCATTTTGAGATCTCGATTGTTGGGAGATCCAACCTCTTGTGAGATCATCATGACCTTCCCCTCTGATGAATAAAATAAGTAAAGTTTCAAGGGATGCTCTGATAATCTCTGTGTCGACGGTGAACTCTTTTAGTGTGGAGATCAAACCACGAAGCCCATTGGCTACAACAAGTTCCCTGTATTCCCTAGCAAATCCCTTCAAGGTCAATAATGCTGCACGTTTGTCAGATACCAGCTTTGAGTGTGCTAGTCGATCACATAATGTTGGAATGATCTCCTCTGCTGACTGCGTTTTCTGCTGGTTGATGAGACCTGAAATGATATCCATAGCAATTGGCTAATCTATTTAACGCTTTGGAGTAGAAAATTTCAACTCACAAAGTCTATATGCTATTCTATGAAGCCTGGAAGGGTCAATTGATTATGTGAGGATGCCACTTTTGCACCAGCAGAGACTATTCTATTCCTTTTTAAAGTCTTTGGATGTTGTTGATCTTTTTCAATGTTTTTTTTTTTTCAATGGTTTTTTTTTTGACGTGTTCATGTGTTTTTAACTTTTCATAAAGATCTAAGCACTAGTCCATCGTCCACCAACAAAGGAAGCTTTTGCCATGAAGGAACCAACTATTACTACACTTTCCCCGAATATCGCAGATTTAGAGCTTTTGTTATATGATGATTGGCGTGATAGGCCTGCTTCTGATTGGGCAGTTGCTAAATGTGGCACTTTATTGGCTCGAATAGAGATCTACTTATCTCAGATGGCTCACAGGCGGCCCTCTTTCATTGCAAAGGATGAAGTTCCCTTCCATAAGCTCATATCTATTACAAACGAAACTTTTGGATATAATGGATGGAGTAGTGAGATTTTGCAGACAGAGATTGTACATTGCAAAGAGCGTATAAATGATGATGGAACAAGTAGCTGTGATTTGGAAGTGAAGTGTAAGTTGAAGATATCTCTAAAAGATGGCACATACCTTGAGTCTATAGGTATAGGAAAATCTCAGAACCTTCCAAACAAATCTATGGCGTTCAAAAAGGCAAAGAAAGAATCAGTGACTGATGCAACAAAACAAGGGATACATGGATTTAGGGTACTTGTTCTTGAACATGAGGCAAAGGTAAAATCAGGTTACTACAAGAATAGCAGCATATTTAAATAATGAGCAGATAGTATTATGAGTGATGGTTACATGAAAAAGATAAAAATACTAGACTAATAATCTAAAACATTTTTTTTTGGGAACTCTGGGATGGTTGGGACTGGAATTTCTGGAATGTAGTAAACATCACCGTTCTCATCAATTCTTTCACGATCCTTTTCACTGATATCATAAATTTCGACAATGTTCTCTTTGATGTCTGCCAGTAATTCACAGAAGTTCTTCTGGATTTGATATGCTTGTTCTCTTTTACTTCTTCTTAATAATCCTTCAATCAATCTAATGGCTTCAGGTTTGGTTGACTCTAGCCTTTCTAACATTCTACCAATAGATGTGACTAAATATTCTTCTTCATAGATTGTTCCCTTTTTTCCCCTTGCTCTTTTTCTCTCTTCTCGTCTCTTATTCTTCTGAGTTCTTCTTGAAGCACCAGTCTTTGCAGTGCCGGAAGTCTTCCCAGTATATCTTGTGAAGAACGATTCTTTGGTAGAAGTTTCAGAAGCAGCAACAGAAACATTATCAGAAGCTTCTGAGTCCTCAATTTGTCCAAAGAATGCATATGGATCTTCTATTTTCTTCGCTCTTAATTCTCTTAATCTTCTTAATTGTGATTGTAACTGACCTTTACAGTCGGCAATTAGTTCGGCAATGGTACCGAATCCATCACCTAATTGGCCATCTATAATCTCTTCAATATACTCTGGGTGATTAGAACTTTGTGCTAGCAAAATAGCATCCTCATAATAATATTGCTTACAATATAAGTTGATTGCTGCTTCATTCTCCCCAAGTCTTTCTTGGATTTGAGCAGCATCAGAGTATCTGTGAGCATCTGTTAAGGCGGCAATCAAGCGTTCAGCAGATTCTTTGAGCTCATCCTTGAATAGGTCTAACTCTGTGATAGTTAAAGCTTCTTTCCATTTCTGACCTAAAATGTAACTTTCGAGAGCATTCTCCAAATCACCTAAAAACTCATAAATAACACCTGCTTCTGCATACTCTTGTCTGGAATACAAATCTTTTGCAAATAATCCCATTACAACATTTTGCTTCTCATGTTCATATCTGAAGATCCCTAAAGAGACTTTATATAAACCATAATCATCGACGTAGGTTTTGAATTCTTCAGTAATTACACCGTCATTCTCAGCTTTGATAATCTCAGACAAATGTTTGATACCTTTTTCATAGTTTTTCAAATGTGTATCAATCAAGAATTTACGACGTAATTCCGTTTGTTCATGTAAATTTTGTAAAAATGGTAAGTACTCTTTTGGATCCATTTGTGATTGTTGAGCAATGGCTAAGGTCAATTTGATATCATAAATTGATAAGGAAACTTTATATAGTAGATTCACATCCTGTAAAAAACACAAATGAATAACAGATTTTTCTGATAATTCGGAATCCTTTAAAGAACTGATTAGGTTCAATGCTGCTTCTAAATTTGCCGGTTTCATACAGGCGTATGCAGTGATGATTGTTTGAAGATATTTATCCTTAAGATTGGGCTTCAATAAAATTTCCAAAATAGCTCCACATATTTTATTGATTTTAGAGTCTTTAGGATCAATCCATTTGTTCTTTGGAACATAGTTGTTTTGGTTTTCGCTTTGTTGCTGTTGCTGAAGTTTCACTTGAGCGTCCAATTCTTCATCCGAATTTGTTTCTCTATATTTGGTCTTACAAACATCTTCCTCATGTAAGCAGGAAACAAATAAATCAAGGTAATCAATTCTTTCAATTTGGTTGATAAATAATTCAACATTCTTTGTGAATAACTCTGGATCATGATCATGTAGGATATCCAGATCAATTCTATGAGTACGACAAGTAATAAAAGCGTCTTTGAATCTTCTTGCTTTTATATCTTTTCTAACACCACTTAGAATCATGATTCTTGGATTAATAGTCTCTAAATTCCCTCTCGGTGCTTGTAAGACAACAGCAGCTTTCGATGGAATGACATTTACTAGCAACGAGCCTCTTTCAATTGAGCGGATTCTTTCATCATTGATAGTATCAGTTGATTCTATCAAAGGGTTGAATTGTTCAGTGTTCAAGTGCATGAATCTTAAAGTATGTTGCGCAGTGGTGATGATCAGATGGTTTTCAGTTATTTTCAAGGAAGTTATTGCGCTTGCAATTTGTTGTTCATTTGCAAATAGTCTCCCATTAGTTGTTAACCCAAACGCAAAATATTTTTCATTTATTGGTTTATCAGCCCATCCTGATTCACCAACGTAGTCATCTTCTAGAGTTGTTTTAGTTTGGAACAGTTCATAATCATAACAAAACTGTGGGAATTTTGTCACATTGGTGGAAGTATAATCGTCATCATCTAGCTCCTCACTACAACTCAATGAGACAATATGTACACCACCATCAATTGTTTCGTAGGAGATTTTTGACCAATCTGCTGTTGGTTTTATTAGGACCACCTTGATAGAACTATCGATTACTGAGTAGATAGAAGGCAAGTTTAGTTCTGAGACATCAATTAAAACTATTCTTGAGATACCCGAAGAGCGGCTATCTAATAGAACACCAATTAAACTATCATTAACAAAGCATACTTGTCTCAATATGTCATCTGCTGTTGCAAAATTCTCTTTCCGGACAGAAGAGAAGATCTCTGGATGCTGGCCTCTCTTTAAAGAATCTAGGTCTCTAGAAGCAATCACAACTTCTTGGTTGGTTAATACAACATAGTTTTCATTTGATCTACTGACACAGCTATCTAGTACATTGTTCTCAACGATTAGTTCCCTGTAACTCATTGGAGGAGGTATATTAGCCATAGAGAGAGGAGTGATATTGACGCAGTTTCCATCCACAACTAGGTTCATACCAATATCCAAAGGAGTAATAGAAGGCCCAGTGGTTGTTTTGTATGCAAAATCTACTATTTCTAGAGATTTGAAGGTACCTATCAAAAGGGTTAGAGGTTTTTCAGGATGCCATCTAATGAAGTTGATTGGTTCTAGGAAATTTAGTTCTTGTTTAAGATACCAATGATAATTTTTCGAGGTCCACACAAAAACCTTGTTGTTAGCCAATATAGCCAAAACTTCGTTGTTTGAATTCCACCCAATTGAATCAACTTTGGTATCTAGCGGTAATCTTGTATCAAATTCACCATGTCTTAACCCATTTCTTTCAAAAAAAATCAAATCTAATGAGTGTTCCTCTTCAGTTTCTTTGTTTTTTCTTTGGATCGAAGATATCAAATTACCATAAGCTAATGAATTCTCCATAAAATCCACCGGTTCAGAAACACTCTCTAAAGAACCATTTCTTTTGAAAACTCTTAACATTCTTCTTGAGATTCCATTGATATTATCTATGGAAGATATAACAACAGCCTCGCAGTCCTTTCTCCACGAAATTTCCACTTTATGGTTATCAAACTCATTCAAGTGACCTTCATCGACGTATTCTGGCATGGTAGGATCTCTTTTATTCATGTCTCTTTCCAGATCTAAATTCTTTATCAACTGTCTTTCAAGCGCTTTGACTCCAGCACCTTTGAATTGTGTCTCTTTAGATCCCCAACCAACATCGACATGGTTAGATAATTGCGCGTCCTCAGATTTCAAACCAATTTCGTTGATTGAATCAAAGTCCCTATTCAAAAATACAACATTACGTTCCTTAGTGACCATACACAACGTTTCTTCATCATGACTCCAGCTGGCTGCTTCGAGCCCACAATCAATACTTCCTATAACCTCAACTAATGGCTCTACATCACCATATGAATCATAAGTAGTAGTGACTAAATCACCATTGCTAAAAATGAAAACAAGTTGATTGACGTCAGCAAAGTGCATAAAGCTTAAAACATCACTATCTTCATGTGGGAATGTGACGATGCTCTTTACTTCCCCGGTTCTTGTGAATTGTTGAGTTTCGAAAATATTGAAATCACCAGGACCTAGTAGTACTGTTATGGAGTCATTAATAGGATCAAAAAGTGCTTTATTTAGCGGTAAATCAGGTGCTTCCCTTGAGTACGGAGAAATTTTCCCTCTATTAAGACAGATCAAGTTTCTCATGAAGTCTAAAACGTCTTTATTGAGTTACAAAGTAAGCAGTACGTTGTAACGGATAAGTTTTGTCTGATTGATTATATGCCAATTTTTTTCTTCTTTTACCCGACAAATGCTCATCGGTTCGGGACGCATAATAACTAATATAAACGTAAATTGATTTGAAGCTATTTAGTACTTTTAAACAAAGTTCTAGCATTGATGATACCATCTGTGATCACTATAAAGTTCTTTTTTATATTATACTTCTTTTCGAACCAGCTCTCGAGCCATGCTATACTTGAAATTTCACTA
Source organism: Xingzhongia hampshirensis (assembly GCA_003706765.3). Taxonomy (NCBI): domain Eukaryota; kingdom Fungi; phylum Ascomycota; class Saccharomycetes; order Phaffomycetales; family Wickerhamomycetaceae; genus Xingzhongia; species Xingzhongia hampshirensis. The sequence goes on along the minus strand of PPXL03000003.1, from coordinate 1,284,985 downwards.
TAAGTTATCCCACCGATCATTACTATTATAACCTTGGAATTCTGTTGTAATTTAGCGGAGCTTAGGGAGCTGTTTATTAATGATTCTTCATGTACTTTACCCATAATGGAGGAAAGATCGACATTATCCCAGGTAGCTCTTGAGTCTGGTCTGATAGTTTGCTGTAAGATCTTGGTGATTAGTGGTGTGAACCCTCGATATGAGAGATCTTCATTATCATCATCCTGGTTCAATAAGTTCAATGAATTGAAGTTTCTGATAATGGAATGATCGCCTCGGATTGAAATCAGTCCAATCCTCATTAAATTTTGTAATAAGAAAATATAGGATATTCCAAATGATTCTAGTATTTCACTAGTTAATGAATTGAAATCTTTCTCTTTTATACCATTAAAGATTATACTTGTTAAACAGATTAATCTCAAAATGTCCAGTATTTCATTTGGAATGATTTCGTCATTAGATTCGATGAAAGTTTTTTGTATTAGTTCGATTATTCTAGTCATGATATTAGAGTAGGAAGAACTTTGGAATAAAATATCTTGCTGAAAGGCCAAAATCTCATCAAATTTGGAGTTCTCATTCACTTTTAAGTGATTAAGCAGACTTTCTGAAATTTTTGTTTGATTGCTAACTTGTTTTTTCAAGTTCTCTAAATCCTGTAAGGATTGTAAGAAATTCGTTGATAGATCTTTATTTTTCAAGAGAAGATCATACTTTAGTTGTAATTCCTTGGCCTCATTATTAAGGAAGTCACAGGCCTTACCAAAATTCATGAACTTTATATCGTCAAAGATCTTGGAATCTCCCAAATCCCTCAAATAGAGTGTTTCGTTATTGATTGTCAAAGTGTTTAAATCTATTCCAAAGCAATCGTCAAGGATACCGAGATAGTTCAATTGATTTAGTAAAACACTGGAAAAATCCAAGTTTCGCTCAAAAACTATCAAATCACATTGTTTACCAGAGGATAATCCTTCATATAATCCCCTTTCAAGCTTTAAATATGCTTTCTTTTGTTGGGAGTCAAACGAATTGATATAATCAAGCTGTAGATTTTTCCAATTCGTGACAAACTTGTGAGAGTTTAGGCCTTTGGACAACACATTCGTTATTCTATCTTCCGGATTTTGTATCAAATATGCTTGTAACAGCTGTGCTAATTTAAACGGTAGGTTCCCCGTTTTAAACTGATATAGCGAGTTGAATTCAGAGATATTGAGACTTAAAAGCTTACCATCAAACAAATAGAGCTTCCAGAATTTAATCGAATTGAGCTGAATGTCATACTTCTGCAGAAGATACTCAATTGAGTCTTTCAAGTCATCAGTTACTATTAAATCAATCCTAACTTCTCGATCTAGAGAGCGAATTTGCTGAATCTTCCGTCTCAGGAGCGAGAAACTGGATAATTCCGACTTGATGAGGAACGTAAGAGGAAGGAGCTCAGTGCTATTGATATCATTCTGGAACCAATAAACATTTTGAATATTTGTTTGATTCTTCAATTGAGAGAATGGAATCAACTGGTTTATTGATGAGGATAACTCCTTGTCAATTATCAATGATTTTTGATGAGTTCCGAGAGACTCTATTAGCGAGCTTAATGACATCTTCGTATCAACACCCCTTGAGTTAAACAAGCTTCTGAGGTATCTATATTAATCTCTGTTGTAAATGAACTGCTACGGACAGCATTGAGTTCATTTCTTATTTGGTTATGAGTGCATGGGAATATCCATTTTTACATAATCAAGCCATAGAGAAAGATGTGTGTCTAGTCCAGTGCGAAGAATCTACAAAGGTGTTCAAATATAAATAGTCTATTCAACATTTAGAGTATCTGAAGTGCAGACGTCGTACCGTAGTTATTTTTTTTTTCGTTTTGCAGTTGAGCTTAGTTTAGTGTGGTTTTTTTTTTTGCTATTATGTGTGTGTTGAGTGCGCCCTTTGATAATAAATAGTACTGATTAACGGCCCATCGGTAACACAAAATTCTATGAGAGAGGGAGTAAATGAGATGTGAATGAAGAAATGCGAAGAAAGAAAGCATCTTAATCTTCCTCTGCAGCGGATTGTTGAGCGAGTTTAGCGTAGTAATCTTCTCTTTTTTGGACTGAAGTCTTGTGGAATCCCCACCACCAGTAGGAAGCAAACCCTAAACCAAGAGTGAAACCGATGGTAACATCAACAGCGATTTTTTTCTTCAAAGTACCAGTAATTGGAGCAACCATTGTAGTATTAAGTCAATTATTTTCAACCGAGAAACAACTGATCTATAGGTGATATACAGACTAAATAAATGGTTTTTCTTTTTGATTGTTTTCCATACGACTTTTTCACAAGAGCAATTGGTTCAGTCACATGACTACCAACCAATCACAGCACGCTAATTCCTACACCTAGGGGAAAGTGCAAAGCTGCGAAAGAGGGTAATAGTGGGAAAATTATCAAGCCATCATCGAAAACACTATTAAAGATTTTTGTTTAGCTCTGATACAAAGAGTCACCGTCATCAAATAGTCCAAGTGATACAGCGCGTGAAAGATGTTCAGACAATCAATCCTAAAGCAAGTCCAACAGGCTTCCAAAAGACAATTCTCGGCCACTTCTAAAGCTGCCTCTGGTCCACACTTCAAAGAAGGTGTCTACGAAAACATCCCATTCAGAGTTCACAACAGAAAAATCCCATATGCCGTCTTGCATTTCTCTTACTTCGGTTTAGCCTTTGCTATTCCATTTGTCGCTTGTTACGTTCAATTGAAAAGATCTGGTGCCTTATAATTTAAGCTATGGAGGAAGAGGAGTACTGAGCTCAAGCCACATAGTAGTAGATAACACTTTATGGAGTATTGCATATTTATTACAAGATCATGAAATATACAAGTTATGGAACTCGACTGTAGCATATATGAAACGAAATAAAATGAAGTGAGATGTCAAAAATGGAATAAATAGAATAAATAGAATAAGTATAATAAATAGAATAAATAAGTAAAGAAGAAAGTTTGTAATAACGGAAGAGCAACTAACTCCTCACTCATTTCAAGCCCTTGGAAGCTGCGTTGTTCCAGCTGTCAATAACATCCTCACTATACTCCTTTTGTGGATTGCGCTCGATAAGCTGACATACTTTGAAAATACCAAATGCAAATAAACCAGCACTTCCGAAGATTATAAGGGCGTTCTGTCTGTAATTTTTTGGCGTGAACCACCAACCACCTGTTTAGATTCGTTAGTATATATATGTATATATATACTGATAGCCAGTGGCATCTTCATAGTACTCACCAGTAGGTGCCCAGACGTGCTGAAGCAAAGTTAGGATTACACCCTTGATCTATTAAAAACCTTCAAATCACTTACTTTTGGATAAGGGAAATGTGAACCAGACTGTCCAATTGTTAGTAAACAGAAAAACACTCAGCATATAAGCCCAACGAGCAGAAAAGTCTGACAGAGCCCTCCAATTATCAATCCCAACTAACCATATCTTGTAATGCAGCAAAACTCTCTCTTTGTCTTTACTTAAAAAAGCACCAGTTCAATCTCTCTTTTACTAAGACCTCCTCCACATACATGGGTCTTATTTATCGGAGAAAAAGAATAGGGAACAATATTACGTAATTACTGACACATCTTTCTCCTCAAAACATCCGAACATTAATATGCTAAAAACTTGAACCAAATCGCGTACTATTTTAAAAAGACGCGTAAGTTAAAAGTAGATAGAGTGTATACCATTGTTTCATACAATTTTGAAGGCTAGAGATGTCTATAGAGCAGGAGCTACTGTCTAAATTTGGACCTAAGATCAATAATCCTGATTTGATCAAATCATGCCAAACCATTTCGAAGATATTTGGGATTTCTGTGGAAGATCTGTATATCAATTGGGAGTCTTACATTATAACTAAAAATGGCGGTGATAATCTGGAATATACTACTGAGAATTTACTTAAGTTGCAGAATTATATCCAAGAGAAGCTCGAAAAGAAAAGAAGCTCAAACGGTGTTCCTTCTACTATTAAGACAAAAAGAATTGTAAACTTTGGCTCAAGTGCATCTTCCCCATTTACTACTCCTTTACTAAAGAAGGTAAAGCTTTCCACTCCAAGAAAATTGGTCTCTCCTAGTACCAACGCAGTAGAAACACCAAGTTCTAATTTATCAACTGCATCAGCTATTCAGGATTCTCCTTCTGAAACTCCATCAAAATCTAAACCCCAATATCAAATTATCGAATCGTTAAACTCCAACATCCCTCATATTACGTCTTCTACGGCTATTCCTACCGTGGCTGCTAATTTTGACCCTGTTAAATACTCCTTCCGTACTATGCGTCAGAAACTATTGGAAGCTGCAGATATATTGGATGAACAAATTGACTCATTTGCAAAATCAATCACGGATAATCTGAAGCATTCTTTATCGAACCCAAACCTAATGTCACAAGATGAAATTTACGCCGTTGGAAGAATTGTTCCTGAAAATATTGAATCTGGTGACATTAATGAGTTTGGAGTCTGCTTGGAAACTTCAAGACTAAATGGAATTGGGAAAAGAGTATTACTAGATCTTTCTTTATTACCAAAAATTTCACTGTTTCCAGGCCAATTAGTTTGTGTCAGGGGAAAAAATCCAAGCGGTGAAACTCTTAAAGTGAATGAGATCATAAAGGCTCCGCTTGCAGGGTCAGCTGTATCCTCGAAGGATGAACTAGAAGAATCTGGAGATGTCAAAATCATGTGCATAAATGGCCCATTCTCTAACCTGAATAATTTAAACTTTGACGAGCTAGAGAATTTAGTTGAAAAGATTAATAATGACTATAAACCAAGTGTTGTAATTCTTATGGGTCCTTTCATTGATATTTCACACCCAATGATTGCAAAAGGGTTGGATATCGAAATTAACTTCGAAGGAAAGCTAACAAAGCCTAAAACCCTTGATGAGGTCTTTAGACTAATGATATCACCAATATTAAGAAAAATTGACCCACAGATTCAAGTCATTCTGATTCCATCTTTAAGAGACTCAATGGCGAAACATTCGGCTTATCCACAAGATTCTTTTAACAAAAAACAGCTCAACTTAGGGAAGAACTTCAAGTGTTTTCCAAATCCTTCTGTTTTTCAAATCAACGAAATCAATATAGGAGTCTCTAACAATGATATTTACAGAGATTTGAAAGATGTCATAAAAGGTGATGTTCCTCAAAATAGATTCGAAAGAATCACGGAATATATACTGGAACAGAAAAGATTTTATCCTTTGTTCCCTGGCGTAACCAAAACAAGGAAACAAAAATTCAATATTGATGGAAAGGAAAAAGAAGTTGTAGAAAATTTACCTTCCTGTGAATTAGATGTTCCGTTTCTAGGATTGACAGAATTTGAAATAATTCCGGATATTTTGATTATACCCTCAGATTTGAAATATTTCGTAAAATTCATCAAGAATGTTTTGGTTATAAACCCTGGATCTTTTAAGAAATTCAATTCTAATGGAACATTCGTTAACATTCATATAAAGAAACCAGACCCACAAGAATTGACTCAAATTGAAGGAGAAGATGTTTTATTTTTGCATGACTTATGGAAAAGATCAAGAGTAGATATAATCAAGGCATAACCTACAACTCTAATAGATAATATATATGATGATATATTGTTAAATTTTACAAACGATAGTACAATCAGCCCAAATAAAATAAGTAAAGCATTATTTTTCAAAAAGGAGTTCATTTGACAGTCTTTTTCGGTGTGTTAGAGTTTGAGTTCGGTGCTGATTTCACGGCCTTTTTGATGCTGTTGAATAACCCTTTCTTTTTTTTACTCGGAGAAGAAGTAGAGGATGAATCTTCATAATCGGTTTTTGGAGGTTTCAAATCAGACATATCTGAAACTTTACCAATGTCTCCAGTATTTGTAACAATGCCTGTTTCATCGCTGAACGGGTTTGTATTTTGAACGATATGTTGAGGCAATGATGATGGAGCATCCTCATTTGTGCCAGTATTATTTTCAGATTTGGCAAATTGAGAATAAGCGTGCTTAGATGATTGCTCATTTTCCGCAACTGGAGCTCTGCTTGGTTTGGCAGCTGCAGCTCCCGCTGTCTGATTAACTGAAATTTCACCTTCTTGCTTTTTCACATGACCATCAGCATAATCAGCACCCTTTTGTAACAGCTGATTTCCCTGTTTGATGTATTGATTCTCTGATTTTTGTGCGTATTCATCAGCGTAATCAGCACCTTTCTGGATATATTGGTTCAAAGTTGAGCCAGACTGATCAACAAATTGTTTTGCTTTATCTAAGTAACCGGTACCATTAGCATCAGAGCTATCTTTAGAAAGATCAGAAGAAATAATCTTGTTAGAGGAGCCCGTGAGCTTCGAACTTAAAGATCCAGCAGCAGCAGCAATCCCACCAATGGATAGAGAGCCAGCAGCACCTCCAGCAGGGTCTGGATTTTTAGTGTCGTTGGATTCATTTTTGGTGTCCTTGTTGGAACCGTTGAAGTAAGAGTAATCTCTAGTTTCTGAAGAACTATTGACTACACCAGAGTTTCTTGATAGTTTTGGAGATAGGACAGGTTTTGGAGTTAAAATTTCCTGATCCTTTACAGATTGAATAGATGCAGTAGAGGCTGGAACTTCCTTTTGAGCTTTTGACGCAATATTTTTCTCAAAATCTGGAGGTAGAGTGGCCCCAGCTAGAGATTGAGAGCTTGATGACGAATTATTGTCTTTAGAAATACCTAATGCAGAAGTACCAGAGCCTATACCCTGTATAGTAGTGTAATCTCCGATACTAGATCCACTAGATTTTGTATCTGATGAGGGAACAGCGTCTTGGATTGGAGTAGTAGAAGCGTTAGAAATAGATGCTCCATTTCCTGTGATAGCAGAACCAGAATCACCGTTAGTAGTTTTTAATCCAGTGACAGCTGCTTTGGTGTTACCAATATACTTGTTTGGGTTAGATTTGACATCGGCTGCAAGTCTCTTAGAAGAGCTGAAATCCCCCGTCTTCAAATCATTAGCAATATTTTTTATCTCTGGAGCTAATTCTGTGATATCAGATTTGACTGCCCTTCCGACCGTAGATACATTTTGTTTGCCTATACCAGAAATATCTTTAGATTCGGATGAAGCTTCCTTAGAGATAGCTTGCTCATGTTTATCGGAATTTGAGGATTTTCCAGATAAAGCAGAAGCAACACCAGCACCAACACCTGCTGTAATTTTCCCAGCACCATCACTAGCAGAAGAAACTGCTGCATTAGGCTGAGAAATTTCCTTGGATTTAGAGTTTCCTGATGATGAAAGAGGAGCAGATGAACCAGCATTATAGGGAGATGTACCAGAAGCGATAGGCATACTAGTAAGCTGATCAGAGTTACTGGAAGACACCTTAGAAGATTCAGCTCCAGAAGAAGATGTCTTAGAGTTAGCTAATGGATTCTTAGTATTACCAGCAGCAGCAAAAGTGTTTCCTGAGTCTTTCTTCTTGCCAATCCCAAAAAATGATCTTCTCTTCTTAGAAGGAGAGTTGGTGTTGAGATCAGATAAGTTAGTTGGTTCTTCTGGCAACGTGGAGGAGTTAGCATTTGATTTGGTAACTTCTGATTTCACTGTTTTTGTTGCAGGAGCGATAGAGTTGTTCACATTAGCCCTTGGTTGAGCAATGGATGGATCGAGATCTTTTTTTGGGATCCCAACAGCAGAAGCTAGTCCGGCAGTGATACCACCAGCCCCAACTGCTTCACCAATTGTGTTGGAAGTATCGGGTAGAGATGATCCATTCTGAACAGAATTTTGTTGAATTGCAGATTCTGTTTTTGGAACAATTTTTGAAGCAGTGGTAGAGTGTAATCCTTCATCTTCGTATTTTTGAGATCCTGAAGTTACTGCATTGCTTTCATTCTTTTCGTATTGCTCACCAGCTTCGTTCTCTAATTTTCCTTTCTTATCTTGAGATTTATCAACATGAGATTTGGCCTCTTTAGCTTGTTTCAATAAAAGAGGAATAGAAGAGCCATATTTGATAACATTTTGGTTATTGAATGATTGCCAATTCTTTTCGGTAGGATCGATAGTAACTGAGGATTTCTTATCTAGCGAAATCTCTTTAGAGTAAGCTTCAACATAAGAGCGACGTAGTAACAATTGATTTTGGGAATATTGAGTTTCGATAGGTGAAGAGATGGAATTGTACAGTTTTTCAATAACGAAATTAACACCTATAGACAAGTTTTCAGCAAAAAAAGCAGTTGCAAATAAGCTCCAGCCCGGAACACTAATGGGAGAGCTTGCATAGCTATAAGTGGTGGAAGCGACAACTTTATCATGATGTCTGAACATTGCAGTAATCAAAGGACCAAATACAGATCCCATTCTAGATAAAATCTTTAAATTGGAAGACCATGGCTCAGAGCTCTCAGCAAGCTTTGGTACAGGCTTGGAAGTCTCGAATAACAGTTTTTCCAAGTCCCCTTTTATTTCAAGAAAATTGAAAAACAAAGATACTAGTGGTGCTAATGACCAAACTGGACCAAATAACACAATATAACCAAATTGAGTAGTCATTTCCCTGTACTCAGCAGTAACATCAAATTCTGGTAATGCAACTTGATGACGAATATCTTGTAAATACTTCTTTTCCTCCAAAGAGTCAATCAATTCATTTTGATTTTTAGACCTTTTGTAATCACCGTAAAAGCGCAATGCCACAGGTATGATATTTTCGGTAATAAAGCCAATAATTTGAGAAGTAACTGTAAAGAAACTGAACTGTTGAATCAAACGATCATTATTGATTTGATACTTATCTTGAACGGTTGGAACGCTGAACTTATTTGTTTGAGCATTAATTGACGGTAAAAATGAGTTGAAAATATGACCAAATGGTAAGTAAAACAGGATTGTAATAAACAAGGGAACATAAGAGGCTAAAAAATTGTAAACATATAACTTTTGTAGCTTTGCTTGTTCATATGAGGACTGATACTCATGATTTTCCCACTTAAGAGAACGGTCAATAATTTTTTGATAAATAGAGGTAAAAATTGGAATACCAACAACAACTAAGATTGTAGGAACAAGACCCAACAAGGCCTTACCAGATCCCTGATAAATTTCGTTCAAGAATATCTCAACTAAGAAACAAGCGAATTGGAAAGACACAAGAGCTACGATTGCAAAAACTGCGATTGGAATAAAAGATATCTGCTTGATAGTTCTTTGTAGTGGAGAGTAATATGGAGTTTTCAAGCCTGTTATTGGATCAATCTGATCTGATTCGCCAACAAATTCACTTCTTTTCACTTCAACTTTGGAAACACCTTGAGTGTTCCAAGCGATGGAGTAAATTTTTTCCTTCTTTTTCCAAGCATTGGTAAATATCAGCCCCCAAACGCTGTTCAAGATCGTAAAAATTATGGAGTATCTTTTGAAAAAGAAATGAGATACCAACCCAAGAGCAGCAGGGATTGTCAACCAGATAAAGTAGTACCTCAAAAAGGCAAAATATAAGGCAACCTCAGATCCTGCCAGCTTACGTATGGATTCAATGTCGAATTCATCAAGTAAAGCCTTGGAACCCAGGTTTTTGAGCAACAGTTTGTTCTCAGCATAATCGTAGATAGGTGAAATCTTCTTAACAAATTCCCATTCCCCAGCGGAAGGGGTTATTCCAGCACCTCCCTCATGAGTAGGATTGGTAAGAGCTGAGTACACAATTCGAAGTTTTTCAGCTGAAGAGAGGCGTTGCGGAATGTGCTCGTCATCGTCAATTTCATACTTGAGTCCATAGAGATAATCCTTTAGAAGGAGAGATTTGACATTCTTGAAAAGCACCACATCATTGATCTTGACAAATACAAGAAGTGACTTTTCGTCATTGGGACGGACCTGGGAGTAGAAACCATTTGCAGACAGGTGTTCAATAAGCTTAGCAAACTGTTGATCCTGTTGTTTTTCGGCCTGGTGATCGACCACCAGAACGTAGTCTGGATTCAGTTCAGCAAGAGAAAGCGGCATTCTGAGAAACAAACAATATCTATCAATCTTCAATTGAACAAATTAGTAACAGACTGAGGGAGTATCACCTGCTTGTTTATGGCAATTTAGCCCTTTTAAAACAATAAAACAGCAAATTAGCGTCCGAAATTTGAAATTTGTCACTTGCTTTTGGGAAGAAACCCGGCTGGAGGTGAAATTCAGCGCTTGTGGCTATACCGAAAAATAAGCGAATTCTGAATTCCGACATCATTGAAGAGCACTTCCGACCATTTTGTCTATCATCACTACCAACCAGTAACAAGCCCATGAAGTATTATTCACAGGGTATTTTTGTTTATATGTTCAGACGCTCTCTGAAACACATTGCAATGTCTCTTGAACCATACACAGTAGCAAGACAAGAAGAGCTGGTAAGCAACTATACACGGGTTCTTTCAGAAGTCCAATCTGTACCAAGGCCTAATAACTTTAAACATGAAGTGAAGCTAATCGCTGTTTCTAAATTAAAACCAGCTTCAGATATCCAGGCATTATATGATCATGGTGTTCGTGACTTTGGAGAGAACTATGTTCAAGAACTTGTTGCCAAATCCAAGATTTTACCAAAGGATATCAATTGGCATTTCATTGGTGGCTTACAAACTAACAAGTGTAAAGATCTATCAGTAGGGGTTGAAAATTTGTCATCGGTACAAACTATTGACTCGCTCAAAAAGGCGAAGAAACTCAATGATACAAGAGAAGGTAACGGTGCAAAGATTAATGTCTTTCTGCAAATAAACACATCTAATGAAGAACAAAAGTCTGGCTTACCATTATCAGATCCATCAATTGATGAGATTGTTGACTACTTAACCAGTGAGAATTCGAAAAATGTTCATTTATTAGGTCTTATGGTTATTGGATCATTTGAAAAATCTCATAGTGGAGGTGAAAATCCTGATTTCAAGAGTCTATATGATTTAAAAGTGAAGCTTGACTCAAAATTTGGTTTAAATCTTGAGTTATCAATGGGTATGAGCGCTGACTTCAAAGAGGCAATCAACCAAGGAACTTCATACGTTAGAATTGGTACTGATATTTTCGGCTCAAGACCTCCAAAATCTTCAACCTAGCAGTACACTTATAGACAGCTTTGATACGACTTGATAATAATATATATATATATATATATGTATGTATATATTTAGGTTTTCAACTCTCCTTGAAATATTTGACAATGTTCTCCAAGATCAGATCACTGATCCCTTCTTTAGTCACCCTTACTCTAAACTCTAATTCTCGAGGACTACCAACCTTGATCTTCAATAAAGTACCGAATTTCCCAGAGACGCTTGTATGTAAAATCCCAGCTCCAAATAAGAACCCTTGTACGTTAGTCTCAATGACACTCAATCCCATCTTCCTTATGAATCTTGCAAGCCAATCTCTATCTGTGTCTTCAGCCAAGTTAATCAACTGAACACTCTCGCCTTTCTGACCTAACACATCAATTTGCTTCCATCTTTGCAAAAATTGAGGAAATTCTAAAGTTGTTGGTGTAGTACATTTCGTTAAAAACACTGGCAACTTCAATCTTATGCTGTTGAACCCACCACCAGAATTGAATTGGATTCTCAAATTTGGTATCTCATTGAACTCAAATGGGTTTCTTACCAATATTTCCAAAACTCCACTGGCTTTACCATTTATTCCAATATCTGAATTTGGCACCTCATTTGTGTTAATAACCAAATCGGGTTTCACCGTTTTATAGTTCGATAGTGATACTATGAACGAAGTCAGATCTTGCGGAGACTTGTTAAGATAATGGAATTGATATTGCAAGGTATCTCTTGAAGTTGGATGTTTGTTGATTCTTAGGATTATTTTTAGTAAGGAATTCTCAAAGAAAACTCCCTGATCGAATTCAAATAACCTATAGAATCCCTTTTGCCAGTTAGGAGTTAGGGGTCCTTCAGAAGATGATTGTTTTGAAGTAGGTGGTGTTGTATTTCTTGTTTGAATTGAAGCAGATTCATTGAAAGGATCATTTTGAGTTAAGTCTTCTTCCGAGTCCTCATCAATTATATCAGAATGTTTCAATTTTCTTGTCAAATCATCTGTACTTTCAACTAATTCCCTCTTAGAACCTGGATTGATGTGACTCATTCTTGATAACAGCTTGTTTTCTTTACTGTTGAAAACAGGTATTTCATCAAAAATAAAAAAGAATAGAGCTTCCCCATTTGGCGATCCTGTTAGTTTCTGAATCAAGTTCAAATATTCAAAGGCACGTTGCTGGAGTTCAGAATTAATAGAGTTGATCTCCAATCTCAAAATCTTGATTATCTTGGATTTCAATAGCTTTTCATTCATATCTGCTCTCAATAGTTTCATAAATGTCATCAAAAGCATTGCTCTGGTTTCATCCGAAACGTAGAAATACAAGTTAGATAGATTATCAAATTGCCTTAAGATTGGAATATCATCCTTGATCAAGTATCCAAACTCACCCAATATATAACAAGCAATTTTAACCATAGCTTCAGAAAAATTTGGTTTCATAATATACTTGAAAACTGTCTTACAAGTTATTTCATGTAAGTTCTGGTTATTAATAATAATTTGAACGATTCTTTCCCAAATTGATTCGTTAAGAGTGTTACCAGCAGTATCGATCAGTTGGAACATAGTATTAAGAAACCATTGAACGTCACGAGAAAACTTCTCGCACAGTATAGAAACTTTAATTGCAATCTCTGACCTTACCACTTGATCTGAAATTTGTAATAACTTGAGTAAATTGTCAACCACATAACTCAAATTTGTGGCATCCGTTAGTGTATATATCAAATCCAACGATTTTTTAGAAATTGAAACATCCTGTTCTCTCAACAAAAGAAAGATTTTAGCTATATGCTTTTGAGAGGTTTGAAGAGAATCATTTCTAGTGCTTAATGAGATCAAAGAATTCAATGCCAAATACTTTGTATTCATTTCATGAGAATCTAGAAGTTTTACTATAGCATTGATAGATGAACTTAATGCCTCTGGTGAAGGGTCTAAATGACCTGCAAGACCAATAACAGCAAATAGGACTGCATTATGGACATTTCTAACCGCAGAATCGACATTTCTATGAGTACTGATTTGTGAGATTGTTTTTGATACACATTCTCTTAGAGTTCTCAATGAATTCAAATCAACCTTTGGACTTGTTGGATCTAAAATAAGTATCTGCAAGAGTTTAGATATCTTCACTATTAGCCAAGGATTGGCAATCCCACCAAAGAAATATTCCTTTGGTATTTGATCAAAATCTAATATCAAGAGTCTCAATTTCTTAGCAAATGTTGGAATTAGATTCTGACACGATTCGAAATCAATATTCAAAGCAATCAATTCAATCAGCGGTAATACAGATAGTAAAACACCTAAATTTTGATCATCAGATAGAGCCAAAATTCTTGGAATCCACGCTTTGTGTCTCAATAGAGAATCCCTATCGGCCCTAACTAATTTCAATAATGCTAACGCTGATTTCTTTTTCAGTAGAGGAGAAGAAGTAGGAGACCTCAGAATCTGAAATACATCTTCAATCAACGATACACTCCATATTGTGTTTGCAGAAGTAGAAATCAGCTGTAAGGCTAGCATATTCCATTCTTCTTCACTTGAGGTCAAATCTCTTTTCAAATACTGCACTATCAAACGAAGAAACTCATTTGATGACTCTGACTCTTTATTCTTGCTACTCACAAGCAGAGATATGGATAAATACCCAACGGCTTTCTCAGTATATATTTTCGAAGAGGTTAATTGGAGTATTTGATCATGGGCAATAGCCATATTAAAGGCATTGGGATTGCAATTTGAAGTTAAATATATGTATATCAATTTGGAGATATATTTCTTCCTCTGGTAACCAGTCAGTTTATCTCCTAATTGGAACTGCTTCTGAATGTTGACAATCTCAGAGTTTATACGTTTGTCTTGCTCTTCCTTGGAGGTTGCAGCCCTCAGATCCGCAATAAATTGCTGTAAACCTTTCATCTGAATCGCCATTTCGACCAATCAAACGAAGTCACAAACAACGGTATGTCGAATCTATTGTTGTCTACAATAAGAGCTAATTGACTAAACCACGGTAGTTTTATTTCCAGCTCCGCTTGATCCAAGAGCTCTGTTTTCCTTTTCCATCTATTGACAAGCAAAACTTTGACAGAATAGTCACGTGTTAATCAAGCTTAAGGTTGAATATTTCAGTCAAAAAAAATCACATCTAGAGCATTAGTAGTTAACTGGGAGCTATAAAGGTTGAAAAGGCTCTTATTAATTAGAGTGTATAGTAGAGTTTGAGAGATTAGAAATCTTTCTTTCCGAAATAATATTATCAACTGAACAGAGTTCCTTTATCCTATTGTTTTCAATGATAAATAGTAGAATGTGTATCTTTTTCCTAGAAAATTTAGCACAGATACGATTTTGATTTGTACCAATCAGAAAACCATCCGTGATAGTTTAGTGGCTAGAATCACCGTTTGTCGCATGGTAGACCGGGGTTCAATTCCCCGTCGCGGAGCTTTATTTTTTTTAATTTTATTTTGGCTCAACTTTTTTACCTTCTGGAATAATGAAGTGCAGATTATGAAAAAACTCATATATTTGGTATGCTCTATAAGTATTCATTTAATTGAAAATCAATATATACAATATCTATTTTTCTAGTGGGTCAACTTGAACAATTTTACCAGGATTCAAAATTCTCAATGGATCCAAAGCAATTTTCAATCTTCTCTGTAAATCAATACCATCAGCACCGAATTCTTCAACTAACCCTTCTCTTTTCTTCAATCCGATACCATATTGACCGGAAATGGAGCCGTCCAACTTTAAAGCTCTTGATTGAGAATTTCTGTTAATTTGTTCTAACAAATATTTTTTTTCTGGGGACACTAGAACTATTGGCAAGAAATTACCCAGATCGGCTCTAGCGTAACCTCCAATAAAGATTCCCTCTTCAGATTCAATATCTTTTGTAGTTTCTTCAACGAATTGAGCAAAGTTAGAAATTGGGACAGTAACATCTAAGAGACTATACAATTGTGCTTTTGGGATTCTAGATTTACCAGCTTTGAAAGAAGCTGGAAATGCTAGACCAACAGGCTTCCATAATTTCTTGGTCGATTCGTTATCTTTGGAGTAATTCAAAGAAGTTGGACTGTGTGTCTTGACAATAGATTCAATTCTCTTAACTTGAGTAGAAAGAATGCTCTCGTTGTTATCAGTAACTTTAATGAATAAAGTTGGATCGGTAGGAAACTTTGAATTAATAAACCCATTGATTGCTCCAACTAAATTACCATCTACCAGTTGTATTTCGTCAGCTTTAATACCTTCTTTTTTCAAAGCGCTAATTACATCTGTAGCATCTCTCAATGTTTTGAAACTAGAAACTACAGCTCTTTCAAATTGCGGTTTACCATGAACTTTCAAAGTAGCTTCTGTCACCACCCCCAGAGTACCTTCTGAGCCGATGAATAACTGGGTAAGATCATAACCTGCACTGGATTTCAATGGTCTATTCTTTGTTTTAACAATTGTACCGTCAGCAAGAACAACAGTCAAATTCAAAACATTTTCTTTGGTAGTTCCGTATTTCCCTGATTTGGAACTTGAAGAAGCAGTATTAATTAAACCACCAACTTGAGCACCCGGACCTGGAGTCGGAGCATAGAAAAGGCCCTTTTCGGCAAGAGCTTCATTCAAGTCCGCCCAACCAACAGCTGGCTGAACAACGACATCCAGATCATTCTCATGGAGTTCCACAATTTTGTCCAGTTTATGCAAATCCAATATAATCCCATTCTTAGTGATGGTTCTTTGTCCAACAATAGAAGTATTACCAGATAACGGGAAAACTGGGATTCTGAAATGATGAGCGACTTGCAAGATCTCCGAGACCTCACGAGTCGAAGAAGGATACACTATCAAATCAAGCTTTTCCTCGGTCTTTTTGATCGAAGCAGAGATATCATAGTTAGCAAAATCATCTTCTCGGTAAGTGAAGTTTCCCTCACCAACAATCTTCTCAATCTTGACAAATCCCAACTTCAATGTAGTTCCTGTTGCATAAACAGGGGGGATGATATTTTCCAATTTACTAGTAGAGCTCAATGGGAATAGATTCTCTGGCGGATTCAACTCCAAAGCAGCAACACCATAGTAGTAACCAGCACCAGCACCAAACAACAAGAGTAACCCACCACTTGCTAATTGAAGAGTAGATACTCCCGATGAAACTGCACTAGTAGTAGACTGATGCCTTAATTGACGGAAAGCATGAGACTTAAGAGAGCGTGTGATATATTTTGAAGAAGATCTCAGCATTCTTGTGTTCGATATCTGACAACCTGATCTTACTGATTATTTTGCTGACAATTAACTAGTCAAAATACCGGAAATCTGTGTGTTCTTATACGGAACAATCATTTCAGTTCCCTAATGGTTATGACAATATCACTAAAAGTGTGGCGCTCTCATTATTACTATATTTCTAGTCGTAAACAGGTGGTGTTCGGATGAAATATTTCGCGATCTATATAACTAAAAAGACACCCTTCCTTAACACAATATAGCATAACTGATTCCCTTGTCCGCTTTCTTCTTGAATGCTGAAACACTTTAACAAATGTCTCTGAATATTATTGATCTTAGATCTTATAAATCTGTTTTATTCAGGCTTTTCGCCCTTGTTTCAATAGCGCACCGTGCCAAAAAGAGTAAATCTCTAACACCAACTGGGATCTATGCTGCTCTATTCACAGGGTTAATCCATTCTTTACCAACGTCGAATCTCCCATTTATCCTGCTTCTAACATTTTATCTAACTTCTTCACGTGCCTCAAAATACAAAGAGGATATCAAGGCCAAAAAGACAAAAGATCTATCGAGTTCACCTCAAAAATCTCAATTTCAATCTCATTCACAACGTACTTATGTTCAGGTATTTTCTAATTCTATCATTTCCTCTATTCTAATCTTGATCTCTATCTTTGTTAATGACCATGAGGCTTCTGCGTTGATCAAGGCAGGGATCATTGGTCAATATGTTGCAGTTATTTCTGACACTTGGTCTTCAGAATTAGGCATATTATCAAAAGAATCTCCTGTCCTAATCACAACTCTTCAAAAAGTTCCGGCTGGAACAAATGGCGGAGTATCTCAAATTGGACTGATTGCAGGAGTAACCGGCTCTGCTCTTCTTAGTGCAATTTCAGCTTCTACTTATGAAAGAGACAAAGTTGCCCATTTCCTCTATTTCACCTTGTTAGGGTTCATTGGAACAATAATTGACTCCGTACTAGGTGCTTTATTTCAATCTTCTTTCATTGATACTAAAGATGGTTTGGTTTTGGAACCACTTGGTGGCGCAAAAGTTGAATTGGCTGTGTTATGGGCAGAAAAGGATCATCTAAAGAAAATATCAGGAGAGGATATTCTCACCAACAATCAAGTTAATATCGTCACTGCATTATTAAGTACATTGCTATCTATTGGAATCTACCAATTTATTTTTATAATATAATCTATAACACTTTATTCTTCTATTTCGTCTTCACTTGAGTAGTCACTTTCTTCTTCATTTGAACTATATTCTTCATCATTGTTACTTTCTTCTGCCTCTTCTTCCTCATCTTGGTCAACTCCACCATCTTGCTGAGGTACTTCTTCCATATGAACTTCATAGTTTTGTTCTGAGAAAAAAATTTTCAACTCATCAGCATTTGATGGATGAGAACAAACAAAGATAGCTGAAGTGCTACTATCAAATATTTTGATATAATAATCATTGAAAACTTTGATTAAATCTTGTTTTGTGACTTTTTTGATTTGCTCAATGAATTTAGTATTAAAGTTAGGTCCTCTTTTTTTCAAAACATTATCCATATACTTATTGGCAGCAACAGAATAACAATTACTCTCGGTAGTAGCAATATTATTAACCAAACTACTAACAGCACCCTGGAATAAAGTTTCATCAATTTCAACCTTTCTGGAAGCTAGATCTGAAACAATTTTTTTTGCAACTTCAAAAGCTTTTATGGCATCGGCACCTCTATAAATATCGAAGTTCAGTTGACCAGCTTCAACACTACGAGCAACATTAGCCCCATACGCTAAACCAGTACCTCTAATGCCTCTCCAGAATGGGCCTTCAACAGCTTGTAGATAGGAGCCAGCAAGAGCAAGAGCTCCCATATCTTTATTGTTATAGTCCGTTGGGATTTTAGTGACAGCAATCAAAAATGTTGATTCGGAAGCTGGAGCAGTAATGATATGAGCCCTTTTGGAAAAGTTTTTGCCTAATTCTGTACGGACATCAAATGTACGTGGAACGGGAGTTAATTCAGTGACGGGTTGAAAATTTGATGGCAGGAAACCAATCCATTTTTTGATTGGATTTTCAACTGACGATAAATCTCCGCCAATAATTATTCTAAAATTAGAAGGTTTGAATAAAGAGGACCTGATTTCTTCTAGGTCGCGTTCAATCGATTTGAACTCACCCCTTGATAACCTTCTGGATATTTCACGATAGAATTCTTCGGCAAGTAC
This sequence comes from Xingzhongia hampshirensis, assembly GCA_003706765.3. NCBI lineage: Eukaryota > Fungi > Ascomycota > Saccharomycetes > Phaffomycetales > Wickerhamomycetaceae > Xingzhongia > Xingzhongia hampshirensis. The sequence continues at coordinate 1,266,354 of PPXL03000003.1, read as the reverse complement.
TGAATCTTTAGAGCGTTTCAAGGATCTTTCAGTTAAAGAATTTTTAGAGTAAATTGATCCCAGTAAGCTAACACCGTTTCTTTTAACCCCAGGTAGAGAGTTCAAAAACTTATCAACAGCAACTTTAACCCTTGATTCATCAAACTTTGTACACCAAAAAATCTTATGGAACCATTCAATAGCCTTTTCATAATTCTCCTTCTTCACCTGGATATGAGCGCTGATGATTTCACTAAATTGGTTCTGAAATGTATTATACAAGGAGTATACAACAAGATCATTTTCCAAACCTTTAACAACTTCCTCATAGGGAATAGTTTTACCCGCAATTTCTAAAGGCAATGAGAAAATTTCAGAAAAGATCTCAAAGTAAGGTAACAAACGTTCTGGAATTTCAAAAGATGACATTAAAATATCAATTGAAATGAATTCCGACTTAAATTGATCAACATTGATATATAATGGGAAATTATTTGGCGTATCGTGAAGAATTCTTTCAACAAACGAGTCTGAAGCATCATTGTCAACATCCTTATTCAAGCCAACCCCAACAGTAGTGGTGTTGATGAAATGAATATTTGCAGGATCTGGTTTTGGGAAGGAATCAATTATTTCTTGTGGGATTGGTGTATCATTTTTTGCCTGTGCATGCTCTAACTTTTCCTTTAATTTTTTTAATCCTTCTTCTCCCAAGTTTTTCTTTCTCTCTTCTAACATTTTTTTGCTTGAGTCCTTCAAAGTTTTGTAGAGTTTCTTTGATGGTTTCGACAGAATAGTAGCACAATGATTATCGATAAAATACTTTTTGAGCAAAGTAATCCATTCTTCAGCTGTCCATTTAGAGACAGTATCATAATCATGCAATGTTCTTAAATTTTTACTCAAATCTTTGCCGCTAACATCTGAATACAAAAAGTCAGTAATAATGTAGTCGGTCAAGATATCTGCAGATTTTTCAGTTGATAATAACAATTTCTTTCTAGAGTTCTCAATAATTTCTCTGATCCTTGATAAATCAAACTCTTCCAGTGTAGCGTGAGATTTTAATAGTTTGAATAATTTGTCTTTAGCTTGATCTATTTTGTCATATGGAACATCGTTCAATTTGATATACGGAATGATGTAAGTAAAATCATCTGTGTTATATTCTAAGTCGGAAGCCCAAGGTTCATCAATCTCCACCAAGTTTTTTGTCAAAAAGGCAATTGGAGACTCACAAAAATACTCTAACAACAAAGTAACAGCTAAATCTTCTTCGTATTTCGCATGTTCTGGACCGACCCAACTAACACTCACCTCCCCAGAAGATTCATCCTTTTCAGGAAACTCAATCTCTCTAACTATATTTTTCGGTAACCTAGAGATTTTAGCCTCTGAATCAACAAAGGGTCTTTTATGGTCTGTAATGGCAGGTAGCTCAGCATCAAATTCTTCCATGATCTGCAAGAACTCTTCCTCATTAACAGTACCATTAACAATAACACATAAGTTACTAGGTCTGTAGCTTGTTTCATGGAATCCTCTAATGGTTTCGTTGGACAAAACCCTCAAATTCTCAGTTAAACCACCAGTCTCCGAGCTATATCCACTTTTGGGATCGAACAATGTTCTCTGAGCCTCTAAAGCAGTCAAGAACCAAGGTTGGTGTTCGATACCGTGCATTTCAGAAAACACTACACCTTTTTCCTTGCCCTCTCCATCAACATGGTAAACTTCAGTGTAGCACCCTTCGTCTGTCAGTGTGGGATTGAGCACATGGTCCAAATAAACAGGCAATAGCGTCTTGAATCCATCCCACCCAGCAGTCGTTAAAGTGTACACAGTCTGATCTGTGGCAGTCCAAGCATTTGTGTTGGAGAACATTACATTTCCCAAAGTATCAAGAAGCCCCTTGTAGGGATACTTCTTGGATCCCATGAAAATCAGGTGCTCAAGAGTGTGAGGAGTACCACTATCATCAGCAACCTCAGTAGCAACAGCAAAGAATCCATTGACCAGTGGTGTCTCTTTGGAAACTATAGCAGCCTGGAGCCCTGTACGTTTGGACCGCCACTTCTTGATAGATGATGGAGCATATTCAACATCAAAAGATGTGAGAAGTTCAAAGGAGCCCATATCAATATAATTCAATTGCCAAGGCTAATACTGAACAACAAATATCACATAAATCGTCTTTTGATAGCTTTTTTTTTTTTGGCTCTACCTTCTCATTTTATTCATTTCCGATTGAGCTTTATAAATCCGACTTTTTTTGATAATATTGAAAAACTATAATCAACCTTGTGGAGAGGAATATACTGACAGAAAAGTTTCTCTTTAGGAAATTATCATCGAAAACGTTCAGTAAATTCCAATGAAGCTTTTAGGGTTATTTATTTGTCTCTTTGCGGCTATAATGGCAACTCCCATAGCTCCTGAGGATCCTCCTATCACACATTTTGTTTCTTTTACTGTCAACCATGGCGAGAAAGAGCTAGGGACCATCAAAATCGGATTGTTTGGTTCTGTTGTCCCACATACTGCAAAGAACTTCTATGAACTTGCCGTTGGGGATCATGAGGACAAAAAATACGAAGGATCTATATTTCATCGGGTGATTAAGGATTTTATGATCCAAGGCGGTGACTTTGAGAAGTCAGACGGGACTGGTGGCTCTTCAATATATGGTTCCAGCTTCCAGGATGAAAATTTTATAATCAAGCATAACAAGTTAGGGAGAGTCTCTATGGCAAATGCTGGAAAGGATACAAATGGCTCTCAATTCTTCATCACCACTGGCTTAACGAGTTTTTTGGATGGCAAATATGTTGTCTTTGGCCAAGTTTTGGAAGGTTATGAAATTGTTGATAAGATCCAAAATGTCGCAAAAGATAATAATGATAAACCTTTGAAGCCAGTGACAATCTCAAAAAGCTCTGGAGAATCTAATCCAGAAGTGGATGATAATACTGTCAAAACCTACGCTTCTGATCAAATCCCAGAAGTTAGTAAAGGTCAAGAGTATTGGATTTTAGGTGCTATTGTTATGTTGCTCTTAGTATATATTGCTGCTAGATACTACAAAAGCCCTAAGTACGCCTCTATGAGAGACTAAAATGTCTTCGGTTGTTTTGTTAATTTGTTTACTTGAAAATTATCTATAATTGTTACTATTTTATTATATTTATACCTGTCTGTTTTTCAAGCTCAATTATGATATCTTGTTTACTTAAATTTTTCCCAATAAGTACGAGCTTTGATTTCTGTAGTTGTGTACTTTGGCTATCAATGAACTCATAAGCTTCTCTGACACCTTGTAACACCTTGATAAAACTTTGTGCTATAATAATCCCTTTTGCCCTATGAATCTCAACTGGTTTGTCATTTATCATTGATTCCCATAATATATATTGAACAAACTTTTCAAACTTTCCAAAATCTTCATCAGTATTAAGATCAAAATCCAATGAAATAGTAGAAATTCTAGAATCATGGAATGAACCCTTGTCTTCATTAAGTCTTATATTTCCTTCGAATGCATGTATACCAAGTAGTTTACTCACATCAATGTCTCCATGTTGAGTCTCGTAAACTGGAGCCACAGCATTGATGTTTTTTATTAAAGCTATCAAATCCCCCTTCTGTGTTCGCAATGTGTCTATCTTGTTCAATAGTATAACATCAGCCAAGGCAATCTGTAAATGTGCAGTAGTTACACCTTGTTCAATTATATCACCATGGCCATGCTCTTGATGCCAATGCCCGCCAACGTCTTTCAAACAGTCTTCAATATTTCCTGCATCAAGGACTGTAACAACACTATCAATGTATACGTTACTCTTTAGTCCGTCATCCAACCAAAACATTCTAGCAATAGGTGCAGGATCAGCAATACCAGACGTTTCTAACAGTATATAATCAATTGAATCGCCCGCTCTTTCTACCAAATCTTCAATCGCCTGCACTCCTGAATCTCTAACTGTGCAGCACAAACACCCATTTCCCAAATCCAACCACTCAGTATACGATTTTTCTCCGTCTGTTACTGTTAAACTCTTCTCAATTTCAGAAGAGTCACCGAATTCATTTAATATAACGGCAAACTTTCTATCTCCCCTTTGTGAGAGGTGGGATAGCAGTGTAGACTTTCCGGAACCCAGATATCCAGTCACTATAGTTATAGGTATTCTTTTCGAAGGTTCATCATGCTCTTGACGGATTTTCAAGACTTCTTGGTATTTGATTATTTGCTCTTCGGATAATTGAGGGTCAACAAATTTCACAGATTCAAGCTTTTCTTGCAAGTTTGGCTCTTCTCCTGTAACTAAATCTGGAATATCATCAGCGTTCATGACGAAATTGAAGTATTAGCCAGTTTGCCTCTATTCCTAAGAGCTCGAGCGTATTATATTTTTTTTTTGCTTTTGGTTATGTTGATGCTTTCTGATTTGCGTATAATTTCACCATAACACCATCTTCGACAACTGGAAGCCAGAACGGGATTAAAACAATTGTGTTAAAAGTCAACGTTTTTGCACTCTTTTTCAGTCTGAATCTTTCTCAAAATGCCTTCTATTGCTGATTCACTACTTGTGGTGGTCATCTCTGCCTATCTTTTCCTTACTCCGTTCACGAAAGTTGAAGAGTCTTTCAATATTCAAGCAATCCATGATGTGCTGTACTATGGGTTTGACGTGTCAAAGTACGATCACATTGAGTTTCCTGGTGCTGTACCACGAACTTTCGTTGGTTCTCTTGTTGTTTCCCTGCTACAGAAGCCAATTTTACACTTTCTTCCCAGAGCGGTCTCTAAATTAGATGGCCAACTCATCGCAAGAGGTTTGCTAGGTGTCATCAACGCCGTAGCTATTATATACTTGAAAGATGCTGCTTTCAATTCAATTAGGCTAGGGATTATCACCAATAAGGCTGTTAGCTCCACCAATAAATCTAAGGATAAGAAATCAAAGCAACCACAAGAAGAATACAACCCGTGGTCTTTTGGATTATGGTTCGCTCTATTGCAATTCACTCAATTTCATATTCCATATTATGCTTCACGGACACTCCCAAATTTCTTTGCTTTGCCCTTGACTAATTATGCATTTGCTAACTTATTGAAAGGGAATTTTGAACTTACAGTTTCCATATTAGCATTCACCACAGTGGTATTTCGTATTGAAATTCTTGCTTTGTTACTTGTTACTGGATTCTTTTTACAACTTTACAAGAAAGTCACACTCTCTGAATTGTCTATTTCTGCTATCAAAGGTTCTATTGTTGGACTGGTCTTGAGTGGTGCTGTTGATTCATACTTTTGGCAACGTTTTACTATTCCAGAACTGGAGTCTTTCGTCTTCAATGTCATACAAGGTAAATCATCTGAATGGGGTACAGAGCCTTTTGCTAAATATTTTTCGAAATATCTGCTATCGATCTTCTTACCTCCTTATATTCCTGTTTTGGCGCTATTCGGCTATTTCAGAGATCCAACTGGCAATCTTTTGAAGGTCCTCTTCCTCAGTTCCTTTTCATATATTTTTTTAATCTCTTTCCAATCTCATAAAGAATGGAGATTTATTGTTTATACGATTCCATTGATCACTTTGCTTGGAGCTAATGGTGCAGCTATAATAACCTCGCGTGCTTCTAAATCATTCTTGTATAAATTATTGGTCTTGGTAATTTTTGGTTCCTCACTTATTGCAATGATATTCTCAGTGATATGGGCCCAGGTTTCGAGCTATAACTACCCAGGTGGTTATGCCATAACGAGATTCCATGAAAAACTTATCATGCAAAAGATCAACTCTTATCTCCCATACAATAACATTTCTCTCCATATTGACACAGCAGCTTGTGTGTCGGGTGTTACTCATTTTACTGAGTTGAATGAATTAGCCAACATTACCATCACGTATGACAAAACCGAAGATCTTGACAAAATAGCTAATAAGTGGGATTCCTTTGATTACTTGATTTCAGAAGTAAATATGTCTGATAATTATAAAGGCGATATTATACCATTTTTAAAAGACTGGAGGTGGAAAAAATTAGACGTAATTAGAGGTTTTGATGGCATTGATACGAGAGGATTCAAAACTTTTGACCCTATTAATGCAGTGCTGAACGCTTTCTTCCAAAGATCACTGTTACCTATCAGTAAATCATTGCTGCCATTCATTCACCAAAAGGATATGCTATTTATATATCAAAAGGTTCCTGCCTCATAGCAGAAGTACGAACTCATAATAAGAAAGGAGAAAAATTAGCTTACAGGGAATTTTCTAAATAGCAAGTCTTAATTATCATGAATGCTATTTTTTAGACATATATATACAGAAGGGCGTAGAATCCCTCATTATTTAAAAATTTTATCCAAATTTTCGGTCAACTTTTGTTTGTGAGAGCCTTTAATCAATATTTTTTTTGATTCCATAACAACTTTGAATTTATTCTTAGGCACATCATCCAAAATCTCTTGTAAATCATTTCTAAGTTGAATTATATCCCCTTTTACTTTTGTTACTTCTGTAACAGGATGTCCTTGTTTATAATCAACATAAATTGGTAAGTTACCATAAGATGAACGTTCGAGGAAATAAGTTCCATGTCCAAATGGTTTTATGGGATTAACTAAATCTTCTGATGTTATTTCGGTGAGTTTTGGAAAGCGAGAAGTTGTGGATAGTAGCCTTATTGGAGATATCAACAACGAGCCTCTTATTAGACCTGTTTTAAGCATCGTGTGTATGTGCTTCAACTCTTAGTGGATAAAGAACAAGATATGGGAATTTTCAGTGGACAAAGAATTAAAAAAAAAGAAAAAGAAAATACAAAATAAGTTCGCTAAAAATAACTTATGAAAAAGGCCTCATCCCATGCAAGACGTACGTTGATGATGCTCAAAACTTGAATATGAGAGGGTTTAAAGCTCATTCAGATTTTAGTTGCACTTTTCCAGCTCGATTTTGAGAATTTGTTGTTCTTTTGATGTAGAATTGAGGGGTTTTATAGGCTCAAAGGTAATAAATATATCTCTTAGATAAAAAACAAAGAAATCTACTGCTCTACGAGTTCCACACATTTATGATAGGTTTGTATATTGAGAATCCATCAATGGGTCCATAATCTAACATGTTTGTCCTTACCCCCACTAGCAACTCTAGCACCATCAACACTCCAGTCTACAGAATATACTTCATCTTGATGGCCAGGCAAGTCAACTTTTAGCTTCCGAGTTCTAACATCCCACACTTTCAATGTTGTGTCCTTAGAGCAGCTTACTAACAATCTACAATCAGATGACCAGGCTGTTTGATAAACAGCTGCAACATGGCCTCTGAATGTAGCAACAAATTTTCCTGTACGGCCATCCCATAGTTTAATGGAATTGTCAAATGAAGCAGATACGATATAGCGTGCATCTGGAGAAAATTGCACATGATTGACAAGCTTTTGATGGCCAGTCATACGGCATAACGGTTTCGAACTCTTCAAAGGTTCCCACAAGTACATAGTGAAATCATCACTTGCAGTAACAATTCTCTCTTCTATAGCACCATTTATTTTAGCAACTTTTTCATAATTCTTCAGTGCCTTTTTTTGGGCCTCTTCTGGGCTAGATGGCTTTACGCCTGTATGATCAAATGCACCTATTCTCAACGCATAGTCTGTAGATAGAGATAAATGGTTTACCCAATGAGCATGTGATTTCAATGTATTGATTAGCTTTCCATTTTTAGCATCCCATACTTTGATAGTTTTGTCATGTGATGCTGAATAAATAATATTTTGACCACTCCATTTAACACAAGAGACCGCACCAGTATGCCCACTCATGGTTAACAAAGGAACTCTACTTGCAGTATCCCAGATCTTCAAAGTACCATCTTTTGAACCTGAAACTAATCTAGGACTTTGACCTGGCTTGACTAAGTGAATCGGCTCCCATGCTAATGAGGAGATCCATTTGGTGTGGCCTCTTAGTGCATCACCCAGAGGTTTTCCATTCTCTCCCCATAATCTTATAGTATTATCCATGGATCCAGTTGCAATAACTTCACCATTTGGACACCAACTAACGCACAAAACCCAATTGGAATGTCCACTTAGCGTATGTTGAATAGTTTGAGTGTTACAATCCCATATTCTAGCTGTAGAATCACCTGCTCCAGTAACCATTTTGGATGAAGTATGTGGAGCAAACTGTGTGCATAAAATAGTAGAACCATGACCAGCAATAGAAGCTGAGGATCTTGTTATTGGCTTAACTTTGAAAATAGCTCTTGGAGTATACACGAGAGTCATAAAGTCTTCTGTCGTTTTAAGCCCTGGTTTCAAAACAGATGAATATAAATTCTCTCTGATATCAACCATCTCTCCATTTTCTCCCAGTAAACTAAATGTATATGGAATGGGCTCATCCTTCTCGTCCAATAATTGGTTTAATAGCTGTTCTAATTGCTGTTCAGAAATATTACCAGGAACATGAAGTGATCCTCCTACTGAGTTACCAGTGTCTGACGCTTGGAACTTTATGAGAACATTCGGTAGATCTTCAGGAATCAGGTCTACTTCACGTGGCTTTTGTGCCTCACGCTTCTGCTTCTTTGATGGTGGAGGGATAACAGTAGCCATATTTTTTACCTTTCAATACCAACACACTCAGCAATAGTATTCAATGCTCTATATATTGGTATAACTTTCACTACTTATATTTTTTATACTGTGCGGAAAATTTTATTATTTCTTTAGAAGCTCATCGCTTACGTAAAAGACAAGAATATTAAAAAAGTTCATAAGCATTATTAAAAATTATACAACCCAGCTTCTATAGCAGACTGAAGTCGTGCAAACGTCCCATTAAGACCACATTGTACAGATCTGTGATAATATTAAACAAATGATATCAATAAACAACTGGTTGGAAGATTGAAACTATGTTAAATAAAGAAAAGCAGATGAATAGCCGGGCCTCAACTGCTAAAATCAGAGGATACTTCAGATGAAGAGGAGCTTTCTCCAAAAGCTTGAATTCTGATTTCAACTAGCCATGGGTCCTCTAGTAACCTTTGTGCTGAAGGTCTCTTATTCGGATCCCGTTCTAGACATCTGTATAAAAATTTAGTACCAGCCTCCCCCAACTGATCTTTTGAAGGAAACTGTGGTAAGTGACCGGCTGCAATATGATACATAATAGCCCATTCATTATCAAGGTTGGCCCATGGTCTACGTCCTGTGGCCATTTCTAGTACACAACAACCAGTAGACCATACATCAACGGCACCATATTTAAAAGTGCTGTTTCCGGTGATAACTTCTGGTGACATGTACATTGGTGTACCGGTCATACTATTAACCTTCGTAGCAACTTTCTTGGTCGCATTCTTTGCAATGACTTTAGCTGCACCAAAGTCAACAAACTTGATGATACCATTGTGATCAAGTAAAATGTTCTCAGGTTTGACATCCCTATGAACAATACCCATCTCATGTAGGTAAGCCAGCCCCTCAAACATTTGTAGAGCATAAACTTGAATAACAGTCTCATCTTCAATTCTACCATGCTCTAATAATGAGGCCAAAGATCCGCCTTCGCAAAATTCCATAAAAATATTTACTTTATCACGATGAACTTCAACCCCATAATACTGAACAACATTTGGATGGTTCAACATTTCCAGCACCGTCATCTCCTCTTTAATTTGTGGTACAACTTGTTTGATTGACTGAATGTCTTGAAATCTAATTTCCTTAACTGCCAATACCCCACCAGTATCAAGATTCAATGCAGAATAAACACTCCCAAAAGAACCACCACCAATAAATTTTCTCTTTTGCCATCTGATAGACAAACTTGAAAATGATGAAGCCAAGAAAGATAAGTATTGATTCTCTTGCATAGTGTCATCTAGCACCTTTCCTACTTTGTTTTCAGATTTCAATGATGCTTCGAGTTCAGTGATCTTTTGCAAAGTCTGCTCTCTAAAGGCCTTCAAGATCAAGCTATCATCTTGAATATTGTTCGGTCTATAAATACTGCTCAAAGACTTCTTCTCTGCTTCGCTTGATCTTGCACCCATAATGTCGAAATGAGAGATCAGCAAAGACATACAACCAGCAACTTTATCTTTCAGTTCGTTGAACTGCTCATTGCTTAGAGTTAAAATATTGAAACCTTTTGAAACATCCATGGCAAACTCTAAAGCAGAAACACACCATCTAAATGTTCTTTTATCAGTCGGAATACAGTCGTCAACAATAAATTTGACCCACTCAATACTCATTGAAATTGCCTTTTTGATAATAGCAGTTTTCTTAGAGGCATCGCTGAAATTTAGATAGTTCTTGACAAAATCTCGAACAAAGCAGTAGATAACATGGATACTTTCATGTTGTCTCATAACCATTTGAATAGACCCCTGAGATCTTGTTAATTCATTGAGAATAATTATTGTCAACTTGTAGAACAGCCTATCTGTTCTAACTAATTCTCTTTGCACTTTAGGTAAGCTGCATCTCTGCTCCATATAACTAACAGTTTCACCAACATTATCAGTAAACATTGTTTTAGTGTGCCTCAAGGTTTGAGACGAGCCTTGAGTGATTAGTAGAACTTCGCCCGGTTTTATATCTATAAATAATTCGGATATCGAAGGAATACTGACAATAGAGCCTTCCCATAACATTGGCTTAGCCGCATTGATGATAACTAGGTAGCCGATATCACTCTCTTCTTCATAATCATCTAATTCAATGTCAATAATTGATAATTTTGGTTTGTACAAGTCAGATCCAATTTCTGTACCCTTCAAAATTCTCAATATTTCATCATCTCTTCCATATAAATTACTTGAAGCTAATATGTAGGTTCCGGTCGAATAACCGATTTGGATCAAAAAGTGATTTGAATCTCTTAATAAATCTAAAAATGGACCAACTTTGTTGATTGAGAATAAAGCAGAGTTCAAAAAGGCTTTACTTATGCTATTCGAAAACTTTGCCAATTTTCTTCTTACAGTACTAAAACTGTCTAGTGAGTTATTCACCAAATTTGTGATTTCATGATCTTTTTGACTTATAGTTAACTCTGGGTCCTTCGAAATATTCTCTAAAAGATGGCCTTGGTTACTGATAAATGATGATAGTCTTTGAACTAATTTGGCAGTCAGAGAGGAAATTTGGAAAGCAATTTCAGGACCTGCAGTTTCAATAAAGCAGCCAACATTTTTCAGGAAATTCCAGCAATTCTCTAGTTCTTCAGGTTCCTTGAAAGTTCTAAAAGATTTGGTAGATGTATTAATTAATTTCTTGTGTAATAATCCAAATAAGTACTGAATAGACTCTAAAACGGTCATGTCAAATGTCTCAGGAACATCAATCTCAATATCCCAGCCTTTTCTGTATTCTAAATGTGACTGTTTTATCTGTACGGCAAGTTGAATATATTGGGAGAAATCTTCAATCATTTCATCGATCATCATCATGGTTGGATTATCTAGCTTCCTTGCATAAGCCAAACGGATCTTGATTGTTTCTTGGATCAGGCGTAAAGGAAAAATAGCAAGTTTTGACAGACTTGGGATATAACTTGGTAAATTCAGTTCATCAAACGAGTCATGATATTGAAGATAAGAGATTTTGGATTTATTAAACCAAGGAGTATGAGGACGGAAAATCCGGTTCTGAAAAATTGTAGCAATATCCTTTTCTTTCAACATAGTATCTGCAAAAGATGTATCAACAAACCCATCGCTCCTTATTTCAGTCAGGTCCAAATTTTTGCTTTGGGTCCATTTCTCCAATACAGATATCTCTCTGCTTAATGTTTTTGTAATATTTTTCCAGGAGATTAGAGCCTCTACCCGATTCTGGAAATGTTCAGTAGCACAAATAGGCTTATCATTAGCCATATCCTTTTCATCTCTCCACGATTCCTTTACTCCATCGAATTTATTCAAGATATCACGCACCTCTTGCAATGCATTCTCTGTTTTTTGCACTTTGAATTTTAAGATTTCATTGAATGTGTCATCAGCAAGTGATCTTGAATAATTGATTATTCTCTTTTGTTGCTCTTCAGTTCTTCCAACCATATAAGCTTTAATTCCTAACCATAAGTTATCTTTATATGTGGTTTGAAAAGAAAAGTCGGTTTGTGTAATTATTCTTCTCTTTTCAGATCTCACGACATCACCATTGAGCACCAGGCTCAGCATCGTTTGCCATTCAAGTCTTTCCAGTATGTTGGGATTTTCTTTATCGCTCTCTAAGATGCTCGAATCTAAGTGATCCATTTCTAGATTCATCCCTTTAGGATTCTTCGTCTCATTAAAAAAGGGACCAAACTCCTCTTCCAGCTCGTCATCTATTGCACTATCATCCTCACTTTCAGTGTTATCTGAGACAATTGCCTTTGTGTAGTAATCATCAACAAGATCGTTCTTTATCTTCTTTAAATATGAGCGCTCCTGAGCAATATATTGAGCTGTATGTAGAGATCGTGAGCCACTGTTTGCTCTTGGTTTTACCAGCCTCTGAGACCCTGAAGGAGTTCTCACTGGGGAATAAGTTTGTTGATGTTGATGCTCGTAGTTAACCCGCTGCAGTGTTGAGCTGGGAGAACGAGAGTTGTGTATCGTACTATTGGAGCTGGGGGACCTGTGTGCAGATAGTAGCTGTTCATGAGGATGTACCGCACGATGGTGTGTGGAATTTGGCGACGAGTTCGATCTGTTGAGTTTCTTCATCTCTTCAACTGATTGCGCTAATGTAAGAAAAAGCTCTGAATTCTGTGATTACGCACGATTGAAAGTCTTAGACTCAAAGCAGCCAGTATCTTCTAGTCGTTAGCAAGTAGAGATTATAATTGAAACCGCTGAAAGTTCAATAAATGACTTAGGTGGTAAATTATTGGCTGTTAATCAAATGCAACTTTTTCTTACTTATAAAAGCTCAACTTATTGTAACCTTACTTGATTTTCAAGTACAACTTTTTCCTTTTGGTAGAAACACCCAACCTGTCAAATATCATAACCCTTCCTCTTCTGGATAATAGTTAGAAATCATTCTAAAAAGCCTATAGATGAGTAGATGAGTAGTGTCTTCAGTAAGGTCAGTGATAGTAGATAAAGCGCAGATGGTGGATCTATTAATCATCATATCAGTAGAAACCTTTTGAATGCGCCTTTTTTTTGGCTTTCAAGATACTCAACTAATAATATATCTCTCTCTTGACTGTTCCTCTTGTCTTATATTTGGATCACTGATCATTGTACTTAGCAAAACAGTATCTTACAAATAAACATTCCATTCAACAGCTGAAGAGGATTTTTTTCTTTGAAGAAGCACACATGTACGATCAATTCAGCAGTTTTGGTATAACTTATGCGGGAAAGCAAAACGATCATACAATAACATGCGAAATAGAATCGAGAATGCTAAGAAAACTCTTACATATATATCAGCTTTTTCGCAGTTTTGGAACATTCAATCAAAGATCAGTACAGCCAGGCCTCTTTTATGTGAGTCATCATCGCTACCAGTATAAAAACTTTGCACAATGAGGGATCGCAAAAGACGATTAGTTTAAGAATCGTTCAACCATCAGCTGTTGAAAGTTTTGACACCTTTCTTTGCAGGGTGCTCGAGGACAATTTTCGAAACCAGGTAGCAATCTCGATCAAACAAATTGCTCCCTTTCAAGCTCATATTACATTATTTCATTGTGTTAGTGGAGAGAACTTTGGTAAAAAAGATATATTGTGGCAAACTACCATCGTTGTTAAGGAAAAAACACACATAATTCTCAATATCAGTCCAGATCAATTCTGGAATCCAATGTTGATTAAAGGTTGACTATCAATTCAATTATTATGTGACACTACTCGGAATTTATCTGTGAAGTACGATGATAATCGGATGCTGAAAGTATTTTATTTGAAGAGCAAGTATATATTACGGGCACAAGTAAACTAGGTTAGACCGTTTCTGTAATGGACCAGAAATATACTGCCCCAAGTATTCAAAATAAAATCAATAATAGCATAACTCAAATAAATAAATTTACATGTATTACTTTTGGAATAACTTATTGTCTCCATCTACTCATCTGCTTCTCTATGAATGTGTAAAAAGAAATGTTTCCTGATCTTCTTTTGTGCATGAAGTTTTAGTTTCTTTTTTGATCCTCTGTAGTTTTATGTTCTTTTGGCTTTGTGATATTTAGTTTGATTAAGTTTCATTCAATTCATGACAATTGATCAGGTAGTCTATTTTAATCTGCTGAACAATCTTGGGCTGACACAGTCATTTATGTGATGTTGTAAATGGAAAAACTCTTCAACACAGTCTTCTTTGTAATGTAAGTCTTCATATCCTGGTTCTTCTTGAGCTTTGGTGACTCGTTCGATACACTCTTCATAATGATGCAAGTATGGTTTGATGCTTGGTAAAGTAGCACAGTCGGCTCTCAATTTGTCTAAAGGATCTCCACCTTCTTCTTCCTCTTCGTCATCATCATCATCTTCTTCTTCTTCTTCTTCTTCTTCGTCTTCATCTGCTTCTTCTTTTTCCCCTTCTTCCTTTTCTCCTTCACCATCAGCTTTTTCTTCCGAGGCTTCATCAGTTGGTTCTTCCGTTGAATCTTCAGAAGCAGGAGTTTCCTCACCGGATGATTCACCTTCTTCAGATTTTTCTTCAGCTGACTTCTCATCAGAAGCTACTTCAGATGGGGCAGCTTCTTCAGCCGGAGCATCACTTGGCTTTGACTCTTCTTCGCCTGGTTGTGGGATTTCTGATGGAGAAGCTTCTGGTTCTTCAGCTGGTTCTTCAGCAAATGCCATAGTTGGCACAAAGCTTTCAATCAATTCTGTGAAAAAGGACATTGTGGATCTAGTTACGTCTCCCGAAAATGGTCAAATCAAGTTGATCTTAGTGTGTCGATGCTTTCTCAACTGAATCATTACTTGTGCTTATTTTTTTCTTGAAATTTAAAACACCAAAGTCTCATTGGCTGAACACTTCATCTGGAATTACCCTGAATTTAAAACAATATACAAGGGATGCTAATGTTCCTATATAAATTTTATTATAGCTAAAAGTTCTTTTATTGTCTTCTCAAGGATGACTTATAAGGGATAAGATACTGGTACCTCAGGCCATGTGTATGTTTGATATCAAATAATGCTTCTCAAACACTGCCATTATCGTGCGACTGTTAAACAACCGACATATCATATATAGTGTTAGTGTCTTTACCGAAATATTAAAGGCTATCAGTTCCAGTCTTTGTAGGATACTCTGAATGATATACAGGGAAGGGGACTGATGAGAGATCAATCAACTACAGTCATTCATTAAGTTCTTAACTTTTTATTAATACACCAAATATATAAGCAAGTCTAATTAGTTATACTTATTTTTCAGCAGCAGAAACAGCTCTAGTTCTCTTAGCTAATTTGGCTTGAGATTTAGCACCTAAGATACCACCACCCCAGTGTTTTCTGTTTTCTTCGTATTTTTCAGCAAAGTTGGAGTTGATAGTAGAGACTAAAGTGGCTAAAGCAGCTTCATCTTCGGCTCTAACTTCAGTTAAAGCGGCAACAGCAGAAGTTTTTTGGTGGACTAAAGTACCTAATCTAGCTTTACCTTTGATGATAGCGTATGGGATTCCTAATTTACGACATAAAGCTGGTAAGAAGATAACTAGTTCAATTGGATCAACATCGTTAGCAATCAAAACTAATTTAGCCTTTTTGTTTTCAATTAAAGAAACAACATGGTTCAAACCGTATTTGATAACGTATGGTTTTGGAGAAGCTTCTTGTCTGGTCTTACCTTCAGCAATAGCAGCGGCTTCCTTAGTCAAACGTTCTTTCTTTTCAACTTTAGTTTCCGGTCTGTATTTGTTGAATAATTTGAAAGCTTCAGCAGCAGTGTTTCTGTCCAAAGTGTGTTGGAATTGAGCAATAGTTGGAGGAACCTTCAATCTCAAGTTTAAGATCTTTTTTTGTCTTTGTAATCTAACATATTCTGGCCATTTGACGAATCTAGATAAGTTTCTTTTTGGTTGAACAGCTTGACCAATACCAAATTTCTTTGGTTTAGCTTCAGCTAATGGGTTCTTTGAAGTCTTAGACTTAGTGGAGGTCTTGGTAGCTAATGGAGCTGGTGCGACTTTCTTTCCTTTTGGAGCCATTTTTGATATGATTACAGTCTAAGAGAAAAGATTTGAACTAGTTTGTTGACTAAGTATTTTAACTAAGCTTCATTTTTTTTCATCCATACTATGGAAATTCTCACCGGTAAGGGGCAACAATTCTTAGAGAGTATTGTGGTAGACACAGCATATTTTCAAATCGCGACCTCGTTCTACAGAGTCTCCAATTTGTGACTGTGATTTTATGAGAGAATCTAAATGAAGGTGTTAGGATGTAATGGTTATGCACATATATATATGATTACATAATATGAGGATTGGCCAAGAGAACAAACCCTGCCGATAATGGCTTAATCGATATATATGGATCGGCTTGAAAATGTAAAATCCCACTACAGTCATGTCTTTCTATCATTCAGATATTTATATATATATTCATTAAGCTTAAAATAAAAGAAAAGAAAAAACAATGTAACGAAATCATCAAAAAAGCAGGGGGAAAAATCACTAAGAATATTTTAAACATTATGATTTATATACATACTCCACTATATAACAAAGACAATTGAGTTTTCACAGAGATCCAAAGAAACAAGAGAATTGAACATGGACCAAACAATCATGAGACAGATATCATAACGAGGATCTAAACAGTGAAAAAGTTCATAAAAAGGATCTGGTTTTTTAAATCTACTCGATCCAACCTTTAGCTCTTTCAACGGCTCTTTCCCATAAAGCCCAGTGAGTTCTTCTTTCATTGTTATCAGATTTAGAAATGAAATCACCATGAGATTCCCCACCAATTGAGCTAACGACATCATCTAAACTATCCCATAATCTTTTGGATGGGTCTTTACTGTATAACCCAGCAGCAATAGCAGCACCTAAGGCAGTAGCTTCAGCATTTGGAGATCTTCTAACAGTAACACATGGACCCAAGATATCAGCTTGAATTTGCATAACTTCATCGGATTGAGACATACCACCATCAACAGCTAATAAAGATAATGGAGCCTTTTCGTAAGTACCAACAGCTTGTTCCAAGAAATCACCCTTGGCTCCCGCATCAGTGGCCATAGCCTTTAAGATAGCTCTAGCTTGGTAACAAACACCTTCCAAGGCGGCTCTTGCAATATGAGAAGCAGAAGTGTATTGAGTTAAACCTAGGATAGTACCTCTAGCTTCAGAATCCCAGTATGGGGCAAATAAACCAGAGAAAGCTGGGACAAAGACAACACCACCGGAGTTTGGTACTAAGGAAGCTAATGGACCAATGTCTTGAGCCTTGTCAATCAATTTCAAGTTATCTCTTAACCACTGAACAACTGAACCGGCAACAGAAATAGAACCTTCCAAGGCATAATGTGGGTAGTTTTCGCTTTCATCTAGAGATGGGAACCAGAAACCAACAGTAGTTAAAGCCCCTTGGGTTGATAATAGGGTTTCCTTACCAGTGTTGTATAATAAGAAACAACCAGTACCGTACGTACATTTAGCAGCACCCTGTTTCAAAGCCAATTGACCGACCATAGAGGCAGATTGGTCTCCTAAAACACCAGCAATTGGAACACCTTCAATTTTAGTCAAATGTTCTTTAGCAGCGGTAGATAAGGCACCTGGATATCCTAAATCTGTTAGATCTGGAACGGTGAAAGAACCAAAGAATTCAGAGGATGAGACAATCTTTGGTAAAGTGACCTTCTTTGGATCAATGTCCCATAGTTCGAATAATTCATTGTCGTATTGGAAAGTTTTGATATCCATAAACATAGTTCTAGAGGCGTTTGTAACATCAGTTAAATGATTGTGTTCCTTGGATAAATGGTAAATTAACCATGTGTCAATAGTACCAAACATTAATTCACCTTTGTTGTATAAGTCTTCAATTTCCTTATCATTGTCGATTAACCATCTCAACTTAGAAGCGGAGAAATAAGTAGAAACTGGGACACCATTTTTTTGTCTCAATTTTTCTAATTTTTCAGCTGGGACAGAACTCTTCAACTTGTTGACAATATCAGCAGTTCTGGTATCGTTCCAGACAATACCATAGTTCAAAGATTTACCTGTCTTTTTATCCCAAACAATGGTAGTTTCTCTCATGTTGGCAATACCAATAGAGGTGACAGTATATGGTTTCAAGTTTTTACTCACACGTTCTTTATTGACACGTTCTAAAGAGATGATACAGGCAGCTAAACATTGGATACCGTTAGCTAAGACATGAGCCGGCTTAACTTCAACCCAGCCTGGGTTAGGGAATCTAAGAGTTGGGCCTTTGGATCCAGCAACATCTTCAATCTCCACATCGTCGGTAGCGGTGATTGTTACACCTTCACTGGAGAAGATTTTGGTTTTACCATCGGCAGTGGTGTTAGCAGTAGTGGAATATTCAATTTGGTGTTTGGCAATTTCTGCACCTGTTCTTGAAAAGAGGATTGCTCTTGAAGAGGTGGTACCGATATCGATGGATGCGACTAAACTTGTATCTCTTGAAGACATAATTTAAATACCTTTCTTTGATTGTGGGTTCGGTTTTTTCTTCTATTGTCCTTGAGAGAATAGTGGGAAAAAATCTGCAAAGTCGAGTGTTTTCAACTAACACAAAGGAAAAGGGTGCCGGTATTTATATGTTTTGGTCGTGTGGAGCAGATTTTTCAGCGTGTCATGTTTCCGTTCCTCGTCGAAAAGAATTTTCAGTATGGAGAAAAAGTCTGGAGAAGACGCATGTCCCTACATTTTTTGATTTTTTAGCGGAGATGTCCCGGGACATTTACCCTAAAAGAGCACTTCCACTTGGTGAATGAATGATTAAGAGAAAAGGAAAGACAAAAAGACAGAGAATGTAAAAGGATATTAGAGCCTTGAGGCTCCGTCTATATACAAATACACACACACACACCACCAACCGAATAAGGGTTGGCTGGCCGAGGGAGCTTACAACTGGAACAATAGACTCTGCCAAGATGAGAGAGTTTCACTAGTGAAAAATGCTCTTCAGTTCTATGGGATAAAAGCAGGACTACGTCACGCCCCTCAAAGATCTAAGAGTGTGGTAAAAAAAGCAGTGCCAAAAGAGGGACAAATACACGATCGCTTCTGCTTGAAGATCTGTTGTTATTGTGATGTCTTTGTTTCAAGAGGAGGAGTTGCAATCACTATACATCTTGCTGGCGCTTTCGTATCTGAAACAGTTTTAAGCTTTCATTCTCGTTTAGATTGTTGAAAGGGTATTTTCGCTGTGATTGGAGGAGAATTCGAGGGGTAGAACATGACGGATGATACGATACGCTTGGAGACCAGATCGTTTCAGCAGTGCTTTGGGGGACGGTACAATTACGATTACCGCTTTTGGAGAGGGGATAAACCACCATCCTTCATTTTCTATATAGTATTATGCTTTTAGCTCCCCCCCCCCCCCCTTGTATCCCTTTTGTCGGTTTTGTGCTATTGTATATTCCGTTTAAAATGCTGCAGACAAATTGGCTATCTGTCCCAAAACCTTCCGGGAGCGGCGCCAAACTAAAAACCCCAGAAAAAGAAGAGGGACAAATAGAGAAAGAGAGTTCTCCTCTACTAAATGTACTCTTTGATTTGATCTATTATTACTTGCTTCATATATCCATAATCATCTTATGGGCACCAAACACTTCCCAAGACAAAATAGCCTTTGCTTTACCGTTCATTATCAATTATCTGGATAGGTTTTACCCCCCGAATCCCCCATGTATCCCGGGAATTTAGGAATCCACTTTGTAACTCATTTTTCGGGTAATTCTGCTGCGTCGAGTGGCTGTATTTTTTTATCCAGCGGAGAAACTTCTCCTGGGGAAATAAAGAAAAAAAAAATAGCACAGACTACGCATCAACAACAACAACAAGCATAAAACAAACAAAAATAATCTTTAGATTATTCTTCTCATTCCGCAAAAAAATAGAGACAGAAAGATACATACACACATGTAATTGAAAAAGGGATATGTTTTGTCGGGCTCCGCTACTCAACCTCTACGGGCCGGCAAGAATCATTATATACGAACCATATAGCCTATGGACTGATCAACGTTTGGAAATACACGTCAGATCCAATGCAAATCAAATCTCGTACACAATATACAGCTGTGGATATAGATGTCTATAGTTGGTAATGGGCTTTACTATCAGGTCTCGTTTTCAAAAAAAAGCCTCCCTCTCCCTCTCTGTCGTAGAAACTCATCGACGGCCCCCCGCTGCAAATATACCCCCATATACATATCCCCATATGTACATAAACAAACCAGATGATCCGAAACTTGAAAGACTGAGAGCCCTCGGTTTTATAGGAGGGCTCAAAACCAATACAAGCACGTGATTCATATGGCTGTCTATCCGGGTAATTATGTATATTACGTAATTTTTTTTTTTTTTTTTAATTTTTTTTTTAGTTTTGATGGTGTACGGTTGTGTTTTTTTTTTCGTTTTTCGCCTTCATGCACAAAGATAGATGTCATACAGAAGCCTCTGAAGCTCACCTAGGGAGCTCTAGGCTCGTAATATATGAAACAATGCAACATATATATATACACCTATCGAGAGAGTGAGGTAGAGTACTAGCAATTCACACATACTCTTCCCATGAGAAAGCGTAGAAACCCCGCCCAGGAAATAACTCCTTATTTCACCACGTTTCCGCTACTCGGTAAAAGACTGAAATTTTTTCTGTTTGCACACATTTTCTGCTATTGACATCAACATTTCTGCATGAACGTTAACGGAATAAAAGCCAATCCACACACACAAAAATGATGACACAATAAAAAGAACAAGAAGAAGATTATTCGGTAGATTATTGTTGGGCTTTGTTTTCCCGTAATTTATATTATAGTATGAAAGACGTGTGATCATTAGATCAATCAACCTGCATAATTAAAGGGGAGTATATAAATAAGCTTGTGGATCCGTCAGATTTGTATTGGCGATACTGCTTATAAAAAGTTCCTTTTCCCTTTCCCTTCAGGTTATGTTCATAGGTGTTCATACTAAGTTACTTATTCAGAACATCTACTCAGTCAAACGTCATTCAACAACACAAAGTATAAGAGCGATCTATCCCACAGTCAAGATGATGAAACAGGAACAATCCTCCTCGGTGGCTCCAACGTCGCCAATTAGTCATGAGCATGGGCATGCCCATTCTCATGCCCATGAATTCGACTTTGGTGTGGATAAATCTCCCTTCGCACTAAATAAAGAATCGACTCTACGGGACTATCTTTACAACAACAAGCTCTGGGTTGAGAAAATCAACGATGAAAGACCTGGAGTATTCGAATCGAACGGAAAGGGCCAAAGCCCGCACACATTGTTTATTGGGTGTTCAGACTCTAGATATAATGAAACAGTGTTGAATGTCTCCCCGGGAGAAGTTTTCACTTTCAAAAACATTGCAAACATGATCAGTATAGATGATCTCACCACTAAATCCACTTTAGAATTCAGTATCAATGTCTTGAAAGTGAGTAAAATCATAGTTTGCGGCCACTCTGATTGTGGTGGAATATGGAACTCTCTAAGTTTTAAGGATTTGGGAGAGGAAAATGGTCACTTGATGCAATATCTAACACAAATCGATCAATTGAGAGATGAAAAATACGACGAATTGAAAACCATTGAAGATTTACATTTGAGAGCTAAACGTTTAGCCGAGTTCAATGTCATGAAGCAAATTGATATCTTGAAGAGACAAAAGGTTGTTATCAATGCTCTAAGTAAGGGCAAAATCGAGATATGGGGACTTGTTTATAACGTTGGAAGTGGTTATCTAGAGGTTGTTGAAGCATAATATTACCCAAACATAGCATACATATACATATAGAGAGAATAAGGGCTCAGGGGAGCTTTTACAAGGAAATCACTTAAATTTAAAGAATGTGTTTAATTTAGCAAAATAAAAAGCTAGCAGACAGATAGCAAGGTATTCGCACTATTCATTCAACTTTGTTGATCGACCTACTTGTAAATATCAACCAGTCTTGTCTCTTCGGGTAGGTGAAGAGAGAGCAAAACTGACTAAGAAATTACGTTACGTAGAGCCAAAAGTGGTAACACAGGCAGAGGGATCAGGCAGTTCGCCAGAGAGCTCAAAAAGAAAAAGCAAAAGAGAGAAATAAAGATGTGATGGTCTCACTACGAGTGATATAAGCCACAAACAGGCAACGAAACACCCCGTGCACCTGCTTACAGCTCACCATTGAGCAACGAAACAGTCCGGATCTGTCTCTGTCTCTATCTCTATCTGATTCTCATACTCATTCTCTCACTAATACTCGTACACATACTCACATTCGTCAACAGCTACGGAACACTACATAGTTGTATCGGTGATTTTGCTCTTCTTGCTGCTCTTTTGGCTTCTCTTTCTTCCTTGTGTTTCATCTTTCAGCTCTCATTGACAGGTTTTCGTCTTCGGGGAACAAGATGAATTTCTTTTCTTATCAGCTATTTAAAAAAAAAAAAAAAAGTGACAGAAGAAATCAGGTCGATCGGGGGATTACAAAAATTACATTGATTATCGATATTTTTGCTCTTTTTCTTTACTTATCAAAAGGTTTTGGTTTAGGTCTTCAAAACTACTGTGTGGTTTTGTGGGTTGTTGTTTTAACGATTTGAATTCTTCTAGGGAAACGCTTTTCTTGATCTTTAGCGTGTATTAGACTGGGCTTTGATCTTCTTATCACCCTTTTTAGTAGGTAATTGTGTGCGATCTCCCCTTAAAAAAAACCTTACACTCAACTTTGTCGTGATTGCCACCCTTCTTTGTGATAAATGAGCAAGAACTACAGACGACTGATATACAAATCTCCTGAAAGCAAGAGAGAGGTGCACGAAGAAATGTCATCCAAGACACATGCGGAAGCTGGTGTTGCAAGAATACGCACTTCTGGCAATGGACCCTCGTCTAGCACAATTGCCCGATCTAATCAGGAGAACCTCACTTTGTTGAATTCGGTCAAGATTAACTATCCGATCTATGAAATACCTCAGGACTTTTTAAGATTCATTCCAGATGCTCAACTGAAGTTGCTATCTCCATTGGGGTCCAGCCCTCTTGAGGTCAAGAAGTTCATAATGAAGAAGAAGTACGCAACCAATGTCGATGAACGGAACTTCTTAAGTGTCTATGAATACCAGATCAATGACAATTGGATCATTTGGGATTATCACACTGGCTATGTGTTTTTCACGGGGCTTTGGAAGAGTTGTGGTAACAGCAAAACAGATATCGTCAAATTGGTTGAAAACTTTCCTGCGTTAAGCAACACTGTGAAAAGAGTACGTGGAGGATTCTTGAAGATCCAAGGAACTTGGTTGCCATATGATATTGTGAGAAACTTGGCTAAGAATTTCTGTTTCAACATTAGATATTGCCTTGTCCCCCTATTTGGTGAGAATTTTCCAGATCAATGTTTGAAACCTTCAGATAAGAGTTTCGGAAGATTGATTGATATCAATAACGAAATGCAAGTTAACGCTATTGGAAGAAGAAGGAGATCTTCTACGAATAAGGAAAACCATGCTAATCATATCATTAAGCCTGGAAACACTGGTGCGCACCCTAATCTCCCTTCTACCGCTGCCGCAACTGCCAAAAGAAGATCTAAATCTGACTCTATGAAAATTAGACCAGGTGTCCCAATCCTGGAATTGGAGGAGATCTTGAAGGCTTCGAAACAACTACATGAATTGTCGTCTAGAAATAATTTGAATACCCCCTCCACAACTTTGACTCCAATGGCTGCTGCTGCTGCTGTCCCACCATCGTCCAATGCAAATAACTATCTGTTTGATCATTCCCAACAGCAGCTAGCAAGGCATCCTGCAACAAGACCTTCTTTCAATTATGGTGGGTTTATATGGTCTTGGCATGACGGTAACAATTTACGTATCTTAGGTAAAGATGAAGAAGTTTTGATCGATGAAGAGGATGAAAACAGTAATGGGAATCGAAAATTTTCAATGCCTCACTCCAAGAATAGTTCTATTTCAAGCTCAGCTAGCAACTGGAGCCCCTTTGCGAATGCTGGTGCAACGCCAAATGTTAGTTCATACTTCGATCAAAGCGTGGTGGATGATAACTTTGAAACAAGCTCTGCTTCATCGATACCAAAGAATTACGAATCATATGAAACTATCGTTAATGCTGCTCATCAATTGATGATCTTCAGTTCTGCTAGTACTTCACATACAAATATTGAAATTAGGGAAGAGGTTGAGAAGAATATTGCTGCTAGTGAAGAAGCAAATGCGAAGGTCAAGATGAACATCGATGGCTTGTTGAGCTAATTAAATATCCCCACTCCTGCTGTTTATTTTCTTTTTTTAAATTTTTTAGTGTTTCATCATCAAGAGAGGTTAGGTTTTATTTTGGTTTGCATCATGAATAAGTTATTGTCAAAAAGGTGTTGAACCTTATTCCAATAGCCGGACTATCGAAGTGACTTCATGTTGCAAGAGTATTACTTTGTTACATCCATGCTTTCCGCACCTCTCCACTAGTGTCTATCTTTGTGTGGTATTAAGTGCATTAGACTGTTTGGGTGTGGAAGTTTGTGTTTCATGTTGGCTTTTATGGGAATAGTTCTAAACGTTAGTGACCTGACGAGAAATTTTATTTCTGTCTTTGGAGCTTTAGCTTATTTTTTCACTTTTTTTTTTGTGTGTGTTTTGCTTTTAATTGCTTTCTGGGGTTTTTTATATTACGTTTTGTCTAATGGTTATATGGTCTGCTGGGGTTTGCGCTTTATATTTATATATACAGATTTATAAATTTGATTGTTATGTTCTCAAGTAGTTGATAATAGCGAAATAGTTAAAAAACCAAAAAAAAAAAAAAAAAAAGATCAAAAAATCAAACCAAATAAAAGAACATCAAAAGCATCTCTACAAACACCAGTATAAGAACTATGAGTGGCATCAAAAAGTATGTTTATTGTTTACACTAAGTGCAGCCCTGTTTTCTGCTTTTGCTAACTGTTCTATCACAGAATTTCAAGGCATGATCTTCGAAGTGATTCAGAAGCATCGGATGATGATGGAGATGCAGTAATCCTTCCTGACCTAGATTTTGAAATAGTGGAATACACTGAGCCAGAGGCTCAAAAGGATATAAGTGAAGATGAGTTTGAGTTTCCTTTGTTCTCTTTCGGTGCTTCGACTAGTGCCGTTATTTCTGGAGATGCTACGGATGAAAGAGGCCGTACTGCTGAGAAATCTTCTGTAATGAAAGTCTCATTAAGATCACCTTCACCTGAAATCATCCATCAAGGACGCCCAGAATCATATTACTATGCAAAATATACAGATAAAGAGAAGAAACAATTCGAGCAAGCAGCAATAACTTCAAATGAGGTGATATCAAACTGCTTATACACGCCGAGCTTTTCTCGCGGTCGAGTAATAAATCTGAACAAATACAATTCACAAATAGAGCTTGAATTGAAACGAAGCTCGAAGAAAGTCAGACCTGGTAAGAAGAAAAGAGAAGCTCAAATAAAAGCCAAAGCCAAGAGAGAGGAAAGAAACAAAATACAAAAAAGAGTTGATGATATTGCTCGCAAGAAACTTTTGAAGAAAATCCATCATAAAAGAGGTGGTAAGAAGAATAAAAAAAAAGTAGCCACTCCAGTAAAGCCACAATATAGAACTGAATAAATGATGAGATACTCTTACAGCTAACCATATGTATATTTTATTCAATCATTATCTATGAAGAGATATCTCACGTGACTATGAATTATTTCTTATGTAATAAATTAGTGAGGATTTGTTGATCTTTGAATACCAACACTTGACATTTTAAACCGCCTATATTGAATCCCATTGTTTGCCATTGAAACTCCATGGATTTCATTGACTACGATACGTTCGAGTCCTCGACGGTGGGGAATGATGCGCTGCCTGAGCCAGCTCCACCTCTCGTTTTGCCCATAAATACCAATATCACTAGCAAGTTCAAGGGCCTTTCTCTGCTTAAGAAGACCCTCGACAGACGTGGTAATGGAGAAATTAAGAAAGACGCTGAAAGCACATCCACTGACACGGTCTCTGATGATGATGTCAATGTAACGACGAAAACTGCAGAGAAGTATGCAAAGCTTTCGCTCAGTCTCTTTGAGAACTCTAGTATAGAGCCTACTCAAGCGAATTTGATAATGGATCTACCTGTATTGTCAGCTAAATCGAATCAATTGGAAGCTCACCATCTCCCAAATTCAGATGGTAGTAATTTGAGAGCTGATAGTGTTTTGTCCAATAAGCTTTCTAATGTGTTGAACGCATATGATGTCCATGATGCCAGCCTGAGAAATGCATTGAATATTCTACAATCGAAAGGAGATCTCGATTTGAAAAATCTCATACGGTCTGACTTGCTGGGCTCAATTCACCGAAGAAGATTCCGGTCTGATATTGAGGGTGAACTAGTGAAACAGCACTCTTCTGTTTTGAGAGAATTTGCGCCAGTCATTCACAAAGTTGAAAACCTCGGCGAACGTATATCCAAATTGAATGACTTAGAAGAGTCTTTACAAAACTCTGGTGGATTGAATCCAAAGCTTACCAAACAGATTGAAGATTTATCCAATGATAAAGAGTTAATCCTTCTTAAGAAGACCCTATTGATGAATTTCAAGAAAAAATTCACACTAAGCCAATATGAAGAACACTTCTTAACTAACGAAGAAATATCCTTGGAGTATTTTCAGATATTGTTCAAATGCAGAAAAATTCATCAAAACTGCTCGATATTGTTATCTTTAAAAACACCAAACCTGGGTATGAGAATCATGGAAAAAATGGACAAGTTTTTAGATTTATCATATCAAAGAATTTCATTTTTTTTATCAAACCAATTAGATAAGCTAATCAGAGAAAACAGTAACTCTAGCTATTCACTCACATCTTCATCTGCTCCTCAGCATTTGAGACTGTTAAAAATATCAATCTTTTATCTTTCAAATAATGTCAAATATTTTGGTGAAATCATCAATAAGCTAATCCAATCAAGATCTACGCAAATAGTGGAAGAGTTTTCATATCAAGCGAATAATTCAGACTCTAAAGACTCTTCGAGACCCATTGTTCTTTCTGCCTATGATCCGCTAAGATATATAGGTGATATTCTAGCATACGTTCATAGTATCATAGTTAATGAGGTGGAATTTATAACTAATCTCTTCCAATTTGATGATGATGACAGTATTAAAGATCCCTCAAGTATAAACTCTGAAATGGATGAATTTGAAAACTCATTAGTACAGTCACAAAATTTGAATGAACTTAAGTCCTCAATCTCTCAAACAATTGAGAAAATAATAAGTGGATTAAGTAGACCCTTAAAAATAAGAATTGAACAAATCATCAGAAGTGAAAGAAAACTAGAAGTCATTCATAAAGTTTTCAATTTACTAGAGCTTTATAAAATGATGTATCACAAGCAATTACAAGACGACAAAGATGCAACCAACTCATCCTCTATTTTCTATACATTAGATTCATTAAAAGCATTATGTGTCGAAAGAGTTTTCGGACTATTGAAAGAAAAATCAACTGTCATTTCCAAGCAGTTGGATTCGGAAGAATATAAATTGGATGAATTAGACTCTATACTTCCACCTGATTGGATTGGAGATTACCTCTCTGAAACTCTTGTATTATTCAGTGACTCCTTTGATTATGATTCAAATATTTTGGAATTATCTGATGAGGAATCTAGACAATTGGGTGATTTATTGATACAGAGTCCAGTTGAACTAATAAACAGACAGTCCTTAGCAAACTTTAAAAGCAATAAGGTTGCATTCAGTATTTTCAAACTGAACTGTCTGGATCTAATGACTTCGAAGATTTTGATTATACCGCAATTAAAACCTCAAATTGAAAAAATTGATCAGTCAATTAAGTCTTTGGAAAATGAATTGATCCAAAATCAATACGAATCATTATTGAAAGGGTCCAGTTTAGATATCCATCAACAGCTAATTCAACTGATTTTCCCTATTGAGCAGATTGAATCTGAAGATGATTATTACATGTATTCATCATTGATTGAGAATAAATTATTTCACAAAGAAAAATTGCTAGAGATCGAACAAACGTTACACGTTTTTTTACCTGTGGCATTAATTGACATTCAGCAAGAATTATTCAAAATTTCCTCCCCATCCATTGCAAATGAGATTATTAGTGAGAGTTCATTGAAATTCTTGAAGCTGTATAATGTCTTCCATAAAATATTGAATCTTCTATATGAGGATGACAATATTTTGGAATGGAATACGTTCGAAGTTGCCACTTTATTGGGCGTTGAAGAGCTTTATAAACGAATTGGTACATAAACACTTAAAAGTCATATCTTGCATTGAAAAAGATTGTAGAGCAATAATAATGATAAAACCGATCATTATAGATTTTGTCTTCATTTTACATTCGAGTGATCAGGTACTTTACCTCTACCGTAACCTTCTTTTGCATAATAGTCCATTGGATAATAACTCTTGTCCCATTTTTTATCTTGCTCCATCATAACCATTGCCTCATAAGGTGTCAATAGTGGCTTATTGAAGGCGTATCCCCAATCGATTGATAATCTTGGGCAAGCGATTTGAATGAACGCATCAATATCATCAAACATTGAAAGTTTTTGAGGAAAGATCTCCGATAAAATGATCTTGACCACAGTTTTACCTCTCAGGGACAACTCTTTCTCTATATTGGTCAAAGTATTCAGATTTCCTTGTCTCCCTAAAGCACCTAAAATCAATCCAATCTTTTTAGCTTCTTTAGCAGTAGTAATAGCGTCTTCTCTAACCTGAATCATTTGTTCCTGGTCATAATATTCTCTTGTGAATTTTCTTGAGTATGGATCATATCTATAGGCTGGAATATCCGGATTATGAATCATAGCTGATTCCAAATGGAATCGTCCATCACCTACATAAATCATGGCATCGATCTCATCTTTGTCTAATCTTTGAGAGGTACAGCCAAGAACTTCACCTTTAGATAATGGCATGATCTGTGGTGGAATTGTATATATTGGCTTTTCTTCGTCATTCGATAATTTATCCCTTATTGAATGAATGGTGGGATTAAACTGAATGGTACCGAATGTAGCTATCTTAGAACCTTTATCAAAATTTCTTTTGATTGTGTTCATCAGATGAGTCTCGTCAATATTGATAGTAACAAATATATAAAGAACTTTAATAAGTGTGATATCAATGGGCACCAAACATGAGTGAGCATAATGAACAATGAAATCGCAGTCTAAAGATCTTGCAGTGAAATCATCAATACAACAAGCCCCATACGAGACATCACCCATTACTAATGTCTCACACTCACAAAATTGCTCCAGAATATCAGAAATGATCAAAGAGTAAATCAGTAAACCCTCAGGCATTTGTAATGCAACTCTTTTAGCCTTATTTTTCTTAATGTTCCACACTGTTTTATGTATTTCAAAGTTATAATTTGATGGTAAGAGTTTGCATGCTTCGTTCAAGTCTTTATCATCAAGAATTTCGGCTGGAATCTGTGTCATAGCTCTTCCCACATGGGTTTTCCCTCTTATTGTACGAACTAATGAACCAGATGTTGTATCCCTTACATTTCCTGTGTCTTCTCTTTTCCCAACAAATCTGCGCTTGGGTACTCTTTTTGGTGGTTGCTCTACTTGCACGGCCATAGTGTGACTTGACTCTTCGATGAAGGGGAAATTAAACAAAAGAAAAGAAGAAAGATACGGATTAATCTATTCTTTCCTTTTGATATGGTTAGTCAGTTAGTTAAGCTCATCGCATTAAATTATTTTTTTTCTTTTCCCGCAAATAGTCTTGGTGTCCGGATGATCAAGTTTTTGTTTTTTTCTTTAGTTAACATAATAAACTGATTGAATTTTGGGCTATTCATGATATGTTACTCATAGAGTACAAATAACCTGTTCCTTTGAGATAACATTATATATATTTATTTCACAAAGATCTAGTTAATAAGCTTTTCTATTTCAAAAAAATCGAGTTTTACAGTTTTTGCGAATTGAATAGAAAATCAATTATAAATCACTCCGTATTATATATTTTAAAAATAAAAACACTTTTTAAATGGTTAAATACATATTTGTAAAACAAGAACTAGATAAATATACTATAATGGAAGGGGAGTGTCTTTTTGGCTTTCAAACTGCTTCTTGTTTTGGTTTTGTCAATTCGATAGAATCATGGCCTTCAGTTGCTTGGGGTTCCAGTAAGTCAGTTTGGTACTCATTGTATTGAATGTCACCATCGTGCTTTAATTTATTGAAAGCCTGATAAGATTGATCTTGTTTCTCTGTTCTATATCCAGACCAAGATCTAGCAGGAATGTTTAGAGCGAACATTTCATCAATTTCCTCGAAAGATCTATGAGAAGTTTCTGGAATGATGAAGAAAAATACGACAGTGAAGCAGGCAGAAATAGCAGTAAAAATGAAGTTGATCTTTGAACCTAGATTGGCTTCATCTGGATTGAACAAATAGGGTAAAACAGAGGACCACATAGTACCAAATGCATTATTTAGAAAGTTGCCGATGGATAAGGTTTTTGCTCTCAGAAAGACAGATGGGATTTCATTCCCTAGAATGTATGGGACAGGGCCAATACCTGCATTGTAGACATAATTGTACATAGCCATGAACCCCGAAGATGCTTCCAAGGACTTTTGATTATCTGTATCTAAACCAGTAGCTGCGACAATAACGTTCAAGATTGTTATTGCTAGCATACCACAAATGAGTAAAGGACGACGACCAAATCTATCTATAATGAACAAGGATGTAATAACACCAGCAACACTTAAACCCTGGGCACCACATGCAATTTGAAATGATTTTTCAGTGGAAAAGCCAGCTAGTTGATAATAATATGTTGAATAATTACTCACATAACTGACCCCGGACATAGATTGAGAAACATAAGCCAAGATAACAATTAAAGATCTTCTCAGATCCTTAGCTTTGAAACAGTCAAAAAAGGTACCTGCCTGAGCAGAGATGGCTTGAGCTTCCTCTACTGTAACTCTCATGATAGAATAATGAGCTTGGACGAGCTCTTCAGTGTCATACATTCTTCTTAGTTCTTTGACCGCATCTTTTTTTCTGTTCTTTGTTAGAAGCCAATATGGGGATTCTGGAATAAAACACAAGAGTACAAAAGAAGTTATTGCAAAAACCCATTGTGGGATCAAGATACCTCTATAGGCCATTCTCGTTGTATATGTACTAGTTGTATTGTTGATCAAAACACAAATAAAAGGCCCAATACATAAAGATAAAGCCAACAATGCAGAGAGTGCACCTCTTAGTGCCAAAGATGCAACTTCAGAGGTATACGTAGAACAAACAGAAGCCAAGGCACCTAATGAAAACCCATTCATAAATTTCCCAACGAAGAACAGTTCAATAGTGGTTGCATGATACATAACCGTGATGAAAGGAATACTGAAAATTGATGCACCAATCAAAACAGCTCTTCTACCAATACGATCAGCTAAATAAGATGCAATTAATAAACCAAAAGACAAAGACGCAGTAGGCCCCGCAGTGATTGCAGATTGCCAGCTGGCAGCAAGCACGTATTCTCCTTCATAATACGACCCGAAATCTTTTCTAAACTGCGGAATAGATATAACCATACCCCCAGCTTGGTTTTCATAACCTTGCAGGATCATTGCCCAGATCATAACAAGTGCATAAAAGGTAACGTTTTTATATAGTTTAATAGCTTCGAATTTCTTCAATTCATGTTCAACTTTTTGTTGAGCATGTGCTAGCTCATCAATATTTACACTACTTTCAATTTCATCAACCGACTGATCTTTATCAGCCCTTTGAAACATCTCATGGAGAGTGAATTGAATACCCATCGTCTTTAAATCAGTTTCTATATAAATGTATAGATCTCACCCTCTTATACACAAGCACAAGTACATTGTGCAAAAAATTCTTTTTACTCTGAACTTCTTCCATTATATATCTGCAATTTATGGAGTATCGAGTCTGGGGTTTGCCTAAAACATGCATAATGATTTACGATTTTTCTCGGTAAGATGATTGAAAATAATCCGGGGGGATCTTTCACCAGTAACGATGACT
This sequence comes from Xingzhongia hampshirensis, assembly GCA_003706765.3. Classification (NCBI taxonomy): domain Eukaryota; kingdom Fungi; phylum Ascomycota; class Saccharomycetes; order Phaffomycetales; family Wickerhamomycetaceae; genus Xingzhongia; species Xingzhongia hampshirensis. The sequence continues at coordinate 1,234,044 of PPXL03000003.1, read as the reverse complement.
ATATGAATTCTGTTTCTTGGATCTCTCTAATTGGACAAGAATTACAAATATTGACTAAAGTATAACTATCTCTTCAATTGCGGGGCAGCAATCCCCTTCTTACCCCATTGCTCTCGGTTCTATTCCCGGTACGATTACTAGTATTTAGCCGCAAAGCTAAAACTTTAATAACGGGTATTAAGTGAGGTAAGGAGATCTCATATAGGCTCTGATTGGAAAGTTTAATTGAAATCAGCCGTGATCAGAGAGATCTCTTGCCCTCGAACGATTCCAGAGTCCAGTGCCCAGAATCAAGAACCCAGAATTCCGAATCCAGTGTCCGGCGGTCCTCTTCCAATAGGTCAGAGCACAGCATGAGCATGAGCATTAACACCAACAAGGCTGCTTGTGCTTTTGCTGGTGGTGCTATTAATTATTACAGATGCACTCCGCAATCCGCAATCCGCAGTTTGCACAAAGAACATCGACACCTCTGAATTTTTACCCAGCAAGCATTTCCAGCAGGCATTAAAGAGTTGTTTCTGCTAGCATGTTTATGTTCAATAGACCACTTGCACTATAGCTTTATATCGGTGATGGAGTGCTTGAAAGGGTGCTTAGTCTACATGTGTATATGAGAGGCTAAATTAACTGCGGCCTTGGAGAACCTTTTCGCGCACCAATGAATGGAGTAATAACGGGCCGAAGAGAGGATCACTGAATTAATTAAAGGTGTCGGGACAAAGATATTTCACCATTGGCGAATGTGCGGAAGGCTATTTAAGGCCAATCTAATCTAGTGCTAATAGGGAGCAACAGAGGGTCGATAGTAATATTATTTTGTACTATTGTTTAGCTTCCATACCAGAGAGATCTTAAAGAGGTTCTACTCATCGCATAGTAAAACACTCAAAGGCCCAGCATTGTTCGACTTGTTTAGAATTAAAAAATGGTCAGCGTGGTGGACATCCAACTGGAAAACATTTCTCCCGAGAAAGCTCATGGAGCTGTGCTTCATTCGAGCACGCCTACTCTGAATTGGCGATTTGCAGGAGAAGATAAAGACTGGATACAAAAATCTTACACTTTGAAAGTCATTTATGGAGACGGGACTGTCGAAACCTATTCCAAAGAATCCAAAAATTCGTCGTATGTGAAGTGGCCTGGTAAAAAGCTAGGTTCTAAAGAGCAAATCTCTGTTAGTATCAAAGTCATTGGTGAGGATGGTTCTGAGTCTTCGTGGTCCAAACAGTTCACCATTCAAACGGGTATATTGAATAGCGATTGGGACGCTTCTTTTATCGCCATGAAAGATCAACCAATTGCTGTCCATGAGAAGAGAAGCTCACCAGAAATTCTATTCCGGTCCCCTGAATTTCAAATCAAACGCGTATTTAAGTCTGCCAAAGTTTATGCAACCGCTTTGGGAGTTTATGAGCTTGAAATCAATGGTACTAAAGTCGGTGATTATTACTTGGCTCCAAACTGGACAAGTTACAAGCATAGATTATTGCATCAAGTATATGACGTTTCAGAATTGTTGAAAGAAAGACATGCGATTGATAATGTCATTGGAGCCAGAGTTGGAGCAGGATGGTTCAGTGGATATTTGGGTTATGAAGGGGGATGCACAAATATTTATGGTGTGCACAAGGCTATCAGTTTGGAACTGGATATCGAATATGAAGATGGAACTCATGACTTAATCAAAACTAGTGAAGATTGGAAAAGCTCGTTCGGGCCAATTGTCAATGCTCAGTTATACTTTGGTGAGACTTATGATGCTACTAAGGAAATCTCCGGGTGGTCAGAACCTGGGCTCCAGAATGCTATTGACTGGTCTCCAGTAGAACTCGTCAAAGAACCTTCTGAAAGAGTTGTTCCCCAGAGCTTTGGTTACGTTCATGCTTTGAAAGTCCTGAGAGCAATTAAAGTTTTCAAAACTCCAAAGGGTAAAACAATCATTGACTTTGGCCAGAATTCTGTAGGTTTTTTGAAAATGAACAAAGTTAAAGGTACAAGGGGTCACAAAGTCACTTTTAAACATGCAGAAGTTATGGAACACGAAGAGCTAGGTACCAGACCTTTGAGAGAGGCTGATAATATTGATCATTATATTTTCAAAGGTGACAACGAAGGTGAATCATATACTCCTAGATTTACCACACATGGTTTCAGATACGCAGAAATTAGTAACTATCCTGGTGAAGTTACTTTGGATTCTTTTGAATTAATTTTCATTTCCTCTGGTATGGAAACAGTGGGGGATTTTGAAAGTTCTAACAAACAAATCAATCAGTTATATAGCAATGTTTTCCATAGTGCTAGAGGTAATTTTGTGTCGATTCCAACGGATTGTCCACAAAGAGATGAACGTCTTGGTTGGTTAGGCGATATTGCAATGTTTGCACCAACAGCATTATACATGTTTGATTGTTACTCATTTTTGAGATCCTGGTTAGAAGATTTAAAAGACGAACAAAAGGATAACGGAGGATATCCAGATTTTGTCATCCCGGACGTCTTATCCTATTACAAACCACCACTAAGTGAAGGGTACTGTGCAGTTTGGCAAGATGCGTCTGTCATAGTTCCATGGAGGCTTTACGAATCTACTAGTAATGTTGATATTTTGGTTGCGCAATATGATAGTATGAAATCTTGGTATGAATTTATTCCAAAGATTCCAGGGAAATTGAGATGGGATGTTGTGAAGTTTCAATTAGGAGATTGGTTGGATCCAAGTGCACCACCTGACGACCCACTAAAGGCATTAACAGACCCATATTTAGTTGCAGATGCCTTTTTAGTTTTAATTTTATCACAGCTAAGAGAAACTGCTAGAATTTTACAAAACTCGAAAGATTTAGCATATTTTGAATCACAATATATCAAGGCTAAGGCTGACTTCAATGACGAGTATGTTACCAAAAGTGGTAGATTGGCATCTGATTCTCAAACTGCATATGCTCTTGCCATCACGTTCGATCTATACGAGAATGATGAGCAGTTCAAGAATGCTGCTAAAAGACTGGTCAAATTAGTTAATGATAACGACCACAAAATCGGAACAGGGTTTGCGGGAACCCCATTCATCACAGAAGCTTTAGTCAGAGCTGGATACCCAGATGAAGCTTTCAAAATGATTTTACAAGACCAATGTCCTTCCTGGCTCTACCCTGTTTCTATTGGTGCCACTACTATATGGGAGCGTTGGGATAGTATGCTCACTGATGGCACTATCAACCCTGGTGAAATGACTTCCTTTAATCATTATGCTCTAGGTGCTGTAGCCACATGGTTCCATGAACGTATTGCTGGTATTCAATTGGGAAGGGTCGGTTATGAAGAGATTGTGTTGAAGCCTTTACCAGGCGGTGGATTGACTTATGCAAAGACGAGCCATAGATCTCCGTTTGGGTTGATTAGATCAGAGTGGGAAATAAAGGAGGGTAAATTCTATTACACTGCTCAAATTCCACCAAATAGTAGAGCTCATATTGAGCTACCAAATGGTGAAAAGTATGACATTGGTTCTGGTATTTACAGCTACGTTATCACGTATGCATAGAAAGAAAGACTCCGGACAAAAAAAATAGAACACAGGAACACTAAAACACAAAATCTATGTATATATGATAGGGTCTGATCCTCAGTAGAATAAATGAAATCTATGGAAATGAATAGTAGAAGCTTCCTCAAACTCAGTAAACAGCCTAATCTCTATTGATCAAATAGATTGCGCAAAATAATCATAAATCAAACAGTCAATTTTATCACTTTTTCGCGAATTGTCCTTCAAAGGCAAAAAATATCAAAAAGTTAAAAAAAAAAGCCAGCCAGCACAATTCACAACAGAAACAGGGTTTTCATTTTTACATCTGTAAACACTATTAGAAGAGGTATAACGAGAGAAATGAACACAGAATACGACTATTTATTCAAATTACTGTTAATCGGAGACTCAGGTGTTGGTAAATCCTGTTTGTTGCTGAGATTTGCAGATGACACCTACAACACGGATTACATTTCCACAATTGGTGTCGATTTTAAAATCAGAACTATTGAACTGGACGGTAAGACGATCAAGTTACAAATCTGGGACACTGCTGGGCAAGAGCGTTTCAGAACCATTACTTCGTCCTACTACAGAGGTGCCCACGGTATCATTATCGTGTACGATGTTACGGACCAAGAATCCTTTAATAACGTTAAGCAATGGTTACAAGAGATTGATAGATACGCCACCGGTGGTGTTATGAAGTTATTGGTTGGTAACAAATCCGATCTCACTGATAAGAAGACAGTTGACTACAATGTTGCCAAAGAGTTTGCTGATGCCCTTGACATTCCATTCTTGGAGACCTCTGCTTTGAACTCTACAAATGTTGAGCAAGCTTTCTTCACCATGGCTAGACAAATCAAGGCCAATGTCTCCAATAACGCCAGCGCTTCTGCTGGTAACAGCAAAAACTCTGTCAATTTGAAAGGCCAGTCAATCTCAGGTGGCCAGCAAAGCAACTGTTGTTGAGAAGCTAGATACAGTGTTTAAACTGAGTTGTGTTTTTTGGTTTTTGATGCACTCTTATCCACAGGGAGCATTTAAAGAAGAAAATTTAGATTTATCTTTTAGCTGGCTGTGGTTGCGCGCTTTTATGTTTACTCTTATTTGTTTGTGTGTCTTTTTTTTAGCTTAGGTTGGGATATGATGGATTGATTTTAGTTTCATGTCATGTATTAGAATAGCTTCAACAAGAATAATATGGAAATTAATAAAATAAAATGAAAGAAACAAAAAAGCGTCAAACCAGAACATACTATCTATATACTACAAAGGCTTTAGAAAATTCATCTCTGATTTTGAATAGCTGTTTTTCGAGTTTTATAATAGTTCAACATTAAAGCTTTGGTTAAAGCTATATCTTTTTCATTCTTCTGTTCTATTTTTGACACCCCCTCCTCTGGGGTGTGTGCTTTCTGTAACCTTTTATTCTTTTTTTTTTTGTTTTTGTTTTTGTTTTTTGTTTTGGCTTTTGGTTATCACCAACTCTCTATATAGTGCTCTCCTTCCTGCTTATTCCTTATATACTGAGATGCTATATTAATGAACTTTTAAGAGATGATTGTAGTACAAAAATCAAAACATCCACACACCAACAATAAACTAAAATGAGAATCAAATGTGTTGAAAAAGGTTTTATATATATGTATTGTTTTATTGGTTGAATAGTGAGATAAAGTGTTCCTGTAATTGCACAAGGATAAGGAGTGGAAATTTGCTAGATTTCATAAAAGGGGTGCTTTTTTTGTATCGGAAGCAATGGCTGGACAATCTGCAAAGAAGCAAGTTTCGTCAAATACCAAGATATTGAAGGAAATCCATTCAATAACATGGATTGGGCTCACAATCTTCTCCATCACAAATTTTGTCGTCAAAAGACCATCTGGATCGAAACCATTCATCTTTTCGACAATTCCAGTGTTGATCTCTCTATTCGTTATAGAGAAAACAGGTAGACCAAAAGTAGACTATGAGACTGGTAAAATTATTCGTCAAGGTGCAGATTTGAAACAAGAAGGCCTTACTGAATACTTGTTTGATATTATTTATTTCACTTTGATTCTGAACCTGCTCGCTTTCGTCTTTGGTAGTAATAAAATATGGTGGTTGTATTCAGTTATTCCTGGATTTGCTAGTTATAAACTATACTCATTGTTTAGCTATGGGAGATCGCTACTAAGTGGTTCTAAACAACAACAGCAGTACTCACAGCAAGACAGCACGGCTCCCCAGGAAAAGAGCAAGAGACAGCAAAAGAGAGAGAAGAGAGGTGATAAACCAAAAATGAAGTATAGATAGAGAATGATATACTACTGTGTTGCACTGTGTTCCGTTGTAGTCCGTGATTCAAGTCTATCTCCATGACTAAGTATTTACACGGATAATTGTCTAACTAGAGGAAGAAATAATCAGGTTCATTCTCTCATCAACTCAAATTCAATATAGTATATGAATTGTTCTAATCTCTATAATGATGCGTCTCTTACCATTTAAAATAATTACATAAGCTTTTTTTTTCGAGCTGATAAATTTTGAAAAAACTTGTAAAGTGAACTAATTAATTTGTAATTTAAGCGGTTTTGATAAAACTATTTCTTCACAGTTCATTTCCATCATTTATTGACGCACCGACATATACATATTATACAGTTTTATTATCATGTCTAGAGAAGGGTTTGTTGCTCCACAAAACTTAAGTTCAGCAGCTGCTGGTTTAAACGTAAATAAAACAAATAGTGTTAAGTATATTTGCACAAACTGTGCAAGCTCAGTGACTTTATCTAGAGGTGATGGTATTAGATGTAATTCATGTGGTCATAGAGTTCTATACAAGGCCAGAACCAGAAGAATGGTGCAGTTTGAAGCTAGATAATATAATGCTCACAACACAAGAAAAAAGAGAAAAAAACAGGAAATGTACTACTTTTGATGAACAATAAATAAATAAATGTACTACTTTAATGAATAAATAGAAAAATATGGTTTGTAGTATATGACCAGGTCTTGGCTGAATAAATAAAAAGAGAATGGGGTTAATTAATATGTCGTGACTTTTTCGTTTTCCACTAAAGGTTTTATAGAGTTGAGGAACTTGAAAACAAAAGGAAATACTAATTCTTCAATTTCATCACCCCAGATAATGTCTAAATGTTCATGGTTTTCAACCGGAATTGCTTCGATATCATCAGTAGGTAATAATTTCAACATTCTATCGATATCCACTAATGAATCAATGTCTCCATACAATAGTCTTATTGGTACTTTGATATTTGTTCTAGTGGGAAACACTTGGTTTCTAAAGGGCTTTGATAGTTTGTTTGTAATTGATAAATCTTCATCGAACAGTTGGAAATTTCCATTTCTGATGATTTGGAACCAATGAACAACAGATTTCACACTTGTTGGTGAATATAAGTGAGCAAAGCTTGAGATTTTTTGATTGAAATTGATATTTCGACTTTTCCAGTTGAATAAAATTTCGTTTGAAAAGTCAATAATCTTGGAAAACAAAGGTGGATAACAAATTTTTTGCCAGAATGATGCTGTCGGTAATAGGGTTTTCTTACCAAAGATGAGATACATGATATTTGGTGAAGTCTTCATTAGAGCATCGACAACTTTGTGATGTAACCCGTTTGGGGTCATAGCAGGGGATAGTGCAATGAATAGATTGACCTGTTCATTCAACTTTGGATTTATTGCAAGTGCTGCAAATGCCTGTGCGGAACCTTGACTGAATCCAATATATGTTAAGTTTGGTGTATGAGTATAGCTCAACACATAATTGATTGAATCAGGGATGTCATAGATAGCGAACTCGTCAATAGAGAAATCCCAAAACTTGGAATCATTTGGTTTCAAATGTAAATGCTTTGAAGAATATTTATTCCCTCTATTGTTGCCCAACCACACATCAAATCCCAAATCATGCAAAATGAAGGGTAAATTCTTTTCTCTTTTGATTGAAGTACACCAGATATCTGAACACATTAAAAGACCATGATGCAAATAAACAACAGGGCTCTGCTCGATCTTGGGTTTTATACGATGTAACGTCAATAAATAATTATCCTTAGTAGTAACTAAGTGATCATCAATTTGATAACCCCAAATTCTGCCCATATCTTGAACAGACTCACAGGACCTGATCATATTTCTCAGTTTGATTTCATAAAGCTGTTGTGGTGTTTTAGGTGCCTTTGGTCTTGTCGTTAAGAATGTAGAGTGGAAGGCTTTTAGTAATTTCGTAAAGAGCTCTATTATTGGGTCTGGTATTAACCTTGTTATCAAAGAGAGCAGAAATTCGCTGTAAATGGCAACAAAGGAAAATACCACCATAGGCCACTGGGCCAGACGATCTATAACTGTCATAATGCTTTATACTCTGGCTGTGTGCACAAGACGATATGCTACTTGTGGAATATAGATAGATATATATAGAAAAAGAGAGAAATAATAATAATAATAAAAACTTGGTTAGAAGCCCAGGATCCCATCCGGACCTCCATTGAGTCATGTGATTTCAGGAAAAAATAAATCACATGATATATCACATGTTGTTCCATGCGCCCTTTTTACCGAAACAGCGAATGACGAATTTAGCGTTTCTGATTGGCTGTTGAGTTTTGGTTGATGACATAAACATTTGTGTTTTTTTTACTTCTTTTTCATTTTAGAAAATGAATGACAAGCTCGGTTCCGAGAATTGACGGGATAACAATTCTATATCAAAAAGCGAAAAAAAGCCCAAAAAGAGATTAATCTTAATCTTTTTGGATTTGTTAATCCTGAATCTAATTTGAACCTCAGATTATCATAGCAAGCGATGTCAGTATCACTCATCAACAACAGATTCATAAGTCTTGGGCTCAGACCACAAATCCAAAGAGCCATTATTAGACCAGCAACAATAAGATGTTTGAACACTATAAAAACAACAGAAGTCAGGGAACAAGAAATTCTTGTTGCTCAGCGTAAGAATCGTCCTTCTTCGCCTCATTTAACTATATATCAACCGCAATTGACATGGATAATGTCTACTTTCCATAGAGTGAGTGGTGTCTACTTGGCTGCTGGGTTCTACGCGTTAACTTGTTCGTATGGATTCAGTTCATTATTTGGATATCAGATTGATTCCACTTCGATTCAAGAGAGTTTCTATAGCTTGAGTCCTATAGTTCAATATGGTTTAAAGGCTGCTATGGCGTATCCGTTCTTTTATCATTTCGCTACGGGAATCAGACATTTGGTTTGGGATACTGGTAAAGAGCTAACGATAAAGGGTGTTTACAGAACGGGTTATGTTGCCTTGGGTGCAGCTGCTCTCTTTGGTACTCTCTTTACGTTGTACTAGAATGCGTGAAGCCTCTATTTATATATATATTTATATATTCCATCAAGAAAACAGACTAGTATATTAATAAATGGTCATTCAGGTGTATATTTGATATAGTATTATGTATTGGGTATCGGTATGTTTCTTTATTGGATCAAGAATTCGTCATAAGCATGTTCAATCTCATTCTTCAAATCAATTTCGTCTTGTTCATTAAAGGCGTGTTCATTATCATTATTTCTATTTGTTATGGACTTCTCCAAACATAAGCAATCTCTCCCATCTTTACAAAACCCACAACCATCATCACCCAAATAGTTCATATCGTTCAAATCCAATTCAATCGTGGTATTCGTAGTGGTGCGAGACAAATCCAGGTTGAGATTGTTTATAAAATGATTTGAGAATTCACTGGGGTTTGAATCAAAGGGGTTGATCTCGGAAAGTGACGAGTGTTTCTCGAGAGGGAAAGATCTTGGAGATTTTACAATTTCCGATTGTGAAGAGATTGAGCGTTCCAATTTGTTAGTCTTGGACTTTTTGGATTGGTGGAGTTCATCATCTCCAAGATCCTTCTGATATAATATATCGGAAATCATTGGTAAATCACTCGAAGGTTCTAATTTCACATCAATTGGGGAAGGAGAGTTCATTGAAAAATTCGCTTTTTCAACCTTCTTTTTCTTTTTATATTGACGTTTTTGTCTTGGTTCTGACATGCCAATATCTTTTGGATCCACTGTAGATGGGGAGGTATCTCTCGTGGAAGTGGTTGCTGTGTTTGCCGTTGTCGTGGTGATGCTTGTAGAGGTTTTCGTTGATGTTACTGTTGCTGATGTCGTTGCAGCAGAAGCAACTGCTCCTGTATTATTTATAGAGCTTCCAGTGTTGAAACTGAACGCAGCACCAGGGGTGGAGACAGAAGAGGAATGAATATCCGGTGAATTCATTGCGGATGATCTTGACTTTAGTTGATCAATTTCAGTCTTCAATCTTGCAATGATTGATTTCAGTTTTTGGTTCTCCTCTGTGGCATTCTCCAGCTGGTTCTTCAAATCAAAGTTATCATTATCGAGTAAGCTTGTAGATAGCATAGTTTTGTTCAGGTCTAGAATATCTGATTTCGAGTGCTGATCCTTGTATAGATTGAGGTTGATTAGGTTGTTTGACAAGTTAGTCATGGAGCTCGTTGAGACAACGCTATTGCTTCTTGAAATGATTTTCCCATCGTGATTATTATTGCTCATATCATGGGCTTTTGTGCCTGTAGTGAGGATTTTCTTTTTCTCCTTTCTACCAGCTTTTGATCTTGGAGGTAGAACCCATTGTTTCGAGGTTATGATACAGGGCAGGCTTTGAACAGACTGAGATCTATTCATAGAGACGGGTGCTCCGTTGCTGTTGTTCTTGCTGATAGCTGATGTACTAATCGATGGTGACGATGAATGTTGCTGCTGTTGCTGCTGCTGTTTCTGTATCGGTTTTGGAAGCACTTGGACCTGTCTCGACATCAACGGAGCTGGAGCTATGGGAGTAAGATGGGTTTTATAGTTCTGCGACTGGTGCTTAACAATGGGGATAGTGTGATTCATCCTGTCATTAATACCAAGAATGAAAGAGAATTATGTAAATGAATAGCTAGCACCAAAAGCTCCCAGATAAGATAAATACAACCAAAGAGAAAAACTAGTACTTTTAATAGGAGTTAAGTGCGAATTTTCGTTTTCGTTTCTTCCTTTTTTTTATTATATAAAAAGGGAAAATTCCAAAGAGTCGAAATATCCGAGAAGCGAGGAATTCAAGAGATCTTGAGAAGGAAGAGAAACCATGCTCGTGGATCTCCAATCAGAAGAGACAGTCTCTCTGGCCTTGTGTACCTTGCCGCTCTAGCCATCTCTTGTAGCTACTCTATCTATATCTACTCTATATCTATCTCTATATATTTAGTTACCCGAATGATGATAATAATGCCCATCGCTCGTAACATCAAAACAGAAAGAAGTTGATAAAGTAAACAAAGCAAAAGAAAAGAAGAGTTCTTGCTGGTACTTCTCTTTAGTACTCCGTGTGTATGTTGGCTGTCTGTACTGCAAAATTTACTATAATATAATATCAAGTGATTTATCAGCAATGCTCAGAAGATCCACGTATGACAGAAAATCGTCGTCTTCTCTTAAACAACGGCAATTAAGCCATTTGCACTCACAACTAGCTAAGCTAGAGCTGAATCTTTCAGACTTTGAGAATTTGATGAAAATAACGTCGTTCCAAGCCCAATACATCAAAAAAATCGGAATATTGCACGGCAGTCTCTTCATGTCCAGCCACAAGATCTTTGAACACGAGGTTAGACAAGAAGAGGACGCCCACAAGGAGGAAATGGAGAACAACAACCAAATGGATTGATGCTGGTAGAATGCCGCATATATATGAATATGTATGTTTATGGTACCGTTGAAAGATGAAGTTCAGCTCTACAAGGGAAATACACAGAAAAATCGTCTATATCTCAGCTTCAAATCCTCATAACTGGTGTAAAAATAAGAGTGCCAAACTGGAACACTTGTACCTTCTTTCTCTCAATCTCTTTCAATCCTGCTGCGAATCGATTATCCCTATGAGTAGCAGAATCATATTCGAGTCAAAGGAAAAGACATATCGAGGATACAACTACACCCTTGTATGGTAAATTTAATACTCTCCAATATAATAAATCTTGGTTTTATCTACCCGAAGCTGCTAGAACCATGGATCATATATATGTATTTATGTATATATTATATGATATAAATTGAAGATGATTATGTAAGCTTGTTTTGTGTCTTCCTTTTTTTTGATTAGCTAAAAAAAACTTCAAAAAGTTAAGCAAAAAAGTTAACAATTATCAATCGACACTTTTACTACGCACACATATCTATATCTGTATATAAAAGATAACATTTATTAGCATGTTTGGTCCTTTCAGATCCTCACAAATGCTGCTCGGTGGTTTGCTATGGTATGTATGCGATCTTGTTTGTGTCATTGTTTAAGTAACTAACATGTATATTTTCCTAGGAAAATTCCTCATACGATGTCTCGTCATCAAAAATTCCGTCAAAGGAAAAGATTACAGGCAGTAGACTCTGTCATAGATACTGTTCTATCATCTTTGAAATCAGATAATGCCCACCATCTAATTAGAAAGGCTACAAGCTTACCAAAAGAGGCTGAAATGCCATCCAAGGACAAATACACTTTATTCGACAGATTTGAGAAAAATTATAGAAAGGGTATCCATAGAAGCCCAAAATGGACTAAAGTCACACAAAGAGTTAACCCAAAGTACTTCTAATAGTGAACCAACACTCTTGTACATACATATACACCCATATATTTTGAGTAATAAAACAAAGCCAAACATCATAATCATTAGACATCAAGTAGAAAGTGAAAGAACAAAACAAAGTCCACATCTCTTAAAGCCTGTCCCAAATATAGTTTGAAATGAAGTAATCGCTATATTTCTCATCGTTATAGTTCAAATAATCCACTAAGTTCTCCTCTTTGTTGAAAAGAATTAGAACAGACGATTTCAAATCTATTTTGATACCTAGTTTCTTGTACAGAAATAACTTTAAAACAGTGGAATCTTTATCTTCAATATCAACAGAACGCTCATCGTAATTTTCTAATTTATCTATTTCTTGGTTTATCGTGTTCAAACTCTCGTACAGGTCATTCAAGTTTGTTGATAACTCTTGCTTTGTTGAAGTCAACTCTTTCAAATTCTTGTTCAACTCTAGCTCTTTATTGGAATTGTCCTTCATTTTGGACTTTGCTCCTTTATTGGCACTGGAATTCGCAAGAGCTGATAAATTCTCACGTTCAGTATTCAATTTCTCGGACAACAACTTCAATTCTGCCTGCTCAATGTGTATATTATCATCTCTTATCTTCTTCAACTCATACAAGTTTTCCTCAATCCTGTTGATCGTATCAATATCCGTCTCAATATCAAATCCCTCTAGGGTTTCTCGAAGAAGCTCTGCTGGGTCTATCTGAAGTACCATATGGAAAAAGTCTTGTGGTGCCTGTACTAATATCACTGTACAAAATAATAATAATAGTAATAGTAATAAAAGTAAACAAATAAAATGCCTTTTCCTAGGATACTTCGCGATTACGTTTTAGTTTTTCGAGAGTTTCTTTTTTTTCAACTACAGAAAAAGAATAATAGTAATAACTTTGAATCTATATATACTCAGTTATATATTTGTATTTCAACTGGCTGGTGTGTTTTAATCATGGATAAGCACAACGCTAGACTTCCCGTATGGGTCCTCAGTCCAACTGAAGAAAAAGAGGCGAGAAAAAGATGGAAAGACCATGCTTATAAAACATGTGATGAAGTAGTACAAAGTAAGTGTTGGTTCTATCAGAGGATTAAGTAGATGAAGACTAAAGAAAACAGTCTTCTATCTTGATGTCATTCAATGGGATAGATAAAGATACATATATATCCATTTGCATCATAGATCTAAATACTAACGTTTTTAGAATTTGCTCAATGTTCTAAAAAAAATGGATTATCAGTCATCTTCAATTGTATACAGGAGAGAGACACAATGAATAAATGTATTCTGAGCTTACAGAAACCCGAGGAACTGGATAGACAAAGAAGGATCTTAATCGAAGAGAAGAAACAAAAGTTGAAGGCTTGAATATAGTAAGTAATTCATGAACCATAACACAGATTCTCGAGGTTGGTATCAGGACAGTATATAGTGGAGAAAGCTGAAGGATCAATGTATATAGTTATCAAATGGAATCTACATTAGCAAAAGCGACAACCTCCCTGTATTGTAGTACCACAACTGGCACACACACACATGAATATCATTACCAATAAAACTTTTCGGTTCTAGATTCATATCATACGCGTTCATACCTTTTCATCGTTTCGCGCATTCAAAACAGCCCCTTTAAAAGAATGAAGGCTGTGAAACACTTCATAGTTGTTTCATCGTTCCGCTTGCCTAATTATGATGCAGTAATATAAATACCTTTTCCTTTTCCACTTCCGTAGTAGTAATACTTCTTTGGAAATTATCATCATCGCCATTAAGATCAGCTCCACTCATAATGAACTTTCATATATTCTACTTGTTCGCTTTGATTAACTCATTGCCAATAATACATCCAACTCCTACATTAGGTACAGGCTTTCCAAAATTGAGCCCAACTTCATCCATTCTTTCGAACCAGTTCTTCACTGCTAAGGTTATAGAAACTAGAGTAATAAGATAGCTCTACCTATGAGCTTTCACGAATTTCATTGTCTTGTTTTGTTGTTTTTCCATCTTTTAGGTTTCGGTTTGGTGGAACGTTGCTGCGGTTCAGTTTATTGCATTTGTTTATTTGTTATTTTATTATCATCATCAGTTGTTGTTTCGTACGTGGCCTTGTAGACTACATTTACATGTTACAAAAGGATATGATATATTCAGTCATAAATCCAACATAAAATTCCCCCTCCATGCCTCTTTAAGAATCATAGACAAGACTCTCGCCCATATCACATCAATCACTCACTAAAAAATCATCCTCTTCCTCTAAACTACTGTTCTTCTCAGTCTTTTTCGCCTTTGGAGTCCCATACAAGTCTGTGGATCCTGCTCTGTTTCTGTTCGGCAATGCAGGTCTGCTACTAGCAGTAGTAGTATTATCCTCATCACTCAGCTTTATACCGTGAAATTTTTGCAAGTCAACTTCCTCAGGTTCATCATCAAACTCAGTGTTTATCTGATTTTTGAAATTTCTATTTTGTAATTCCTGCTGAGTTGTTGAGTATTGTTTCTTCCACCCAGAAACCCACGAGTTGAACTTATTTTTAGTCTCCTCAATGTTCTTAGTGAATTGCTCCTTGATTTGTGGTAAATCCTTTTCAACAAAATTAGAGAATATATCCTCATCTCCGTCGTCATCTTCACCAATATTGCCACCTTCTCTTCTCTGCCTTCTAAACTCATCTTGTCTTTTTGCACGACGTCTCTCCTTTCTCTTATAATCCTCATCTAATTGCTTAGCCAATAGCTCATCCTCTTCTAGCTGAGTTAAGCGACGCTGTGGTAACTGAGGTACTGCTGCTGCTGCTGCTGCTGAATTCCCAATACTGGATGAAATGTTAGCCCTTGCAACACTTTCTGGTACAACCTCATCCAAGTTGAAATTCTCAGGGTCTGATAAATATAGCAAAGCATTAAAAGCAGGTTCTAGCTTGTAATCACTAGCAATTAGATGAGATTGAACATACTTTGCTTCAAGAGTTGGGAAAGCCTCCTGTAATGACTTGAGAGCTTCTTGACGTGGAGTCAACGGTCTCTTTGGTTTTGGGGGAGCAGCATCATCAGCATTATCTCCACCTTCCAATTCTAACTCTCCCTTGACTGCTTGTACTCCTTCCTTATCCTCTTCTTTGGTTTCACCCTTCAAAGAACTCTCTTCCTTTGATTCTTCGTTGACAGCTTCTTCAGCCTTCACCACTTCTTCGGCATTGTCTCCATCCTTAAATTCTTTTGCTTCTTCATCGCTCAAAATGTCATCAAGAATCTCGCCTTCTTCTTCTGCTTTCACCTCCTTCTTCGCATTGTTCCCTTTGTTCCCTTTCTTAGCCATATCGATACTCAAAATTAATCTCTCTTTGTTATTAATCTCTTTACTGAACCCTGAAAGAGGTATATTGCCTCCTTATTAATTGGGAAATAACAACAAATAGCATCAAATGGTGTTGGGATGTGGGTTTTTTTTTGGCTATACAAAATTTTTCACTCTATTCATTTTATCTTCTTTCAACTCTTTTCCTCTCTTCAGATAGAAAATTTTTAAAATACTCTGACATTAGATAGAACTTTTTCGATTCATGTTCTTTGACGTAAAAGTGTGGACAGCAGAGTGAAAATGACGAAAAGTATTGTGATTTTCATCATGATATGAGATGAAGAATAGCAATCTGAAGTTGATTTCAATATGACTCCAGTTTATTTTAATCTCTATATATATTTCTACTCCTAAATCTATTGAATCAATATAGGAAATATATTGCCAAAATTATGTAGTAATCAAATATACAGAACCATCAACCAATATAAATATAATTCGAATAAAAGGAAAGACTTACAATTATCTGAGGCAAAAAAAAAAGGAAAAGATATTTACAGAACGTGATGTATTTTCATAGAGCTCAAATTAGAATTTATTTTTCATCTCTCTTAATAAATCCATTGTGTCAACCTCATCTTTAGCACCAACTTTCTGTTGAATAGATTTATCAAAACATCTCAAAAATGGGTTGAACTCCTTTTCATCGGCAATGGTGAATTTTCCAGTTGAAAATTCATTGTTTTCAGTAAATTCAATCAGTTTTTTCATACTCTCATTCATGAGCACTGTTTTAGCAAACTTCACGTTGCTTTTAGTGTATTCATGTCCAGGATAAACCTTCGTGTCATCTGGTACGAGTTTAGCCAATTTGTTTAAACTTGATAACATTTCACTAGCAACACCTTCAAAAAATCTTCCACACCCAGCTGTGAACAAAGTATCACCAGTGAAGACTGCCCTTTCATCAGTTTTTGTGTCTTCAACAAACCAACAAATAGAATCTTGGGTATGGCACGGAGTATAAATGGAAGTAATTTTAAGATTGTCACCTAATTTCAAGACTTCACCATCCTTGGGAGTATAGTCCACCAATGGAGAATCCTTTCCAGCAATAATGTCAACACCAAGTTTCTTCTTGTAGTGTTCGTTACCACCAGAATGATCGTAATGATGATGAGAGTTCACAATGTTAATAATTTTGATCTCTGGACCAAACTCTGCGATATCTTCAGGATTAGCAGGGTCAATAAGCCATGAAGCATTAGTAGCATCATCAGTGACTAAATATGCGTAGTTATCGCCTCGGCCCCAGCGCATTGGGATTGATTTGATTTGCATGCTTCTTGATTGGTGATAAAAAGCCTTTGGTAATAATACTCGTGTTTTCGAACTAACTAAATGGAGCATATATCAATTATATGGCAAGAAGGAATTATAGCTCCTCTGGCGTCCCTGCCTAATAAGTAACCTAACAGGAATTCCTTGGTTCTTAAATGTATAGATGTATATATGTAATTCACGAGAAAAGGCATCGTTTCCCATTACAAGAAGTTTTAATAGATAAAGAATTATGTAATCAGTATTGCAAATTTCTCATTTTTTTATCTCCTATAACCTATCTCCTATTTCCATTACAAGTAATGCATTCCAGTTTCACAGATGCATTATAATCTACAATTAATTTATTTTATGATTAACTTGTATTCCCTTTATGTTAATAACAATTTAAACAAAGCAACAGTATTATAATGTGATGATAAAAAAGAGTATTAGAAGCTTCAAAATGAAACAAAAATCTAATGATGTATAAATATAACCAAAAACCAAAAATAATCAAATTAAAGAAAACTTGATAAAACAGACTTATTTTTTAACTCCTTAATATTATAAACAAATGGCATGACCTATTTTCTCTTAAAACGTTCTAATCTTGCTGCCACTTGATCACAACCCAACAAAATAATAATTCAACACCAAAATTAAGAAGTAAAAGATACAATCTCCTTTCTCAATCTCTCAATAAAACCCAATCAATTTTAATCAACTTATTCCACCTTAAAATTCTTCATCAGATGAAACATAAGCATCACCTAATTCCTTCTTCTTCTTCATTCTTTCCTTCTTCTTCTTTCTTAGTTCAGCAGAAGATAATTTAGTCTTCTTTTTACCAGCAGCAATCTTGTTACCCATAGCATCAAATTTATCCTCTTCATCTTCTTTCTTTTCTAATCTTGGACCAGCACCTTGACCAGAAACCCAGTTATGACCGGATGGAGTCATTTTACCGTCAACAACGGCCCAAACTTCTTCAGTTAAATCCTTGGTGAATTCAGCAGAATGGGTAATGATAATGATACCACCTTCGAAAGCTTTCAAAGCTTTAGATAAAGCACCTAAAGAGTCACGATCCAAATAATTGGTTGGTTCATCCAACACAATCAAATGAGGTCTTTGCCAAGTACAAGCAGCTAAAACTAATTTAACTTTTTGACCACCAGATAAACCTCTGATTCTGGAATGGGAAACTAATTCAGCATCTAAACCTAACATAGCACAATGAGCTTCGATTTCTTTTCTGGTTAATGGACGGAATTGACCAGACGCTAAAGCTTCTTTCATATCAACTTCAGCGACCAATTTGGAGTGAGTTTCAATCAATTCACCTCTTGGTAACCAAGCGTTATCAACAGACATCATTGGGACCCATCTTTCATTCTTCATACCAATGTTTTCACCTAAAGTGAAAGAACATTCATATTCGTAGGTGTTTTTGAATTTTCTTCTAGCGTGGATACCAGCAATTCTTCTTGGAGAACCTTCAATCTTGAAAATCTTGTTCATAGCTTGTTCATCATTTTCATTGATTTGTCTGGAGGCACGGTCCATGGTTTCTCTATCTTCACCAGTTTGGAATCTCCATTGGATATATTCAGATGGAGTCTTATCTAAATGAGAATCAATATGAGCGAAAGCATGTTGTTTGATGTAAGCAATACGAGCATTTTCATGAACGTAAACTTCACCTTCAGTTGGTAATAATTCACCGGTTAAAACATTAATCAAAGTGGATTTACCAGCACCATTTGGACCAATGACAGCAATTCTTGAAGATAAAGAGACTTGGAAATTGATATCAGCAATTTGTGGTTTAGTAGTACCTGGATATTGAAAGGTCATGTTAGAAACTTTAACAATAGCTTTTTGTTTGGTTTTAACACCTTCTAAGAAACCTGGTTCTGGGAATCTGAATTCTAAATCGGAAGCACCTAATTCATGGTAAGATTTAGCAGATGGAACTCTCTTAACAAATTCAGACAAGTTACCTTTGTACTTTCTCAATTTGAAACCTTCGTAATGAATAATGTATTGAACAACATTGTCTAAGAAACCAGAATCATGGGAAACAATAATAGAGGTAATACCACAGGTGTTCAAGTAGTTGACTAACCAAGCAACGTTAACGGTATCCAAATGGTTAGTTGGTTCATCTAATAATAAGATATCAGCGTTTCTCAAAACGGCTCTAGCTAAAGCCAATTTCATTTTCCAACCACCAGATAAAGATTGAATTGGCATAGCAATCATAGCATCACTGAAACCGAATTCTCTCAATTTAGCTTCAATGACATCTTTTTCAACACCAACAGAACCGTTGTCGTAAACGAAGTCAATGACAGAGGTATCAGCGTGAGTACCATCTATATCATGTTCAACGTAAACGGTACGACATTCTTCTTGAGTTGGGAAACCTTCAACTTGGCCGTTAGCAATAGCTCTCATTAAAGTAGATTTACCAGCACCGTTTGGTCCACATAAACCATATCTTCTACCACGTTTCAATCTGAATTGAGTCTTGTTCAACAAGATCTTAGCACCGTAAGCTAGAGAAAACTCACAGTTACACAAATCTTCACCTTCATCATCTTCATCTTCGAAAGCTGGTGGTTGAGGAATGTTATCAATGGCACGTTTTCTCCATTCATCAATATCAGCCTTGGCTTCCTTTTCATGTAAAAAGACAGTCAAGTAATGAGTTAAATGTTCGTACCAAGCGGCTTGGTCAATGACTCTTTCATCAATCAAATCACCGGCAATGAAAGCAGCATAATTCAAAACAACTTCAAATCTTGGGGCAACTTCGATTTTGTTTTCAGCCAAAATGTTGGATAATTCCTTCTTGGTAACGGTTTGGTCACCAGCGGTAGAAATTTCTGGGATTTCATCATCAGCACCTAAGGTACCAACTCTTCTTAAAGTGTTCAAAGCTCTTAAAGTAACATCACGAGCTTCTGGATCAGCAATAGTGGAGTAGTTAGATTTCAAAGATGGCAATAATTTTTCCAAAAATGGAGCAACAACTTGAGGATCATCAACCAATTTACACATGTTATCAACAATAACAGCGGCTTTACGTTTAATGGCGGTATCACGTTCAGCTAAACCTCTGGATAATAATGGAACCATAATGGACAAAGTAGCAGTGGTGACTTCAGAAACAAAAGTTGTGGCACCCAAAACGTGGACGGTTTCTGGAACCTCAGTTGGCTTACCAATACATTCAATCAATTTTGGAATAAACTTTTCGATATCCTTGTTGTGGACGGTCTTAGTAGCAGTAGAGATAGTGGCAGTAGCAGCTTTTTTGACATCTGGTTTAGTATCCCACATAGCTTCAGATAAGACTGGAATTAATTCAGGCATACGTAAGGCAACTTGTTCTTCAGCGTGTTCAACTAAAGTAGAGATGGCTTGCAAAACAGCAACTTTTTCAGTCCATTTGTTGGTGGTGGATAAAGATTCAACAAAGTGTGGTAATATAGCTTTAACAGCACGTGGATCGATAGAGTTGGCGATGGCTTTCAAAGCTTTAGCAGCAGCATCTTTGGTTGCAACATCCTTGTCACCAGATTTTTTGGCAATTTCTGGAACCAAGTCAACAATGAATGGTTCAACAGAAGGAGACAAGTTGTTTTCAGAAGCAATGTGAGAAACAGCTTCCAATGCGTTGACGGCAGCTTTTTTGTCAGAGACAGCTTTCTTTAATTGAGCAAAGAAAGCTTCTGGAACATCGTGTTCAATTATAGAACCATTCAAGAAAGAGGCAACGTTGGTGGCAGCAACGTCACGTTCTTCTGGAGTAGCGACAGACAACTTATTGAAGAGTTCGGAAAGAACTTCAACGGATTGTTTAGAATCAGCCATTGTAAATTGATGGAAGAAGCTTGTGGGTTGTAAGAGAAGATAGTAAGAGAAAAAAACTGGCGAAAAAATTTTTTTTTATAGAAATACAAAATCAACACCGGAAGGGCAAAAAAAAAAATTTGAACGGTTTGGGCCACGTACTAAAAAAGAAATGAGCGATGAGGATGTTCGGGTGTTTCTTTATTTCTTTTGTCAAACACATTTCTTTTCTTTTTAGGATACTGTCAGAGAGATACTTGTAGATCTGTTGATTGATTCAGTAAGGCTCTCTTTCCATTAGATGTTATGTTATCCCATATTTTGTTAGAATTGCGCATGTTCCGTCAATTGCGCTTACAAAACTTGCAAAAAACATTTAAGTATAAATCTGTGATAACAAATCGAGAAAATTTCCTTATTGGGGCGTTATTATGTTTTCTTTAAAATGATCACGTGTTCTAATCATTATCTATTGCTCAAGGCTTTACCTATATGATGCTATTAAATTGCGTTTGAAGCTTATAGGAGCTCTCAACTCAGCAATTGGGAGGTGTTGAGAGTTTATGACTAGTTCCGGATGACTTTTATGTTGATAGTTCGACTTCTCTCGATCTAATGATACTGGCACGATGCTATCTGTCTTTGTGCAGAGGGAAGCAGGTGGAGGACTTGAACACACACATGCTGAGATTCTGTATCAAGAATCAATTGATGCGTTTATAGTTTAAGTATCGACAATCTTACATTAGAATTGCAAATGCTACAGAATTGCAAAAATGCGATGAGTACATATTATGTATCTACATATATATCAAGCCCGCTTAAAATGACCAATCGAGTAATTCCGAAACCAGAAGACCCTTTTCAGATATAAATACAACCAGTTCTCATAAACAATTTAGTCTGATTGTTCCTCATAACTATTCAATCGCGCTTGTATGAGGAATTATGAAGTTTCATCTCTTGATTTCTTTGTACTTGCTTCGGTCAGTTCTTAGTTTTAGTATCCAGAATATACTGAATCCGGAAACTCACACTTATCACTACAACCATTCTTGTGGAGTAAACTCTTCGAATATTGATAAGTTATTTTCTTTACATAAAGCTCTAGTCAGTATCAAATCAGTATCCTATAACGAACATGCAATTGCTCTTAGTTTGGCTGCGTATCTGAGAAATCATGGTCTTACTGTCGATTTACAGAAAATCCCAAATTCCAATAGAGCTAACCTACTAGCTTATAAAGGCTCAGTCAATGACACCAAAGTTTTATTAACCTCCCATATTGATACCGTTCCACCGTTTTTCCCCTACTCAGTGAGTGAAGATGGCACCAGAATCTATGGACGTGGTTCAGTTGATGATAAAGCCTCTGTATCGTCCCAGATTATAGCCTTTCTTGAAATACTCGATGAGTTAAAAGAAGGTGAAG
The DNA here is from genome assembly GCA_003706765.3 of Xingzhongia hampshirensis. NCBI lineage: Eukaryota > Fungi > Ascomycota > Saccharomycetes > Phaffomycetales > Wickerhamomycetaceae > Xingzhongia > Xingzhongia hampshirensis. Next base: position 1,211,913 of record PPXL03000003.1, on the reverse strand, counting down.
TTTCTCTATTATTTGATGTTGGTGAGGAGTCAGGAGGTGATGGTATGGGATATGTTAATAGCTCTATTGATTACCATTGGGACACGGTTATATTCGGAGAGCCGACTGAGAATAAACTAGGCGTTGGCCATAAGGGAATTTTCGGTGGCTTTGTTAATGTCACTGGCCATGCTTCACATTCTGGGTATCCAGAATTAGGTATAAACGCTAATAATATCTTGATTGAATTTCTAAGTAATCTCAACAAAAAGCCTTTGCCTTCTAATGAATTATTAGGGAACTCTAGTGTTAATATTGGGATCATTGAAGGTGGTGTTGCGTCAAATGTCATCTCTCCATTTGCTTATGCTTCTTTGGCTTTTAGAGTTGCTGCAAACATTGAATCTTTTCCAAGGTTGATTCAAGAAGTTATTGATGAAACCGACGGTGGTGACAGAATTGTGTTTGATGATTCACGCTCAAAGATTTACTCAAAAGGTCCAATATTCTTCAAGTATGATATTGATGGATTTGATTCGATTGTTCTTGGCTATGGTACAGACGCTTTTGCCTTAACAAAAAATGAGATCCCAAATAAGTTATTGTATGGTCCTGGTTCAATCCATGTGGCTCATGGTGCTGACGAGTTTGTCACTACTGATGACTTGATTGAAGCAGTTGATGGTTATAAAAGATTAATCAAATGGGGGCTGCGAAATTAATCTACAAATAAGGTACAGTCAAATATATCATTTATTTATAACTATTTAGCCAAGTAAACCCTGCCTTCATATGGAGTCAGAGAATCTGTTGGATTATCAACATTAGAAAGGAGTAATTCTAATTTTCCATCAATCAATGGTTCAAACTTAACTTTCTCGTTGCTGAAATTCAAAAAGATATAAGCTTTTCTATCACCCAGAGTCTTGGTGTAAGAGAAAGTTTTCAAATTATCCAGATCCAATATTTCTAAATCGCCATGAACAAAAACATCGTTATAAGATTTTCTAAGTTTGATGGCGTTTTTCCAAAAATTATAGATAGAATCTGGGTCTCCGTATTGAGATTCTGCATTGATTTCTTTATAATTATCATTGGTTCTCATCCATGGTTTACCAGTAGAAAATCCGGCATATGGTGAAGAATCCCACTGAACTGGAGTTCTTGCATTATCTCTTGCTAATAAATTGATCACATCTAATAATTCTTCAGCTTCTTTTTCAGTATGATCATTAGAATTGAAATCATTCCACTTACCTATTGTATTGATGTCTAAATATTCTTTCAGATCCCATGCTTTTGGAACATTTGACATACCAATTTCTTGACCTTGATAAATGAATAGGGTACCGGTTAAAGTGGTTTGTAATAAGGATAACAATTTCGCAGATTTGATGTGCAATTCTTTAGTAGAAGTATTACCGAATCTAGTAACAGAACGAGGCTGATCATGGTTTTCAATAAACACAGTTGACCAAGCGTCAGTCTTATTTCCTTTATCATCAATAATAAAGTCAGATTGTGCTTTGATGGCATTTTTGAAGTCAGGTAGAGTGAATCCGTTATATCTAAATCTATCTTGTTTGTCTGAACCGACATCAACAGGATCGAAAACAAACATCATGTTCATTTCCTTTTCTTTAGCACTCACATACTTCAAAGCATCTGCCTTAGAACAATGGCCAACTTCGCCAACAGTCATAGCATCATATTTCGATGTAACTTTAGCATACATTTCTTTATGAAATTCATGAATTCTTGGACCATTATTAGCTAAATTACCATAAGGTTGAAATTTGGTATCTGGGTAAGAAATTGGAGCATCAGGATATGATTGGACTTTTGAATATAACCCAGCAGTATCAATTCTAAAACCTGAAATACCCTTCTTAAACCAGAATTCCAAAGCACTTTCATAAATAGCATTTCTTGTTTCAGGATTTTCCCAATTCAAATCAGGCTGAGTTGGTGCAAATAGTCTCAGATAGTACTGCTCAGTAGCTTCATCATACTTCCAAGCTGTTCCTGAAAAATTAGAAGCCCAATTATTTGGCTTGTCTTTCCAAATATACCAATCTCTTTTAGGATTATTCTTAGAAGATCTTGATTCTTTGAACCAAGCATGTTCCGAAGAAGTGTGATTGATGACTAGATCTAAGATCAATTTCATATCTCTTTTCTTGATCTCTTTGATCAACTGATCCATATCTTCCATAGTTCCAAATTTTGGATAGATTTTGTTGTAATCAGCAATATCATAACCCATATCATCCATTGGGGAATCATAGTGAGGTGATAACCAAACAACAGTAGTACCTAGGTTCTTAATATGATCTAACTTCGAGATCATTCCTTGCAAGTCACCGACACCATCGCCATTAGAGTCTTTGAAAGATGCAGGCCAAACTTGATACACAACAGCATCTTTCCACCAAGGTTCGTTATCGATGGTCATAATTTAATAATAATAGTAGTAGTAACCTTCGATCTTTTTGACAGGAATGAATGCAAACACGCACAAGAAAACAAAACTGAAACTAAACAAGAATTGTTGAGGGTTTGGGGCCTTTTATATTGCCACGAGGTAAACGAGCGTCTTTGTTGAATAAATGGTTTTACTCGTACTTACTCCATACTGTTCTGTCTTTGACAACCTGTTACTATAATGTTTTAGCGAGAATTCCACCGAAGATAAAAGCGAAAAACAAATAATGAATTAGCTCTATAATTAATCGTTAATTCATACAAGAATTATGACGAGATAGTATTCCAATAATTGGGGGTTTTCTTGGCTGAATGTACTCCTTTACGAAATGGGTTGATAATTCAAAGAAAAAGCACACTTCCTTAAATGTAAGTTTGTCAAACACGAACGAATTTCTCATCAATAGCTTCAGAAACTTTTATTGGTTATACTTCCAGCAGAACACATAGTTTACTATGACAAGAAACGCCCCGACATCAATAACCAGAATTTCACTTAAGAACTAATTATTTTGAAACAATTCATTAGTACTCTCCCTTTGTTAAAAGGGCGTAAATATTGATAACATCCCAACACCACAGTTTTTTTCCTATCTTATCGAGCTGCACTGCTTTCTTATTCGATTAAGTCTATGTTTCTTTTCTTGTGTTAAATTTTTATTGGTTGTTACCATGAGTAGCAAAAGGGCCGTACGCTGTGAGGAGTGTAAGAGACGGAAGAAGCTGTGTAAAGGATCAGGTAACTCGTGCGATTTCTGTACAAAAAAAGGTATACAATGTGTGTTTGATTCAATTCAAATGATAAATTTTGCTCAAGTGACTACTTTACCAAGACCGTCCAAATCTAATTCTATCGAGCCCATACAGTATAGGAATACCACTTTCAAAGTGGTGAAACCTTACAAAACAGAAAAGAAGCCATCGCTAACTAAATCAAAACTTGTGTCATTCATTATCGATCTAATGAAAAAACGGCGATCTGACGGGAATAATTCCTGTGCTCGTCTGAGCTTCATGACAAACCCATCGATACATCTTCCTATTATAGAGAGTCATACAATCACTGACTCTGCTAATGTACCCATGATAATTGATCAAACTGTTGAAAAGGTTCTCAATGATAAAGTGTTTCTTACTGAAAATTCGCTACTTTTGAATTTTCTTCTGAGCTGTACAAGAGTTGATCATATTGATCTCTCCGGGCGAACCAAGCCATTGGATTTAGAGTGTATTGAAGAATTTTTGGCAGTCATCAGAGATCCAGGTACCGTGGACCTCATAAAGAATCATTTCGAAATATCAAATAAAAAGTCAAAACTAGCGAAGGCGACTTCCAAAGGAAGTATAATCAAATTCAATACGCTAAATGACGTTAGGTTTGATGTTGATATACGAAGTATCAGTAACTTGTTCAGCATCGAAGAATGTGGCATGAAATTTGGTCATAAAGAACTCGGAATCTGGAATACTGTAAATATTCCAGCACAACTTAACATGAGTCAATCATTTATCAACTATTTGTTTGAGCAATTTGTTGAAACGAAAGGCTTTGTTAACCATTTCATGAACGTTTGTTTACCAGTTGTGATAGGAAGCACCATAACTATTGAGTCTGCTGTTGTTTTGAGTTTTTATAAATTGAGATCTAGACGTTCCTTTTCAGAGGAAGAGCACAAGCAAATAAAAAATCTTTATTTATATTGCTTACAAGAATTGCAAAATAGAATGTCTGATTACTCTTCAATAGCTTGTGATCATACAATAATGTCAGTTTTATTGTTACTTAATGTGGAATTATTAAGAGGTGCTAGAGGGGTTCTGTGGGGTCAACTGATTACACTATCAAGATTTTTGATTGGATTTAGAGGAGGAGTTCAGCAACTGTGCTCAAATCTGACAGGATTATGTATGATGAAATTATTTGCAAGTCAGTTATGTCTAGGGTTCTTTCCATTGGAAGCTCAAGAATTAGACCCCATGGATCAACTAAAATTAGCCGACTTTTTATTCATAATGAATACCCAACCTGAACTGAATTTTTTCGACGATGTCAATTATTATCATGATTTGACTCTAGGCCAAATGAAAGATGTTGTCAAGACAATTGGTCATATCTCTTATCTTTATAGTTTAGCAAAAGTCTGCTATGATGCAAACTTGTCTAATCCTACAAGTAATGAAGTCTTCAAGAGCTATCAATCCATAAATGAACCGAATCTGAATTTTATTCTGAATGAGGCGAATTCAATAGAAATTGAAGTCAGGAAATTATTGATAGTGGAACAACCTAATAATAAACTGTTGGCGAGTTACTATCAAATTCAGTTGAGGTTCAGTTTAAAAGCATCATTACTATATATATCGCAAACTATCTATAAGCAAACCTCAAAATCTCCCAAAACCATGTTGTTAGTCAAAGAACTGTGTCTAGGTGTTAATGCTATTCTAACTGAATTGCTGAATATTGATTACCAAGTAAATAATGTTTCAATCTTTGTGTTACCATTTGTGCTACTGGGTGTGGATTTGGTAGAAAACAGAGAATGGTTTAAGAGCAGACTACTAGATTTGTACTCAAAATCCAAGAAAGAAGGTGTATTAACTGCCATCAAGCTTCTGGAGAAGGTTTGGGAATTGAATAGAGATGGTAATACCTACGTTGACTGGAGAGATTTGTCTAAAAAGGATCATTTGAGAGTATGCTTGCATTGTTAAAACGATACTTTAACTTATTCAAAACACCATTAAGCATAAATGATCGGTAGCTACTTCCCATAAGCAGTTTTCACTAGTTGTATACATATATATTCGTGTGTCAAAGAGAGTGGGAGCAATTCCATGGACTAGTGCACATTGAGAGAATTTTTTATCAGATCAAACCTACACCATCGATTCACAGAGCTATACGAAACTTTCGAAATATGAGAATTCGGTTTGGGTTAATTACATATTATATTATATCTATATTCCATTTATTCTGATTATGTAATTTGTTACAAAGAAATAAATGAACTGTTTCTCGATCATGTTAGCTTCAACCAAAGGAGAGGTAGTTTAGTGTAGTTCTTTAATAGCATTGTTCAAAATTTGTTTACTTGTTGAATGATGCCCTCTATAATATTCACATTAGCATCACTATCTTTGCTTCATGCAGGTTATTCTTCATACGAATTCACAATTTTCACCAAAACATCCTCCAACAGCAGTCAGATTCCCTTTCCAAGTGACATAACGTTTGAAGTTGGTATTTCATTATTCCTTTACTTAGTATACTTCTTCGTTTTAAGCTCTCGTTCAGAGCCACAGCTATCGTTGGTTGACCCGGGTAGAGTGGTAGTATCTACTTCGGAATTGAAGCCGATATTGATGAAAGATGCGGTTGTTGAAGATGAAATCAAAGGTGGCAATCCAATGTTTAAGATGAATGAAACAAGAGTAGTTTATTTAGATATACTTCAAAAGAGACAAGAGTATTTTGAGTGGGTGAAAGAGAAGGGTGACTATGAAAAGAAAATCAAAGATGAAGAAGACCAGAAGATCAAAGATGAAAAAATTCAGGAGGGAAACTAAAGCGTATAAGGAAAAAACCACAAAATGAAAAAAGACCATGGAAGTGGAAGGGATTGCAAAAGAAGAGTAATTTGTGTGTATCAATACTTGAAATTAAATGCCATACAGTGATAAATGTATTATAAAAGTCAAAGCGTAAAACATATAAATCATAAATGAGCCATGAAAGCCATCAGAATTTTTTATTATATTGGTAATATCTTTCGAAAAATTCAATCGAATCATTAATGATAATGAATTTATCATCGTTCTTGATTAAATCCACCAAATCATTGAAACCAAAATGATAATCTCTTAAGACTGTTAAAAAAAATGCAAAAAATGTGTTAGCGTTATTATTATTGACGATCCAAATATCTAAAATCTGATAAATAACTTCAATGTTTTGAAAATGCGGCAAGATGTTGAAAATTAAATTGGAATTCAATTGGAAGTAATCCTCCTTGAATTCAACCCCACTTAAATATTTTTTTAGGACTGAATTTTTTAATAAATTATCATTAAACCTAGTCAAGTTGTTTTCATTCAGGGTAGAATCTTTGATTAGATTTAACAGATTGAAAGAATCAATTTCATTGAATTTCAACAATAGAATTGATAAAATTAATTCATCACCGAATTCCAAACCTCTTGAAGAGATCAAAACCAGTTTGATGGATTTGAGTAGCTTCTCTTTGAAATCTGATTCACTAACTATATCATTCTTGAAAATATTAAACAAACTATTGGTTATTTTTTCTATTTCGAATAATTTTGAATTCGGTAGACTGGGGATTTCATTAAGTTTATTCTCCAGTTCTTCATATTTCTGAAAAGTTCTATTCATTTTTTTCAGCTTCTCATTCATTAATTCTGACCAAATCTCATATCTAAGATGATTCGGTATCATTGTTTTGAAACATAATTTCTTGCACTCATTTTGTGACGAATTTCTTGAAATACCACGATCTTTCAGTTCCTTCCATCTAACCTTATTATGTTCCTGTGACTTATTCAAATTCTCAATATATTCTTGTTTTGCTTTTAGTGATTTTGCAGAGTTTTCAAACATTTTGGAAACACCCTTTTCATGCTTTTTGGATTCTTGTGCAGACTTTGGTGGTAGCCAAATGGGTCTTGTAAAACTTAAAGTATCCACTTTTTCTTTGGAAATCAGTTTCATATCATCTAACCCTAATGAAGATGCAGTTTTGATCATAGTTGGTAAGTTCGATGAGGAACTCTCTCTTCTCTTCAATTCTTCTTTGACAAATGAATCGCTTGATATTTGATAAAACTCGGATATGCTTTGAGCTTCATTCGGATTGTTATAAAAGTACGAGCTATTATTAGGATTCTTGGTCAATACAGGAGAATTTGGAACTGAAGTTGGGACAGAACCAGGTAATGGACTCATTGGTAAAGTTGCAGGGGAAGCATCCAAAATGGTTTTGATCAATGCAGGGGATTTCCCAGAGGTTGGACTAAACAAGGCAGCTGACCCTTTCGTAAATGGAACGTTCCAAATTAACTCATCTTCTAAGGTTGCCTCATCATCGGAATTGATCTCATCATAAAATTTTTCACGTTCTTTTTGATGAATCCTGGATTTTTGGGATGAATTTTTGGAATTCTGTCTTCTTAATCTATACCTTTGGGAAGGGGTTAAAGTATTGACAGTAGAGAGAGAGAGATTCGAAGAGGCAAAAGACGGGGAAGATGTTGGAGTTGATATAGGGGTCTGGCTCTGATTTAGTTTGGAAGTTAATACAGACTCTCTAAGTCTATGTATGTTTAATTGTGATCCATTTTTTGTTTGCTGCGAGTGCAGTTGTTGTTTATCGTAAAAGGACAAGTTGCTAGTATTGCTGAAATTCTGCTGAATAGTGGGAGAGTTTACTATTGAACCACTAGTTATGGATGAGTTTCTGGAGTTCAAATCTTCACTAAAATCAGATACATTTGAGCTTGTAATAGAATCATTAGATACAGGTCTCTCCAAGATTGTTAGCTTAGATCCGTTTTTCGAGTTGATATTCTTGAACATCGTATCGCTTGGCCTTCTTGGTAACGAGAGCCCAAGTCCCTTGCTGCTGTTGCCAGTCATGGCATTCGTTGGAGAAGCTGTTGTATAATTCTGTGAAGTACTTCTGTTACTCTTGAGCGTGGGCTGAGAATCAATATCGATATCTTCCAATGTAATTTTTTGCAAGTCTTCTTGCAAAGTTGACAGTTTATTCAGTGTCTCCTTTCTCGATTGGACCGACATTCTGTCTCTCTTCTCTTCTTTTTTTCGTTACAACTCAGATTGAAGATGAAAATATAATTTAAAGAAGGACTCCTTCAAACGAGTGAACAGATACTAAAGTGATAGAGCAGATTTGGATCCTGTTCAAGAAGGAAATAAACAAATATAGGAATAGCAGAGCCCTTGTGATTCTTTCAATAAAACTCTCAAAAGATGATGATGGGTTTGAATTTTGCAACCAAAACCAAAACCAAAACCAAAATCAAAAAAAAAAAAAAGACACTAATAATAATAGTAAGCACAGTATAAAGAGGGAATTTAACAAGAGTCTAGATGAGAAGCTTAGATCTTAAAACCTTGTTATAGCAAGAACAAATAAACAGGAATATGCTAAACAAAAAGCAAACTCAACCTAAGAAACCAAGAGCTATCGGGAAAGGATATGTTTTTGTTGTTGTATGCCTTTTTTTCGGTTTTTTTTGGTTTTTCTGGTTTTTATCCTTTATGGCGTAAATGTTACCTATATGCTTCAAAAATCAAAACAAGAAGTGAAACTGCGCCATTTTTACTAATTGGGTAATGGTATTTATAAGGTTTTGCACAGACATCCAATTTTGGAAATATTAAATGTGCTATTATGCAAGACTAAAAATAGATGTTTCGCATTCTGATGCAGGCACACTAACGTTCCGTTCCGTATTGGATAGTATTTGCGCCAATTTGGCAACTTCGGGTTCCAGAAACGGTAGTCTCTCAATACGTAGAAGTAAAAGATCTAAAACCAGATTCGTTTTCGGTAGCAATACTATAGGAAAAGTACGTATGTCACTAACGAGCTACATGGAGTTGTGGGGCTTGGTTTATCGTGTTTTATATATTATACAATCAAAACGATATAAAAGCAAAAATCAAAAGCAAACTATGGGCACAATTGAAGAGGAAAGAGAGCTTAGGCGTTGATGGATTGTTCCTCTCAGCCCTTCCTTCCTACCTTATTGTTTTTCTTCTTTTAAGGTGCCTTTTCTGGATCTAACTGTTGCTCAACAATGGAGCTTCTTCTCCGTCTTTATAGTTATGGTACTTGTAGTGCCAGAATTGGTAAAAATATATAACGTCGAATATTATAGTTCCGGCACTTCCAATCACATACGGCAATTCATTGATGAAAAACTTCCAACGATTGTCATCATAAATGAATTCGCAACTAACTAGGATCGATAAAGTATAGGTGGTATTTCCAAATAAGGTGCACGCAAATAGAAAAGGTGAAACATCTTCTGTGGATTTTCTATGGTAATTCTTGATCAATTGTGGAATTCTAGAGAAGAAATATAACGAAGCGGACGTCCATGCAAATATAGTCCCTATTGTATGAAGATCAATGCTTGATGATGAAAAAAACTCTGAAGAAACCAGCTCAAACGTGGTCAAATTCAAGTCAATTGGTGCTGCATTACTTGAGGTAACCTGCGATGCGATAACCGCCACTGGTGCAACCACTCTCAAAGTGTCAGAAGTTTTCCCATGAGCAAAGCTCTTTCCGCTCATTGCACCATTTCCTTCATTTGATTCGTTCAACCGTTCTTGGGTAATTTCATGATGATGATGGTGATGACGACGACGATGTTTTCTTTTCGCATAGTATCCATAATACCAGTATTGTCCCACTAATACAAAATCATTGAACAGAAAATACACAGCCAGTACATATTGGAAGAACAATTGGTCAGTTAATATACATCCCAATAATGAGAAAATATCACCAGACACCCAGATCAATATAAACAACGGTGAAAGTCCCTCGACTGATTTATTGTTGTATGTTTCAACTAACTGAGGAAGTTGAGCAACTATCCAAGCTGCCAAAGAAGCCCCACCTGATACAGTGGAGACTATACTAACAAAAGAATGTGGATCACAAGTGAACATAATAACTCTTTTTCTATTTAGAAACCCCACTGTGCTGTTGGCTCTCTCTCAGTGTCGCTTTGACAGCTTTTCTTTATGAGTAATAAACACTGAAATTTAAACTGATAAAGGAAAAAAAAAAAAAAAAGTCGGAATTGGTCGGAAATAAGAATGCGCTTGCTATGTATAAGCGAAACTCTTCGAGACAGATTTCTACAACAAGCTGCTCAAATGAAGAACATTTCGATGATGAGTCTCAAGAAGAGGCTTTCTGATACCGACTCTTTTAAAACTACGAAATAATGGTATCTGCCATATACTAAACGTCTTTTAGTTCACCATCATTACCAGCATTAAATATTGTAGTAGTCATAATTGTATCTCCTTCGTACTTTGCCTCATACACTAGCATATACTGTGTTAAAAGATAGTTTTCCTTCCTTACCTTGCAATACTTCACCTCATCTCAGATATTCATGAGCTTGATCATGCTGTATATCATATACCTACTTCTCGTCTAGACTCACATGAGAAAAACTAATCAAATGTACTTGCCCTTGCTTGCAAATGGTATTGCCTATTCGCATATGGGTATAATGAGCTCCTGCATCCTCTAGCTTATCCTCAGTCTTCTTTGTTTGTTCCACATATTCATCATCATCGGTGACAATATCATCGTCACCTTCAATATATTCCAGCAATAAAAAATTTCCTTCCATGTACAATTTATCTTCGTTGAAAAGATAAATACTACCAGATAAATAAAGAGTGGGAACTGGAGGATGAACATGCTTTTTCCTCTTATGATTCTCAATTAGTAAGTAAGACTTAAGCTCATCAGAAAATGTTTGAGCTTGGGTTTTAGCATTATTCTTGCTTGACCGGTGTCCTGCCATAGTATTAGAGTTTTCAGTGTTGTAACGATAGAAACTGTCAATCGGTGCTGTATCATATATCTTTAGCACTACAAACTCAGTATCGGCTATTTCCTGCGAGAACTTGAATAGCTCTCTGAACTTCGTCGTTCTCATTATCAGAACCTGTACTGAAATAAGGACCACGTTGTTTGTATACAAATGAATCTGCGTTGATGTAGCTCTGAATTATATTGGATGTAATCCATCCATACTAAGTCCTGCCCCTTCCGTACTCATAAAGAGACTTTTAATTTCGCTTTCGTTTCTTACTTGCTTGTTCAAAGTTTTTATTTTGACCTTTTTCATTGTTTGGCTCTTGATCCTCAAGCACTGTGGTCATCTCTCTGAGACTTAAGAATCAAAATCTGAGACAAGCCTCCTTCTTCGTACTGTTTTCTGCTCGCTGAATGAATATCACAGAAGATACAACAGATTGTATGATAATATTACGAGTTTCAATCTCTATTTTCAAATACTGAAAGACTCATGGAATTATCTGGAAGAACCGCAAAATAATCATTTCCCTTTCTTTTCATGATAACATAATCTGCATAATCCCCTTCATCAGTATCATTAGCTTCCAAAAGTTTGACATCTTTGGGAAGACAATCTTGCTTTCCCATTTTTAAGACAACTTGTATTGTGGTAAGTATATCGATCTGAGATGAATGAGACGCAGACATGATACTCTAGCATATGATAAACGGATTGTCGTTATATAGTAGAAAAAATTTAGGTAAGATATCTCAATCTTGTATTTCTTTTCCTCTGCGGTAAGATATGGTTTTAATACAGACTTATTCAGCTCAAAGAATCCAGACGATCTGATACTATCCTTGTAGTAGACAAAAAAAATCCAAGATCTGCCTTCAAAGAGTGATCCCATAATATATCCTCAGAAGGCTTTTCCAGAAATCTTAATCCTTCACTGTGCTTCGCAAGGCTCATCAAGTTTATAATGGGCCCACTGATTACTGAAGGCATTGCTTCATGAACTAGTTTCCTATCGCTAAATATTATCTCTGTAAAAGCACCCATGTATTGCATCAACTTCGAAAAGGACTCACGCCATTCACGTAGACCCTTCAACTCATCAACTCTTGTGAAAGGCTTTTCTCCAATTAAATATTTTTATGACTCTTCAAACCGCTCCACAACCAATGTACCAAGTTTACGTAACTCCACTAGATATGGATCACCATGTGAAGCGTCAAGTTCCATGCTCTTTGGTAAGATTTAATCAATCGAGTCAGAATACTGAACGGGTTTATTCATTTCCTTTAGTCGACACAATATATGATCATTGGACCTTAATATGTGAGTTTTCTGAGGAAGGTCAGGAGAAGTAGGCCAGGAAAATGGATAGTTGAGGTATAGTTTGTAGCCGTACCGTAGATCCATCTCTAAAATTTGTCTTTTCTTGGTCAAATCTTTTTGGCTTTTCTCTATAGTCTGATCATCAAGGGTCCAATATTGAGATATAATAACGCGGTTCTTGGAAGCTTGTATAAGTTTCTCCGTAGTCTCTAGTTTCAAGTTATTATCAGCCAAATCTGCGACTCTATCAAAGAACACCAGCACCTCCAACAAAGCTCTGTAAAGATCTTATAGATAATCTCAATTCTTCTGAAGCACTGTCCCCTTCTTCAATTCCTAACCGCTCTATTATTTCATCCTTAGGGAATACCACCTCTTCTTGGAGCATGAGATGAATAATACCCTCGTACCTGCATGGTTCTCTTGAGTCCCACTTGGCGTGAAGAGTGAACCACTTGTCTTTGGTGCTTATGCAGAATTTCTCTAGAGACTGCCTCACTAATCTCTCAGTTTTAGACATAACGTCCCGTGCCCTTTTATTTATGGTGCTATATGGAGTTGCTTTACGTATTTAACTGAGTCAATTAGTTTATAGATTTGCGCCATTAGTGTGCTTTATTGATAATGTAGTGTTCGGATGAATCACTATCAAAAAGGAAAATTTTTGTAATAAAAGATTTCGCGAATGAAGCGTGTAAATTGACTTCTGATTTGATAAGTTTGGAAGAACACTTATATTGGTTGAAAGCTAATAGAGTCAATAATAATGAGCCAAAGGGAAGAGAGGAACCAGGAGAATACGGTTTATGTTGGGAACTTAGACCCTAATGTAACGGAATCTCTTTTGTACGAGTTGTTCTTGCAAATTGCACCTGTTCGTAATGTGCATCTGCCCAAGGACAGAATATTGAGGACTCACCAGGGTTACGGGTTTGTCGAGCTTAGGACTGCAAAAGACGTGGAATATGCTGAGAAGGTTATGGGCGGTATTCAATTGTTTGGCAAAAACATCAAGGTGAATAGGGTAAACAGAGTGAACAACAGCAGCAGCAACAACAACAAAAATCCTAAAGACTCTTCAGCATTAGACGTCGGTGCCACCATATTCATCAAAAACTTAGCTGAGATGGTGGATGAAACACTTTTGTCAAATATCTTTCAGCAGTTCGGTACTCTATATAAGCCACCGAGTATTAATAAAGATGAACAGGGAAACTCCAGGGGAACTGGTTTCATATACTTTAAGAGTTTTAAGGATTCTGATAAAGCTTTAAAAAAAATGAATAACCAATTCATATTGAATAAGCAAGTCCAATTGGATTATGCCTACAAGAGACAGAATGGGAAGACTGTTAAACACGGCGATCAAGTGGAAAGATTACTACTGGAACAAGCTGAAAAGAACAACTATTCTATATGATAACTCCTCTATATAATGATCCTAACTGTTTAGTGATGTTTAGAAACTATTACGTTAACAATTGTACTATAGTATTGATTCAAACTCATATCATCAGTGTAAATGGTAGGGGTGTCACCTTGAATAGATAGCAAATCTATATTTTCATTACTTGAAGGATTCAATCTTGACTTTAAAAATCGATCTTGCGACTGTCCTTGATCTGTGATAATGAGCCTAGGTAGGGGAAATCTATTACTGATCAAATCGACAGCTTCACGTATAGGCGCCTCAAGCATCTCATATATATGAGAGAATTCATCAGGATCTAGATTCTGATCTCGCCATTCCGCAACAGTTGCTCCCACATGGATCACTATATGAAAGAACGAATCCATTAATAAAATGATATCTGATTTCAAAGACGACGAGTCTAACAACACCGAGACTGGTTCCTCCTGTTTGGCATTGAATTCAATCAATGTCGGTTGAATCATTAGAATAGAATCTTCAACATTGGCTTTCATAAAACAATTCATAGAGAAAGAATTCTCATCTGGCGTATTATTGAAATTAGTTAAAATTGGTGATTTCTTCATATTATAGATGAATTGCGGCAGTAAAGTGAATTTTGAGCCTAAGTTAAAAGACGATGCTTCCCCTTTTATATAAATCCCAAAATTCTTACCGATGTCACTCAGAAAGGAATCTAATTTAAATGAGATATTTTCATAATCTAATTTCTTCGTATTCAAATCGTGGATTAATGCTCTAGAAATCAAAACCGTTGCGGTTTCTTGATCAAAACTATCTTCTAATTTAGCTTGATTTGTAGTTTCCCTCTTCAATGTAGTTACTTTCAATCTTAAGCTTCCATCATTATGCTGATATTGGGTTTGAAACTGCACAAATAAAAAACCTGGTAATGCTCTTTTTTCAGAGCTATATGCAACAGTTGAAACTTTAAAATAAATACCAAAAGAATGCTTTGAAGTGATTAAAGGAATGCTCAAAGAATTGCCAAATCCTTGCCCTATTTGCTGATCATAAACGTTTTTGCCGTTATCATTCTTGATTATCGATCCATTTCCAATAAATCCTGAGACTTTGAGAGCATTAGATGTAAAAACTTTTAGTTCACCATTTGAGTGTAAATCAATTACTCCATCTTGATCGCATTGAAATATTTTCAGAAAACTTTGCTTAAATATGTTAGTTGTAAAAGAGTCTGTCATCAATAAAATGCCACCAGTTTTCTCAATAAGATCTTTCATTTCAAATATCCCTGACTGATCATAACTGGCTATAAAAACATTAACACTTATACTTCCTTCAGATCTCAACCCTTTTATATTAACACAGCTTGCAACTAATCCGTCATAAAAGCGTTTAGCAGAATCTAAATATATATCCCTCCCTTTCCTTATATCATGAAATGTTCTGATCGGCTGGGATTTGTCAACAGAAACAACAGTACCATTACCGATGGTGCAAGGGCCACCGCTGAAAAGGAATATGTGTGATTTAAAATCCTTAAAACAAGCATTCAATATATTTATAGCCATAGATATGGCAGCACCAGAACATCTTTCAGGCCTGGTGACCTTTGAAGGGTTTATCGTACGCTTCAAAGATTTTATAATAGAGACAAATTGATCTTTATTTGGTTGATAGGCAGATGGTATGAAAAATTTGATAAGAGTTGCAGATATGCTCTGTAGATTGAACAATTTGGATCCATTACCAGAAATATGTAGTAATTCATGTAATTTTGATTGATCATATGCTTTATTTCCCTGGAATACATGAGCTTTGGAAATCAATGACTGCAGCTCATACACTTTCACATGTGAATCAAAGGTGATTAATCCAACATAGCTCTGAGAAGGTAAGAGATCTAAACTAGTCACTATCTTCTCTTTCAATGCTTCAATGTCCTCCAACTCTAACGTCAAGTCAACGACATATAAGAACAAAGTGGGAGTGAAGTAGTTCGAGGGTAATATATACTCCAAAGTAGTGCTTGAAGGTGCCATCTCCTCACCCAGCACAGTAGTGATACCATTCCTCAGCTCACATAAAGCACATATCCATACACCAGCAGCACGATCTATTACACAGAAACAGTTCAAAGCCGCTTGACAGCCCTTGCATCTCGTTGGATTCCCGTGTTGGACTAGAAGATCAACTCCGTCATTTCGCCTTGCTAGAGGAGTATACACGGCGCCAACTGGCCCACTAATTCGATCTTCCTCAGCTCTTGTCACAGGAAAAACATTCCAGTTGAAACGTACGTTATCTTGGTCCTCGGTGGTGTAGAAGTCAAGTGGCTCCTTGAAGGGTTAGTTCATGATCTATATCTTTCTCAGTTTCTCCAACTTACGTTACTCATCACAATACTCAACAGAACAGGGAAGCCAAACAGGGATCATACACGAAGTCGAGTTTCTCAAAAATTCCAGCAGCCAAAGATACACTATCTCAGTGTTCTTCCTTTTCTATCACTAAGCTGGAAAGCTACTAGCCGTAGGTTTGATAAAAAAATTTCGAGCCCTGGAAGAATCCAAAAAAAGGTCTTACAATTTAAAAAACAAATACTTCTTTGACACATTATCAGAAGTTTTGATACCCAGTTAAGAGCATGAATCTCAGCAGTATAATTGATGCTGATGCTACAGTGGATTCTGTAGAGACTCTTCCGATGGAAGAGTTGCTACAACAAGGTGATTCAAATCGTGTGTTTTACTTACCCGTGGGTTTATCTGCAATTCAAAGAGACTTAGCTGAGCTTGTCATTAAACTACACAAAAGCTCTCTTTTAAGACAGTTAAAGGGAAGCGATGATGATGAGCTGGAAAAAAAATTAAATCAAGGAGGTGGTGATGGTGAAAAATTGGACGACTTCCTCACAGATGAGGATTTAGAAAATCTGCTTTCAAGAAATCTAATGCTGATCGCTAACCACCCTTACCTATTAGTGGACCACTTCATGCCCAAAAAACTGCTTTTGATGGAATCTCACGAGAAGTTGATGACTTCCAGTGATAAATTCTTCAAATTTGACAAGCTAATAACCGCTATTCAAGACGTCTCTGCTAATATCGCTGTTGTGGGGCACAATGTTAAAGAATTAGACTTGGTTGAAGCTTTCCTTATGGGAAGAAACTTAGAATATAAAAGATACTCTGGGACAAAATTACATGACTCAGTTATGAAACCCCCACCTCATGATATAGAGGACAAGAAAATCACCTCAACTTTAAAAGATGACGATTATACTCCAAAGAGTAAGCCATTGAAAAATGAGACTCCACTAACTCTACATTTAATCACTGCACAACAATTCAAAACTACGTTGTTTGTGGATGTTAAGTTAGATTTCATTATCTCTTTTGAACCAACACTCGATGAAAAAGATGCACACATTAATTATTTGAGGACTGTTCACACCGAGGGCGTTCCTATTCCATTGATTAAAATTCTTACACTCAATTCTCAAATTCATGGTAATTTATATCATAGCTCACAAGAATTTAGTCTGGATGGTGATGAAATGAAAAAGCAAACTTTATACTCCTCATTAGTCACGAGAAATATTGATTTCACGCATACTTTTGATTCGAAATATGGTGTTTTATTCGATCAAGTGAAGAATTTCTTTAATTCTCCAAATATATCAAAATGGCCGATTGAGAGTCTTCCGAATTTCAGGGACTATTCTGACGAAGAAGTAATCATGTCTGTGGAGCAAGACTATCTAAGCCTAATTGGAACCTCGCAACCTTCCGTTAAAAAAGTGAAATCAGAGGAGATAACTATTCCAAATAAACTTACTATTAATAATTATAAAACACTCCTAGCTCAGTTGACCATTAAAAGAATTGAACATATGGAGTCAATTATAGAGTCAAATAAATCTAAATTACAATCTTTGAGACTGAGAGCTACTTTGAAAAACTCCAGGGATGATTTATTGAAATTGAATATGGGGACATTATTCAAAGAATTCAAACAATTACAAGAGCAGGCTACTATATCTGAAAAGAATTATGGTCGTTTAGAGCTGGAATATGAGAAGTATGAAGAGAAACAAAAGGGATTACTTGAAAAGAAGGACATTTTAGGAAAAATTGCAAATGGTGAAAAGGAATTGAAAGACTCGGAACTAGATTCAGAACTAGAGGAATTAACCAAGTTGCTGGATGAATTAGAGAATGAAAATCAGGGGTTAAATAATAAAAATGATAGTTTAAGAGCTGAGTATCAACAAATAACCTCTGCTGCTGCAGAAAACTCAACATTATCTAAATCCTTATCCTCCAAGAATGAAGAACTATTGAAAAAACTATCAGGACAGGGAATAAAATTAAGAAAGTTGAAAAATGAAGAGATCAAATTGAATGATAAAGAGTCTGTTGAGAAACTTACAAATGATATTAGATTCCTAGAAGTCTATAACGCAAAACTAAACGGCGTTGTTAAAGAAAAAGTGAGCACTCTGACAGTAGGAAGGAACGGGAGGGTTCATAGATCTACGACACCATATCTTTAACCAGGGATGTGATATATGGAATACAGTGATTGAATTTGGAATACAAATAATATGGCTGAACAATGCCGCATTGATGTAGAAGAGCGTACTATTTCAAGTGTAACTTTGAAGTGGATACTCGAAGATGGAGCTATAATCGTTCTATGATATTACCTGAACTACTACTAGATAAGTTTTACTATCCTGTTATTCACGATCCCTGCTTTTAAAAAAAATCGAAGTATCGCTAAAGAATGAAAATATACCTGATACGCTTCGAATACTTCTCAATAGTATCGAATAACAGTATGTTCTCAGCACTTCAAACCTCTTACAACACAAATCAAAAACTCTTCAAAGATTATAGAATTGATATATCTCCGCGAAATCCGCAAGATTCGGAGTTTTAAAACAATCCAGAGATGTTTGACAGCTTTTTTAATTCTTTCTTGAAACAGATTTATATTAGAGCCTTGCAAAAGAAACTCCGCTTAAGAATGTCAGAGTATTTAGAAGAGTACATCAAACTGGATAAAGAGAAGTTTTTAATTGAGTCACGAAATCTAGTTTCAAATGCCACTAAATATGTAACGGAATATATTAACAGTGCGACGGTTTATGAATTGTGAGTAGACATTTCATCTCCATTTTGTTCAAGAGTATTAACAAAGATTTTCAGACTAAGAGACTTGGTGTTTGTGTGGTATGTCATTACTGTTTTGTGTGTGCTTATCGTATACTAACAATTGATAGTGTTCTCGTAGTTTATTCCAAGCCCATTTTTTTAGATATTAGAGGGTACGGCCTTTTTACTTATTTATCATTACGATATCGCTATATTTCCAGATCCATTTTTCAAAGAATGTTGAAGTTACCATTTCTCAGAACTCAGGTTGATAAAGAGGTATCCAAAGTGGTAGTCCGTTTGGAAGAATCACTTATAGCTAAAACTCCCAACGTTGAAGATTTCAATGAAATCCCTATCAATGGATTGAATGACGATCAAATTACTGATTATCTCCATGAATTATCAGAAATAAAACACTCAGAATGGGAAAAAGGAAAAGTTTCAGGTGCCGTTTATCACGGTGGTGCTGATATTATTAAAATTCAATCTGAGGCTTTCAAGATATTTTGCGTTGCAAATCAGTTGCATCCAGACGTATTTCCAGGTGTAAGAAAAATGGAATCTGAGGTTGTCTCAATGGTTTTGAGATTGTTCAATGCTCCTGAGTCTGGTGTTGGTGGTACTACCTCTGGTGGTACGGAATCATTGTTATTGGCCTGTTTGAGCGCTAAAGTTTATGCTTATAGAACTAAGGGAATTACCGCACCTGAACTCATCATTCCAGAGTCTGCGCATGCCGGTTTTGATAAAGCTTCTTACTACTTTGGAATAAAATTACATCATGTACCATTGGATCCAAAGACCTATAAGGTGGATTTGTCAAAATTAGAGAAATTAATCAATTCTAATACTATATTATTAGTCGGTTCTTCTCCCAATTTCCCTCATGGCATAATCGACGATATTGAAGGTCTTTCTTCATTGGGTCTTAAATATAACATCCCACTTCATGTGGACTGTTGTTTGGGATCTTTCATTGTTTCATATATGGAGAAAGCAGGATTCAAGTTGCCTTTATTTGATTTCAGATTAGCTGGTGTTACCTCAATTTCTTGTGATACTCATAAATATGGGTTTGCTCCAAAGGGGTCATCGATTATCATGTATCGTAATAATGACTTACGATCTGCACAATACTATGTAAATCCTGATTGGGTTGGTGGTATTTATGGAAGTCCAACATTAGCAGGTTCCAGGCCTGGTGCATTAATGGTTGGCTGTTGGGCAACATTATTGAAAGTTGGTGATGATGGTTATATTAAGTCCTGTAAAGATATCGTCACCGCCGCAAGGAAATTAAAAACAAGGATTACCAAAGAAATTCCAGAATTAGAGATCATTGGCGATCCGTTAACCTCTGTTATATCATTCAGATCTTCTCATATTAGTATTTATGAGTTGTCAGATTTCTTGAGTCTTAAGGGATGGCATTTAAGTGCTCTACAGAAGCCTGCAGCGCTACATTTGGCAGTTACAAGATTATCTATTCCTGTCATTGATGATCTAATTAATGTCTTGAAAGAGGGAATTGAGACATTGAAGGGTTCAAGTCCTGCAAAGAGTGATACTGCAGCTCTATATGGTGTTGCTGGAAGTGTTCAAACAGCTGGGGTTGCTGAAAGATTAGTTGAAGGATTTTTAGATACCTTGTATAAAGTAGCACCCACTAAGTTCAATCAGGAAATACCAGAGGAAGAGGACAAATTGGAGTGAAATGAAAGATGACGTGAGGCACAATTTGAAACAAAAGTGACTTAGCAGGATTAACTAGTATTTATATATATATATATATATAGACATACATATGCTATACTAACATTTATTGACACATTTACAGAGTTATATTTACAGAGTTATTGTGACAATAGAGCCCTATTTCTCTATATATATATTCTCAAATTAAATCAATTGAACTTACCACCTGAGATCCAGCGTAGAAGAGCACAAAAGACATGTCTGGTCCTGAGAGAATATTCAAGAATTCTTTTGGTTTCAGCTGCGCAGGTATTGAAAGGGATTTATATGATTTGTACGATTCGACATTATCAATGGCATACATCGTATTATATATTATACAATGGTTGTCCCCCAGGCATGAAACTGTTACTATTATAGTTCTGATCTGCAAAAATCAACAGAACAGTGATTAATTGGGCCTTATTTGTTATGGGACTCGCTCTTAAAAGCTCGTTACACTCCCCATATAAAAGCGAACAATGAATGCTCGGGGAAAGCAACGAACCACTACAAAACGCAGTGATTTCGCTTGAAAAAGCCCTCAAGTCCTATGATTTACAAAAGAGTTAAGAAGAAGAAAATTTTTGATATTTTTGGTGTTTTTATACTACGAATTTACCCTGCGTATACGCGAAACTGCTCGATAACTAGTTTCTTGAAGGAAATCTTACTCTAATCAAGAATACCACGTCGATGACGATTCCCAAGAAGAAACTTGCTAATACTAACTCTTTCAAACGACAAATTAATGGCATTGTCACTTCTGCTTTTACACAACTCAGATGTGTACCCACCTATCATATACATTTGATTCCTTCATAACATCCGCACACCATCAAAATTTTTCATTTTTTCCATCATCTTCCTCGAGAATCCTCGAAATAAAACCCTTTGAAAGGAAAAGCAACTGGCTCTACGCTACTGATTTCATCTTTCTATTGTGGCTAGGATCCTTCTACTAACTAAGGGAGAGAGAGAGAGAATTTTGAGATACAGCGAAAAGAAGAAGCCGTTTTTCTACCCATTGAAACCGACCTGGACTGCTTACCTTCTTAGCCCACCAGATCAACTTCACATTTGTTACTAGATATTCGTATGCCAGCAAAGCTATACTTCCACTGCAACCCTTCTAAGAAACCTGGATAATTAGCGTTAAGCACACATCAAATACATATAGCTGCTTATCACAAACACAAATAAGAAGAAGCTTCACCATTTCCTCATATTTTACTATCATCTCTCACCGAGCACTCTCCTCCCACTCGGTGAATAAACATTTCTCTATTACTGTTACCTGAAAATGACACCAGTTACTTTCAACGCTGCTGAGAATTCGTTCATTGATCATGAGTTATCAGTCAATTTGGACTCAACTCAAGCTTTTGAAGGCCCTGAAAAATTATTAGAAATTTGGTTTTACAATCATGAAGCGGACGTACCAAGTCACAAGTCCTTGAGGTCCATTTCTTTTGATAAATGGTCAGAAATCCTGGATCTGGTCAATTGTAAAATTTTGTCAGTTAAATCTTCTTCAAAAGTTGATGCCTTTTTATTATCGGAGTCCTCTTTATTCGTTTATGATCATAAACTGATTCTCAAAACTTGCGGGACTACAACTACTTTATTATGCTTGGATGCATTGTTCAAACTAGTTCAATCAGAACTAGACTGGGATGTTTTGATCAATGGAAAACAGCCTGCTAAAGTCTTCTACTCAAGAAGAGCATTCATGTTTCCAGAAATGCAAAAATCAATCCATAAAAATTGGTCAAATGAAGTTGACTATTTGAACCAATTTTTTACTAATGGGTCCCATTATATGATTGGTAGAATTGACAATTCACATTGGCATTTATATACCACTCAGCAACAAAAGCAAGTTGAAGTCGATTATCCAATCTTTGATGAAACTTTTGAAATCTTAATGACTGAAATTTCCCAAAGTAAAGCAATGCAATTTGTCACTTCTAGAAAACCCGGATTTGAAATTGATCAGGGACATGATTTGGGCCATTTCCTAGGAAATTCTACTTCAAACAATACTGGATTGAATAATTTGTATGATCAAGTCCAGATACATGATGCCTTTTCCTTTACACCTTGTGGATATTCCTCAAACTCTATTCTGAATGAAGACTCTTACTATACTTTACACGTAACCCCGGAAAAGGATTGGTCATATGCTTCATTTGAGTCAAATGTCAATCCAATGAACTATGGCTTGAATAATGTTGATATCTTAACAAAAATCTTGAATGCTTTCAAACCTCATAAGTTTCAGTTCACTTTCTTTTCCAATGGTGAATCTGAAAACTTCAAATTGTTAAGAAAGTTGGATAATTTGAAAGGGTATAAAAAAGTTGATAAAGTCTTATATGATTTGGAAAATTATCAACTGCTCTACGTCAGTTTCCAGTTGAATGATGATGAGTTGATCAATCGCTTGACATTGAACTAAGATGTTCGATCTTCAGGTTTGTCGTCTTTTATATTTCTGTCGTACTCTTTTTTTATTGTTATGGTTATAAAAGCCAAAAAAAATAATTTTTTACTATTATTATATCAGATTATATCATGAAAAAAGAAAATAAAAGTCAACAAGTTCAAAATTTTATTGAAAATGAGATCAGACTTTTCTTTTTTTTTTCGGTATAATGATTTAATTTTTGTTTGGGAGGACAAATGATTATTCATTATAAGTTTTTTTTTATGTTTTGCGATCCATATTTAGTTTCGAACTAGATATCATAATTTATTATTAAGAAGAGGGAATAAACCTTTATTATACTTATAAAACAAACTTAAAATGAAAAAAGCTGCTAATATATGAAAATTATTATCGCTCTCGTCGTTGTGGATGAATATCCTGTGGTTTTTATTTTGTGCTTCCTTTCTTGAAATACGTTTCTAAATAAAGGGGAAACTTTTGTGATATCTTGTAGAGAAAAAACGCCATTAGTAGAGAGATCGCACTTCTATTCTCAATTGGCCTGCAACCTATAAATCTTCTAGTTTTTAAGCTACACGAATATAATATTTTTTTAATTATAAGATGATGTACAACTATTTTCTTCAAGTCAAAATAATATGAAAAAAGCTTAGCAATTCAAATGGTCTATATTGGAAGCTAATAAGATAAAACAGTGTCTGAATTCCGGTTTACTTTGGCCTGAAATCTAAACTGTTTTTGATTATACAATACCACTTTAGCGGAAAGAGTTACAGGAGTAATTAGTTTTGTAATAGGTTGATTAAAACCTATAAAGTCTATCTGTGGTGTATGGATGGGAATTTTAGGTGGTTTTAGGATGTTTCAAGACACAAATCTAACATTTTCGAGGATTAAAAAGTTAGCGAAAGCACTGAAAAACAAATCAGATGTTTTATTCTTGCTTTGTGAGGAGAGGCAACTACTCTTATAGAGTTTTCATGGCGTGCTGAGCTAAGTAACGTTAGATGGTCTATTCCTGGTATCGAAATTCTATTTGAGATCAATCTTTGGAGTTCTCCCAGCGCTTCGAATTACAAAAGGATACTGTGATTTTGAAAGTAAATATAATAAGTCAGATATATGTGCTTTAGTATGCAAAGCTCTTAACTGAAAGTTGGGATTCAGTTTGAGTGCCCAGCCTCTACGTGGTCATAGTGAAGCAATTGAAGAAAACACAAAAAATAAAAATAAAAATGGTCCCTAGCAGGATCGAACTGCTGATCTTGGCGTTATTAGCACCACGCCTTAACCAACTGGGCCAAGGGACCCGTTTTTCCTGCAATTACACTAAATAAGCACACAGATTTTATCAACCTCTTCAATGTAATCCCATAAGATAGGTCAGCATTTTTTTGAATGACCTTGTGTTGAAAACCAACAACCTACCTGAAGCAGTTTGTTTACTCTCAAGTACACTTTTTACTCTAACCGACAGATAGGTGGTCATTGTGATCAAGATTACAGAAGCAGTTTTACTAACTAATTGGTAAATATACTTTTATTAGAATTTATTATGCTATCCTGCTTTAATCAACTAATCAAGATGATATAATGATGCTGAATCGTTGGTATGCAGCATCTTATAGAGAATTCCGGGGAGTCTTTATGTTGAAGCTTTCAGTCATACTCATCCTTTACTACTAGACTCAATATTGGGAAGAAACTTTAT
This sequence comes from Xingzhongia hampshirensis, assembly GCA_003706765.3. Classification (NCBI taxonomy): domain Eukaryota; kingdom Fungi; phylum Ascomycota; class Saccharomycetes; order Phaffomycetales; family Wickerhamomycetaceae; genus Xingzhongia; species Xingzhongia hampshirensis. The sequence goes on along the minus strand of PPXL03000003.1, from coordinate 1,187,056 downwards.
AACCGGGTAAATATGTGCCCTGACCGATGATCTAAATTTTCTTACGCCAAAAAAATTCTTTAATATCTCTAGCAGAGATTCTCTATTGAATAACAAGGACAACAATCTGCTTGGATTTGCTATGGTTAAGAATGAAAATAATAAGCCTGCAAAGGGAGAAGTGTCTGCTGGCTCTCTGAGAAAAAGAAAGATAGAAGAAGAGCAAGAAGAAGAGCTATCTGCTAATGAATTATCATCAGATGGAGATTTCAGTGTTGAAGGTTTAATTGACGATGAAGCTGAAGAAGATGAAGATGAAGAGGAAGACGAAATACGAGAAGAAGAAGAAGAAGAGTTTAAGGGGATTGCGGATGATGATGATGTTTATGATGATTCAGATTCAGATTCCGAGCTGAATAAACTATTAGGGGAAGAAGCTGAAGATGCAGATTCGAGTGATTTTGAGTCAGAAGAATTTGACGAGGAACCTGCAGAAACCACTTCATTGAATGATAAACTAAGAAATATCCATATACGTTCATTGTCCTCTCCTGAAGAAGATATCAAAATCAGTGAATATTCTGATGGGTCTAAAAGACTTTTAAAACCAGAGATTGAGCCTGTTTATGATAGCGACGATTCTGATAACGAGAATTTCAATACTATTGGAAACATTCCATTGTCTGCTTATGAGGAGTTTCCACATATTGGGTATGATATTAATGGTAAGAGAATCATGAGACCAGCTAAAGGCTCTGCATTGGAACAACTACTGGAATCTATTGATTTACCTGAAGGTTGGACTGGCTTGTTAGACTCAAATACTGGCTCAAGTTTGAACTTGACCCAAGAAGAAATTGAATTGATTGAGAAGTTAGAGAACAATAGATCAACTGACGATAGTATCAACCCATATGAACCTCTCATCGAGTGGTTCACATCCAAACCGGAAATCATGCCACTAACTGCTGTTCCTGAACCTAAAAGAAGATTTGTACCTTCTAAACACGAGGCTAAAAGAATCATGAAAATTGTGAGAGCTATTAGAGAAGGACGTATCATTCCAAAAGATAAGTTACCAGAAAAATCTGAAGAAGTTGAATACAATTATGATTTATGGGGAGACAATGACCAGACAAATGATCATGTGATGAATTTGAGAGCTCCTAAAGTTTCTCCACCAACTAATGAAGAATCTTACAATCCACCTGAAGAATACTTACCTACTGAAGAAGAAATCGCTAAGTTCAATGAAACTGAACCTCAGGATCGTGAAAGAAATTTCATTCCAAAGAAATATGGCTCCTTGAGAAAAGTTCCTGGTTATGAAGAGAGTATAAGGGAAAGATTTGAAAGAAGTTTAGATCTTTACTTAGCACCAAGAGTTCGTCATAACAAACTGAATATTGATCCGGAGAGTTTGGTTCCAGAACTACCATCACCAAAAGATTTAAGACCATTCCCAATTCGTTGCTCAACTGTTTACTCGGGACACGATGGTAGAATTAGAACGCTATCGATTGACCCAACAGGTTTATGGCTGTGTACCGGTTCAGATGATGGTACTGTTAAGATCTGGGAAGTTTTGACAGGTAGAGAAGTTTATTCTGTTAGAGTTCTTGGGAAAGATAATGATGAAGACCATATTGAGAGTATTGAATGGAATCCTGATGCCGACTTGGGAATTTTAGCTATAACAGCCGGTGAGAACATCTATTTGCTTTCACCTCCAATCTTTGGATTTGATATTGAAAATCAAGGTAGACTAAAAATGGAATCTGGTTTTGGTTACAACAAATACGGTAATATCAAAAAAACTGATACAAATGTCAATGAAGATGAGGATGACGAGAATGATGAACCAGTAGTCAAGAAGCAAGAATATGCCAAATGGATAAAACCAAGCGAGGAACTATTGAGTCAAGGTGTTGTTTTGCAAGTTCAATGCCGTAAGAATATAAAATCCTTGTCATGGCATAGAAAGGGTGATTACTTCGTCACGGTTTCTCCAGACGCTGCCAATAGTTCGGTATTGATCCATCAAATCTCCAAACATTCATCTCAATCTCCATTCAAAAAATCTAAAGGTATCATCATGGATGTCAAGTTCCATCCTTTCAAGCCACAAATTTTTGTTTGTTCTCAACGTTATATCAGAGTGTACGACTTATCACAGCAGGTGCTGATAAAGAAATTACTTCCGGGCGCTAGATGGCTAAGTAAGATTGATATACATCCAAGGGGTGATCATTTGATTGCGTCTTCCTTTGACAAGAGGGTCCTATGGCACGATTTAGATCTTGCAAGTACTCCATACAAGACTTTAAGATATCATGAAAAGGCTGTGAGATCTGTGGATTTCCATAAAGGTGGTTTGCCATTATTCTGCTCCGCAAGTGATGACGGTAGTATTCATGTTTTCCATGGTACGGTCTATGATGATTTGATGACCAATCCATTATTAGTACCATTGAAGAAGCTAACAGGACACAAGGTTATAAATAGTCTTGGTGTTTTAGATACAGTTTGGCATCCAAAAGAAGCATGGTTGTTTAGTGCAGGAGCTGATGGTGTTGCAAGACTCTGGACTACATAAGACAAAAAATTAATCTCAAAATAAATATTACTATATTCAAATGTGTTTTTGTAATCTAGGAAGAACTTTAGTGTACATTTGTTGCTGTTCATCTTTTTGATCTTTTGTGGGTTTTTCCCATCTGCAATGTATAGGCTCCTAACTGTAATAGTATTGCCCTATAAAAGATTTTGAAAGGCTGAAGTATAAAACGGACTACGATTCCGTGCTATCCAGAAGAGAGAGGCTTAAAGGCTTTGCTTTTGAGAGACTTGGTAGTCTTTCGATTGGGACTGAGCCCTTGATGGATTTATTTAGTTTATCAAATCCAAAATTACAAAGGAGCGAAAGCATCCTATAACTACCTGTCGGCCTCTCCTGTTGAATACTCTAAAAACTCTCTGCTTTTCCTGTCAAATAGGTTTTGGTTGGCAAAAAAAGCCGATTTTCCATTCTTTATTTTTTTTTTTTACTGCAAACCTATCCACACATATCAGAAAAACGCAGTAGAGCCTGACGATGCATCCACGGCCTTCTTTGTAACTGCTCAGAAGTCTCATATGGGCTCCAGGGTCCTAGGACATTAAACTAGCTACAATCAACACCCAACACTATAATGTGGGAGGGTGGTCGATAAGAATAGAAACCATCAGATAGCCAATCATGAACGAGAATCCATCTGGAAAGATCTTCGTTAACTATGTTTCGACCAATACACCAATATTCTCCACGGGGTCCTGGGTGTGAATTCAAATGCCAACCCTAAAGGTTAGGCCTTTTTTCCCTCTTTTGTGTTAATTCACTTGTTTTGGAGTTAAGAGCCATCTGGGTCTCTTGTGGATTTTGTTTTCTTGTTTTTTGGCTTTTTATCTTTTGCTCTTCGCTCTGGGGTAGCTATAGTAGTGAATACAAATAAGAGCAAGTGCATTACCTATATATAAGTACTCTTCTTAGACATTATTTTTTGTTTTTATATTATTTTTGCGAATGAAGAAAGACTGCTCAACTTCTTGATCCATAGATTTTGAGAAAAAACTGTTTTCCTCGACTATATTCTCTGATTCATATTGATTGATACCTATGTGATATGCGTAGAGGAGGTAGGTACATTTGGTCTCGTTCCTTGTCTTTTCGTGACAATTCGCTTTCGAAGCGGTCTTAAGGAGAATGAGGGACAAGGGGACAATCTTAGCGTCTTTCTGCCCCTCCCTTACCTAAGCGCAGGACGCACTAAAAAATAGACATTAGACAGTTCAATAAATAGACAAAAACAATATAAAGCACAGGAGTTTGGGACAAAGATCCAAAGCAAGACCCTAAAGAGCTCCTCAAGTAATACGTATATGCATTCTTTTTTGACAAACTTGCGCTTGTCAAGGGAAGCGGACGGAGGTGTTAATTTCTAAGTTTTTGCTCGAATCTCCGAAGACGTCTCGAGAGACATGTCTCTCTCTCTCGATGGAAGGGGAAGACATAAATCAAAATCAATTAAAGCGCCTTTCCACAAAAGCGAACCCCAAAACAGCAAAACCTGAAATATAGGTTCTGTGTTTTATAGCATTGGAATCGTCCAGTAACGGAGCACAACATAGGGAAAACCAAAGATCGGACTTTTGGCGAAATGTCGTTAAGGTCATTTTTTTTTTTGTGTGTGTGTGTGTGTTTTTTTTTTTGCTTTAGTTACGTCTTTTCCTCAAAGTGAGTATATAAAACGCAGACTAATTTTTTGAGTCTCCTTTTATCCCTCATGTATATATAAGTGAAAAGATCCACTCCTTAGAGAAACTGGGTTTTTGCTTTGAATATATGAGAGATATCTTTTTTTCTTTTATTCGATCTTTGGAAAGGAACTCACATATCAAAAAAGATGCTTTCTACATTAGCAAGAACCACGAGATCAAGAACCGCTTTATTAGCTCAAAAGTCTATTGCAATTAGATATTTGAAGCAAGCTAATCTATCTACTCTTCAATTACCATCAGTTCCAACTGAACATGCTAAACCTGGGTTTGAGCCATACTTAACTTCAACTTATATCAATGGTAAACATTTAAAATCAGACTCTACTGAATGGTTTGATGTCTATGATCCAGCTACCAATGTTGTTGTTGCTAAAGTTCCGCAATCAACCGATGCTGAATTGGATGCTGCCATTGATGCTGCTGAGAAGGCTTTCACTTCTTACTCAAAATTGTCCATTATCAAGAGAAGTGAATTGACTTTCAGATATGTTGAGTTATTGAAACAAAACAAAGAAAGATTAGCTGCAACTATTGTCTTAGAACAAGGAAAAGCATGGTCTGCAGCCATAGCCGATGTCTACAGAGGTATTCAATGTGCTGAACATGCATGTAGTGTTTTGAAAGAAACTGAGTCCGTAGCATTGGAAGTTTCCACCGATATGGAAACCAAGACTGTTAGAGAGCCTATTGGTGTTGTCGGATCTATTTGTCCTTTCAATTTCCCAGTTATGATCCCATTATGGACTATTCCATATATCATTGCCACTGGTAATACCACTGTTATCAAACCTTCTGAATTCTGTCCAGGTACTGGTGCCATTTTAGCAGAAATTGCTGCTGATGCTGGTGTTCCAGATGGTGTTATTAACGTTGTGCACGGTAAAGCTCCAACTGTCACCAAATTAGCTACTGATCCAAGAATTGCAGCAGTTACCTTTGTTGGTGGTAATAATGCCGGTAGATATGTTTACAACGAAGCCAGCAAAGCTGGAAAGAGAGTTAAATGTAACTTGGGTGCCAAAAATCATGTTGTCGTTTTACCAGATGCTGATAAAAACACTGTTTTGAAAGGTGTTGTCACCGGTGCATTCTCTTCTACTGGTCAAGTTTGTTTGAGTACCGATATCTTATTCCTAGTCGGTGAAGCTAAAGACTTTTTACCTGACATTGTTGAACAAGTCAAACAGTTGAAGGCTGCCCCAGGGTTTGACGATGGTGATTTTGGTCCTGTTGTTTCCAAACAATCCTTGGAAAGAATCGAAGCTGTTATTGAAGATGCTGTTGCCAAAGGTGCTGAGGTTCTAGTCGATGGTAGATTAAACAGACCAACTGGAAAGGACTTTGAAAACGGTTACTTCATTGGACCAACTTTGTTGAGAAACGTTAAAAAGGGTATGAGATGTGTTGATGAGGAACTATTTGGTCCAATCTTCACTGTTGTTGAGGTTGATAGCTTAGATCATACTATTGACTACATTAACAAAAACGAATTCGGTAACTCCGTCGCCCTATTTACCAAATCAGGGCCAGCTGCTAATGCCTTTGCTAAAAGAATTAATGTCAACCAAGTTGGTATTAACGTTGGTGTTCCAATTCCTCATGCAGCCTTTGGTTTCACTTCTAACAAGGCTTCCTTCTTGGGTGATTTACACTTCTATGGCCCTTCCGCTTTCAGATTCTTTACTCAACCAAAGACCATCACCACTTCTTGGAAGAACATAGCCTATTAAACAAGGTCTTGATGTGATTTATAAATTAGAACATCAACTCTGCTTATTATACATTGCTAACGGATTTCAAGCAAGTTGATCTTGTTTTGCTTTGAATATTATTATATTGAGGAATTAACAAAAATAAAAAAAAGAGAATTTTACACAATTGGGTACTCATACGTCTTTTCTCCAAATGTAGTACGTTCGTTCAGTTCAATCAACGAATGGGTTTTGTCTAAGGTGAATAGAACTCTACTCAAATCTTCCCGGGGGGTGCATGTGTGCTATTGTTGTTGTGCTATTCACTAATCAAACACATTACGTAGTCCTGTAACAACCTAAACTGTAATATTGCTCCACCAATTGAAACACCAGGTGAAATGAAACACGTATGGGTTTACTCTCAGAATTCCCCTGTTTCACTGATTATACAGTACAAAGTTTCTGGTTTCGGGCATGTAGGGATTATCGAAAAATAGGCTATAGGGCTACTACGGTGCAATACTACCGGTAATACATTCTAGGCTATTGCCCTAGGTCAAAACACTTGCTTACTTGTTAACATCCACATCTCGACCTTTCGGATCTAGTGGATCTTTTCCACATAAGATCCCCGACAAACCATCTGAATAGGAGGAACTCACAAGTTATAGGATCGGAGTCCTTTGCGTATAACCAAACAAAAGGTGATGATCCTCCAGGTTTTTTTTTTCTTTTTTCTTCTCCCGCTATTACACTTTTCGGCTTGAACTCCGTATAGAATGTGGAGGAAGGAGATAACACCCAACAATAGGATCAGCGAATAAAGCCCTTTGAAAGAGTGTAGAAGGCGGTGCTAAGCCAATTGAGCATCAGTGCTTCTATTAACATTCGATCTTTCCGCTCATAGTAGCCTGTAGTCCTGCTAGAGGCTTAGACAAGTATATTATTTTGCTTTGCTGAAGCCAGCACAAATAAATCGAAAAGCGGACTGTGTTTAAACAATAGTAGCTTTTGATGCGCACGCTCGCATTAAAGATCGTATGGAAATAGGGATTGACATACCGCTTGCCTTTCTATTCCATATTCCCCCACCCGATCTTATGTAAGACAGAATTCTTAGGGAAGCATTACTTAAGTAGCCCCTAGTTTCCCCTTGAGAGACTTCGGTCGTCACTTTGATTTCAAACCTCCTTGGTGATTGCTCTTATTAACGGAAAACCGCAAGGGCAAAAACTTGAATAAGATCAGCAGACTATAACGAATAAAAAATAATATTTACACAATGTTGAGAAATCAGGTCATTAGACAGACCACGAAAGGAGCATCTTCGATTGTTGCTCAATCTTTAAAGAGAGGTTTATTGAACACTTCAAGAATCAATTTTGCATCAAGAGCGTTTAGTACTACATTCCCAAAGATGACTGAGACCATGAAAGGTTTGAGATACTATGGAGCGGAAGATATCCGTTACGAAACTGTGAGTTTTATTTTCTTTCTTCTGCTCCCTCTCTTTTTCTCTAGAGATAGAGGAGCTTCAAACTCTTTTTGATAGCATGTAAACTAATTGAATTTGTCATAGGAAATCCCAGCACCAAAAGTTGTTAGTCCAGATGATGTTGTTGTTAAAGTTGCTTATTGTGGGTAAGCATTCATTCTTCAAGATTTTTTTCTTTTCTTAATTGTTGTCTGTTCAAAGAGTATACTAACTATATGTTTCTCCTAGGATCTGTGGTTCAGATTTACACGAGTATGAACATCCAATTTTCTTCCAAAATGCTGCTTCAGAAGCAGGTGATAAAATCTCGGGTAAGAAATTGCCATTAGTTATCGGACATGAGTTTTCAGGCGTTGTTGATGCTATTGGATCAAATGTCACTCACTTGAAAGTTGGTGACCATGTTGTCGTTGAAGCTACAGGCCATTGTTCAGATAGAATTGGTTACTTCCACAAAGACACAGAAGAAGGCGAATGCCAATCTTGTTCTCTAGGTATTGAAAACACTTGTAAAGATTTAAACTTTTTAGGTTTGGGTGTTGATAACGGTGGTCTTGCTACTTACACTAAATACTCTAAAGAGCATGTCTTGAAAGTTGATTCTAAGATCCCATTAGATGTTTGCGCCTTGATTGAACCATTGAGTGTTGTCTACCATGCAGTTGAACTCTCTGGATTCAAAGAAGGCGATGATGCCTTGGTGTTGGGGGCTGGTCCAATTGGATTAGCCACTTTGTTGATTCTACAAGCAAAAGGAGCATCTAAGGTTGTGGTTTCTGAGCCAGCTTCTGCCAGAAGAGAACAGGCTGTTAAACTAGGTGCTATCGGCTTCAATCCAGCTGATCATGGAGAAAATGCAACTGCAAACTTGAGACAGCTAGGTTCAAAAAAAGAGGGATTTGCAGCATCCTTTGATTGTAGTGGTATTCCAGTTACTTATACCACTTCAATTCATGCCTTGAGAGCAAGAGGTACAGCTATGAATGTTGCTATTTGGCCACATAAGAGTGTTGCTACATATGTTATGGATTTAACTTTATTTGAGAAAAAATCTCTTGGTTCATTGGGTTACCAAACTAAAGACTTCTTAGGGGTCATCAATGCCTTAGAAACTGGCGCATTGGATGTTGAAAAGGTCAAGAGCTTGATTACTGCTAAAGTGTCTTTGAAAAATGGTGTTAATGACGGTTTCCTAGAATTGATTAATCACAAGGATAAACACATCAAAATCTTGATTTCTCCAGATCTATGAATTATTGAAGCTCACGTTAGGGCGTCAATATATAGAGATGGTCTTAGTTTACTGCTCTTCTAACAAATACATACGCATTTAACACTGATAGCTTAGTAGTCTAAAGAAACATAAACAGAGCTTTCTGCGTGCGATACAAAAAAAAAAGACTATAAAGGGTAATAAGCGCGAATAAACTTGTATCGTGAAATGAATCAAAAAGCTTTAAGGATTACCAGGTATTCATGTAAATAAGCAGGATTGATCGCTATTTGTTTTGCTTGATTGAGAAGTTGAAAATGGCAAAAAGTGGCGAAAAGACACCGAAAAGAAGTAAGTTTGAGTACTAGTTGTAATGATAGAGGTGGCTTGCATAGATATTATCGAGTCTCACAAGTCAACAATAACATCTACCTAAAACCAAGTCAAAAAAAAAAAGATTGTTAATATACTAACAAGATCAAAGCCCGCCGTGGAGTTTCAGTAGACCAAGAGACTGATAAAGAATTACTGGATGTCGATGACTCTATTGATTTCAAAGAACCAGAGGATGAAGAATACGCAGAAGAAGAGGACGCGTATTCAGGCGAAGAAGAGGATGAACGTGTGCGTAAAAGAAGAAGAAAAAGTTCAAGATCCAGAAGAACAGCAACACCAGTGGATGCTGATGATGATGCTGATGCTGACTCAGAAGAAGTTGAAGGAGAGGAAGGAGAAGGCGAAGAAGGCGAAGAAGGCGAAGAAGGAGAAGAAGGAGAAGAGGAAGATGAAGAACTTCTAGACGAAAATGGCCATGTTGTCGAAAGGACAAGCCAACCCTCAGGAACTAAGAAGGGAAAAGGTAGAAGAGGACGTAAAGCTGCAATTGCACCACCTGGAACTCTCACGAATGATAAAGGGCGTGTCTTGGAAGTTGTTGATGATGAATATGACCTTTCTGAAGATGAAGAAGGTGAACAAAAAATTACCAAATTTGGTCAACTCATAGGTAAAAGGCAGTTCAGAGTTAGAACTTTCAAAGTTAAGGGGAAGGGTGAAGCACTATATATGTTATCTACCGAGCCTGCGAGATGTATGGGATTCAGAGATTCATACTTGTTATTCCAAAAACATAGACTACTATACAAGGTCGTATTGACACAAGAGGAAAAATATGACCTAATTGATCGTGACATAATTCCACACTCTTATAAAGGAAGAGTCATCGGATTAGTGACAGCTAGAAGTATATTCAGAGAATTTGGTGCTAAAATAATAGTAGGAGGTCGTAATATTACCGATGATTACTATGCTAAGAAACTACGTACAGAAGGAAAACTAGTAGAGGGTGAATTGGCAGAGCCTGAAGATAAAATACCGTTGAATGGAATTCCATATAATCAAAATCAATTTGTTGCATGGCACGGCGCTTCAAGCGTATACCATGCTAGTGGACTCCCAATTAATCATCATCAACAATTACCGATTCCTCCATCTTTTGAATCTTTGGAACTCAAATCCGTCAAAGCTTTGAAAACCAATGGGCGTATGAATGAAGCTAACTGGATGCTCCAACATTCTTTAGCTATTAGAGACCTGGAATCTACATTATTACAAGGTCGTCTCAGTGTTTCTAGAGGCTTAAGAGATCCTTATACTGGGATCACTTTTGTGCCACAATCCACTCAGCCAAGTCATGTTTCATATAAAAAGGTACTTGATGGTAATAGAAAAAAATTAGTTTACGAAACGCTAATTGAATCACCGAACCTTGCAAAACCAACTGGATTGAAAAATGTTCCATTGGAATTATTTCAAGATGTTGTAGATGAAAAGACTAAAGAGGCCATCTTGAGGCAACAAGCTTACGAGAAAAGTATATAAATAGTGTATCAGTATATTTGTTATGATGAGAAGGTGTAGAAGTAAAATAACGTTAGTATTGAAGGATGAATCGACCTCCAGATTCAGAAAGACATGATATTGCTTCGAACATAAAGAACTCAGTTGTCAAGAGAGTTTTTTAACCCTTGAGATTGCCTCACTGTTTTCATGCTAAGAAATTGAGGAAAGTGCCGTCTCCAATATGATATCGGTTCTTATACTGACTTCACCATTGGACCTACACTGTCATCTAAATAATAAATGCATATTTGTTTTTTTTGAGATTTATTATATACAAGATGATCAACAATAAAAAACGCTTCATAAAATCTTTACTCTAACTCACAATATCTAAGCAATATCTCCTGTTGCACCTTTAACAATTTTTGGATCTAGATATTTTTCAAATGCTTCATTTCTTTCTTTGAAAGGTCTTGGACCTAATAAGTCAATCATGTCATTTCTAGTTAGGACTTCTTTCTTTAATAACAATTGTGCAACTTTTTCCACATCTTCGGCTTTGTCTTCTAATAAAGTACGACATCTATGAGCACAATCATTAACAATTCTCTGAACCTCCTCATCAATTAAAGTTCCAGTTTCTTCACTGAAAGGTTTGGTTAAGTCAGAATCATTTTTACGCTCATAGGATAAAGGACCAATCTTTTCAGACATACCTAGTTTGGTAACCATATTATTTGCAATATTAGTAACTTTTTTGAAATCATCACTGGCACCAGAAGTGACAGAATCAAAATGTAGTTCTTCACTAATACGGCCCCCTAACGCCATTGTCATACGATCATTTAGTTGATCAACACTTAACAAATAGATATCAGGTGGTAGATATTGAGCATAACCTAAAGCGCCTTGGCCTCTTGGAATGATAGAAACTTTTAATAGAGGATCAGCAAACTCTAGATACCAGCCGCAAATAGCATGACCTGCTTCATGGTATGCAACAACCTTTTTCTCTTGTGGAGATAATAACTTGGATTTCTTTTCTAAACCTGCAATAACTCTCTCAATGGCTTGTTCGAAATGCTTCAAAGACACAACTGAATCGTTATATCTAGCAGCAATTAATGCTGCCTCATTGACAACATTTGCAATATCAGCCCCTGAAAATCCTGGGGTCAATGCTGCTAATTTTCCTGATAATTCAGCAAATTGCTCACTATCTTTTGAAATATCTAGAGTGATCTTTCTCAGATGAACTTGATAAATTTCTTTACGTCCTTCCAACTCAGGTTTATCAATTTGTATATGCCTATCGAATCTTCCGGGTCTCATTAAAGCTTGATCTAAAACATCAGATCTGTTTGTACCTGCCAAAACGACAACATGATCTGAGGACTGAAATCCATCCATTTCCACTAATAGCTGATTTAAGGTGGTTTCTCTTTCATCATTAGCACCACTGAAATTACCCTTAGTACGTGCCTTACCAATCGCATCAATCTCATCAACAAATACAATCGATGGTGCATTTTCTCTTGCAGTTTTGAATAAGTCACGAACTCTTGATGCACCAACCCCAACAAACATCTCAACAAATTCAGAACCCGAAACAGAATAAAAGGGAACACCGGCTTCACCAGCAGTTGCTTTAGCTAATAAGGTTTTACCAGTACCAGGAGGGCCTGATAGAATAGCACCTCTTGGGATTTTCCCTCCTAATTTTTCGTACTTTTCAGGATTTTTCAAAAATGATACAAATTCCATAACTTCTTCCTTAGCTTCAGCCATACCAGCAACATCTCTGAATTTTACCTTAACATCAGTTTCTTGATTGAATTTCTTGGCCTTAGATTTCCCAACACCAAAAATTCCACCAGAGCCACCAGCACCTTGCGTGGATCTTCTTGTAATCCAAAACAGTCCACCAATCATCAATAAGGTTGGTAAAAATTGAAATAAAGTTCTAAAGAAGTGACCTTCTTGAAGATAGTTCACAGGAATTCTGAAGTCTGGTTGGATGTTATTTTGATCTTGAGCTTTTGCTAGCTTATGTTCAAAGTTATCAATTGAACCTATTGTAAAATAGTAGTAATCACTACCCAGAGACTGACGACCATTATCATTCAAGACAACACGCACTAAACTTTTGTTCACTACGTTTAATTTTTCAACAAATCCTTTATCTAGAAATTTTGTTCTGAATTCCTGCCATGTAATTTCGTGAGAGCCTTCAGAAGTGGTCAATGAATACGCAAAATAGGTGACAACCAGAAAGAACAATAGGATCTCTAATGGATCAATTCTAAAAGCATAAACTCTATTATTTGGGTCACTTGTGTCTCTGATGAATCTTTTACCATTTTTTTTCAGTAATTCATCTTCAGCTTCTTTTATACGTTCTTGATTCTTTTTCTCCCAGTTCGTCTGATTCTTTTCTTTGATTTGTTCTTCTTTACTTTCAGATATTTTGGAGAATATAGAACCTTCATTGGAATCTAAACTCAACTCTTCCTTTTGAACAAATTCTAGCAAGTCTTGAAATAATTCTCTTTTTGCCAAAGTTTTCTTATCTGTGGACTCCTTTGTACTATCTAAGTAGTATTGTATGAAATCCTCGAACTTAGCGCCTTTTCTAATCAATTCTGAGAGTTCCGACTGAACTTCTTGTATATTAATCTCTGATGATAATAATACTTGCAAGAATAATTTAGTTTTAGCAGCCTTGATTTCGTCCGACTCATTTGTATTCTCGTTGAGGATCTTAGTGAATTTCGAGTAGTTAAACTCACCATCTGAATTTATGAAATTACCGATCTTGGATTGATGGAAGTGTCGTCTAGAATAGAGAATAGAAGCTATTTGCGGAGCCAGTCTTACACTAGAATGACCGCAATTTGATCTCAGCAACCTCGACGAATTCCTCAACAGAGAAAGCTTCGACTTGAGCATTATTTATAAAACAAGCAGCACTAGACCGGTATGATGAAACACAACTAATAACAAGTCAATACCGTCTACGATATCTGTATTTGCCATCGTCCATAAATTCAAAGACCTAGTTTTAGCGTTTTCGGGGACAAACGATTACATCATCATGATTACATAACATTTACATAATCATTATCACTATCATGTGATTCAAAGGACGTCCCCGTACCAACTCACATATACCCGATGGAAAAGTACTAAAAAAATTTTTATATGCCAAATATTGCTATGCAGAGTCTGAGAGAGTTGTAATTTTAACTGGATCACAAGTTATATTATAAGGCCAGCTCCCATTGTCAATTGAGACTTGCGTTGCTTGTTTTTCAGGGTACCACTCCGGAATTTTCCCGTTGCCCTTCATAGTTAATCCCCATTCTCCTCTTTTTTTTTGTGGATATATATATTTTTTTTGCATACAGTTCCACGGTTATTGTTCCCCTCCTAGGCTGATGACTATCAGCTTTTTAATTTAATTTATAAGCCATCGTTTTATATAAAGCTTACAGATAGTTCCTGTTTTGAGTTTATTGTTCGCTTGTTGTGTGCGTGGACAGTTGCAGTTGTGAAACTAGTTGTGTGATACAAGATGATTAGAAGTTGGCTGCCAAAGAGACTGATGGCGTCACTGTCAAAGTCTACAAGTACTACAAGTCGTCCTACAGATATCTTCAAGCACCCAATCAATGCTGAAACCAAATCTTTCTGGAACCACATTCCCTTAGCACCACCAGATCCTATTCTTGGTATCACGGAGGAGTATGCTAAAGATACCAATGTGAACAAAATTAATCTTAGTGTTGGTGCGTACAGAGACGAGAATGGCGAACCGTACGTTCTTCCTTCAATTCATATGGCTAGCTCTATCTTGTATCAGAGCGAATCAAATAAGGAGTATACTGGAATCAACGGGTCCCAATCTTACAATAGACTTGTTAAGGAATTTTTATTTGGTTCGTTCAAGGTTGGTTCTCAGTTCATTGAGCAGGACCGTATCTCTATTTCCCAGTCTTTATCAGGAACTGGTGCGTTGAAGCTAGCTTCTGAGTTTATCCGTCGGTGGTCTCCATATCGTTCGAATGCTATCTACGTTCCGAACCCTACGTGGTCCAATCACATCAATATCTTTGAAGGATCTTCTCTTGAGCCAAGATACTACACTTACTTTAACCCTGAGAACAACTCTCTTAATAGGGATCAATTATTGAAAGATTTAGAGAATGCCCAAGCCGGGTCTTGTGTTTTGCTACATGCATGTTGCCATAATCCTACAGGTTTGGATCCAACTGTTGAAGATTGGGAAAAAATTGCAGATGTTTTAATCAAACAGAATCTAATTCCTGTTCTAGACATCGCTTATCAAGGTTTTCAAACCGGTAATTTGTATAAAGACTTGTACCCATTGGAGCTAATCCTATCAAAAATTGATCAGGGGCTATTGCCAACTGCATTCATCTGCCAATCATTTGCCAAAAATATGGGACTCTATGGTGAACGTATTGGATCAATCTCAATAATCACACCAGATTCGGAAACTAGAAAGATCGTTGACTCCCAAATGAAAAAAACCATTAGATCATTGTACTCCTCACCATCAATTCATGGCTCAAAACTAGTTGAAATTGTTCTCTCAAATCAAGATATTTTCCTGCAATGGGAAAAAGATGTTTCCTCAATGTCAAATCGTATCATAAAAATGAGAAAGGCTTTATATGACTTACTGTTAAAGAAAAACCCAAGTTCTAATTGGGAACATCTCATCAACCAACATGGTATGTTCTGCTACACCGGCTTGAACAAACAACAAATGGTGAAATTGAAAACAGATTATAGCATTTATGCTACTTTGGATGGTAGATTCTCTATCAGTGGTATAAATGAGGGAAATGTTGAGTATTTGGCTACTGCAATCGATGAGATCACAAGGTGAATTTCACATGGGCAAAAGCAAAAAACTTATTTATTAATATTCTATTTATTTTGTATACTACTTACTGTCTAATCAACTAACCACTGATTAGATCTTGAAGAACGTTTGTAGCACTTTCTTTCCCAAGCCCTAATCCTTCACATTAAATACCCTCTTTGTTTTAAAGAGAGTCTTTTGGTGTTTGGCTGTATACAAATCTCCATAGTAACATGAAAAAGAACAAAAATAGTAAACAAAACAATTAAAAAAAGTGGAGAGCACGTGATC
The DNA here is from genome assembly GCA_003706765.3 of Xingzhongia hampshirensis. Taxonomy (NCBI): domain Eukaryota; kingdom Fungi; phylum Ascomycota; class Saccharomycetes; order Phaffomycetales; family Wickerhamomycetaceae; genus Xingzhongia; species Xingzhongia hampshirensis. The sequence continues at coordinate 1,171,334 of PPXL03000003.1, read as the reverse complement.
ACCACAAAAACAATCACATGACCCTTCAACGAAATTAAATGATCATTGGAACGAGAATTCTTTAACCATTTTCCCCCTTTCTCCCCAAAAAAAAACACACTTGTTCCATCATCAGTGATAGCTTATTAATGTCTCTAGAAATCACCACAGTCCCAACCACGGCCTTCAGTGACCAAAAGCCAGGAACTTCAGGGCTTCGTAAAAAAGTTTCTGTGTTTCAGCAACCAAGTTACACTGAAAATTTCATTCAATCGATTTTAGACTCTATCCCAGAAGGATCTAAAGGCTCTACTTTAGTCATTGGAGGTGATGGTCGTTATTATAATGATGTGGTAATCCAATTGATTGCCAAAATTGGTGCTGCTAATGGTGTCAAGAAGTTGATTATTGGTGAAAATGGATTGTTATCCACTCCTGCCACTTCGCATATAATTAGAACTCATCCAGATGATCCAACTGGTGGTATTATCCTTACCGCTTCTCACAATCCGGGCGGTCCAAAGAACGATTTAGGAATCAAGTATAACTTAGCAAACGGTGGTCCAGCCCCGGAATCAGTAACAGATAGCATGTTTGCTAGATCTTTGAGTATAGAAAATTACAAAATCATCAAAGGCCTACCAGCCATTGCATTAGATACTATTGGTAAGTTCAGAGTTGGACCTTTGGAGATTGAAATCATAGATTCGACAAAGGCTTATGTTGAGTTTTTGAAGGAGATTTTCGACTTTGCACTGATTAAAAAGTTCATCAAGGTACAAGAACCAAAAGGATTCAAAGTTTTATTTGACGCATTGAATGGTATCACCGGGCCTTATGGACAGGCTCTTTTCATTGATGAATTAGGACTACCATCATCTTCTATTCAGAACGCCATTCCTAAACCAGATTTTGGCGGATTACACCCGGATCCAAATTTAACCTACGCAACCACTTTAGTTAATAGAGTTGACGAGGAAAATATTGCCTTTGGAGCTGCATCTGATGGGGATGGTGATAGAAACATGATTTATGGAGCTGGAACTTTTGTTTCACCAGGTGATTCCGTTGCTATAATTGCTGAATATGCTGAATATATCCCATATTTCAAGAAGCAAGGTGTTTACGGATTGGCAAGATCAATGCCAACATCAAAAGCTTTGGATCTTGTTGCCAAAAGTAAAGGTTTGAGTATCTATGAGGTTCCAACTGGCTGGAAGTTTTTCTGTGCACTTTTTGATGCAAAGAAATTATCCATTTGTGGTGAAGAAAGTTTTGGTACTGGTTCTAATCATGTCAGAGAAAAAGACGGCCTTTGGGCTATCATTGCTTGGTTGAATGTTTTGGCTGCTTACAGTGAACTGAATCCAAATGATGAAGTTTCAATCAAAGTTGTCCAAGATAAATTTTGGGAAAAGTATGGAAGAGTATTTTTCACTAGATTTGATTTTGAAAAAGTCTCAAGTGAAAGTGCAAACAAATTAGTTTCAAAGTTTAAAGCTTTTGCGGAATCAGAAAATGCCAAAGGTTCCAAATTCAAAGGGAATATAACTTTCACTGAAGTTGGTGATTTCTCCTATACAGACTTGGATGGATCAGTCTCCAAGCACCAAGGTCTTTACGCTGTTCTATCTAACGGATTGAGATTTGTAGTTAGATTGTCAGGTACTGGATCCTCTGGGGCTACTGTTAGATTATATCTTGAAAAATATTCAAGTGATAAATCTTCCTATCAATTATCAACTACTGAATACTTGAAGGAAGAAATCCAACAAGTTATTGATTATTTAGGTTTCAAAGAATTCTTAGGCAGAGACGTGCCTGATGTTATTACCTGATATTTATTATTGTATTTATTTCAATTATTGTTCTGCTTGTTTGGTTCTCTCTCGTTTATATATAAATATATACTTTTTTTGGATTTTTTTGTTGTTTGGTTTTCATTTTGTTGCTAGTTATCATTCATTCATTGCATTGCTGAGAATTCACTAAAAGTATTCAACACTAATATTAATCATATGAGACTGAAATCTGTAGTAATAGTAATTCTACTAAACTAACTTGTAGGATAAACCAATCAAGAAAAAAAAGACAAAAATAATGAAGGATGCGAGGTTCGAACTCGCGCGGAGAAACCTCCAACAGATCTTAAGTCTGCCGCCTTAGACCACTCGGCCAACCCTCCTGAATTAACGTGAAGTTTAAACGCGAAGATATACTTATATATCGATAACCGAAGTCTCGCTTTCCCTTACTACTGAAATTTCAGCAAAGAGAGAGGAATTCCACTAATAGAAGTACACACGCTTTATAATTGATTATTGATATGAAAATTGCCAATTTGTCTATCTTAATTTCTTATGCTTCGAATGGAATAATTGACTTTAATAATGCTATTACCCGTCTCATAGTCGGAAGTCCGGATTTTAGGCTTTTTTTTTATTATTACCATTACCATTTACACCTTGAAATGATAGGTAAAAGACGAGAAATAAAAGATCAAAGAGGAACATTTTCAAGTCAACCAAGACAGGAATATATAATACAGGTACATTGAAGGTTTAAAGGCAGAAAGAGAAACCAGAAATTACAGATTTTTTTACGCATTATGTCCATAGACTCTCCTCAAATACATAACCAATACTTTGGTAAACAAAACTATTACAACATTGACAATAACTTTCAGGAATTCACCGAGAGTGGCCATCATACGAACTCAAATGGTTCAACGCCAGTTCAGAATTCTGAGCCACAAAATTACGAAGAGTTTACGAACAATTTCACTTCAATTCCTGGTCTGACATTAAGCTTCCAAGAATCCAACACCAATAATCCTAATAATACAGCCACTAATATCACAACTAATGAGACCAATGAACCTACTGCACAATATACTGCTCCTCCAGCAGAACCTCAAAATGAACAGCCCTTCTATGTGAATGCCAAACAATATCATCGTATTCTTAAAAGAAGAATAGCAAGAGCAAAATTAGAAGAGAGTTTGAAAGTTGCAAGAGGTAGAAGACCTTATTTACATGAATCTAGACACAAACATGCAATGAGAAGACCAAGGGGTCAAGGTGGTAGATTTCTAACTGCAGCTGAGATCGCAGAGAGAGATCGTCAAGAGCGTGAAAAGGAAGCTCAAGGTAAATCTGACACAAATACAACAACATCTACTACCGAATCCTCTCAAGATTTGTCTAAACAACAAGTCTAGTACAAGCAAAATCCTATTAACCAAACTCCCTGTTTTTATTTTTGACAAAATTTGCTCTTATACTATGCGCTTGACTAATTCATTAACGAATGAATGCTTTTTAACGATATTTTTGATGAATTAAAAGAAAAATTCTAACGGTGAAATTGAAAATAAAAATACAAACGAAAAGATGACAAGGATCACTGTAGCTTCTACGAGTACGGTAATTATGAACTTTGGTATTGAATCAAATAAGACACTTAATAATGAGAGACACGTTTAGAATCCCAGCTGAGCTAGATTTTGAGCGGCTTCTTGACTTAATTCAGATTTTACTTGATTGATGAAACCTCCATTAGTTTGATCATTTAACTTTCTCAATTGATCCGCAAAATATAGTTTAGCTTGATCTAGCGTCAAATTACTAGGATCAAAGACTTTCTTGCTAATACTTGATAATCTCGAGTAATTCGAACCAAATGATGAAATCTCCTCCATTTCGAGCTCCATCATCTCATCTCGATCTGCAGTAATATCACGAATGGATTCTGATAAAGTTAGCTTAAGCAAAATATCCAATATTGGGACTAGCAATTTTTGGTATTCACCTTGTAAAAACTTTGAACTCAAGATTAGATTGCTTAAACCAATAATGACGAATTTCTTTTCTAGCAGGTTACCAATATTTGGGATTGATGGTATGAAAAACTGTTCAAAAACTGTACCAAATATCCCTGGTTGAACTTGTTCAAAAAATTCCAGAGAGTAACCAGTGGACTTAATTATTGTTAGCTTACTGACAAAAGAAATCAATCTTTTGACATATTTCTCAGTTCTAGAGTTTTGTAACCTTTGCAAAAGCAAAACTGCAATGTTCTTAGTAAAAGGATTCAGTTGTTCATCTGTGAAATTGATCAATATTGTCTCTAACAAATCAAATCCATGGTATTCATTTAATTTTGATGCAATTAACTTTTGAAAAACACCCAGCAAGGCAGTTATATCACTGAAACCAGAAGAATCCTTTACAATAATCGCCTGTAACAATCTGGTTACTGCTGGGATATTACCCTTCAATTCCCAAACAGATGGTGATAATAATGGCTGTATCAATTGTTTATAAGAGTCAGGTAATGCAGAATTTGCTGGAGATACTTCCAATAAGAAAGCTAGGATTTGGAAAACATAAGGCGCAAACTCTTGAACATCAGCGCCTAAAATCTCTAGAAATGGAGGGATCAAAACCTCAATCAATTGGGATAAATTTGATTGGTTATTGAACTTGATCAAAACAGCAACTGACTCAAAAGTATAGTGAGAGAATTTTGGATTTGAAGGATTTTTAGCAATGATTCCCACGATGAGTAAAAGATTTTTGATTAGTTCTGTAGCAATTGACGAAACTGAATCTTCTGAAATAATCAAAACTCTCATAAGAGTCTTCATTAGGAACTCGTTTTCAGCTAATTTTTCAGGAGAGTCTGTGTTTTTCAAAATTAGTTGAAATAGATTTGATAATAGATCTTGTGAAATGCCTTGCAAATCACTCTTATCAAACATCAACTTCTTATCACTATTTCTTATGGACAATATTCTTTCAATAGTAATAGATGCATATGTATACTGAACAAATTCAGTAGATTGTAAATGTTTGTTCAAGATTGGGAATGATTCCGATAATTGTTGTTTGGTTAGTTGATTTCTAAATATATATATATATTTGATAGCATCAACTTTAAGGATTGGATGAATTGATTCAGTCATTAAGTCAGAAACAATATTCTTAGCAAAAAAATCAACAACATCTAATAATATATTGGTAGATGAAACACCAGATTGGGTGATAGACCCCTTTGATGCTAATGCAGTAAAAAGATAGATAGCCAAATCTTTATATTTCCAACTTGAAGGATTCTTTGAGTACTCTTGTAGGTAATGATCGATATAATGTAATACGACCTGAGTAACCAAGCTCTCATTTTTAGTTTTCAATTCCCTTAGGAAATCAATAGAAGATCTTCTTCTTGTATCAGAGTCGGAACCTTCTAAATCTCTTCTAATATATTCGATTGGATCATCTTCAAATAATTCTTCATCTGATTCTCTTACAGTCAAGTTTGGAATCACTATTCTTTCAGTGATCTCTCTCAGTGCAGTTTCACTATTAAAAATCTCTGAATGCTTAGGTGTCTTGGCAATAGATGTCAAGAATGATAACAATTTACTAACTAGTAAATCATATTTTGGTTGTAGCCCAGTCCCAGTGAGTAGATTCCAAACGCTTTGAATAAATTGTGGAATCATTGAGTCAAATTCATCCTCATATCTTGTAGTATACAATTGAATTAATTCGCAAATTGAAGTTTTAACCTTACTGACAACATCAATCTCAGACTCTTCATCATTATCTTTCAGTAATGAATTGTCATAAATGAGATATTTGTGGATAATTGCCATAGATTCATTCATATGATCTTCAAAGAATTCAGGAATATCTTGACAATTAAGATCGAAATATATTTTAACCAACAACAATAGCACATCAAACAGAATCAACAATTGAGCCTTATTAGACTGGTTTTCATCAATATCGGAATCAACTTTTTGCAACAATTGTAAAAATGGTTCTGAGAATTTGGATAAAACTAATTTAATTTCAAGAAATAAGGCATCTGATCTAAACAATGGTCTCCATCTCTTGAAAATGGAATGAGCTACTGTCAAAACACCTTTGTTAGTCACCATGTCATTAGGACTCAGCTTATTCACTAAATCATCTATTAAGGTAGGCCATCTTTCAGGGAAATCACTATCTGCAATGATAGAAATAGCTTCACCAATTTGAATTTGTAAGTTGTTTGGCAATGATATCATCAATGGGATGATCTCTCCTTTAATCAATGCCGCATCTGGAGTTAAATAGTTGCCCTCTTCATCTACCCATTTCCTTTTGATATAGTTCTTGAAGAACAACGCACCAGCCAATCTTGTAGACGTTTGAAGGTTAGCAGAGGCGACAACATGGAGTAGTGTTAATGCAAATCCACTGGCAGTTTCCTGCGAGCGTAGATTCTGCTCAGCTTGTTTGGAAGTTGCTGGATTCAATGATTGGTCTAACAGGTAAGCAATAGACTCGAGATCAGACATGGTAAACAGCCAATGAAACTAGAGACTACCAGTTCTAAAGCCAGTTTCCAGACTTTTTCGTTGAATCGTGGAAATCAATTGAAAAAAAAAACTCGAATAGGTAAGAACCACATATTATTACCTAATGGGGTTAAATAAAAACAATAATATAGAAATTACATAAAAGCGTTAACAATCTATCAGCTATTTGACATCGGTTTTCACTACAAAATACAAAATTCTGAAAAGTTTGTGTAAAGAAAAACTAACCCACTAAATAGCTTAAGAAAAATGGAACAAAAGAGTATAAATAAAATAAAATAAGAGAATAAAAATAAAAATGAGACCTTGAACAAAACCTGACTATCTTCCTAATACCATCAAATACCTTTAAGAACCACAACCTAATACCAATATCCAAAAGTAACCAACAAAAATGAAATACTGATTACACTCAATGCAAGATCTTTAGTCAAGAATTAAGCGGAATTGCCAATAGCGAGTAAAGTACTGAATGTTAAACCTGCACCTATAACACAACCAGCCAATCCAGCTTTAAGATGGGACTTGATTGAACAACTATTGCTTGATCTTGTTATTTCTGGAGCTTCAACTTTGGTTTTCTTGAATGAAGGAACTACAGCCTCATCTTGATTGTAGTCCTCATGGCCTCTTTTAGATCCGGAGGCAAAACTACTACCAATCAGTTCATACTGTTCGGATTCAGAATCAAAAGCCACAGCTTTCTTACTAGCAGGGTGTGCATTGGTGATATCAAAGGAGTACTTGATACTTGGTTCGCTTTGGTCAGCAGAGTTGATGCTAGTATCTGTATCATCATTTGGAATCGTTACCGGGTTTGATTGAGCCTCTTCAGTTCTATCATCATCATCATCAAGATCTAGGTCATCATCAAGATCTAGGTCATCATCAAAATCAAGATCATCATCAAGATCAATAGGCTCATCACTGCCGTATCCAGCTTCACTTTCATCGTCATCTGCGGAGCCTCGGTCAAAGGGTTTCTCATCATTTTCGATACTGTATACAGCTCTTTGTTCGATGTTATCATCCTCTTCATCATCTTCGTCATCATCATCTTCGTCATCATCATCTTCGTCGATATCCTCCACAGATTCGCTTCCAGTGCTTAACTTATCTCTTACTGAATGATTGAAATTAGGGAATGAAGCACGAATATCAACTCTTTTGAAACGAATACTATAGGTATCGATGGTGAATTCCAATAAGATTTTAACAAATTCTTTAGGTAGAGAAAGCCAATTTTCTGAATCATTGCCTGCCTCGGAAGACGAGGAGTATTTAATTGATGAGAAATTGACCAAGCCGATAATATCACCTTTGTGTAAAGTAACTCTTTGACCAGAAGGCACCAATTTTCCATTCCACATCGTTCCATGATGCGAATCTAAATCCTCCAAAACGCATCTAACACGACAGCCATCAACTTCTAACGAATACTCATCATCATCATCATCATCAGAATCAACGTCATAAACGGTAATCTGCGCGTGATTTTTGGATACAGTTCTTTCATCAAAGTACAATGAATCAGCAGCTTCAACCCTCTTAGAATTTATCTGGTGGGAAGCCCTGCCAATTACTTTGGTGAGGGCAACTTCATCGTCTCTTTCCCAATCAAAGGGGATTACTCTCTCTGTAAATTGGAAGCATGAACTCATTGCGTTGTGTTGTACTTCGGTTTTTCTATGGTTTCTAGTTCGCCTCCTAAACTGTTTCAAAGATGTGTGTACTTTTCTTATCAAATTTGTGGCAAAAATACGTAAGTAAATGACCCTAGAATAAAATGACAGAATAAAACGAGTTCGTGAAACACTGTTGATTCATCGGGGCAACGTAACGGACTGCGATGTGAAAAATAAAATGAATCAGTGCAATACACCAGGTATCTGCGAAAAGTGTCTTTTTATGAATGCTAGGGGCTTGGACCATTATTTACAATCATGCTTGTGCTAAGACTTAGAAGAGTGATTCCACTCATACGACACACGAGAAATGTATCAATAAATAGTGAACTTAGAAGTGCACTGACTAATGCTAAGGAGTTGCCAGTAGTAATCATCGGTGGTGGGCATGCTGGTTGTGAAGCCGCAGCTGGATCGGCTAGAGCAGGAGCTTCTACTTATCTTATTACACAGGACCTGAAGAAGATTGGAACCTGCTCTTGTAATCCTTCTATGGGTGGTGTTGGGAAGGGTACCTTACTTAGAGAAGTTGATGCTCTAGACGGTGTAGCGCCAAAAGTTACTGATAAGGCAGGTATTCAGTTCAAAGTGTTGAATAGTTCAAGAGGTCCTGCTGTATGGGGACCAAGAGCACAAATAGATAGAAAAATATACCTGGAAGAGATGCAAAAAGTGCTTTCAAATTATGAAAACTTGAACTTACTACAAGGGCAAGTGAAAGATATTATACTCGAAGAAGATATTATTAAAGGCTTAATATTAGAAGATGGTCGTATATATAAGACTTCTAAGGTTGTTATAACAACAGGTACGTTTCTTGGTGGAGAGATCCATATTGGCCTAGATGCTTATCCTGCTGGAAGAATTGGGGAGAAGGCAACTTTTGGAATATCTAAGACTTTGAAAGATGCAGGCTTCCAGCTTGGTCGTTTGAAGACTGGTACTCCACCGAGACTGTCTTCTAAAACTATTAACTATACGGGTCTAGACATCCAGTATGGCGACGATCCTCCACAAACAATGTCTTACATGAATGATGAAGTTTCTATAAAGAATCAGTTGGCTTGTCATGGTACTCAAACAGTACCCGAAATGCATGATTTGATTCGTCAAAACTTGGACAAATCCATTCACATCAGGGAAACTGTTAATGGCCCTAGGTATTGTCCCTCTTTGGAAAGCAAAGTGATCAGGTTTGCTTCGAAGGAGAATCACAGAATTTGGCTAGAACCTGAAGGGTTGGATAGTGATTTGGTATATCCAAACGGGATTTCCATGACAATGCCAGAAGATATTCAGGAGAAATTAGTAAGAATGATTCCAGGATGTGAGAATGTTACTATGGTCCAACCTGGCTATGGTGTTGAATATGATTATGTAGATCCAAGACAATTGCGTCAAACTTTAGAAACTAAATTGGTTAAGGGATTATTTCTTGCTGGTCAAATCAATGGAACAACTGGGTATGAAGAGGCAGCAGCTCAGGGATGTATTGCGGGGATAAATGCTGGCTTGAGTTATCTGGATAAAGAGCAACTAAAACTTTCAAGATCCGATGCATATTTGGGGGTTCTAATTGATGATTTGATCACAAAAGGTGTTGAAGAACCGTACAGAATGTTTACGTCACGATCAGAATTCAGAATCAGTGTCCGTTCAGATAATGCAGACCTAAGACTAACCGAAAAGGGCTATAGATTAGGGGTCGTAAAGCAAGATAGATGGGAAAGATTCTTCAAAGATGTGGAATTAATGAAGGATACAATTGATAAGATGAAAGATACATATTTAAGTTCTCATAAATGGAGTGATATTTTAGGTATTACCGTTGGTGTTGATAGTTCCAAGAAATCAGCTTACGATATGTTAAGATTCAATGGTGTTAATGGATCAATGGTTACATCAGCTCTAACAATGAACTTACCTCAAAGAGTTATACACAAAATTGAAATTGAAGGTAAATATTCTCCCTATGTTAGTAAGCAGCACCATTTCATTCAAGCATTCCAAAGTGATGAAAAGTTGTTTTTGCCTCTTAAATTTGATTACACCTCGATGCCTTCTTTATCATCAGAGTGTAAGGATATTTTGAACAGAGTTCAACCCGAAACTATTGGGCAAGCAAGAAGAATTCAAGGGATCACACCTGCATCAATCTTCGAATTATATAGGTTGGTGAAGACAAGACAACAAGAGATAAAAGATGAAAGAACAGTCTTTCAAGAACTAGTGATATAAAAAACGGAATGAACCATCGTTTTGATGACTCGTGATTTTACTCTGAGCATGTAAATAGAAATACAAATACAAATTCAATATAATGATAGTAGAGATTTCGACATAACATTATTTATTTTTCTAGTTTTGTTAAATTTCGCCTTATCTCGAGAACCTTTTCTAATGGCAGCATATCATCAGCCAGCTCCAGTAGCGATTCAGAACTATTTACCAACCTTTGTCGCTTCATCAACAGATAGATAGACTTTATATTTATTGTGTCTTTTGCCTTTGAATGAGAGGCATAAGCTTTCAAGTCATCAGACAGTTGATCAAAAAAACACTCTGTAATATCACCGACACAATCTAGGCTTTCCTTGCTTATAGGCTTGTTTGTAAATGATTGGGCATGATTAAAAACTGATTTGGATCGGAGTGGATTTGATGGAGCTCGTTTGGGAACATTGGGGTATATTCTAGAAGAAGAATCAACCCTTAGTTTGATTTTAGTGATAGGAGCCAATCGTGGAGACGAGTGAATTTCACCACGATGTTCAAATGGTCCTGAGAGAATCTGTGATATAGGTCCCATGTCCCTGCTGTCAGGCATGATTCCTTCTGGTATGGCAATATCAGAAAAAAGTGAAGATCTTAAGTGTAGGTCGGATTCTTGCTGGCGACCATTTTCAATATCATAATCATGGTCATGCTCAGAATGCATCTCATCCTCATTGTCCTCTTTAAGTATTCTCTCTTCATCTAGCTCAAAGTCACCTAGGTCGTCATCATTCTGGCTATAGGTCAGATTATTCGACAGCTCGTTTCCATGTTGGTCCCTATTTCTCTCAAGATTTTCTCTCTCTCTAGCCAAAGCTCTTGATAATACTCTGAGCACATTTTGAGGAGTTGTACTTAATCTATGACGACGTGGAGTAACCAAGTTTGCAGATACAATAGTAGCCCTTCTTCTTCTTGGAGTTCTGACTGGAGTCTTTGATCTCCTACGTGAATGAGGAGTTGCAGATCTGCTTACTATTGCAGACCTCTCTGGTGTACTTCTCAACATCCTGGCCAACTGAGAAACAATTCCTCCAGAGAAAACTCGGACCACTATTTATCGCTTTACTTTATTTGTTTTGATTTTCGGTACTATTCGCGAAGCGGTTGTGTGCTTCTTTGGTTAGAACCGCATGCATCGAGAATTTTTTTTATATTTGACACTTTCTTCACATGAAAATTTATCTATTTTATTGCTTGGACTTACTGATAAGGGGTACCGTTATTTGCACGGTTATCAGGTACTAGAATGAGCTTTAATGGTGATGATTTGGACGATGGCTTAGATTACCAAGTGGAATCAGGAGAAGAGGCTCCAGCTGTGGAGATTCAAGAAGATGAATCTGAAGATGAAGTAGTCCTTCATGAGGAAGTCTCTAGCTCCAAGAGAAAACCAACATCTAGCGAAGAAGTATCATCCAAAAAGAGAAAGAAGACTACTGACAAGCTCAAAGAGAAAAAAAGACTCAAGATGGAGCAAGATCTGGAGAAAAAGAAAGCACTTCCATTATTAGACTCCACTGAGTTGAGTCAGTATTTCACTCAACTCCTAACTAAAAGCAACAAAGATGCTACTCAACTGGATTATTTCAAAAGAGCGGATTTTGTTGATGCTTCAAATTACAAAGAGAAAAGATCGTTAGATAACTTCAAGGACTTCACCGATAAATATAATAAAGGCTTGACAATAATTCTATCAATTAATAGAGTTAGAATTGGAGATTTATTCAAGGCATTGGGACCAAAGGCAAAAGCTTTAAAGGTTGGAAAAGGTTATGAATTCAACATGAGAGCTGATACCAAGTATGTTATTGGTACTGTTGAAAGAGTTTTGAACTTGGATTTAACCCAATATCAAATAAAATCAATCATATTAGATGCTTCTTATCAAGATCAGAAAACTCATTCTATCTTAGATGAGCCAAAATTAACAACATTATTAAAAAAATACGAAGGAACGAAGGTAATATTGTATTAAGCAAATATTTCATAGCTCATATTAATTAATTACATTCTTCAATATAAATAACACATTCATTAGTAGCTTATCACCACACTAAAACAAACAAACACAAAATATAGGAAAGTAACTGAAAGTACCCAGTGGATTCAAAAATCGAAAAAAAATCATCACAGGTTCATCATTAGAATCCTTCCAGGGCTTTAATAGCTTTATTTAACCTTTTAACACTTTCATCATGCCTTTCAGAATCAATTATCATATCAGCTGTCAATCTGGATAAAGAATCAACCAGTCTTTCTAATAATTGCTTATCTGTCGCCTCCATACCAATGTTTTGGAATTCTTGTCCAATAATGGTACCTTCAGTAACCTGTAATAACTGAACCAAAGTATCATAATTGAAGTGCCCCTTTTTCATCCCAGCAGATTTTCTCTTTTTCTTTTTAGAAGCTTTTTTCTTTAGATTTCTTTCAGTTTTATCTTCATCTTCTGTTATGAACCCATCGTCTATTTGAGTTGAAGCAACTCTATGCTCTGGAAGAGGTGGTGGTGGTAAAGGTCTTGGGTCCCTAGATTGGCTTGAGGGTTCAGAATCATTCTTCTCAAGACTTGGTTTGAATTCCGACTTTCCTTGAATGAGGGGCTTGGAGGGCATCTGATCATCTAATTCTTGCATTAAGTTGTCCAGATTTCTGATTTCCATGGATTTGGTCCTTCTTGAGAATTCTGTATCACTCCAGTCATTTGCTGAATTTGAAATTCCCACTGAGCTAACAGGTCTTCTCGGTGATCTTGAAGGAATAGAAGGATCAACCGCAGTGAGAAACATTCTTTCGGAACTTTCTGCGATGCTTTGCTCCTTTTTGGTGTTCAAGGGTCCAACGTCAAAATCAAAGGAGTCGAGAGATCCCTTACGTCCATCAATGATTACCTTTTCTTTTGGAACTCCAAGACTTTCATCTAATTGGAAGTCTTTACCACTATATGAAGACTCTGGATATTTAGAAGATCCACTTCCACTTGGATTGCTTGACTCGTAAGATAAAACGCTCTCTTTTTTCTGATGAGTTAAATCAACAGAGGTTTGTTTTCTTGAGTTCTTGGAATCAGATCTACTAATTCTAACGACTGATCGTTTTTTAGCTAAAGTCAAATCTTTCGGTGTCTCTGGCTCCTCTGGCTCAACAACATAAGCAACCTGGTTCACTTCATGGATACTTGCAGCATATTCAGAGATCATAGACCTTCTATTGATCGTTGGACTGAGTGGAGCAGCTGCGGTATTATCTCTGACAGGGACTTCTTCATCACGAACTAGGATTGAAGATGAAGCCTTCTCAAAAGCAAATTTTTCCTTCTCTTGTGTAGCTTGCTCCTGATCTGTGTATTCTTGTGCAGGATGATTGATTTTAGGGACCTGAGTGGACAATGATGCATCTCGAACAACTGATAAGCTTTGGTCAGATTTTGACTTGTTCACAATGAAATCATCTGCATCAATATAGTCATCTTCATTAGTAGTGGTTGTCTGCGTGTTATCATCAGAACTGTTTTGGTTATAAGTCTCCAACATGTTTGTGAGCCTAGATCGATCAGCTTTGGCATCTTCCTCCAAATTCTTGAAGGAGTCGGAATTTCTAGATTTCTTTAATAAGTTCGAAGTGGTAGACGAGAACGAGCTCCGAGAAGAATGCATAGCTTCTAGAGCGTTACTCATTGTGAAATCAGTTATTCTCAAAGATTCAAGCTATAATTTGAAGAGTTCAACAGACAAAATATTGGTCTTCACAGAAAAATCAAGTTTGGGAATTTCATATAATTTAACCCGAATCGGGAAAAATCAAAACATTGATCAGGGCCACGACTATGACACTTGAGTAGAACAATAAGAGTCCAAGATCTACAAGTTAGAAGAAAATAACAATTTTGGTTTGAATGTTCTTGATAAGATTCAGATAAGTTGAGTTTATAGCCTGAATTTGAGATTATTGAGATGTAAATTTGACTTTGGAATTCTTGATCGAGTTCAGTTCCACCATATTGTTCAACTATGTAAGAGTGAAATCATATAACTCACTCTACAGTTGTGATCCAGTTAGTACTTTATGGGCAGGTATATTATAATTCGATTTTTAGTATTTAATAAGAAGAGAAGAAACAAAGCAGAACACCCATAATGCAATGAGCCAATAACAACCAGTTTCAGGCTTCATCTTTCGGCCCTGTTTGGTTTTCATTAGTTAACTGATTGGCATCTTTGATTTCATAAAGTCCTACCGTTTCATCCACAGTTTCCAAGGATAACCCAGAATTCAAAATCTTCTCAAAATCAGAATGCGGTAGCTTCCAATCTAACTTTTTACATAAAAAACTAGCAACTTGATCACAATAGCCCAAGAAACTAACGTCAAACTCAGCATGACTTATATCATCTTTATTGATCAATATTTGCGGCACATTTTCTGGAACCATATTCACGATATTACTTACAGGCGCAACCTTCAATGAAGTTCCTATACAAAGTAGCAAATCACAGCTTTTAGTATCTTCTTCTAGGTGATCATAAAACTTCTTTGGTAGATCTTCCCCAAAGAACGTAATATCTGGCTTCATTACACCATAGTCTCTTGGTTCACCTTTACTCCTTCTTTTCTCAATGCAGTGTGGACATATAGGGATTTGCTTTAGTCTAATTGCTTTGAAGATCTTGGAACCAGCAACTTTCCATTTGCAGGTTCGACAAGTAGCATAGGCAAATGATCCATGACATTGAATAAATTGATCCTCTGGAATGCCAGCAACAGCTTCTAGGTTATCGATGTTTTGTGTATAATTTCTTAAAAGTTTCCCGTCATCGCTTAACTTCTTTATGAAGGCATGTAAGGGTGTAAACTTATCTTCTGGTGGTAGAACCATATGAGCCACCTGGTAAAATATTTCAGGGTCAGCACTAAAAGTCTCCAAATCAAAAACTTCTTGAGGGTCGCTTAGACCCAAGTCTTGAACCTGATTATAAATACCCTTTGAAGATCTAAAGTCTGGTATACCTAAGCTGGTTGATATTCCTGCCCCGGTCAAAACAATAATTTTCTTAGCCTTTCGGATCTCTTCTAATGCCTTTTCGACAGTATTCAGGCCTTCAATTCTTCCACGCATATACATTACTTTGTTCATTGCTTTTTGAAGTAGACGAACGATCTTCATTAAATTTTTTTCGTCATCGATGTCATCATTAAATTGGAATTGAAAGAAGCCCAGTAGGACAACGACGTATAGGATATCACTTCCTCTTGGATTGTCTGGCAAGTATTTGTCAAGAAATTTCACCATACCTTCTTTCTTGAGAAAGGCTTTAGCAGCACTTGATTCTTCTTTTGTCACTGGAGGTAAAACCCATTTTCCATCAACTTTTCTGATCTTCTGTGGACGTACCTTTTGGTCATCGCTGCTATTAGAGGACTGGGAGCTTGGAAATGGAGGATGTGTTAAAGCTGACGATGAGTCTGGAAGCACATGTGTCTCAGTAGCACTGAACGGACGCTTCTGTGACATCGGTATAGTTTCTCTTTCTAGCGACTGACCGTGTTGAATGGTGAGCGACCAAGAGTATCAGGGTAAAAGGTTAGATTTTTTCTCAGAAAAAACGTTCACTTGTAAACAAAGTAGTGGCCAAAAAGTCCTTAAGGTCCTTAAGAATTGAGTAGACAAGGGATAACAGAACAAGGGTTCCAACAAAACAGGATTTTGCCTTTTTCCTAGCTTTTGTTATGTCAAAATTTGGGCTAAACCTGAATTTTTGTTGTCAGCTTCAGATTTTTATTAGGAGGTGTTTGGATGTTAGATCAGCCAGTGCGAGGAGTGCAGTTGGAAGTTGAGCCTGTCAGTAAAGTAGGTCCTTGAAGGAGCTTGAAAGTTTCAACCAGAGAATCTATAACGCCATAGGAGATGTATGAGGAATTGTTTTCAATATGGGGAGAATGGAAGACAAGATCCAACTCTTTCAGATTAGATAACCATTTTTGTGTTACCCTGTTTTCAAATGTTAAGTAAAAAAAATGAATTAGTGAAAAATTGTTAGATCAATTGGAAAAGAGAGCTTACTCGTTTTGAGCTTGGTATTCCCCTTTAGAATAATGTCCTCCAACAGAGCTGTGAGACTACCTAAGCTTGAAAGGCTTCGTGTGAAAAACACATCCGTGGAACAGGCTGCTTCTCCTTGTATTGTCCTAATGTCCTCTCTACTTAACTGTTGGTCTTCGAATGGTGAAGGATCTGCTGTTTGCCAACAGATCGAACAAGACTTGAAGAACTGCATGGAGACAAGGACGAAGACTATAGCCTCAAAATCTTCCATTAACTACCATACAAACCGTTTGTTTCCAAAGATAAATGGTAAACCGCACGATTGATTCGTCCCAATCACTAACGTACAATAATGAGTATCATGAAGTCCAATAGAAAAACGAAAAATGTCTTGCCCTAAACCATACAAAATGTACATATATACAAATTCACTTCTCTATTTAAATACAGGACATACGTTTATCACTTGTAGTGCTCTTTGAATATCGAGAGAGAATTTTACACTAAAAGTAGTTCTATGGTACTAATTAACATGCATTTTTTGTATATAGATTAAACTCTATATTGGTTTAGTTTGAACGCTGGAGGTTGTTTCAATGCAAATTGAGGTCTTTCTATAACTAAAAGGCTTTCGTCACTTAACTTCTCAGAGAATAAGATAGATTTATAATTATGAATGATTCCATATCCAAGTCCATCCTTATCATTTTTGATACTAAGACGTTCGGCAAAATTGGTGTCAACATCCATAGCATCTTCATCTTCGTCCTCTTCATCATCTTCCTCATCAATTTCAAAGTCACTGTGGCCAATCAAACTACCATTTCTTGAATGCTTTTTGAATTGCCTCTTCGTTACTTGAATGTTTAAATCCAGGTTGAAATAAGAGAGCCAATTTGACCCATAGAACCACATCAAGTTGCAATCAAAAAAGATTCCTAATGGACTTTCGTTCAAATCTAAAAACTCTCTTGGTAAGAATTCGGAGTTAGTTTTCGACCAATTTGTTAAGTGTTTAGTTTTTAAGTCAAACTCATAGATCTTATTTTCATGAGTAATTATAACCAAAGTTTCATGTGGTGATACAGCCATTCTATTAATATAACTTGAAAGTCTTAAAAATGGGGTAGATTTACCATCATCCTGATCTAAGTTGATGATATCAATAGCTGAACTTCTCGAAATCACCAGTTTTGAATGAGATATTGAAATATGATTGATATTTTCAACATATGGTAATTTAGATTTAGATCTTGGCAATTCAGAGAGATTGTATTCTTTTGATTCACCATTTTCTAAGTTGAACTTGTAAATCTCATTATCAGATGTAGTTAAAATCAAAGATTCATTTCCATGGAAACTTAGATTCTTAGATCCCAATGCGTTGATCATGGCGTGCTCGAATTTTGTAATTTTAAGCTTATCGCTAGATGATTTTGAACAAAGTTTGAATAATTTCGTAGTGGTTAATCTTCCGACAGCTAAGAAAGTCCCATCTTCAGATATAGCACACTTAGTAATATTTTCCTCATCTGCTAAGGCCAATTTTGAAACCAACTGAAATGAGGAGTTGTTAATCAATTTCCAAATTTTGACAGTTTGATCCTGCCATAATACAATTAGCTTTTGTTTCCTGTTTATAACCACATGTTCTTGTTGTGGTATTATACTTATCTTTCTGTATTGACCATCAGTGAATGATTTCAGCGAGCTCACAACTATATTCTTCTCAACACCAGCAGAGATTAAGAAATTAAAGTTTTTAGATTCAAACGACACCATTGATCTAATATCATTAGAATGAAACAATCTATTGGAGACATTTAGCCACTTTTCTTGTTTACTTATTTGGAATTTGAAAATCTTTCTGTCCACACCAGCAGTGAATACATTTTCATTATTTAAATCAGTACTCAAGGTTAATACATCAGCTTCATGAACATTAAAGCTTTGAGCTAAGGTAAAGTGATTGAAATCCCAGAATTTTACACACCCAGTAGAATCACCACTAACAATTTGATTCAAAACTGGTAAATATAACAGCGACCAAACTAGAGTACTTTCAGTTTTACTTTTATCAACTTTCATTGTAGCAATTAACCTTCTGCCTTTGGTTTCCCAAACTCTTAGTCTACCATCAGCACAGCCACCAATAACGTTTTCATCATCCTTCCAACATAAACTTAAAACTCTAGCATCTTGTCTTTGTAAAAAGGCGTAATGTTCGATGCTTCCTGTTCCTCCAGAAATATCCAAGATCACAACAGTACCATCGTCACATCCTACTGCTATTTTATCTTGCGATTGATTCTTGGCAACAGACCAGATAATTGCAGCATTACAATCAAACTCTTTCAAAACCAACCCCGTTTTCAAATCCCATTCAGTAATCTTAGTGGTACCACCAATACTAAAGAGCCTTAGTGCTTCATTATCTTTGGTACACCAGGTTAACCCCTCAATGCTTTGATCCTTTGCTCCATACATTGTAGTTTCATGGATCCATTTGTTCTTTGGGTTCCATATTTCTATATCACCATTATTCCTACCAACTGCAAGTCTTAAATCAGAAGAAGCAAACTTTGTGGTCGAAGGATGTGAAAATGCAAGTGAAGTTATCGTGTGTGGTGTATAATCCACAAATCTACAACGATGGACATCCATTTTCTCAATGCTCTTACTTGAGAGTATGAATAGACAGCTTAACATCTTGTTTTTGAAGCTCATCGCTTAAGAAAAAAAAAAATTTGTAAGATTTCTGGATTACATAATCGTAAAAGTCATTTTTGCCGAACTGTGCAAAGAAGTTAGTTAGCTGTTTTTGATACCATATCGTTGTCCGGGTGATCGCTTTGTTTTGGTTTGACTCAAAATCGAAAAGTAAACAAAACAAGTAAAATAAATAACTAAAACACTTTGCTCGAGTTTAGTTGTTAGAGAAGAAATAAAAAGAAATGGCTGCTGTTCTCAAACAATCACAGCAGATTGCTCATCAGCTTTCTGCACCAGAGCAGATTCAGGGCGCTTTGGCAAAGGTATTTCAGGAGTCTCAAGTCTCAGTCAATGCTCACAGAAAACAAGTCATTCTACTAAAAGCGATCCAACAAAGAGCAGTAAGTTTGGGATTCGAGGAAAGCTTTAACTATTATTTCTGTAAGCTCATAAACAAGGTTCTTGTAGTGAAAAGAACGGAGACAGCTGGTGACCTTATTGCAAAATTGGTTGCTAGTTTTATCATGAGTCTAGAGGTAGAATATGCCGGAAATAATGATAATCATCAGGAGGATGAGGAAGAGGAAGAAGAGACTGTCTTTTCGAGATTCGTTCATTATTTCATCCAGCATTTGCTAAGAGGTATTGAGAGCAAAGATAAGAATGTACGTTATAGGGTTGTCCAATTCTTAGGGTTTGCTATGGGTGGTTTAGGTGAAATCGATGATGAGTTGTACAGCTCTTTGTTATTCCAGTTGGATAAAAGACTCCATGACAAAGAGCCTAGTATTAGAATTAAGGCGCTTCATTGTATAGCAAGATTTCAAGAGTCTGAAGATGGGGACGAAGATGTGGATGAAGCTACTGGAAAATTACTAGTAGCAATTCAGAATGATTCAAGTGCGGAGGTGAGAAGGGCTGCCTTGTTGAACTTAGCTAAGAACAATCTAACAAAACACTACTTATTAGAAAGGGCCAAAGATACAAACTCTATTAACCGAAGATTGGTCTATTCTAGAATTATCAAGGAGATGGGCGATTTTAGAACAATCGACTCCAAAACTAGAGAGAAATTACTATCTTGGGGCCTTAAAGATCGTGAGGATTCTGTTCAAAAAGCATGTGTGAAAATGTTTGCTAAAGACTGGTTAGATACTTTGGATGGTGACTTGATTGAATTATTAGAAAGATTACATATCACGAAATCTGAAGTGGCAGAACTAGCAATGAAAAACTTTTTTGAATATAGAAAAGAAGTCACCTCAAGGATAAGTTTTCCTCCAGATTTGTGGTACAAGTTAACGCCTGAAATATCCTTTTTGGCTAGATCATTCTATGAACATTGTTATAACAATACGTTGAATGATCTGATAGATGTGAACTACCCGGAATCAGCTGAATTAGCCAAACTTCTATCTAAGTATTTGGATGAGAGGAAGAATTTGCACAATGTTGATGAAGCCGAAGATTTAGATTTTATTATCGAGCAATTATTAACTATTGGTGTCAATTATGATTTTAGCGATGAAATAGGTAGAAGAGCAATGTTACAGGTCGTTCGTTCATCCTTAACTAATGATAGGTTAACAGATAATTTAATCAAAGTCTCTTTGAAAAATTTGCGAAAATTATCCATTAGTGAAAGAGATTTTACCACAATGGTTACAGAAATAATTACAGACTTGAACGATGAAGAGGCGGAACCAAGTGAAGATACTATAATTCATTGTCTTTTGATCTGTAAAGCAATGTTATCACTAACAAATGAATCACTAAAAGATAATATTTTTGTTGATTCTTTGATTCAAACATTAATCAATCCTGCTGTGAAGAGCACCAAGCCACTGATAAGGGAATTAGGCACTGAAGCATTGGGCTTATGCTGTTTATTAGACATTCAGTTAGCAACTGACCAGTTATATTTATTTGGTTTATGCTTGTCGAGAGGCCACGAGGAATTACGTATAATTGCAATCAAAGCAATGTTTGATATTCTATCAATTCATGGCAATAAAGTTTTGGATGTTGAAGATGGTGTTGATTCTTTGTCATTACACAAATTGTTTTACAGAACTTTGAAGAATGATGAATTAGCAGAGTTGCAAGCATTATGCGCAGAAGGATTATGTAAATTATTTCTCTCTGACATCTTGACAGATGAAGAGCTATTTGAAACACTAGTACTAACTTATTATACTCCTTCCAACTCAAAAAATCAGAGCTTATTACAAGCATTTTCCTTCTGTTTACCAGTTTACTGCTTTTCTCATCCTCAACACCAAGAAAAGATGAGTAAAGTGGCTGCTGATGCCTTTTCAAGGTTATATGCTGCACATGCAGAGGCTGATGAGGATGAAGCTCAGGAAATGATTCCACCTCAAACTATTTTACAACAATTGACGCACTGGACTGATCCAACAAATGTTGTAAATCAGGATGCCAACGAAATCGCAAAATCCACTACACATTTGAACTTTGCAATTGACTTATTGCACTCTTTAAAAACTATGGAAAGTAAGAAATATAAGAAATTGGTTATAACAACTTTGCCTAAATTGGTGATTGGAGGAGATATTAAGAGTAATGATTTAGAAAGACTCCACTATGCTCTAGGTGAAACAGAAGAAAATTATATAGAGCTCGATACCATCTCTAAGAATGCATTCAATAAGATACTGGAAAAGGTAGCATCCTTATTGGAAGAGTCTAATGAAAAAGAGAAAGTGAATAAGGAAGATCAGGAATTTTCTGTAATACTGGAGGGTGGAGTAGAAGAACAAGATAATGAGGAAGATCTTGATGAAGAATATGAAAAAGAACAGAGCAGAATTATTGATGCAGTAAACGATGAAGATCAAAATGAAGGGGAGGATGCTGGTGTTAATGATGTGCTTGTAGAACTAGGAACTTCAAAATCTAGTATAGATGTCGAAGGCGATGTATCAATGGAGTAATACTCATGTTAATATTATGAAATAACGTAGCTTCTCGCCAAAAAGCTCACAGGACAATTTGTTGCTATAATGTACATTATATGTAACCCAATAAGTAAGCTCTACGTGTCTTGCTGAAACTGAACATACATTCTTTTATTATTACAAGAAAAGTAAAACGGTGGTCTATATTAAAGATGCATATTTCTAATGAATATCTGGTAACACTCTTGCTGCTTGAAACCAAATTCTTGCGGCAGCTCCAGAGCCAATCAAAGTTTTCACCAGTGGTTTATCTTTCAAATCTCCACCGCCTTCTTGAGCTCTTTCTTCTGGATTTGGATCAAATTTTTTTGTTGAGCCAAATTGTTCATTGTAGATATCCCAAATTGGCTGAGAGATTCTATGTGCTTCAAACATTTGGAAATATAAACCGTCATTTTTATCATAGTGATATTTTCTGAAATATTCCAAGTGTCTTCTAAACTCTCCTCTGATAGCATTTGAGGTTGACTGAGGAGCTTTTTCACCTACAGCTAACAAATAATCAGCCAAACCTTCAAACAACAACTGAATAAAATAAGAGGGATCTCTCCAAAATCTTCTATCAAATTCATTGTAATCTCTACAAAATAAAGATTTGTGTCTATTTGTAGCAGCAGCAGCTAATTCGTTTGAGTGATGTAGCCATGATTCCTCCTTTGAAAATTCATACAAAAGAGAAGTGGCACTCAAAGTAGTACCAGTATTGTAAGTCCACTTCATGCCATTTGGAGAATCGCTATTCTTGTCAATTCCGTCCAATATCAAATAATCATTATCCTTCAGATGGGATAATTGCCACTCCATAGTCTTTGCAGCGAAATCGATATATACCTTGGATTCATTTGGAATGAATTTTGCCAATCTCAAACATGCGAGAGCTACTTCACTGTTGGAAATTGCACTAATATAAGGCTTTGAACGATGCCATAAAACTCCACCCTTGACCTTGGCTTGAGAATCAGCATTCCAACCACCCATCAAGTAACGAACTAAGTCACGGCCAGCATCCAAATATTCCTTATTTCCTGTAACCTCATAAGCAGTAATGATAGCAGAAGCGACTTGGGCGTCATCATCGTAATAAATATCACTGTTTCCTTGGAAATTTTCCACAGCGCAATATCCATGAAACTCAGGACTTCTATAACGATACAAAGCCTTGATACAAGGATCAATCAACGGTCCTAATTCCTCAGGGTAGATTCTTGCGCCATCAACAACTGCCTGAGTGGCAACAGCTACAGACCAAACATTGAATTTGTTCTCATCACCGTAGGTTCCTGAACACTTTGGCTTTCCAGAGGTAAATGTACCTTTCTGTGGGTTCCAGAACTTTCCCCAGAAGTTTCGGACAACATTGTAGCCTTCAAGGTTTGGGTTCGATACAGGAGGATTGATCATATTCTCTTAGTTCAAATCGATCGATACTGCGTATATTGGAAGTGTATCTGATTTAGTCCGCAGTATCAGCACTTGCAAGGAAAGAGAGATTAGTACCTTTGCGGGAGATTTTATGTCAAAGTGAAATTGCTTGCGGCCACGTTTTTTACGTCATTAAAAAAAAAAATAATAACTCAGTCCATCCGAACACCAGAATTGAGTAGATGCTAATAAACACTATTCAACAATAACTTCGGTCTTTCTGCTATATAACTATTTATCATCCTTACATCAATGACAGAGATAAATAATCTGAAAGTAACGAAGGAAGTGCTGAAAAGGGTAGAAGAGCTCACACGAAGCGTGTACAAAGACCTTGCAACTGTAATTGAGAACCATAGGGAGATACAGAGATCAGCAGGCAGATTAGAGAAAAGTGTGAGTAATATTAAGTGATATCTCAACTTTCATCTACGGTCGTTTTCAAGTCAGATAAATGTATATTGTCACACAATTTTGCCGTTCAAATCTTGCTCTTCGAAACCTTCGTCATTCCAAAATTCACCAAGTTTGATGATGACACCGGTTACTGAAACGGATACCAAGAACACTTTGTTAAACCAGTTGTCTATCACGCCTATATCCAATTCAGTCATTAATAGTTCATTCAATTTCACCTCGAAATTCGAAGTTACATTTGATTTCAGGATTAATATTGTAGCCAACACGTAAATCCCCAATAATTCAGAGATTAATAAATTTTTGATAATTGAGACAGATTTTGATGATGTTTCTGTGTTTGACTGATTCAACTTGCTTAAATCAATTGGTATGAATTTGTAGAGATGTGTTAAAGTCAAGAAGACCCCATTGAAAGAACAAATGAACAATATACCAGATATTATAAAACTCAACTGATTCAATAAGAACTCCTCATCTTCTATCACGTAAACAAACTGGATTATGTGAAGTATAGTCAAAACCAATGGATCGGAATGACTTGTAGAAATTTCCTCGTTTGATCTGAGCAGTTGCAATGAATGGATCACCAAAACTTGAAAAATCTTAAAGAAACAATAAACTGAAATAACTCTTGTTATAATAGTCGATAGTACTGATCTCTTTTTAGTTTTGTCTATTAGGGACTGTTCAGTCGTTAAAGTTTTCATGTATAAATCGTTTTTCAGTTGTTTCAAAGAGCTTATTTCTGAGCTTATCTCTGTAGTTTCATTATTGAAGAATTGCAATGATTGTAAATCAATAAATGAGCTCTTCGGCTTGGGATTAAGTCTTTTGATATTTGAGTCTGATGAATTCTCCTGTTCTGATTCTTTTGCCTGAATCATATTTTCGGTGTTTTGCAAAGATTTTTCCAAAGTACTTAGTCTTATCTTGATTTCATCTTCACTGGCCTCTCCCTTTGATCTCATTTTTCTATATAAATAGTAATAGACGGTAGAGAACGAGCCAATCCCATTCAAAATGGCAATCAGCGTCACACCCAGAATACTGACTCTCTGTAAATAGTATGACATAAATCCGACATTCGGTATCACAGATAAGTCTGTGAATCTATAGAAATTTGAGACACCAATCAACCAAACAACTAGTATCGATAGAGTTGATATAACTTTCATCGAGTTGTTGCTTGATTTGAAGATCTTATTGAGCATTAAATAAATAGATAGCGTGGGTTGTAAAAAAATCAAGGAGATAATCATCACTAGAACGTTCATGTTCCAAAACCATTTGTCCCATTGGTTAATGACTTCCCTAGTTTGGATGAATTGAACTAGTATAAATTCTATAATCAAAACAATAGTTGTGATAGTCAATGTGAAGGTAATTCTTGCAAACCTCTTCAGTAATAAGACTAGTTGTGCTCCAGAATCTTCAACATCCTCCGTCGTTATTAATTTCAAAAAATTGGAAGAGGACTGCGTGGATAATAATGGCTTTACTTTGTTAGAGCTATGCACAGATTCAAATAGCTTGATCGCATGAAACCAGGTATAGCGATATGTATTGTATGCAATGAAGACTGCAGAGGGCAGAAAGAGAAGTAAAAAGGTGTACATGAGTTCACCTTTCCACGGGAAACTAGTGGGTCTTCAATCACATTCACATTAGCTCTAATACCCGTAATTAGTGATTTTTCTTTATTAGAAAGACTACAGTCATGTGACTGAAAAAGCCAAAAAAGCCCTAAAAAGGCCTAATTAAGCAAAATACTGTATATGGACATTCATGAAAACTAAAATCCCAAATATGGCAATTCCCTAATTAGGATATTTTCTATACCCCCAAAAAGGGAAATCAAATTGAAAAATCAACAATTAAATTCCATCTAAACAAAAAAACTTGAATCAAATCAGTACTGAAAGTGTGAAAGTAGAAGAAGTGAGCGCATAATGAGCATTCAAAGAGCACATTCTGTACGTGATACGCAATACACACGTCCTGCACGCCCTTTCTCCACAAACAACCCATTCAGAAACGCATCCTACGATTCCAACATTGGCGCGTCCTCAAGAGAAGGATTCCAAAATTGGGTACGCAATAACAGAAGTCAAGCGAGCTTCAGCAGTGATGATGAAGAAGGAGAGCTATTCAAGGCTCCACAGGCTGTAAGACCACAGGCTGCAAGAACCCATAGTGGGGGATCACAACATAGTGGCAATTTGTAAGTATATTTATAGAATATTTCTAGGTTGGTTTGTTATAGAGAAGGAACAAGAAAGTGAAAGATAAGATCAAACAAACATAAACATTAAAAAGTTATACGGGATCAAACCGCGTCTCGCAAATTAGCATAAGCACAGGACGAAGCTGCAATATTTACCGGTGTTTCATATCGGTATTTTCAAACCTTCTATTCTGTTTCCCATTCTATTGTCCTTAGAGTTCTGTTTGTTGATGGTCATTTCTGGTGTGCGCCGCAGTTCTGGAAGCAATGAAAACCACGATGAAACAAAATCCAAGACAGGATTCTGGAAGTTAGATATCCTCCTAAAAACTAAGTAGCTGTTATCTGTTGTCTATATTTGGTTATATCTACTGGATTTTACTCGCTCGTTTTTCGGTACTACTAGCATTGTATTTGCTCAAATTTTGGTTTGGTTCCATCTTATCGGCTGTGCTGTCCCTCCAGCTTGCTATTTTCATTACTCCCTAATAGACAGGGGGCACTGAACTTTTGATCCTCACTACTATTAACACTGCTTCTCTTTTGGAAAATACCCAAGCATTTCAATACTAACTACTAGCAGAAGAATGGCTCCTCCAAGACGTCCATCTTCAAATAACCCCTTCTCCGCAGAGTCCATCTCCGCCAACTCTACAGGGTCTGGCAATGAGGCTCCAACGTATAGCAACACTACCACAAAGGAGTACTACTCTTCAAATGAAAAATCAAGGAGACAACTCTCTGGAGATTTGCCACCATCTTATGAAGAGGCAGCCGGCCCAAAGAAATCTAAGAGTGATTATCCAAGAGAGAAATCTGAGCATAGAACAAGAGTAAACCACGAATGGCCTGGCGATGCAAACCCAAACGCAACTTCAAACAGTGTTGCTGCTGCTTACCGTTCGCGCTCACAACAGCATTCCTCAAAATCTCGCTCACAACGCCCATCTGAGAGATCTCATCGTGAAAAGGGAGAATCCACCTCAAAAAATAGTGATCGTGAACGTTCTCACCGCTCAAAGCATCACTCCAGTTCTAAGGAAACGTCAAGTGGCCACCGTTCTTCTTCCCGTAAAAAGGATGAAAAGCCTCCAAAGAATGTTGATACAATTGATAAATTAGATGTGACAGGCCTTTTTGGTGGTGCGTTCCATCATGATGGACCATTTGATGCTTGTACTCCACATCGTAACAAGAACCAAAAATCGGCTCCAGTATTAGCATTTCCTGCTGACGGCCCTAATAACTCGATTAGAGGTTCAGTTCCAGTGAGCAAAGATGCTACTTTGAAATACATCCAAGGACGTGAAGACGATGAGGATGAACTATACACAACGTCTGTCTCAGCAACTAACTATAATCGTGCGAATAATGGATCCCAAAATACTTTAGCTGCTGTTAAAAATGATGCCTCAATTACTCAATTTGATACCAATGTTAAAGCTATTCCTGTTCATGGTGAAACAACTCTTGGATTAGGCTCATCAACATTCTTGGATGGAGCACCAGCTGCACCAAGAACTGTTTATGAAGAAGCTCAAAGAAATGCAACTGGATTGAGTAGAAAGAAATCTTTGAGACAAAGATTCGGAAGTTCAAGCCAATCTCCTCCTTTAAGAAATGCAACAATAAATACAAATACAAATACCCTAAAATATGATGATGAGCCACTCAAACCAGATGGTGGAAATTCGTTATTGAAAAGAGTCAAGAGTTTAAAAGTTGGCAGAAGTAGATCATAGCTTTCCTTTGATTTGTTTTTTGGTTATTTTTTGATTTGATTTGTTGTTGATGATGCTACTTTTATAGCGAGTTGTTGCTTTATTTCGGACGGTATTGGTTATCCTTGAAATAGATTGTTGTATTCTAGTGTGGTTGTTTTTTAATGTTACTTTCATGTTACTTTTCTGTTTAAATTTTTTTTTTTGTGAAGAATGATTT
This sequence comes from Xingzhongia hampshirensis, assembly GCA_003706765.3. Taxonomy (NCBI): domain Eukaryota; kingdom Fungi; phylum Ascomycota; class Saccharomycetes; order Phaffomycetales; family Wickerhamomycetaceae; genus Xingzhongia; species Xingzhongia hampshirensis. Next base: position 1,143,283 of record PPXL03000003.1, on the reverse strand, counting down.
CACAATGGACGATGGGGAATAAAACAGTATTTGAGATCACGCGTTGTAGTACATTGAGAAAATTGAGCTCAATACAGAGAAGTGGTTCGTAATATATACGCATATTTTATTCTATTTACACTGTTGATCTATAATACCTTGAATTTTTTGTGATTTGGCTTATTTGGTAATCTGCTAATAATAGTTTCCCAATCCACACATCTCCACCACTGTTCAAGGTAGTTTTTTTTACCAAAAGTTCCGTAATCATACAACCAACATTTGGGGGATACATCTACTGCTAACAAAGGCTTGTACTCAACATTGTTGAACATGATCTCCTCTGCTTCTGAAAATGTCATGATTGAAGGCAATGAAGCTTTCAAGTTTTCTTCTTTTTCTAGATCACTTTGTAACTTTTTTGATAATTCTAATAACTCGCCAGATTTTATAGAATTTTTTGGAGTGCCAGAGTTATATGTGTTCAATATGAATAAGCTATCAAATAAGTCCGTATTTTTTTCATGGATGGTTTCTTTTGGCTTTCTTGCAACTAACCAAGTGAATCCATCTCCATTTATAGCCAATGCAGAATTGATTAGCAGTGTTTTGAATTCTAGGATAGAGCCAAATGATTCCTCAATTGACTGCATAAAGACTTCATTTGATTCATTGGATGGTGGGTAATTGTCAATTTGTTCAGATAGCGAGGGAGTTTTCAATAAAGATTCTTCTAATGAAGCCTTTGCTGGGATCGTAGTTTGTTCACCACGCGCAGAACCAATAGAGCTCATTGCAAATGTAATGTTGTTCAATAATGAAGCATTGTTAAAGATCTCTTTCTTAGTTGAAGAATTTGCATATTCATTAATTAGGTTATCTAAATTCATATCAGCTTTCAAAGATTGGTTAGATATTTCTTTATTCAAATTTTGCGAGTACAGTTCCGCCCTTTTATAGAAAGCATTTTGTAAACCCTGAGGTGAGAGAAATCCTGGGACTCCTGTGGATTTAAACTTTTCAAGTGTGGCCAATTGTGGTACAGTGTAAATGTCTTTATATGATTCAGTTGATTGGAATCTTGCCAGTTGGACTGGAAAATTTGGAAATTTTCTTATAGTTCTTAGCATAGTAAACCGACCCTTTCCAAAACAAAAAATCAGCAGCACAAATTCAGTAAGAACACTTTAGATTCAATTAGACAACCAAATGCGCAGAGTATCTCAAATATAGTTCTCGATGCCTATCCGTCAATGAGCGAGTGTGTGTTTTTTTTCACTAATTTTTCGAGGAATAGTTAGTGCTGGTAATTACTCAAGAATAAACCTGGGTTGATTTGTTCGGTTTGGAGGTGAATACCTTTGAAAAGTTAGCCAGCACAGAGTAAATATTACCTGCTGAAGATCAAAATGATGATTAAGATTCAAAGAATCATCCATAATAGTACAGTATGCTAATAAGAAGGGCTCGTCTATTGAATTCCAACTCAACTTCCCTAAAGAGCGAAAACATGCTGTTAATTACGCATGAACTATTCCCAGGGCGCTGTAACTCTGCCTAATTCAGAAGATTACCAAATTCAGTAATTGTTGGGATTTCTTATCAGCGCAAATCAAATTGGCTGCTTTTCCCATTAAAATGGGATTAATTAAAAATATTGATTTAACCTGATGCTGATTTGTATTTTCTTGTCAGTGATATTCATAAGTGATTATTGGTTTTGTTATAGAAAAGCCTCCAATGGATTGGGACAAACTGAGCTTCTCGAAGAAACCAGTGTCGCAGCTGCAAAATGTCAAAAGGCAAAGCGTTATATCAGCCAATATGCCGGAATCAAAAAGAAGCTCCACAAGCTCAAATGGATCAAATATACATAGTCATGGGAGAAGAGGAAACGATAGAACATTTAGCTCGACTTCAGAGGGTAATCTGATCCCTGAAATTACTACAGATGATCCCCTTCTAGACTATGATGAACAAATCAGAGCTCCGAAATTCCAATCAAAGAAGTCGTTAGACAATATCGGATCTGTCTCCAAAGGTTTTAATCAGAAAAGAGAGTTATCATCATCTCCTGATAACCACAATACCCCAACAGTGACTACTATTAGTAGTGATAGCAATACGACAAGAAATTATCAACCGGCTGAAGTTGAACTTGCCTCTAATCTACTATCGCATTCCCCAACGCCATCCACTTCGCTATCGAATAATTACACATTATCTCAATACATCACTTCTTCAAATCTGATGTCTAATTTAGATCCTTCTACCACGAGTTCAACTACTTCACCATTATCTTCTAAGAAGAATTCAGATGACTCAATGATTTTATTGTCTAAGAAGGCACCAAGATTCACGATGGCTCCAATACGAACTTTCAATGATCCGAAAACACCAAACTATCTTCCTTGTGTCCTGCGGATTTCAAATCCGAATGAACTGAGCGTAGAGGAGGACTATGATCTTAACAGCGCAGGAGTAGAACTATCTAAAACGCATTGGAAACCAAATGGATCCAGTAGTGAATGCTTTGATTGCGGAAATGCCTTTTCTCTTATGAACAGACGTCATCATTGCAGGAAATGCGGAGAGATATTCTGTGCTAATTGTCTTCTGAGTAAGGCTAAACTAAATTTTGACTGTAACTTTGATGTTAATGGGATCTTGGGCAAAGTATGTTTCCCTTGTGGAAAAAACTGGAGTACTTTTCTAATGGAGAGCTTTCAGATGAATGATGAGGTGCTTCCTAACTTTAAATCTCCAAAGAAGGAAAAAACAAAGGTCGAAGAAGAGGTTGTGGGCGGAAGAGACGCTAATGTGCCAGCTGATTGGACTTGGAGCTCTTTTTAAAATCGACAGCCTTGGATAGAGTCGGTTCGGGGTTTATTGATAGTATTATTCATAATTATTTATAAAGGAGATGGGGGTGGGCTTTGATGGTTTCTGGCTGGGTGGTGTTTTAGTGTATAAGTTTTGTATTCAATAACGGCATTTTATATATTTAATCTTTATTGGCTCTATCGTATATGACCATCCATTGTCTCGTAAGTTGAACGAATACATTACGAAGGAATGGACCAAAAAACCTCACTCAGCATTATCCCCCCCTACTAGGCTCTTCCCTTCCCACGGGCTTAGGGTTTACTGGCTCACTGTCTTAGAAGCACCCGCCTAGCTTTTCTGCCTGGCTTCGTGTACTTCCGCCTAGCACATAGCCAAAGAGATTTCCTGCCAGTCGTTTAACAATTTCGTCGTACCTCGTTTAGCGCGAAACGGTCGTAAACGCGTTCTTCCAAAGAAATATAAAAGCAAAACTTTCCATAAAAGACACCTTGAAGGATAATACTATATATATATATATAAACTAACAGTGGGTGTCACTACTATATTTATCTTCAACACAATCGCTTAGCCACTCAACTGCTAAATATGACAAACATCAAAAAGACACAGGCTGAGTTCTCCAAATCTCTTCATGGTGACGATGCTGGATCCAAAACAGGACTCTCTGCTTTATTTTCCAAGAACAAATCCGCACAAGAAGTTGCAGTTGCAGACTATCTTAAACATTGGGATGGTAAGACAGATCAAGAAGCTGAAAAAAGACGTTTAGAAGACTATAATCAATCCACTCACTCTTACTATAATGTTGTGACAGATTTCTACGAATACGGATGGGGTACCTCATTCCATTTCTCTCGTTATTACCCAGGAGAGCCGTTTGGTCAAGCTACTGCGCGTCATGAGCATTACCTAGCCAACAAAATAGGTATCAAAGAAGGCTGGAAAGTCCTTGACGTCGGTTGTGGTGTCGGTGGCCCAGCTAGAGAAATTGCTAGGTTCACCGGTGCTAATATTGTTGGTTTGAACAATAACGATTACCAAATTGAAAAGGCAAATTATTATGCTAGAAAGTTCAAATTGGATAACCAGTTGAGTTTCGTCAAGGGTGATTTCATGAATATGGACTTTGAACCAGAATCTTTTGATGCAGTCTATGCGATCGAAGCTACAGTCCATGCTCCAGTATTGGACGGTGTGTACGGTGAAATCTTCAAAGTTTTGAAACCAGGTGGTGTTTTCGGTGTCTATGAATGGGTTATGACAGAGAATTACGATGAAACAAACCCTGAGCATAGAAAGATTGCTTATGAAATCGAATTAGGTGATGGTATTCCAAAGATGTACGACGTCAATGTTGCTAGAAAAGCTCTTAGAGACGTTGGATTTGAGTTGGAATACGAACAAGATCTTGCTGATTTGAACGACGAAATCCCTTGGTATTATCCATTGACTGGTGAATGGAAATACATGCAATCATTGTATGATTTAAGTACATTTGTTAGAACGAGTTATTTGGGTAGAAAAATCACTACTGGTTTAGTTGGTTTGATGGAAACTGTTGGAATTGCACCAAAGGGTTCCAAGCAGGTCACTTTGGCTTTAGAAGAAGCTGCTGTTGGTTTGGTTGAAGGTGGGAAACAAAAATTGTTCACTCCAATGCAATTGTTCATCGCAAGAAAACCGCTTAATAAGAATTAAAGATAATCATAATATTTAAACATAGCTGCTATTCTTTTTCTATTTACTGTTAATGCTTGCATGAATCTTCGTGAAATATATATTCATAGGTCTAATATTTTTTTCATTTTCCTAGTATCATAAATAAATATATACATCATCATTAAACTATCGCTTGTGTTATAGTGAATGCTGTTTCGTTTCTTATGAATGCAAAAACGAAGCATTCGGATAAAAGCTTAACAAGGGATTCTCTCCATTCTTAGTAGTTGTAGCATCTAAATCGCCCCATTGTCTTAGAAACTCTTCATGTTTTAGCTCCTGTATCAGTTTTCCAGTTGTTTGTATGTAGATATCTCTCATTAACTGAAAATCAGTAGCAAACATTATATCAAAATACCCCTGTTGTACCATATAAGTCGAGGTAGTCACCATCTTATCTTGCACCATTGTCTGCACAACCGGTGCATTGTATCCCCTTGACGTATCTGGTAATTCATCGAAATCTGACAGTATTAAATTATGATCAGGGAAATACTTATTGATTATTGAAAATAATTTGATCAATCTAGTGGGAATGAACTCTGACTCTGATAATGAATTATTGAATGGTGATAGCAAATTTCGAATTTTTTTCAAGATCACATATTCATTCAATGGATGTCTCGATTTCCCATGAATCAATTGCTTAAGCCTAGATTCACTCATATAGAACCCATCATCACCTCGCAAGTCCAAAAATAATTTTGTCCATTCATCTAATTCCGTCGTGAAGAATTCACGAAAGTCACCATTCTCATCAATAACTACATATCCTTGATGTGGCTCTCCGGTTTCAACATCATATTTAACAACATCATGAGATAAATTATCTAGCACTTCCAACCCAACAATAAAACAGGGTTCAGGCACATACTCGTCCCAATCTAGTATTGATTTGTCAATGATCTTGATTTTATTTTCTTCATGTCCATTGTCCTCCAACTTTAACTTAAGTGACTTCAACTTCTGTTTTTCTGATAAAGGTTTTGAAATCTCGATAATGCGATACTGAGTTCTTGAATAAACATCCAAGTCCATTTTTTTGATATAGTTTAAAATGTTCAGCATCAAAGTTCCGTTCCCACCACCTATTTCATAAATAATCAAATCTGAGTATGGAAATAAATTCAATTTATAGTTCACCAGCAGGTATCTTGCAATGGCCTCGCCATAATAAGGATGAAATAATTCTGTAGGTGTATGCCATAACTGTAGAGTCTTATTCGCTCCAGTATACCTATCGTACTGTTTCATCCATTCACTAATGAAATTATCAGAGTTTGCGAGCATTTGGAAATCGAAGGGGGAGTCTGTTTGGAATATTTGTGCTTGAGTCGGAAAATATCCGTAGTTGGGGTTATATAATGAGTCCTCGATGAAATCACCTGTAAGCATCTTTACCTTTTTCGGACGTTCTTCTCTTTTGGAAAGAGTAGAAGAATTCACTAGTGGGAAAGAATTGAAGAAATCTTGTGGGGTGGTTCCATTTAACGGGTGGGAGCTCAGGTATTTAAATACTGGAGTCATGAAAGAGCTTGGGGAATACACTTCATTGTAAGGATAACTTGGTGATGGAAGTCTATACATATAAGTATTTGGTGTGACTGAGTACTCATGTACGAAAGGTTTGGATGAGATTCGTCTCACCTGACCAAGAAACGGATACCTCTGCATTGGGTTCCTTCAAACTAGCTCTACAGGATCTCCTTTTGACTTTTTGTTCTTATGATTTATTGGCTATTATGTGAATCTCCGCGATATCAATTTATACATTTACATTCACGAATGCGTTTTAGGTAAAAAAAAATAATCAATAAATAATTTCATTACCTATGAGAAATCTGTTAATCAAATAAAGGTCACTAATTTTGTAACTACAAAGCCGCTATGGGTGTCCCTGCACTCTTCAGATGGCTATCTCGGAAGTATCCCAAGATTATCTCTCCAGTTCTCGAGGAAGAAGCCAATGTGATAAATGGGGTAGTGGTTCCTCCGGCTTATTCTAATCCTAATCCAAATGGTGAATTGGACAATCTCTACTTGGATATGAACGGTATTGTGCACCCTTGTTCGCATCCTGAAAATAGACCACCTCCAGAGACCGAAGATGAGATGCTTCTAGCTGTGTTTGAGTACACTGATAGAGTCGTTAACATGGCAAGGCCAAGAAAGATTTTAATGATTGCAGTAGATGGTGTTGCTCCAAGAGCTAAAATGAATCAACAAAGAGCAAGAAGATTTAGAAGTGCAAAAGATGCAAAGATTCAGGATGAAGAAAGGGCGAAGCTGACAGCTTTAAAGGAGAACTATGGTGAAATTATTAATGAAAGTGTAAAGGCTAAGAAGACTTGGGATAGTAATGCAATCACTCCAGGTACTCCTTTCATGGATAAATTAGCCTTAGCGTTAAGATACTGGACTGCTTATAAACTATCGTCGGATCCTGGTTGGGCAGACTTACAAATTGTTATTTCTGATGCAACGGTCCCTGGTGAGGGTGAACATAAAATCATGAATTTTATCAGAAGTCAAAGGTCAGATATTGAATATAGCCCTAATACGAAACATGCTATATATGGCCTAGATGCAGATTTGATTTTCTTGGGTTTGGCTACTCATGAACCCCATTTCAGAGTTTTAAGAGAAGACGTTTTCGCAAGAGATCAAAGAAATATAAGTGTCAGAGATGAAATTAATATGACCAAAGAACAAAAGGATTTACTACAAGAACAAGACTCTAAAACCCCATTCTTATGGTTGAATATCAATGTTTTGAGAGAATATCTACAAATAGAGTTAAATATTCCTAGACTATCATTCAAGTTTGATTTAGAAAGAGCTATTGATGATTGGGTTTTTATGTGTTTTTTTTGTGGTAATGATTTCTTACCTCATTTACCATCATTAGACGTTAGGGATAATTCTATTGACCTCTTGGTCTCACTTTGGAAAGATGTTCTACCTCAAATGAAAACTTACATAACTTCTGATGGTTTATTGAATTTGGAAAATGTTGAGATCTTATTGTCTGCATTGGGCCCAAAGGAGGACGGCATTTTTCGAGCTAGACAAGCAAGCGAACAGCGCCGTAATGATAATGACAAAAGAAGAAGGGTGGCTCAAAATGAGGAAAGAACTATAAAGAACCAAGCATTGGCCAATGTCACAAAAAACAAAGTGGATAGAGGAACCTACACACCAGTAGACACTCTCCCTTTATTTGATGTTAATGGGAATTCTGTCGGTAAAGTCAACCTTACTAATAGTGAACTTGTACAATTGAGAGATAAGGTCAATAAAGCAGGAGCCGGAGATTTAGAAGCCAAAGCTCAATTAATAGAGAAGTCAGCCGAAAAACAAGGTGAGACAATTGATTCAGCTAACAAGGCCAACATAAGTGCTGCTGCTGCTTTAAGACAGCAATTACTTGCTCAAAAGAATACTCCTGGCCAATCACCTACTATTGGGGAAAAACGTAAAAGTGGTGATATCTCAAGCGCTGCGAGCTCTGACTCAGAAAGTGGCGTTTCTTTTGATGAAGATCAAGTAAAACTATTTGAACCTGGCTACCGTAATAGATATTATGAAGTTAAATTTCATTCGCCTCCTGAAGAAGTTGATACTTTCAGAAAGGATGTTGTTAGACATTACATAGAGGGCATTTCCTGGGTTTTACTATATTATTATCAAGGTTGTCCTTCATGGGATTGGTATTACCCTTATCATTACGCTCCCTTTGCTTCGGATTTCACTGAAATCGGTAGTTTGAAGATTTCTTTCAAAAAAGGTGAACCATTTTTACCGTTTGAACAATTAATGTCAGTTTTGCCTGCTGCTTCTGGTCATAACTTACCACCAATTTTCCGTCCTTTAATGTCCGAGCCAGATTCGCCAATTATTGATTTCTATCCAGAGGATTTCCCTATTGATATGAACGGTAAGAAAATGTCATGGCAAGGAATTGTTTTATTACCGTTTATTGATGAAAAGAGGTTGTTAAGAGTTGTTAGGGATCAATATGAGAAACTGACAGATGCGGAGAAAGCAAGAAATGTTCGGAAAAAGGATGTCTTGTTTATCTCTAAGCATAATGTAAATTTCAAGAGATTCGCAAAATTATATGAAAAAGACTTAGAATCTATTGAATTCAACTTTCATAAATCTTCATTGGCTGGTAAAGTATTCAAGAACAAAAAATTTGATTTCGGCTCAATATTAGAGTGCCCAATCAACACGGAAGGTAGCCCATATACTGATATTCCTACTGATCTTTTTCTCAAAGTGGATTATGATATGCCTCCAACACATTCAGGAAAATCAATCATTTTAACTGGTTATATCAAACATTCTCCTGTGTTAAAACAGGAGGATATAGATATGATTATTTATGGAAGAGGTGGAAATAATGGATATAATCGTAACCGTCGCAACCACTATAACCAAAATGGTCAGGACCTAAATATTATCCAAGTAGGTCCCGGCTCTGACACTGTTTATGGACCAAGATTTGGTGGATACAAATACTTCTTGAATTTGGCAAAAAACCATCAGGAGCAGTTAGAAAGACAGCAAAGACAGAAAGACTTTATGAAGTCACAAGGCTCAGGTATGCTTTACAATAACAACAGCTCTGGATTGCCACAGCCTTCCAGAAATGGTGTGTTAAGAAGATGATGCGATATCATATTAATATTTAATGTCAACTAATGATTTTACTAGAGAGTTAGAGGTTTAGTAAGCTTCTGCTCGCCAGCTTGTGACTTTTTTGTTATCTCACTAAGACACGTCTATCTTTCTTTTAGCCATGATATCACTGTCAAGGTTGTTAATATCGCTGTAATGTATATCTGCTTTAGCAAAGTTACGACTGGTAAATATCTAAACAATGCATATATTTCCTTTTGTAGTTTTAAGCATAGAAGAATGCTTTCTACTTAAATATTTCTCCGGCTATAAGCCACTTTAATGATTAAAAGAAGTACTACGAGAATACAATGCAAGATGTTATTGTCATATCCGTTATTGAAACTTTTTCAAAACAACTTCCAACTCTTTAACAAAGCCATCATCTTCTACACCCGAAAGTTGTTCTTCTTGTTCCCATATGTCTCCATTTTCAATTGTAGCCGAATCATTGTGGTATTCTTCTATTTGCCATCCTTGCTTCACTGCATGATTTTTGAGTCTTTTCAATCTAACATCATAGCCGTGAGACTTCAAAACTTCAAACCATTTCGAACCATCCTTTGTGTTCTTCAATGTTAGACCACTTAATAAATTGAAATCAACTTCAGGCTTCACTTGTTGGATTATATCTATAAATTTAAAATATTCCTTTGAATCACTTTTACATCCATGATGATGAAAAACATAGTTGATTGACGATTTATCAAATCTTTTATAATCCAATTCTAAGAAGCGAGTTAGCATTTTGAAAGCAAGCGAGGGTTTTCTAGCGATACTGATTGTATGTTTAATAAATAATTCCAAAACTCCACTATCCAAATTCGCTGGAGCAAAAGGGCCTATCGGATTAGACTTGACGGTTTTCAAATAGTAGTGAAATATTTTGGAGTAATTCTCAGTGGTACCCAATCGATTTTCAGTTAGAGAATTCAAAATTGCAGCATACAACTCAGTCATGGCTTCATTTGTTGGTTCTCTTAGCCGGTAAAATGAGTCAATCTCAGCAACTGCAAGATCTGTATTGTCTTTATCAATCAACACTGTTTCCTTCAGGTAAACCATTCCAAATAATCTTAAATCATTGAGTAGTGCAAAACTTCCGGGGTAAACAGCACTAAAATGAGCCAATACAATTTTTGGATCATTTGGAAATTCATCACGTAGTAGTCTCAATAATTCGACAACTAGAAAATCTTTGAATTTTGCATCTGCATTTGGGAAAATCTTGGGCGCTTTTTTGAGTAAAAGGAAAGCAGCATTGTGGACCTTTTTTTTCCTAAAGGTACTCAATAAGATATGAAAGAATTTTGGAGATAGGGGGATTTCTTCAAGCCTGATAGCTTTTAGTAGTCCAAGAGAGTCTCGATAGTTGCTCATTCTCACCGCATAATATGTGACTACCTCATATAATTGAGAGCTTAGCTTCTTTAATTTGTGGTTAGGTAACCTGGAGTATTTAGAGGTGCTCAACAAAAGATATTTCGTAAAAAGCAACTCTAAATAGAATGACGACTTTTCAAGATTCTTATCTTGTATTGACTCTATGATAATTTGCCTTATCATCTTGAAGGAATAAAGTGTTACAAATTTTGCTTTTAGCAGTTTTTGCTTCGTTAAATCTTTCTCTGTTATCATTCCTTTAAACTCATAAAGATCCTTTTCTCTGGACCCAGAGTTCCGTAATATATAACGTATCTTCTTGAGTTCAATACTTGATACGTTACTCTCCATATCTATAAGAAGTTCATAAAGCTCATAATGCATCTCTTGCTTCAAACACAGTATAGCTAGTGTTCTCATATTTTCATCACTTATGGAAATTTTCTTCTTTTTATTCAGTTTCTTTCTCAACAACTCCATGGTTTTAAGGTAGCTGAAGATAGTCACAAGCCTTTCCTTCTCTGTCATATTTACTTCTGCTTGAATTATTCTTCGGATCTCATTGTTGAGAAGTTGTGAAAATAGGCTAGATTTCAGTAATATCTCACTGAGAGCTATAACATCATTAGCAAGACCTTCAGTGAACCATCCTTCATCTTTCAAAGATACTAACAGTTCCTTTGTCTCATCATAATTTCGAAGGTCCCCTTCGAGCAACCTTCTCAATTGGTAATTTACATGCATCAGCACAACAGATCGCAGTTCTGATTTCTTATTTTGTAAGACTTTTGAGGACACAATCTCCTTAATCTGTTTGAGATCAAATGAGCTAGGAGATGTTGAAGGAACGCTTAGCTTGGTGAATATAAGTTCTTGATAGTGACTTCGAGTGGATGGCAGAGTAGAGTGAAATCGTAAGTAATGTACTTTTGATCGGACATGCCGTACCAGCATTCTTATCAGAGGCCCGTGATAGGGATTATGAGCAGCACTACGTTCAATCTCTGCACGATACTTATACACTTTACTATAGGGTTGTGTCAACGAATTTTTCACTACAGTGGAAACGGTTGAGTTGGAAAGTGATTTCGCGGTGATTTCGCGAACCTTGATACCGTCCCAAACCTAGACTCTCCTCTACAATGAAGCTAATCTAAATTCAAAAGTATTGTCATTCAGTCATTCAAGTTCTGGGTCAAACTTCCCCAGCTTGGTTTAGAATCTTTTCCACTTTTACTATGCGCTTCAACAAGTTCTTATAGAGTCCCTTCTTTAATTCCGAGTTCGCTTTTTGAGTTCCTAGACTCACAAAAACTTGTCCTAAATATTCATATCTTAGCCCGACATCATCAAGAGACTCAATAACCTGTCTCACCTCATCTGCTCTTCCAGAACCATTTATATCTGAGTTGAGGGAGCGTAAAGATATTTTCGTAGAGTTCATAAAACTTATACCTAGTTTGGCATCATGCTTCAACAACCACATACCAATATCTCTTCTTTCTTTCTCTTCGCATTCTTTAGCTAAATCACAAATAATATGAAGAGATTCGTTCTTATCGAAGTCTAAATCCGAAATCACGCCATCAACTAATTTTCTGTGGATCTGGATCGCTTTCAAAGGTTCTGATGATGATTGAACAGTAGCTAATGCCAAATACTTCTTTTCAAATTCCAGAATTGGTTTTATATCAATATGGGTGATAGTTTCCAATAAGTTCAAGAGCTTTGAGTGATCATTTATATAATAGTTCACGGTAGTCAATTCTAATGAGGTTATGATATCTTCATTTTCGATAGAGTGCTTCGATAACCATTTATCCAAGAAAATCTCAAAAAAGTTCTTCAATGCAGTTTCCTTGATAGTCTTTTTCAACTGTTTGAATAGTGGAATCAATCCAGAAAAGATATACGGCGTTCCCTTAATTTCGTAATTAAAAGCATAAATCAAAATTCTTGGGTCCAGCGTACCATTGGTCCATGCTTCAATGGCAGAATCATATTGATGCATGATTAACCTCAGCAAGGATAACTGTAAGTTCAAGTATTCAACTTCAATAACTTTGAGTTCTGAGGTCGGTTTACTTGATGATAATTCTCTTTCTAGAGTTTTTATATCTCTTATGTGTTGTAGCTGTTGTAGTCTGGCTTGTGGTACAAATAACTCAATGAAATCATCAGAAAAACAAATAAGTGAACTTTGAACATAAGAAATCTTATCAGCAAAAACTTTTTCAGATTCTTCCCTTTCAGGTTCGATGTGATTATTAAGAGGATGGAGTTTTATCAGATCAGATAATGCATCAACCTTAACATCCAAAGGTGGGATCTTAGAAATTCTAATCCTATTAGAAAATTCCCAGTTTTGTACTTCTCTTTGATCATCTAAAGAGAATGCAGTCAGCTGTTTTTGATTAAACACCCCGATAAGTAAGTTATTATCCGCAACTATATTTTCAGGATATGATACCATCGGAATTGTGCCTCTTGACACATCACCTTTACTGTTAACTACTAGTCCCATCGACGGTTCATTCAGACCTGTACCACATGCTAGCACAAATTCAGTAGATCCTACACCCTCAATAAGTGGAGTCAAATGATTGTTCTCGCCTGATGTGTTGACAGGGAATAGTGGGATAACTTGTTCATTGTTTAAATCAAGTATTTCGTAGTGATCACTAGCTACAATCAGTTTATTATTTCTTCGTTTACCAATTTTGAAATTCTTTTTGATATCTTTCACCAATCTTAATGCTTGTTTTGTGACATTAACCACCCGGACCTGATTTTTAGTTATAACAACAACGTGAACCCCATTCTCATCACACTTTGCCTTCCCATCAAGATCCAATTCAACCGAATGAACATCCTTAATACGGCCGATAGACAAGGGAGTAGGAGAAGGTAATGAAAAACATTGTAATAGAGACCCAGAAAGCACTAATAATATGTGTATAGTCGAGAGAGGAAGAATTCTGACAATTGGATTCTGGCGAGTAGAATGAAAGGGTATTTGGGAAACCAATATATAACCAGGGCTTTCTGGTAATTTTGAATAGTGCAAAATGACACCAATTGAAGTACCAATGTATAAGTTGTTTTCGAAATGTGATATCGCTGTAGGGGATCCTAACGATGGGATTAGTTCAATCTGCAATTTTGATAAACAATAGGGACCCTCTGAAAGGGACAATAATCGATTAGGGAGCACTTCTGTTGCACTGCCCTCTTCAATATTCTCATCAATTTGTTGGTTTACCTGAGTATCTTCAACTAAGCTTTCTTTACGGCCATCTGGGGCTGCCTTGGAATCCTCCACAATTAATCTCTCTGCAGCATCTTCATTTTGATTTAGCCCCGTAGTCACATCACCGTTATTTTCATTCTCATTTTCACTTGTAACTTCCACCTCTTGTGTGCGAACTTCCTCCCCCTTTTCATCATGCCCTATGATGGAACCAGTAAATTGAGATTGTATAATTGGATGATTTTCCTCTTCTTCTGGTTCTTGTTTGTTAGGCCTTTTTTCATTGAAATCATCCACGGTTTCTTCATCAGTCAAATCAGGTTCGTTATGTGAACTATTCGGTACCAGAAGTGAATGCTGCGAGCTTTCTGTTATCTCTCTTGTAACAATATTGGACTCTAAACGCAAATTAGAGATCTCTTCATCATTCTCATTGTTTGTGGTCTCTTCTTCGACTGATTGATCATTATTCGGTAGTACAGTTGAGGTCAATTCAGTATCAGCACTCGACCTAGCGCTGATAGAAGCCTCATCCAGGTGCACTCCCTCTGGTATCTCAATTGCGTTACTATCGACCTCATTTAATTCGGTTCTTCTGAGCCTTGATTTATTGTTTGCCTTACTCTTAGATTTGTTCTTCTTTGCCATTGTCCAATTCTATAAGTTTGTAAAATGACATGTATACCCAGAACAGTAAAATAAACCGATCCACAAAGACTTCAGATCGTTTTAAGTTTCTCGTTCTAATAGAAAGAGCTATCTTTCTATCTCAACACACTAACAGCCCTGTATTTTTCATTCAAGAACGATAACATCACCAAATGAATTCGCGAATATTGGCGTAGCTTCACTAGTAAAATGCGAATGTAAGGTTGTCCTTTTGTTTAGTGCAAGCAAAAGAAGCAAGGTTTTTGTAGAAGTGACCGAAAGGGAGCTCATAGGTCTCGTTTAATTAAGCTATAGAAGAAAAAAAATACAGTCTGTGTCTTAGGCCCTGCGGTAATCAAGTCGGATAATGTAGAGTTTCCGAATAACAATCACCGAAGTGCAGCAAGCAGCAACAACAACAACCAGAGCTATGAAAGTATTAAGCCCGATTTACATTGAGAAAAACTTGCTGGGTTACAAATCAAATTATTATCCACGTTAAATAAGCTCAATATGAACTCTAAAGCCCTTAATTCCAACAAATGCAATTGAAGAATATCCTTTCGCCGACAAACACCGAGCTTTTATTAATCGTTGATGTCGCGAAGAAGTATTATTTCCGAGCAACACCGTGAATCGGTGCATATCAACAATAGGGAATATATCACCTTGAATTGGCTGCGATGTGTATATATAGCTTCGCTTATTCACTCTGCTGGTCTTGAAGATGACTAAAGAGGGATAGTTGATTATCTAAATCCATTTTTTAGTATTCATTCTGTTCTTTAAGATGTCAGAATCAATTGATCATGACGTTGAAGGTCAAGGAAAGGAAAAATTCTTTGAAGCCAATGCTGGTGATGGGACAACAGTGTTTGATCAATACCTCACGGGTATTCAATTTTACATAATTTTTTCCTCTTTGTTTGTATGCTTGTTTCTTATTGGTCTTGATCAAATTATTGTCGTAACTATCTTACAAACACTAGGGAGTAAATTCCATAATTTTCAGAAAGTTGGATGGGTTACCTCTGGATATTTACTTACAATGGGTGTTTTTGCTGCTACTTGGGGAAGACTTGCAATTATATTCGGTAGAAGGTACACTTTGTTAATTGCTGTCATTCTCTTTGAAGCTGGGTCTTTGATGTGTGCTCTTTCTCCGAACATGAATGTCCTTATTGGAGGCAGAATCTTAGCGGGCATTGGAGGAGGAGGTGTTCAATCATTGGTCTTTATCGTCGGCACTGAAATGGTTCCTATCAATAAAAGAGCTGTCACAATTGCTCTACTTACTGTTGGTTTTTCAACTGCATCAGTTGTTGGCCCTTTGATTGGGGGAGCTTTCGATGAGAATGTTTCTTGGAGATGGTGCTTTTATATTAATTTACCTTTGGGCGGTGTTGCATTCCTCCTTTTATTGGCATTCTTCCATCCACCTTTCCCAAAATCCACCTGGAAGGAAAAACTATCACAGATCGATTATATTGGAACTTTTCTTTTAACCGCTGGTCTCGTTATTTTCTTATTGGCTTTGACTTTTGGAGGTGAAGAGTTCCCATGGAGATCCGGTGCAGTTATATCTATGTTCATTATTGGTGCTCTCCTGATGGGATTATTTGGGTTCTGGAATTTCAAATACTCCAAGAGCCAAATCATTCCAGTAGACTTGGTCTCTCATCGTCCTACTCTTTTTCCAATCTTGTCTTTATTCACAACCTACTTTTCCTTCCTTGCGTTCTCTCTTTATGCATCTACTTACTTTCAAGTTATACATCAAGCAGGTCCTACCAGTACAGGGATACGCCTATTTCCATTCGTCATTCCTCTTGTTTTATCAAGTATTTTTGTGGCTGTTTTGATGAGGAGAACCAGATATATTAAACCATATGCTATTTTTGGTTCCGGTATTGGCATTTTGGGAATCGGTCTCGCTTGTTTGTTCAGTGTTAACTCAAGTACTGGTGCTAATATTGGATTGTTAATTTTGCCAGGAATCTCCATTGGGTTTGCCTTACAAACCGGGTTCATGTCAGCTCAATTAAATGCTCCGAAATCTGAGGGTAGCAACATCATGGCTGCTGCTATGTTCAACTTCACTCGTTCAATAGGTGGAGCCATTGGAAGTGATTTAGCTCAAACAATTTTCAACTCATCACTTAAGACAAAAGTTCAGAATGCGATTGCAAATCATTCAAGTTCGTTTGCTAGTATTTCTTCCAGTGAACTATCCAACGTTTATAGCCAACCTTCTCTAATCAACAGCATGCCGGAGGCTCCTAGGGAAATTTTGTTGGAATGCATAATGGACTCGATCCTTAATGTCTTTTACACTTCAGTTGGCATTTCAGGCATTTCATTCTTTTTGACATTATTTTACTCAAACAATAGAATCCCAAAGGATGATGAGGTTAAGACAGAAGAAGAAGAAGAAAAAAAAAACGGAAAAGAAGTTGATGGAACAGAAATCAAAGAAAAAGAAGAATCAATTGAGCTTGCATCCTCAGCTAATCAGGCATCGGAGGAAGCTAACGTCCAACAATGATTGAATGGAATCTGTATATATGATTGGGTACATAATTGTACACCATTAAGTTAATAAGTAATTATCTCAAGGAAAATTCATACCGTAGAATTTATGATAAAGAGCCATTTACAAGTGAAATGAACTTTCATGACTAGAAAAACTAAGTTGTTTCAACATCTCCCTTCAGTTTTGAAGATCATCATCAACATCGTTGAAAAGACTAGCTAGACATTCACGTATTTCGTGATAAATATCATGGAATTGATTACGATTTGACAAATGAGATCTAAAAGCTTTATAAATAAGTCAACAATGAGAATATTCTTTAAATAAGTTGTGGTAGTTGTCGCGTTTTAGGCAATTCTCTGCTTAGAAGGCTCAAAAGGCATAAAGATGGAACAAAACCCAATAAGCCCAATACAGGCACCACAGATCCATACTGGTACAGAGCTCGAAGTGTTAGCGAAATAAGCAATAGCTGGCACTATACACCCCATCAATCTTGTAAAAGCGACACAAATAGCATTTCCAGTAGCTCGTGACACGGAAGGCATGACTTCAGGTGTATAGGCATAGAGGCAAGAATAATAAATATACATTGTGCAATATATTGCACTAGAAAATCCAACATTAGCATCGCGCGTTCTAACAGTTGTGTATCCGAAGAACAGAGCCATAGAAACAAGGCCTCCAATAGCCATGACTCCACGGCGACCAATAATCGGGAAAACTAAGAGTAATAACCCCCCAATGAGCCCTCCACCCATAGAAGCGGCATTTGAGATAGTATTATCACGATAAACTCCTGATAAAGTGGTAGCAGATGTTTGTGCACCACGAGCAGCTAAGAGTTCTGGTAAAAAAGTGGAGTATAAAGGATATGTCAATCCCAATAATGCCCAAGAAACAAATAATAGCGTTGTAGAATATGCAAATTTCTTGTTTGAATACAATATTCCAATATGATGTTTGATTAAGTAAAGGGTTTCTTTCAAAGTAGGATTAGCTAAGTAATTATCATTACTTGAGACTTGTCCACAATTGGTTAAGTCTTCTAATGTTAACGAACAATTTCTATTATATTTCCTTGCAATGGTTTGTAAAACTTCTATAGCCTCACTATCTCTTTTGTTTGTAACCAAGAATTTTGGGGTTTCTTGTAACTTGATAACAGTAACTCTAGCAATAGCTAAGATTAAAACAAATGTGGAATTCACGAACCAAACATATCTCCAGCCTCTATTTCCATCAGGCAGACAGTTTTCAGTATCCTCACAGTAATATCCTGGTAATGAAAAGAACAGCCAAGCAGTCAAAACAGCCAATACTTGGCCCAACGACCACCATGCAGCCATAAACGTCACTAACCACTGTTTGCTAGAAGGTAAAAATTCCAAAAACACAGTGGAATCTAAAACCAAATTCCCACCAGAAGCAGCGGAACTCAAAGCTAAGAAGAAACAATAGGTTCCTAAATTACTCATAGTTCCTGTTAAGAATCCAAACACAGCGCTGAAAAACAGTGAGGTGTTGAATGCTATTTTTCTGCCTATTAAGTCAGCACCAAATCCCCACCCAAGAGCACCAACAAGCAAGCCAGCATAAATAGCATGAGCATCACTTGGATATTTCGCTCCGAATTGAGCTAGGACATACGTAGAAACTGACGATTGAATCTGAGTAAGTTGCGAATCCACAGCATAACCCATTCCGTTGAGACAAAACAATTTGAAATGATACCAGGTAAATCCAATCTCATCAAGAGCATCATTAATCAGGTTAATCTTGGCGGTCAAAGAAGGATCAGAATTATCATATTGAGTCAAATCCCCAGATTTATCAAAGGGATTGTACTTTGTATGATTATGCTTTGCAAGATTATCGGAGGACGAAAGAGAGTGGATTTCTATGTCTTCTTTACTCTTTAGAGCAGACATCGTTGTATATACGCAAATTTCTGTACTATTTTTCTGTGATCGATCTATTCGTTTGAGGTTATTTGACTTCAATTTATATCCCAATTAATCTGCTCCACGTCCAAGTCGCTATCTCTACCTCAAAATTACTATATCAATCATACAACAGTACAATTATACTGCAATACCTAATTATGACATCGCTGGAAGCATCAACTGTATACTAAAAGGATTCTTTTGCCTATTTATGGAAGATTTTTTCGAATCTCTAAAGTGAAAACGATAGGCATGGTATACAAGATAAGAGACAATCAAGTCACATGACTGTAAATCTTCATATGACACGTGACTGAAATTCCCAGATGGCTCTTGAAGCACCTAGGGGGTAGTCATAAGCATGCAAAGCACTTATCTTTGATACTCTACATCCCGTGAGTTGCAAGCAAGGCAAAGTGTCCTTCTAAAGTATTTTCCATGTATGCTATTCTCTAGATTATTCCATGAAATAACGAATTGCTGTGTAATGTGCCTTTAACAGCCTCTTTATTATCACGTCATAGATAGCAATCGAGCACCGCACTATGTAGCTATATGAGCATAAACTTATATAAAGAGGTCTTCTGCACCTCAGCTAGTGATTCTATTTCAGTATTGAATCAATATCTACTATACCTATCATTTGTTAATTCAATATGTCCAACCCTGTTAAAGTCTTCTTCAAAGGTGAACACAAGGATTTTATCGTCTTTGCTGAAAGTGAAGAACTCTTCCACAAGTTCCACAAAGATCCCACAATTCCATTGATAAATGTTGTAGGAACATTCAAAGTGTACACATCTCCTTCAGGTAGAGGTGTTGAAGGTGTCATTAATGAAGCTTCCAAACAAGACATTGATAATGAATTCGGTAAGAAGTCTGTTGATGAAGTTATCAGTTTGATTCTAAAGCAAGGATCTTTAAAACATACTAGCGGTGTTGCTGGTAAGGCATGGACGTCAACTAATGATTCACGTGGGTTCAACTAATTGGCACATTACTATAATCGTCATTTTGTTGTTTTATGTTTAAAAGAAAAGAAAGATTCTACAAGCTAAGTATACATTGCATGTTCATTTTCTGTTCTTGTAGTCACCAAATTGATCTTAATGCATCGCCAAAGATCACCGACGTTCTTCTCATTATGGAAACTCTCTTGGAATCAGAGCGCTCTAATAGCTGATGAGAATTCAAAGAGGTTGATTTAGTATTTGTACTTGTGCTAACACTTGCATTTTTGTTCGATAAATAAGAACGTCTTGAATTTTTAGATCTCTTTCTCCTTGATAAAATTTCATTAGATATCAATTCATCACTCCACAAATCTTCCAATAAATATTCAATTCTTGATCTCTCCGTTTGCCTTAATAGTATCGACTGCACTCCATAATTATCAACATTATCATCGGAATGAACACTATCCAATAGCACTTCATGTTGTTTAAATCTTAATGAGCCAAAAGTAGAACTCTCATCTAAGTTTTCAATCTTTATAGGAATGATTTCTTTGAAATAACAGGTTTCAAATACAGTTCCATAAAGAGATTGGCGTCTTTTTCTTCTTAGAGTGTGACTAGATGAATGAGACATAACCAGTATGTTAGAATTAGTTTTGATGTTATCCAATTTGGCATCATATGCTTGCATTTGTGGTGGAATAATCAATGAAGAAGTTGTGCTTTGTTCTTGGTTGAATTTTGATGATGAATAATCAAATTTGTAAGGACCATTAACAAAATCTGTTAATATTTGAATCTTATCTTTCCAAACATTAAATTCATTTGTATCATGAGTAATCATCAATACTTCATATATTTTGAAGTCATTTTCAAACATCAACTTGAAGCCTAACTTGAATTCATTGTTAACAAAGATTCCGCTTTCAATGGTTGTATCATTATATAAATCTATGATTTTTGAAGTAGAAAGGGGAATCAAGAACTTAACTTCAAATTTGTTCACCTTTAGGATATTGGCCAATATCAAATGTGTCTTGAATAAAAATGCACCTAACATTTGGCATTGAACTTGTCGATCTTTTCCAATCCAACCAATATACAAGGCACCTAATAATAAAGGTTGACCGAGATATTCTACTGGAAACTTCAATGTAGCTGATGTAGAATTGAAGATCAAACTTTCAAATAAGTGGTTAGATCTTATTTTCTCTTGTAAACCATATCTATTAACTTCCATTATTGAATAATCCGTCTTGACAATAGAGTCTTTAATTTTGATATAACAATATTCATCCTCTTCTAAAGGCGTTAGCTTTAATAAAGTCTCCAAAAATAATTTATACTTAGCAATTCTTGAGATGGGTTTAGAGATTAATGATGTGAATGATAGATCCATTCTATCATTTGAATTTTGCGAAGCTTCTAAAAAGTTTTGATAAGATTTTGTTAATGGATTCCCAAACTCCTGATCATCATTTTCATAATCGATTAGCTTCAGCACAAGATCGTGGATACTATTATATTCCTGATAAATATAAATACAAATCGCCTTTTTACTAATCAACTCGGAAACTAATGCAGCCATCATTGGAGATGAGCATGATACTAATTGATTGATATTGTCATTGAAAGAATTGGCTGAATTAAATCCATCGATAGTCGGCCGGAACGATATTGAGAAAATATTTCTCAAGTCTTTCAAAAAGTCCTCATGTGTCATAATTAGTATCTCAACATAATCATGGATCATTCTTATTGGAACTCCATTGCTTCCTTTATTGATCAAAATTTCTAGATAAATCCCGGAAAGCATTTTCAACGAATTGATAAAACTTTCCTCGGTTTCTATTATCTCTTCTATAACTTTTCTTCTACTAAAGCATCTTTTGGATGCTGGTGACAAGTCATTGTACTCTGTAGGACCAGGTGATAATAACTGAGAAGAGGGAGGAAACTCAGAGCCTAAAGTATAAGGAGTATCGATTAGTAAACTATTGCTCAAGTTTGATGAGGCACTCAATCTCATCATAGCAAGGGCAACGACCGAACTTGGTAGATTTGCTAAAAATTCCAGATTTGAGTCCAGTGAATTTAGTTGTAAGACTGAAGGGGAAGGAATTATTGTTGTGCCGTTATTTGGGAGAGTAATATAGTTATCTAATAGATCATCGTCATCTAGATCGTCCAGATCATCTAAATCATCTTCTTCTTCATTTTCTCCTTCATAATTTTCCTCCTCCCTCAAAGATCTAGTATTCAAAGTCTTTCCCTTGAAAGTATATCCAAAATTTCTTCTATGCAAACTATTGAAATTTCCTGAATTGGAAGACTGTATGGAATCTTCGGTACTTGGTCTAGAGATTGTACTGTCATTGGGGTATTTTAGGCTGAGCATTCTCTAGCATAAATTTGGAAGTCGTAGTTATATGATAGCAGATCCAAGCAGCAAAAATTAGACAAAAATCTATTACAGATCGTTTCATACCTTAGTAACAGAATTCAAGCATTTCATTTCAGTTTTATGGAGTTTTCGATTCTGCTTTTGTGTCAATAGAAAATAGAAACCCGCTGCAAAAACCTAACAGAACTTTGATTCGAAAGATAGGTATACTCTAGAGTAGAGTTCATTTGAGTGTTCCACTACTTGAAAAGATCTCATCTTTTTTAGAACGAAGGAAAAGGGGAATGAGACTACTTATGCTGATAAGAAGCAACAGGCAGATATAGATTAATGTACGTAGGAGATCTTCTTATTATTCGCGAATTTGCTCTATGTATCTCGTTTGTCCAATATATAGCGGAAAAGGAGGAGCAGGTTAAACTACAATCAGCTCTAGCCCAGTTTAATTTTAAGGTTTGTTTGATTTCTATTTACATTTCATTATCCTATTCTATGCTTATGCAATTTTATCTCTTGCTCTTCTCCCTACAAGCGTTGCTCTTCCCCTGGTTCTAGAGTTGTCTTTAAATTCACATTCTCCAATTCTTTAACTTTCTGAAATTCAGCTCTTGCTCTCTGTCTTAAATCCTCCAAAAGAGCCTTTGGTGTTTGCAAGGAGACTCTGTCAACAGTATGGTGTTCTACTAGCTCGGTATTCCAATGGGAATCATCACCTTTCCGCCATTCATCTTCCCAATGAATCTTTGCTTGTGATTGAACGTGTTCGATGACAGTAGCCAAGTCCGACACAGCCTCTTGTGTGTATATAGGTCTAAATTGAGCACTGTACCAAATATTCCCATCTTTATTTCTTGGTCTAAATCTCATTGCAACATTTTTCAAAGTCAAATCTCTCATTGATCTTAATCTTACAAGACTTTCGTAAGCATCTACGGCAGCATTATAGTCTGTGAAATCTACCACAGCCATGATTCTCCAGATATCACGTCTAATTGGAGGTTTCTTATTCTGCCAATTAGGTCTTTGGAACTGTTTTTTGAGTTGGTAATCTGTGAATGTTGGCAATTGAGAGTAAAGCACCTGGCCTGACTCGATATTTCTGAACAGAAACACCTGCGGACCAA
This sequence comes from Xingzhongia hampshirensis, assembly GCA_003706765.3. NCBI lineage: Eukaryota > Fungi > Ascomycota > Saccharomycetes > Phaffomycetales > Wickerhamomycetaceae > Xingzhongia > Xingzhongia hampshirensis. Next base: position 1,119,811 of record PPXL03000003.1, on the reverse strand, counting down.
ACTTGTTCTTTTCGAGCCATTTAGCTGGACGGAATCTATTAGACATTTCGAATTTCTAATATTGTCTCTTTAAGTTAAAGTATATATCTAACCAAACCTCTGCCGTTTTTTTTTCTACTTTTATTGATACTATGATTGTTAACCTTTTCATGAATTTTTCATTGCATACCTATAATACCAATAGCATGACACTTATGCTGAAATTTCTTTTCAGTCATGTGATTTCTCACCTGATATTCTTTTTTGTTTTTTGTGATTCCCGTTTAGGAAATTCCGGTTACTGTTCAAATATGAGGAATTAGAAGGAGTGTTTCCTTTCATTTAATATTTACTGACCCTCGGAATTTAACTTTTGCCCCTATTTGCCTTTTCTTTTTCTGCTTTGTTTACTTTTAAACATGACAAAATTTCGTCACACAACAAGATTAATACAAAACTTCTAGAACAAAGTGCTTAAAAATCAGCAGACTCCCATCTAGCGAACTGATCGTTATTAGCTTCTTTGATTTCCAAACAACTTGTTTTACAAAGATCTTGATAATACTCTGCTCTTGCTTAGAATTTTGGTGTCGTTTTTAATACGCTCACTGATCCACTCAGTATATAATCTCAGACACCCCAAACCAAACAACACAGTTGGGAAAGATGAATGTTACTGGTCCTCCTGAGCTTCATCTCGAACTGAAACCGGACCTTATCCATGGTATACCAGATAGCGTTCTAGCTCTTATCTCCCCTATAGTTGCATATTGGACATACTCTGCGTTCTTCCATGTCATCGATGTCTATGAGCTCGCTGAGAAATTTAGAATCCATCCTCCAGAAGAAGTTGCTTCAAGAAACAAAGCCACAGAATATGAGGTATTTAAAGATGTGGTACTGCAGCATTTCATTCAAACGATAGTTGGCTATGCAGCTACGTACTTTGATGAAATCCAATATACTGGAGATGAGCATTACCAAGTGTGGTTGTTACAACAAAAATACCCATTCATACCAAAGCAAATCCTATGGTTTGTTTATAGTTATGGATTTTCTTCCATCAAGATCGGTATTGCGTTTATCATCATTGATACTTGGCAGTATTGGCTACACCGTATAATGCATATGAATAAGACTTTATACAGAAGATTCCATTCAAGACATCATAGACTTTATGTTCCTTACGCCTTTGGTGCGCTATATAATGACCCTGTTGAAGGATTTCTGTTGGATACTGTTGGTACCGGTATTGCAGCTTTGGTCACTCAATTAACTCCAAGAGAATCTTTGGTTTTATATACATTTTCTACTCTTAAAACAGTGGATGATCATTGTGGTTATGCTTTACCTTTCGATCCTTTTCAGCATCTCTTCCCTAATAATTCTATTTATCACGACATTCATCACCAACAATTTGGTATAAAGACCAATTTCTCTCAACCTTTCTTTACTTTTTGGGATGTTTTAAATCACACCCGATATGATGAACTGGATAATTATAAAATGAAACAAAAGCAAATCACTATCGAGAAATACAAACAATTTCTACATGATCGTGAGCAAGCCAAATTGGAAAAGAAACAAAACTTATATGGGAAGAAGGGAACAGACACTTTGCAAGAAACTAAAAAAGAGAAATAGGGATCTCTCATTCAAATTTTGTAACCAGACTTTTTTTATTCTTAATTATTTTACGACTATGAGTACTTTATTCAATGCTCTATTTATGATGAATGTTGCAAGAAAATACAAAATAACAAAAAAACATGGAAAAAAACATGGAAAAGAAAAAAAAATCAATCACTACATACAATCCTTGATCTAATAGTATAATTTAATAACTTAATGTTGATATGAATGAATAAAAGCAAAAAATGGTAGAGGAAGTGTATTAGTCAGTTATCCCTTTTAGCCTTGAGCATAACATTTCTTGAACTTATATCAAAATTGAACACAATCTCCAACGAGCTTTCAATCCCAAGAGACCGTAAATATCTCAAGCGATCATAATGTATCAGAGATTCATAAACTCTTGTAATGGCTCCATTATAGAAACACCATTCGTGAAATGAATGGTCACTCGACTCCAATTTGTATTTTTCATAGATTTCTTCATTTGTTAAATACATCAGATCTTGATCACAGAGCTGCATATCACTTAATCTGTTGTTGGCGATGGTTAAAAAACTCTTGACTTTATGTGAACAGCAACTAACAAGGAAGCATTCTTCAACTTCAACATCTTCAAAGCCATTAATGAACTCTTTCAGAATATAGCTAGGGAAATCTCCACAAACATCTAGTCCAATTATGATTCCCTTTGGGACTTTATCATTGTTCTTTTTCCTTGATTTGATGAACTGTTTCACTCTTGGGTCATTAATATTAGAGCAATACAATGTATTATTGAAAGCATTATTATTATTATTATTATTAATCTTCAAAAGTGTATCTAACTTTTGAGACTTCCGTCTTCTATCAGAATTTTGTTCGACAGAAATGATATTAATATTGAATCTCCGTGATAGATGTCCCAAGCCACTCCCAAATTCGATTAGAAATTCAACATTGTCCTCAATCACTTCTTGAGTTAAATAATGATATAATTGGGACACTTCATGGCACTTTCTTGGAGATATTATTGGGATTGGTATATCATTATATTGTGGGATTGTTCGTATTGTCTTATCAATTAGTGGAAGCTCTGTTATCGATTCATGTTTGCATCTTATGAAATCTGATATTGATTCATTTCTTGACTCAGGAATATACCCATCTAAGAGCTTGTTTGTTTCTAAAAATTGTATCAACTCATTTATATTCTCATTCATTGTTGTCTTTTGGTTAATCTGATAGCAAAAATGTGTTAGTATAAACGTTATTTATGTCTACAAAAGACTTTTAATATAGTAATGTATATTTTTTCACTTTCTAGGATCATAAACAACCATTAAAAAATCATCCATAAATGATGCTGTGTAGAGAATATGGACATAAAAATTGTATGAATCTATCATTCAATGAGCTTAAGAGTTGATGGTAGGGATAGAGGACAGTTATTTAGATGGCTTCTTTCAAAACTTGGTTTAATTTAGCAATTTTAGTAGCAATGGATAAATCAACCGTTCTATCGCCAACTTCCACAATTAGGCCACCTTGAATATCTGGGTTTACTTTGTTCTGTAATCTTAAAGTCTTACCAGAACCGACAAATTTGGATTTACCAACAGAAGATTCAATTCTCTTCAAGATTTTAGAATCTAATGGAGAAGCAGATGTAACAATTGCTTCAACAACACCACTGTGAGCATCGGTCAAAACTTTGAATTGAGAAATGACAGAAGGTAATAAGTCTAATCTGTTGTTTTCACTCAAAACCTTCAGAAAGTTGGAGACAGACGAATCAAGGCCTGGCAGTTGTTTGATCAAAGTAGACACAACAAAGGCTCTATCATCAAAAGACAAAGCTGGATTAGACAAGATCTCGGCAGTTTTGGCGTCCTTTGCGAACAAGCTTTTCAAAGATTCCAAAGACTTAGCAGCACCATCAATAGAGGTGGTCTTAGCAGCAGCGGTGTACAATGCGGTGGCATAAGTCCCGTCTAACCCGTACAATTGCACTGGTGGTTTGACACTTTGAGAAGCAGTGGCTAGGGAACGTCTGGCAAGTAATCTGAAGGACATTTTTGTGCTCAATGGCAGGACTTTCTGGCTAGTTGTTATTGTTCACGGGGGTTTTATGGGTTTTTTCATGGACGAAATTTTTGGTGAACTGTGATTGGCAAAAGAAATAAAATACCATAATAGGATATTACTGCATATGGTAATATACGAGGAATAATCGCTTATTTCCGATATAGCATCCCAACACCTCAATAAGAGTTCTCGACGGATGAAAATTTCGATATCTGGTACTAAGAGTAAGAACAGCTAGGGTATTAGAATCTATAGACTGCTTAAAATGCTTCTGAGTCTGGCGAAAGGGTCTATCAGATCTCTTCGTACTCTACAAATATCTGCGTATCTTAGATTCAATTCCACGGAAGCCGCTAATGAGCTAAAAACTGCTCCAGAACAACTACTATCAACATCAAACCTACTTACAATTCCACCAAGAGGATCAGACCTTACTGCGTTAGAGAAACAAGATCAGATAATCAAGAGACGTCGAAAGTTATCGAAGACGATTGTAGAGATCAAGAAATTCAAACCTCGCTCTCCAGGTCAAAGATGGTATAGGGCTCCAATTTATACACACCTTTGGACTGGTGCTCCTTATAGACCTTTAACAGCACCAATTAGAGCTACTGGTGGAAGAAATCATACTGGGCATATCACTACAAGATTCAGGGGTGGTGGACACAAACGTCGTGCAAGAATTTTAGATTTCCATAGAGCAGAATCTGGGAAACATCAAGTGCTAAGAATTGAATATGATCCGACAAGAACTGGTCATATTGCACTTGTTAAAAACACTGATACAGGTAAAAGATCATATATTCTTGCCTCTGATGGGCTAAGAGCTGGTGATATTGTAGAAAGTTATAGAAGGGGAATACCAAAAGATTTACTAGAGGAAATGGGAGGTAAGATTGATCCTGCTATCTTGAGTGCTCGAACTAATCAAAAGGGTAACTGTTTACCTCTAAAAATGATTCCAATCGGTTCTATAGTACATGCTATTGGTATTACCAAGGAAGGGCCAGCTAAGTTCTGTAGATCAGCTGGTGCTTACGGCCGTTTGATGCAAAAATTACCAGAAAAAAATAAGGCTGTTGTTAAGTTACAAAGTGGTGAGCATCGTTACGTCCACTTAGATGCTTGTGCTACTTTAGGAATAGTATCTAATATTGATCATCAGCATGCTAAATGGGGAAAAGCTGGTAGAGCTAGATATAGAGGATTCAGACCTCATGTTCGTGGTGTTGCGATGAATAAATGTGATCATCCTCATGGTGGTGGTCGTGGGAAATCTAAATCTAATAAATTGTCAATGTCCCCTTGGGGCACTTTGGCCAAAGGTTATAAGACAAGAAGAGGTAAGCATGGTAATCCAATGAAAGTTAGAGATAGACCAAGAGGTAAGGCTGGTAGAAAGGTCAGAGGCTAAAGATCTGTATATATTGATTGCATGTATATATTCATAAAAAATATGTAGTGTTTTGTCTTTAATCTAAGAGCTCTTCATCAGCAATTATGAAAGGTTTAACAACTGTTCTATATTCCAAAGTTTGATAAATTGAATCCAAAGTTGCGTTCATCTCAATTTGATCAGGATCAAAAATTTCTAATGAATCTATGTATAGCACCCCAAACATAAAGCACTGTGGGTAATAATTGAAGAATCTGTTACCAAAAACATGCTGAAATGTAATATGATTAAACCATTTCAGCTTAACATTTTGTATCAATATTAACGTGTTTGTCAAATACTCTGTTATTCTACATCTTTCTGAACTCTCAAATTTTTTGATACAACTAGCAGTTATGATACCAAAGCATGAATAATGAGAGTCACTTATGGTTACTAATAACTCGCCATGTTTAGTCAACGCATGGAACTTTAACAATTTCGCTACTCTTTGCTCAACAAAAATTGCATTATCTAGCCCCGGTTTATACCATTTCAATATATCGCTCAGTAGCCACTTATATAGAAAGTCCTTATCAATCGATTTATGCTCTCTGACTCTCATGCTAATTCAATTGTACTTCCCACTCTTCTAGTGCTGGCTCAACAACAAAATCGGAACAATAACTTCTTAAATAATCACAAGCTCTTTTTTCAGCGTATTTATAATTCAACACTTCACCGGATTCGCCAATTTCTATATTGTTTATAAATATAGCATAGGTTTGTTCGATGGCTGAAGGTTCTTCTCCATATAGTTGCAAATAATTTAAGCCTTTCAATAAGAAATGTGACCCACTGGCTAGAAAGTAAGTGAATGTGCGTACTGAGCCCGAGACACTTGGGTGTAGCCGAGTCATATATTTCAAAGTATCACAGAGTACCAATCCGCTCTCGAGTTCTATATTAGATTCAGTGAGCTCCTCCTATCAACCAAAATTCTCCTTCGAGGTTCTTTGTTATTTACAAAATCAATATATGAGGTGTCTGGGTGCTCTTTGAATTCTGTGTAACGGTAAATACTCCAGTGCTCTTCAAGTGTTTTTATCTTCAATTACAAATCTACTACAATCCAGATAGATGAATATAGGGATATGATATATTTCAAACAAATTTAAAAAGTTCCATTAAGTAATATATAGGTGTAAAGGCTTATTATTCCACAACTTCGAATTTGTGGAGTCCTAATTCATAAGCATAGCCTAACACCAATTTAGTGAATTCAGCAATATGTTCAAAGCTCAGTCTGTCTAGTGTATCACCTGTTGAATGAATATAAGGATTAGTATATTTGAATTCACTTTCAATGATGAAACTCGAAGGATATCCGTTTTTCAAAGCACTTGCATGATCACTACATGCATAACCACATTCTGTTTCCCTCCAAGGTATACTTAGATAAGAATCAACAATAAGCTTAACAAATTGCGTTAGCTCAGGGTTAACATGATCATTTATAATACCCACATGTTCCACGATATTGTTATCTAAAGTCTTCTGGGTATATCCAGTCATATCTTGCTGTAACATAGAGACCACATTCTTCAATTCAGATTTATATTCAGTGAAAATATCCAAGGAACCTAATAAACCACCTTCTTCTGCTGAATAAAAATGGAATTCTAAAGTATTTTCAGGTTCGAACCCAGCATCAATCAAAATTCTCAAAGCTTCTAAATTTGTAGTGACACCTGAACCATCATCATCAGCTCCCGGAGCTTTCAATAAATTTGGTAATAAAAGATTGGCAGAGTCTTGATGAGATCCAACAACAACAATATCCTCGGGTCTTTTAGAACCCTTGATTGAGACAATAATAGAAAATTGAGCCCAGTCATGGTGGAACTTCTTGATGGAAATTTCTGGTTTAGCATCGGCAATGATAGAGGATAATTTAGTGAACAACCACGAGGCACTTTCAAATCCGTTGTCTGATTTATAATACCTTGAGTAGAATGAAGAAAAGTTAGCTAAATTGTCGTGTAAATTCTCTAAGTCAATTTCCTTTGTTAATTTAAGCACCTCATCTTGATATGAGACATTAGTTGGAAAATTATAGGAAGGGACAATCAAAGGCTCGTCTTTTGTTTTAAAGAACCAAGATTGATGGTTAGTAATATCAAAGAAATTGACACCGTTCCTTCTAAATTTGATCTTCTCACTTTCTTTAATTCGAATAGGTTCAGAATCATGGGATGTAACGATCAAACGAGTGTCATCCTGACCAAAAGCACCACGAATTGTATCCAGAATATGGTAGCCAGTAATGGATTGCAGCAGAAGAGCAGATACAATAGTCGATTTAAACAACATTTCAGCAATAACGAATTTCTGAATGTTACCTTAATTAACCAACAGAAAGGGAGAGTAATTAGTGGTTTGCCCCTCATATTTTACAACAATACAGGGCTCATAACGATTGAATCCCAATTTCAGCTTTCCATATACGATACATCTAAATGAAATCTCAGTACAGGGATATCTTCCAACGGTTAGGGAGTATACACACTCTAGTCGAAAGTAATGAAATAACGTTCTATTCAACGCATTAAGAGTAAACAAATTTTAAAGACTAGAAAATAACATCTTCTTCTTGATCAGCAGTCAAATCTTGGCCTTCAGCCTTAGCTTCTAATTGTTCGACTTGTTTTGCTTCATCAGCAGTTGGATCTTTAGCTTTTGCCTCTGCCTCTGCCAGTTTCTTCGCCTTTAATTCTGCGTCGGATCTGGCAACAGCCTGCTGTTTCTTCTCTTGGACTTTTTTTAATCTATAAAATTCTTCTCTATCCAGTTCATCCAATTCACTATTAATGTAAGCAATCGTGTTTTCAGTTCTAGGAATGATGACATGTTCAATGGCATTAACTCTTCTATTGGTAACCTTGATAACTTCATCCAAAATGATAAAAGCTGTTTGCAAGGAAGCCAATTCAACTAAAGTCTCGACAGCTTTTGAATAAACTTGTTTAGCCTTCTGAATTTGCTGACCACCCCTCCCTAATCCTGTTAATTTGAAGTCATTTATGTTATCGTCTATGTATTTTTCGAATTGTGGTAAATAGACACCACTAACATTTTCCTGTCTTGCTCTCACTTTGAATCTGGCATTCTTGACTGATTCTTGAACTTGATAAGCAATGTTATCACCTGTAGCATATGTCACCTCAGCTAACGAAAACGCAGCAGTTTGCATAACACGGCCCATCTTACGCTTAGCATCATCAATTCTTTTCGTTATGTCTCTAAATCTCTTCGTTAAAGCTTCTGATTTTCTCTTTAACAAACTATGGCCTTGTTGAGCACCCTTAAGCTTCCCTTTCATAAGACCAAGGGTCATACGAGTTGGAAAAACTGCTTCTCTGTAATCTGAATTAGTAAGTATTCATTTGTGGATATGCTAAGAATGGAACATATGTATAACAAACCAAGGAGAAGAACTGATAAGCATCTAATTCTTCCAACTCCGCACACAAATAAATACAAGAGCTTCCAACTTCAGCTCATATGACCATATCCCTTACAATTACTTACCTATTTCCACTAGACATCACTGATACTGCTCAAAGTTGAATTAAACCTTTTGAATCCTGATGACTTTCTGGCTGCCAAACATGAATTCCCGACGTTTGAAAGAGACCTTTCGCGAATATATCCAAATTTTATAGAACATCTTCGCTTCCTCGAACTCGTTCTTTAAAATAAATATTTTCTTACAAACAGCTTTCACTAATAGTCATTGAAACATTCATTTACAATTAAGTTGGCTATCTTTGCTGCAGGATTTTGGAATTATTCACTAGGAATGAGCAGCACCACGGAAACAACTGTTTTGAAGCTGGATATTTCGTTAATCCGAGACTCTGATATTCCATATGAGTTGCAGCTTATCGAAAACCCAGATGACTTGAATAGCTGGCTCCGATATTATTGGCACAGGGATACCCCTGCTGGGAAACTTTTTGTGCTTCAAAGAGCATGCTACCACTTGAAGAGGAGTTATAAATTGTGGGTACTTTATTTGGACCAATACCTCGAAATTATACGTCCATTGATCCCTGAGCGAAATGAGTCTGAGTACTTGAAGTTGAATAAAGAATTTGAAAAGGCTTTAGAACTGCTCAGCAAGATGCCTTTGTTATGGGTAAAATACCTGGAAACTCTGCTAATACAATCAGACACTGAAATGATAAGGAGAAAGTTTAATGACGCATTACGGACCTTACCATTAACTCAGCATCATTGGATATGGCCAATCTTCCTGAAATTTGCCGATAATATTGGCGGGGAGATTGCCTCATCTATATATCAGAGATATTTAATATTCCATCCCAATTCAATTGAGTTGGTTCTCGAGAAATTAATTGAGTTTAATGATATTGATGCTAGTATAAAGATTTTCTCGCTGATCATAAACGATGAATCATTTGTTTCCAAAGAAAGTAAATCACCATTGGATATCTGGATTGAGTTTTGTGACCTACTAACTTCTCGAAAGAATCCGTCCCTAAAACACGACAATTTAGTAGAAAATTTTATAAGGTTTGGTTTGCAAAAATTCTCAGATCAGCAAGGAAAACTATTCGTGAAGTTAGCAACGTATTTCATAAAGAGAAAATCATATGAGAAAAGTTTAGAAATTTTCCAGGAGGGGTTAACAAAAGTGTTAACAATAAGAGACTTTACTATGATTTATGACGCTTATTCTGAGTTTCAAGAAGGTACTGTACAAAATATAATCGCAAAAATTAAACAGCAAGAATCCGATAAAAAGAATGTTGAGTCTTTAAATGATGAACTGGACTTTAATCTAGAGAGATTTGAAAGGTTAATGGATGATCGAGAATTTTTATTGATGGATGTTAAGATTCGTCAGAATATCAATGACGTTTCAAACTGGCTTGATAAAATTGAATTATATCCCAAGGATCAAATTTCAAAGATTTTAGAGACATATGTTCAAGCAATCACGACGATAGACCCTAAAAGAGCAACACCCGGTCTAAATAAAATATGGACACAATATTCACAGATCTATGAAGAAAGTGATTTAGACACAGCACGAATAATCCTAGATAAGGCAGTCAAAGTTCCATTTAACTCACCAGATGAACTTGTTGAAGTCTGGATTCATTGGAGTGAACTTGAATTAAGACAAGATGATTTAGATACTGCAATTAAGGTTTTGGAGGTCGCAACTCGTAATCCAGATGGAAAGAAAACTAGCTACAATGACGAGAATATGTCAGCTCAAGAGAGAATTCACAAGAGTATCAAACTCTGGAGCTTCTACTTGGATCTCGTTGAGAGCTCTGGAAACATTACTAAAACTTGTGAGATTTATGAGAAAGTATTCGCACTAAAAATTGCTACTCCTTTAACTGTTATCAATTATGCTAACTTCCTGGAAAGCTGTAATAGATTTGAAGAAGCTTTTAAAATCTATGAAAAGGGAATTAGTATCTTTAAATATCCTACTGTTTTCGAGATTTGGAACATTTATATAACAAAGGCATTGAAAAGAAAATTGGGAGTTGAAAGATTGAGAGATCTTTTCGATCAAGCTATCGAAGATTGTTCTGGAGATAAAGAATTTTATATTTTATATTCTAAATTCGAAGAGGATAATGGATCAATCTCTAAAAGTTTGAAGATATTAGAAGAAGGCATTGAACGAACGAATGATACTAACTCAAAAATTAATTTATTAGAAATACTAATTGTTAAATCCAAAGAGCATTTTGGTGCGATCTCTACTAGAAGAATATTTACAAAGGCTATCGAGGACTTACCGCCACAAAATTCCATCAATTTCATCATTAAATTTGCAGAATTAGAAGAGTCGTTAAATGAATACTCTCGTGTTCGAGGCATCTTGCAACATGGGGCTCTATTACAATCACCAATAAAGTCAAAACAATTATGGGATTGGTGGAGTAGATTTGAAGTAAATCATGGGGATAAAAATACTTACAAAGATATGCTTCGGTTCAAAGGAAAAGCAAATGAAGAATTCGGTGTTAATTTCAACTCAGAACAGTTGGGGTTCGTTAAATCAAGCGATGAACCTAAAATTAAATCAATTAATGCTAGTGTTGATGCAGAAAACCCAGAAGAAATTGATTTAGATTTGGATATATGAGTTATGATATCTAGACATCAATGAATTAATATAATAAAATTAAGGCTCCTCTTTAAATTTCCTTTTTACAATGACAGGAGTTACTGTATCGTAGACTATCCTTGATGAAAATTCGGTTGTTTCATTGTTCAGCTTAATCTGAGTGTGTCTCCAAAAGAAAAAATTAAAAAAAAGCTTTAGCTATCAACAAAACAAGTGTGTGCTCGTGAAATGGACCAATATAACCACGAGGATCAAAACCGAAGAATTGATATATAGAAAGTTATCTTGGTGAGTAATGAACAACATATTTTATCTTGTTTGCACCAAAATAGGAACATAGTATGGCTGCAAGATTTAATCTTGGACTAAGCACCAGAGTGTTGGCAAACTGTCTATATAATAAGTATAGTTCAAAATATCTATGGCTCTTTTTTGATCAATGGTAAACACACTAGATTTCCTGTTAGTAAAACAAACCTTCAAATCAACAATTGCAGGTCTTTCAAAAAAATTTACGTAGTGAAAAAAACCACAAAAGTTATTAAAAGCTAACCCCTAATTCTTAATCACAATATACAACATAATTAAAGTTTTTTTCTTGATTTCATGAACCAACTTAGTTTTCTGGGATATCAATTTCACCAGCGTTGATAGCTTCAATGATATCGTGTGGGTTCTTGAAATTGACTCTACAACCAACAGATTGAGCAGTACCCAAGATTTCTTTAGTGACTGAGGCCAAGTTCTTACCGAAGGATTTTTCTCTCATGGTTCTAGCAACTTCAATGATATCTTCCAATTGTAAGTTACCGTTGTGTTTGATGTTCTTTTCCTTCTTTCTGTCTCTTGGAGCTTCTTTCAAAGCAGTGATGACCAAAGAAGAAGCAGATGGGACAACTGAAGCAACAGCTTGTCTGTTTTGGATTCTAAGTTGGACAGTAACTCTGATACCTTTGAATTTAGTAGTAGCTTTAGCGATATCTTCACCAACCTTCTTTGGTGACAAACCTAAAGGACCAATCTTTGGAGCTAAAGCAGCTGAGGCACCAACTTCACCACCGGTGGCTCTTAAGTAGATGAATTTAACTTCATTTGGATCGAATTTTGGAGGCATTTTAAGATGATGATGCTGATGTAGACTTGTTACTAAAATTTAATTGAATGTTCAAATCCCTTTTTTCAGTTTTGTTTGGTGAAGAAAAAAATGCTACAGTCCAAAATGCGGCTCGTACCATGAAATGCTTACCATATTCATCATGTTTGGATTATATCAGCGTTGAGGTTGGGAAGTTTTCACTTTGAGTCCAAAGTGAAAAAGGAACACTACTGTGCAAAAACCACAGTCACGTGGTGTCTGGATGTTATGATTTGAGGGCTGTTATGTTAGGGCTTGATCTGTCTGATTAATATCATGTCATGTGATTAGGGCATTGTTCCAAATGGTAACTACTACTATTCGCTATAGATATACAGTGTATGTATATATGTTCATTGCGTCATATATTAGCTTACTGGACTTTAACAACTGGGAAATATCTATGAAACCCATTTCTTTCTGTAACTACTCTTTGTTTCTTATTATCCTCATGAACCACGATCTCTGTATTTAGACTCAATACTATCCCTATGCAACTTCTTTGTAATTGTTGGAACCACTCAATCCAGTCTTTTGAGCAAATGTTGTAGCCCAAGCACTTATCATGATTGTTTATGTCATCAATTACGGATTTGATATTGGCCATGATAGAAAGCTTCAATGCATTGGTATGCTGAGAGGACTTTGAGCTGTGTCCGTGATGTAAGTGTTTTAATTCGTTTTGATAATCCAGATACTTAGGGCAGGATGGAACGCCTACAGTTGAGAATGGTTTCATTCGTAAGTTGAAAAGGATTTCAGGAGATTTCAGGAAGGGGAACTCAGCAGGATCTTTCAAAATCTTTTGTTTAGATCTCATAATTCTCTCTAATTGGAAGAGTTGGAGATGGCACAGTTCTTGAAGAATTTTGTACTTAGTTAGATGTTTTTTAATATTGGATATAGCAAATTCCAACATTGGTAATTCCGTTGTCATTTTAAGGGTCATCTTTTCTTTATATTTCAACTTTTGGTCGCCTTTCTTCTTTTTCAATTGCTTGTTCATATTCTTGATCTTCTCAACTTTGGATATATTATATTGCATGATTCTATCCAGGAGTGTGTTTATGTTATCAATCAGATAATTAGCATACCAATACATGGAATGATATTCCCATGGCCCATACAACTCCAACTCGAATCCTCTAAGTACAACTTGTAAAATGATATCCAACTTCATGAAATACACCCATGAAGTTATAGGTAAAGCAGGAACAATCTCACCATTGAACTCAAATTCATCCTTTATCTGGAAAACATCCCTAAAATTCATTTCAGCTTGCTCACAAGTGGCTTGTAGCGTGTCAAACATTACTATAGATCTAGAAAGATGCTGTCTCTGTCGACAAGGATTTTGATTCATCGAGTTAAGCCAGTCAAAAAATCCCATACTTACATGCACAATAAGTTCATTGAATCTATTCTGAACTAGCTTGTTTTCACTGGAAAGAAACTCAGTATCACAACATGCAAATGTCATCAACTCTTCAAGTAATAGTTCTTGAAATTGCTCTTCTCCCAAAATGGTACGATCGTCTCTTATTAAAAATAGAGGATATATGGCTCTGGAAAGAACATGATGAGTTGTATTAGCAAAATTTATTGAGTGATTAATAACATCTTTAGCATTCTTTCTATTGGATACAGCCAAAATTTGGGAAAGGTCATTAAAGAATAGTTCCATCGACAAATATTTCTCCGTTCTTGGAGAAAGTAACTCCCTTGTTGGTGACCTATTGTCTAATCTTTTTTGAATCCCCATACTGAAACAGCCAGCTATCGGCTCCAAAGTATCTAAATAATCCACATTTGATTTCAAAATTTTGGTATAAGCCTTTAGTGACTCAACTATGGAGAGATCGATAGAGGCACCATTTCTAGGTATTTTAACACTCAAGTAATAAGGAACATCAATCAACCTAGACAAAATATGTATTATTACCTGTAACAGTTCAGAATCCTTATCACTGGTTTCAAAATTGGATTGAAGGAAACTTATTGAGTCCGATAACTCTTTTGCAACTTCATCAGATCCCACTAATGATAAAACATCAAGATTCATGTTTTGGGTATTTAGATCTTCTTCCTCGTACACCACACCAGCTTGACCCAGTGTTAAGCATAACCTTACGAAATGCAATACACCTAAAACTGTACCTCTCAACACTTTATGTACAAGTAAATAGTTCACGTCGGACCTCATGATAGTATCACCAAACCTGCAGCTTTTGATCCCTGATCTCACATCCCTGGTATAATTGGTCAATAACTCCTCCACATAACGACAACTAAATACCGTTACGCTTAAACTGGAGTTATCCAACCAAACAAATACACTTCTGAGCAGCGAATCTGACACCCAAAGTACCTCTTTTAAACTCAAATCTTTCGAACAGTCAAAGAATTCTTCCTCCGGAGTCAATTGTATAAGTCCTGAGTCCAATTTATCGTTATTTATCTCTAAAGCATGGGTCCCTTGGAAGAGTGAGAACTCTGGACTTTTAATGATAACGCCGTTCTTTAGGCTTTGAGACCTTTCAATGAAGAACTGGGTGATGTCCGTGAACTCGCTCATCTCTAGCAAAAGTAGAGATTATCAGCTCAGGCAGCAATTGTACTCTGAATTAAACTTGCTTTGCAATAAACTCGTAATATTCTTGGATATTTAGGCTTGCAATGCGCAATTTGTGACACTAGCTACTCTGAAATCATTGAAAATGCCGTTAAAATAGCCAAAGCCATTCTTACTTCGCGATGTTTCGCGAGAACGTTATACATTTTCTCATCTCCGAGGATACCCCCGAACACCAGATTCATAGATACAATTGCAATGTCTCAACTGGTTTGGCTACTATCGTAAGGTTAATTCATACTAGTCAGAAGGTTCTTTGTTTGTTATAACACTTTTGATTTTAGCATAAACAATTTAAAATGCTTCTTCGGCGTCTGTTGAGCTATAGCTCTCGAATAAACCAAGAAAACAGATCTCCCCTACAGGAGTATGACAGACTGGTATCCTTGGGTAAATTAAGAGATGACCCGTACCAGAGAAAAATCATCAGTTCGTTAG
This sequence comes from Xingzhongia hampshirensis, assembly GCA_003706765.3. NCBI lineage: Eukaryota > Fungi > Ascomycota > Saccharomycetes > Phaffomycetales > Wickerhamomycetaceae > Xingzhongia > Xingzhongia hampshirensis. The sequence goes on along the minus strand of PPXL03000003.1, from coordinate 1,104,372 downwards.
GCACTCTACATAAGCATTTGTCCAATTACACTCCTCCAAAAGTAGAAACTCCTGATGTACACGATTTAGTTCCACAAAAGACACTTAAATCTAGAATTTTCAATGTTTTCAAGTCCAAGAAAAAAGCAGGTGTATTTGAAGACTCTGATTATAATCTTATACCCAAGGGAATATATTTATATGGTGATGTTGGATGTGGGAAAACAATGTTGATGGATTTATTCTATTCGACAGTTCCAAGTCACCTTACAAAGAAGAGATTACATTTCCATCAATTCATGCAAAATCTACATAAGAGACGTCATCAATTGATCGTGGAACATGGAAGTGCAGATATAGATGTTACCCCAATACTAGCTGCTGAATTATCTCAGCAATCTACAATATTTTGTTTCGACGAATTTCAGGTAACAGATGTTGCGGATGCTATGTTATTGCGTCGTATTATTGAAGCTACCTTAGCACCAGATCATGGATTAGTATTGTTTGCTACCTCGAACAGAGCTCCAAGTGAGTTATATATAAATGGGATTCAAAGACAATCGTTCATCCCATGTATCAAGCTATTAGAAAAGCGGACTCAGGTTATATTTTTGAATTCTCCAACGGATTATAGAAAAATTCCTAAGCCTATAAGTTCTGTTTATTGGACTCCGAATCCAGGTGTCAACTTCCATTCTAAAGCTTCAATACAATCACGTAATGATCACGTTAGTAACTGGTTCAAATTCTTTGCGCAAGATCATAAACCTGAAACTGATATTGAATTAACGATCTGGGGTAGAAAGCTGAAAGTACCTAAATCTTCTCCCCCTAACGTTGCACAATTCACATTTGATGAATTATGTGGGAAACCTTTAGCTGCTGGTGATTACTTGTCTTTGGCTTCGACATTCAACACTTTCATCGTCACGGATATCCCATATTTATCAGTTCAAAGACGAGATCTAGTCAGAAGATTCATCACGTTCTTAGATGCAGTTTATGATAATCATGGTAGGTTATGTGTCACTGCAGCTGCCCCTTTCGAAGATTTATTTGTAGAGCCTGAAGATATGAAGAATCCTTTCGAATTGAAGGCTAGTAATCTCGAAACGGAAAACACTGGAGAAGATGGCCATATTGAAAATGACGAACTAGTCAAGACACACGGTTTCAGTAAGAAAATCGCAAAGAATGCACAAATGTTCCAGTTAGATGAAGAAAGATTTGCATTTGCTAGGGCGTTGTCGAGATTGTCGCAGATGTCTACACAAGACTGGGTGGATAATAATGGAATCAAATAGTCATCGAGTATTATAGCATAGATGATCTTGTTATTATATACAACTAATAAATATTTATTTGATACGGAGATTCCATTTTATATCAATTATATCGCTTAGTCATAGATTATCATCATCTCTCCGATAACCCTAAAAGTAAACAAAACAACCTTAGCCCATTCAACAGTGAAAGCTTTTGTACAAATAAACTCTGAAACCTTTGCGTTCGTATACTCACAATGTCTGACTCGATAGGTAAGTAACTTTCACTTTCATTCAGCGGAAATCATTCCTACTAACTCCCAACAGATCGCGTCTTTGTGAAAGCAATTTCCACTATAAGGGCGTTATCTACGAGAACAAACAACTCAGCTAACAACCTTCCAAGACCTCCAATTGAAAGCAGAATCAAACTTTATGGTCTCTACAAACAGGCTACGGAGGGTGATGTTGAGGGGATTATGGAAAGGCCAAATGGAATGAAAATTGAAGATGAGAGTGCAAGAAGAAAGTGGGATGCCTGGAAAGGACAACAAGGCATCACTAAAACAGAAGCCAAGAGAAGATACATATCATATTTGATAGATACTATGAAGGTTTATGCTAGTGGGACACATGACGCTAGAGAACTTCTTTCTGAGCTCGAGTATCTATGGGACCAAATCAAAGACATAGAACCGAGTCCAACACCATCCGTTGTTAGTACATTACCAGTGGATCTCAACCTGCATACACCAAGATTGATGAATATGAGCAATGACCATCTAAGTAATTTTGATTCTACAAGTTTTTTCAACGGATCTAACTATAACTATGGAGGAAATATTAGTAATTTGAATAATAATGAAATAATACGGAATGAAATGAAGGATATCTTCTCATTGAAAAAGGAGTTGAGTATTTCTTTGAGAAAAATTAACGAAGAACTAGAAAGGTTAAATTATCTTAAAAAGAGCGATAGAAGCAGTGACGTTCATGATAGAATGATATCTTGGGACAGTATTAAGAAATTAGGCAGATATATATTTACATTCATTGGTGGGGTAGTGAAAAGAATCTTTGTTGACTTATGTGTTGTGCTCATGATTTTGAAGTTCATCAAGCTCAAAAATGGGATAAGTGTCAACATGATTAGTGATCAAGAGAATAAAGGGATTGCAAACAATACGCTGCTAATGATATTCAAAGTTTTGAACAAAATACATTTGATTGGATTCAACAGGCTTTTGATAAATGTTGACTAATACAAAATTATACATCTCACCAACTAGACTCGGATAGTTTACTTCATAAAGGTGTGACAGTTGGATCAAAGTCAGCGCATGGGAAGTGGTCATTCACATCCCCCAATTGAGCCAAACTATCATCATCTATCTTAACTTCGTCCAATACATGATAATTATCTGATATTCTTTTATCATGAACTGTTTTAACAATTGGTATGAACCCTTTGTAATAACTCCACCTAATCAAGATTTGGGCTGGAGAATATCCGGTCTTTTTACAAAGGCTTTGTAATCCTTCGTCTTTGAATTTTACTGTTCTAGTTAAAGGAGACCATGCTTCCAATAACATATCATGATCTCTGCACCATTTTACGATATCTTCTCTTTGCAACCAAGGATGAAGCTCAACTTGGTTTAACACTGGCTTGACCTGGAATTTTTCCCAACTGAATAATTCTTCTAAATGATGAATTCCATAATTTGAAACGCCTAAAGATCTGATCTTCCCACCTTTATAAATATCCTGTAATGCTTCATACGAGCTTAATCTTGATTCCTTGTTTGCTTGAGGAAAATGGACCAAGAACAAATCAATATACTCCATTCCCGTTTGTTCAACTTTTTCAAGAGCTCCCTCGATCATTTTATAATACTCATCATAACCAATTGCTGTAAAACTTGCCACTTTTGTAGTGTAAAAGACATCAGAACGCTTCACATCTGGATGATCTTTCAAAAAACTTGCTATTCCTTGTAATACTTCTAGCTCGTTACCATAACCAATAGCAGAATCGAGATGTCTGTACCCTGCCTCTAGAGCCTTGTAAACCAATTGAGCTGCCTCCTCCGCAGGAGTTTGATAGAACCCAAATCCAGTGATTGGAATCTTATATCCGTTATAGAATGTATACCTAGAGCTGCTTGTAAGACTCATTTCGATGCTGATGTTGATGAGTGAAATCAGTAACGAGTTGAGAGGAAATCTTGCTTTATATAGTCTTTTCAAGTTCGTAAAGATATCATCCCTAAATTAATAATACGCTCTACTAACGGTCTTTGCGGACTTTTCGAGACCCTTTTTTGATTTTTCGATCAAATGTTACAAGCTACAACTGTACGTTACACAAGAAGTGAAGTCATTAGTAATCTCATTAGTAAATAAATAATCTAAACCAATATTATCTTGCAATACATTTACAGTGTCATACCCTATTCTTTTTTGGTCTTCATTAGGCTGCCCCAGCAGTTCGAATAGGTTTTTTTATGATTGTAGCTTGTTCCCCGGTTCGAACAATCTTATTTCCTCCAGTATCTTGTTTCAAGGGAACATCCTTATTCTCCTGTTGTTGCTGCTTCCATACAATCTGTTCAGTGCCACCACTTAGCACTGCAATTCTCATAGTAGCTAATAAATTATGAGCAGCTGTTGAATGATTATAAACAGCTCCATTAAATGCACTTGTAGCGTCTTTGCCTATCGACGTCTTAATCAACGCTAATCCACCAGGATGGTCATTAACAAAAGGTGTAACGTCATGAACTATACCTGCTACCGCAATTAAAGCTCTTTGAGGAGCTTCTTCCTTGGACCATATCTTGAATTCTTCAGGAGAAATAATTGGTAATTGTTCAATCGGCACACCCCAGTTCAATTTGGCTCTTCTTCTGTCAATCAATTTTTGTTGCTGCTGTAGCATACATTGATTTATAGACGCATCTGACGCTCTATATAGGTTTTTAACTAGTTTTAATTTCGATAGAATGATTAGATGAAATTTTATAGGATCAAAATCATACCAGTGAATCCCATTTCTAAAATCTGCTGAAAACTCGTGGTGGAAGTTATTATTCCCCTCACCAAATGTCAAAAATGATAGAAGCCAATTGTTTCTATGAGACTTACGATCATCGAAAGGTTGAGTACCAATCAAATGACCGACAGAGTTAACGAAGAATGTATTATTTTGCAGGATAACCATCCTCAACGCCCCAGCATAGATCAATCCCCCAATATAATCATCCCAGAGTAATCCCGCGATGGCACTTGGAACTAAAAACCCTGTTAAGATCATTAGTTCATTATAATTTTGTTCTTGCCAATCAAGTATTCCATCGCCCTCAAGGTCATCACCTTTACATTCTTTGATAGAATTCTGTACTTTCAAATTCGGTTTGATACAAATCCATCCAATATGACTATAGAGTGCTCCTTTCCGTATAGTATGAGGATCCTTTTCTGTGTCAACATATCTATGATGTGCTCTATGAACGGCACACCACCATTTCACAGAACCTAACCCGACTGAGGCACCAAAGCACGCATACATAACCTTGATGAAAGAAGTAGCATGAAACGCACGATGAGCCCAAAGTCTATGATAGCCCGCTTGGAAACAAAGGGCCGTGAAGGCGTAGTAAAAGACAGAAAACCACATCACAAAACTTGTTAGAGGTGTATAGAATGCATAATATACCGCAATAAGGGGAATCAATACAGTCAAAAGAAATCCATACCAGTTTATGTATCTATACCAGTTCCAGAAAGTCCAATGGCGTCTTAGTTTTTGTTGTGGTGATGATTTGTGGAGCCTCCTTGTACTTTTTGGTGCCATTTTTGTCGCACAAACGTCCATTATCTAATTATATCTCGAAGAGTTAGTGATTATAACCTAAGAATAACGTTTTGATATCTACACTAAGCTCTTCTCCATCTTAAAATTGTGTCAAATTTCCTCTCTTTTGTTGAAATTTTTGTATTTGTTGAACTTCGCGATTTTTTTTTCGCGAAACCATTTGTGCTTAGAGTTTTTTGTCAATGTTTTAAACTTTGTATGATTCATGAGAGCTATAAAGTTGAGTGACAGAAATGAGTTCCAGAGCATTGAGAAAGCTTGAGAAGCAGAGATATCAGCATGATGATCTTGAAGCTAAAGACAAAGTTGCCGAAGTTGATCACTTTCGGGCACAGAATAAATCGCATAATTTGTTTATATTGATTGGAGAGGAAGAGAATGGTAGCAGTGATAGCGAAGCTGCTGAATCCCTAAAAGAGCAAAAGGAAAGTCATATCAAGATTCAGCTTCCATCAAAATCTCAGAAAAACAAGAAGAAGAAGGCCAAGAATAAGAAGAAGCTCAAAGAAAAAGATACAGAAGAGGAGGACGATCATTTCAACAAAGTATTGAAGGAATACGGCGTGAATGTAGATGAATCACCAGTAGATAATGCTGAACTTCTAGAAAATAATGCTGATGACGAATTGGAACTCAATATTACACAACAGGTTATTGATCCATCGTACCGATTCTTCACTCCCAAGAAACAACTCCAATCAGCTAAACTACTATCAATTGATCCTAAATCCTTAGACCCCGACAATGAATTCAAGAAACTTTTTGGGAAACTATCGCAGGAGGCGATTGATGATGCTGATTCTACAACCTCTACTTCTGTTCCGCCTGAACAACTTGCACAGATCAAGAAGCTGGCACGAGTAATAAGAGGTTGGGGAGGTAGAGATAGAAGATCCATTCCTGGAACTACAAGAAAATTGATCTTAACTAAGATACGAGATGATTGGGTACCCACACAAAAAAAAGACATTAGTATGGAAGAATTAACTGCTTCTGAATTACTTCAAGATAGGCTAGCTGAGACTGAAGACTGGATAGATGTTGTTAAAGGTGACATCAACTCTTGTTTGAACTATGGCATTAAATATTTCAAATTTGAACGTGCAGCAGATTCGAAGATTGTGAATTCCCAGTTTTACTCATCTGTTGTTGTAACTCCCAACCATGAAACTCTAATGCAATTGCTACCTAGATTTCCATATCATATTGAAACTATATTGCAAGTCGCACTAATTCTTATAAGACAGGGTGATAAAAGTAACAGTAATGGTCTCATTGAAAGAGCACTATTTGCATTCGATAGAGGGTTCAAACAAAACTTCGATTTATCGAATGGGCTAACGAGACTACCGTATAATTACTATTTAAATCGTGGGTTCTATTTAACACTCTTCAGATACATTGATGTTTTGACTAAAAAAGGGACATTCCTGACGGCTTTGACTTACTCTAAGCTCTTATTAGCTCTATCCCCTGCTGAAGATCCTTTAGGAACAAGATATTTCATCGATCTTTATGCAATTCTTGCGTGTGAGTATAAGTGGTTGATTGACTTTGTCAAAAGTCCTTTGATTCAAACATATTCTAAGTGGTATACTCCAGGGCTTGCATACTCTACCTCTCTCGCATATTTTTCCCTAGATGATAAAGTCAAAGCCAAGCAAGAATTAGAAAGAGCGTTCACTAAGCATCCTTATGTTGGATACAAACTACTTGAAGCAATTGGCCTTGCTGCTGATATCCCCGTTTATGATTATTCTATATATGAAGTTGGTCCAGAAACTGAATTACTAGCTGAATCGTATCTAATGAGAGCACCGATTGCATGGAAAGATTCTACTCAAAGAGAATTCTTACACGACTCTTTGTTAGAGATTATCAATAAAAAACCAAAGCTTACTCCAGCTAAGGATGAAGCCATTCCTGAGAATTTCTTGAGATTTGCTATACTATCTGGGGAAGGGAAAGTTATGGCAAAAATTCCACAAGACTTTTGGGACAACAATCAAATATTTGAGTACGACATATTACCTCCAAAAGTTGGTAATGTGGAAACATTGGAAAATTTCATTGATGAAAACTATATTACCAGTATCTTTGATGAGGAAAGAATGATGGAAATGGTGAGAAACATGAGTTTACAAGATTTAGTTGATGGAGGTATACAAATTGATCCAGGAGAACAGACTGCATGAAGAAGTTTTTTCTAGGTATAAATAGATTCTAAATAAAAAATTCATGGTATTGGTTTTCAATTCTTCATAGTCCTTGACTAACTATTGCCTTTTGGATGGGGAAAAATCGTAATCCAGATATCGTGATGGCCCTGGTGTAAAATAAGGGGTTGATCCTGTAGATAACTGGCGCGAAGGAGTTTGCTGGTATTGTCCTTGTTGGTTCTGATTCCATTGCAATTGATCCTTCTTGTTATTATTATCCCACCCATAATACGATTTTGCTCTAACAAAGCCGAAGAAAAAGTTCGATGCAAAAGCCCATGCTACGAACCCTAAAACAAATACAACGATAGCTTTAGTTCCAATGGGCTCAATTAGAGAATTCAAGATAAGTCCTAAAGTCTCAGCACTGACACTGGCTTTCCCTGCTTGTACTGTGGGATCCCTATTCATGCACCCTTCCCATTCAATGCATATCTTTTCTAAGGCAGGGGCTCTTGCTTCAGGAGGAGCACATTTGTTCTCAATGTATGATCTCGTACATGCTCGAACTTCTGAAGCAATCTTAGAAGTGTATTCTTCCATTCTGTGATTAATATCAGCTTTAACAGTTCTGATTGCACTTATAAGAATATAAATTGCTATACTAGAGGTGAAAGCATTGAATAAAAGTTGTAAGTATGAACTGATTAAATACGGGGTTGGTGCTTTCGGTTCAGTGCCTTTGGTCCAAGGAGCAGGTAAAAGAACAGAATCATCCTGTCGAGAGGGACTTGAAGGGTAATAATGATGATGATGCATCTGGAACTGTACAGGGTGAGGGGCTTGCTCCCAAGGAACTCGAGCCATTGTTTTCTTGTAGTCCGATGGTGAGCTATCTGCGGTAGAGACTTCAATCTCTTCGTGCTCAATAGATGTTTCGTCTTGTGTTGAATCTCGGTCTTCATCTGAATTAGCAACGTACTTAGTCAAGCTTGATGTAGCCTTTGGTTTGTTCCTATTTTTGATTTTATTGAAACTTGGACTGGCATAACCAGTGAACTTCAAGTTTTGCTCTTTTGAATCGTTCAAACTATCGTCATATAAATCATTTTCAGATTCTTCGTGTTCTAACTCATGCAAAATATCATTTAAATTATTTCTAGGAATTCTTGGAGATTTATATGTTGCAACAGTAGCACCTAGCGTAGTTGGAGACAATATCAACGATACAGATCTAGAAAAGCTTCTGTTACTCTTTTCTTCATCAGCCAAGGACATATTATCCGTTTGTGGATGTGGCTCAAGATCATCGTCATTGTCAATTGAATCATGAGTTTGTTTCAAAGGGGAAGGCCTTCTGGGTGTAAACTTGTGCTGAAAGTTCCTCAGGAGTAATGGAGTTGAGATATTATGATGTAAAATGTCTCCATCCATAGTTATATCCCCATCAACATCAGCAACATTATCGTCATCCAGTGTCAACTCTAAGGTTTTGTTCAAAATCAATTCTTCCTCTACGATAGTGCCCCCGGAATCAGATTGTTGTGATCTATTCAGTGTTCCCTCATCAAGCACTGTATTATTCCTAGTATTCACTTGCTCGTCTCGGAGACTCAGTGAGTCAATTAAAGAATCCATCAGTATCCCAGACACTTCATGTAGATCTAGAGCGCGCTGTCATTGTTTTGGTGTTATTTTTCCTTTAGTTTTGGTTTGATTATGTAAGCGATGAGTTCTTCAAGAACCCTTTTGTGGGATTCGTTGCGATTAGAAGTTCTCTCTTCATAGGGCTAATAGGCAACCCTCAGCATAGATGTAGTTCATACTGCCTAGTACGTATAGATTTTATGAAATTTCTTTGAAGGAATTCTTTTTCGAGTAGTAGCAACTCCCTAGAATCCTGTGTGTATATACACCATACACTAACTGATCATTTCACCCAGATTGTGGGGAAGGTGAATAGCGAGAGGTCGGGAGTCTATTGCTCAAAAAGTAATACAAGTTCATAAACTTGGGAGTATAACTGAGCCTATACTTGAAATCATCCAAGCCCGCTAAGCAGAGTAGAGCCGTTTCACGCAGCTGGAATTCTAGATACATTCAGGAGAGATTTATTGTGTTATAGATATTATGTCTGAAGGCTTTTCCACATTTCATTACAGATGGCTGATATTCTTACCTTGTTAATTGTGTTTGATATATTGAAATGTTTATTTTAGATTGTTTCCTCGTTCTCTCCCTTGGTAGTTAGTTCCAAAAGCTCCTCTGCAAGAGATTGCACAATTTTAGCACTTTTTCCAACTTCACCACCTTCTTTAACTAAATTCTGAACATTCTTCAATATCTGTGGGATAAAATATTCTGCAAGAACCTTTCTTCTTGTTTCAACGTCTTCACATGAGATCGTATTCAAGTCTATTGTCTGATCCTTCGAATACTGTGCTGGTAACTCTCTAACAAACAGTTTAAGATGTGCAAATGGTTGAGGGGTTGTTGGGACGAGGTACTTCTTAGTTAGCGGGTGTGATGTCAGAATAATCGCCTTCTTTGAGTCATCTTCGACTGCGTAGGCACCAGCTTTCATGAATTTAGCAAAAGAACTCAAAGTTTGCTGTCTCGATTTTGTTGGAGTATTTGTTACTGAACTCGTGGTAATTGCGAGTGATACTGATTGTTTGGAGTTCGTAAGAGACCAGTTCAATAAAGTGAAGAAAGATTTAAGCGTTTTGACCCATGAGCTTCGTAACAGAGCATCCTGCCCATACTCAATCAAGATATCAAGGAACTTAGTAGAATCGTTTCGGATTTCCGGTGTGATATGTGTCATAGCACTATGAATGAACAGAACAATTGATCTAGCATGTAATTCCATCAAATTTGACTGTTTCTTAGCAGCAGCTACTAGTAAGTCAACCAGAGCTGATCTTACTGACTTAGACTGATCTATCATAAGAGGCAGTATGGCTGTTAATATTTGCTTGTATAATGATGGGTTCTCGGGAAGATGCTGCTCGATATATATAAGCGTTTCCTTACGAGTTTGAGATTGGTGGTGCTTCACCAAGGTCAATCTATTGATTATGTCCGACTCATTATCAAGATTCCTTGATAAAGACTGATTGGGAAGTGAGATAGTTCTTGCACTAAATGAGACATCTGTGTAATTAGTTGGTTTAGCTTTTGTCTTACCAACTTTCAGTTTAGCTTTCTAGTCCTCTTGTTAGTATACTAATAATGCTAGTTCAAAAGAACAGTGACTATCAACTTACTTGAAAGTCCTTTTGTTTATCCTTCTTCTTTTTAGATGATGAGCCCATATTTTCTGCCTTGTGATCTACTAGCTCTGTTCCAAAGAACAGCTTTGTCTGTCTGATTTGTGAAAGCTCATCGCTAAATAAATTTTTAGATACTCCAGTTATGAGCCCCTGTTTGAAATTAACTATATGTGTATTTTTTCCTCTTTCGGTATTATTCGAGGTATTGGTCGTATTTCTCGTATTTGCCTTATAGTGAAAAATCAATAATGACGAGATTGAGTCAGTCACTTCGAAGGTTATTTGACCGCTTGCTGTGTACTATGTCTTTTGCCAATCCCTTTGCATCATCTGGCTATGAAGATGAGTCAGGTGTGCTTGCTCTTGGATACAATGGCTTTGAGGTTTCTCTGAATTACGTTTCCGGTGTTCCTGATCCTAATTATGTGAGCAACTCTTCACTGAAGTTGATATTCAAATCATTGCTAAAGAGAGAAGAAGTAACGAAGGAAAAAGCTTTGAATGAGCTGGTAAGCTTTATTTGTAAAGAAAATTTATCTGAGCTAAAGGACGATCTTGTATTAATTACGTGGGTACAATTGTATCCAAAACTTTCTATTTCTGAATCTAAGAGTGTTAGATCGTTAGCCCATCAGGTGCAAACACTGCTTATAGGTGTACTCCAGAGGGCATATGTCAAATACTTGAAAGATACGATTCCAGTTTTGCTTACGGGAATTTATGATTTTGATGCCTCAGTTGCCAATTCTACTCTAAAGAGCTTGGGTAAAGCTTTCAATAATGACACATCTAAAATCAATAATATCTGGATTATCTTCCTAAATGAAATTCTAAATTTTGCAGATCAGTCATTAAACAAGGAAACAGTGGACTCGCTCTCCGATGATCGCTTTGTTGCGAGAGATGAAGCTGAATTGAAATATTTTAGATTGATTAATGCTACGATTTCAGTGGTTTCTCATCTGATTCAGTTAGGCTATAAAGTTAATCCGGAGAAACTAGAGAAAAACTGTGATCTGTTTCAAAATTTTTTCACCTATGAAAACCTGTGGCATTATTTACTAGTGAACACCAATCCAAGTAATCAAAGAATCTATAAATCTTTACTGAGCTTAGTCAATGCTGTAATAAAAACTAAGCCCAATTTTTTGAACCAGAAAGCTTGGAAGTTACTGTCTAAAAGATTCCTGAGATCTCTTACATTCTCAAAGAAACTTGAAAGCAAGCCTCAAAACTATGCATTATACCATACCATGATTATTCCGATATTGTCAACTCTGAATAATTTGACCTCCTATAATCCAAACTTTACAAAGTACGATCCCTCACATAAAGAAAAAATCATAGATTTCTTGGCAGTTGGTTCGTTAAATTCTGATGCATCTTACTATATTCAATTATCGCAGTTCATATCCAAGTCACAGGTCTTCAAAAAAAATGAGGAAGATTTCAGAATTTTGGAAAGCATTCTTCATTCAGACTTCAAAACTGAGGTTTACAAAAACTCTAAATTCAGAACAGGTGCCCATTTCATTATCAATTCTTTGACTACGTATCTTGAAGTTGTCTCTAGTTTTGGAAAAGACGATACCCTTGACTCTATTTTTGATGAGGTATTGAGTATTTCCAATTCATCAGCTATATCCCATTTGTTTCCCGCATTATCTAGATACATCCCATCTTCCATTATTTCTTTGAGACTTGATTTGTATCAAGATGTTCAGAATTTGGACCTCTTATTAGAATTATCCAAAGAGAAAGCCATTTCATTATCATCTGTTTTGCAGTCATCTCTTGACGATTTGAGACTGAAATCAGAAGAGGATGAGGAAGGGAAGTCGTTTATTTCTCATCCTTCATTCAAAATTTTCAATTTTGTTATCAAGAAAAATTTGCAAGAACACAAAGAAATCTTAGAAGAGTTCATTGATGAACTACCAACTTTCATTACTCCAATCCTCATTGACACCCCGATTGATATTCTTGTCGCCTACTCCAAATCTGAACTATATAACAATAAATTATTCCATGAAGTTTTCGATAGTTTTATTGTGAAACTCACAATCCTAGATGCTAAATCGCAGATCTTGGAAAAACTGGATCTTTTCAAGAATAAGAACGACTTGTTAGCGAACTCAGAAGAACTCAGAAATACAGTTGATGAAGCTTCTACCCTATACAATTTTAGTGATGACTCTCTATTCAAACCACATTTGATTACTAACGACTCTTTGATTGAATTGTATGATCTTGCTAAGAAAGAAAGTAAATTAGACAAATTTCTTGAGTTTTTTTGGAAAAATAATTCTAATAATGATGAACTTTTGATCCATCTGTTGCTGAATTCAAGTATATTTGATGATTTAGTTTGGAACTCAGCTGAGTTGAATAAAGAGATACATTATAAGATCTTGAATATTAATGATAATAGTGTTAAAACTAGCTATTATGATTCCTTGAAGAAATTTATCTCAACGAATGGATGTACTGCCGCAATTGTAGATTGGATTCACTCTCTGATTGCATCATCATCGTCAGTTTCATCTTTTCTAATCTCGGAAGATATTATTAATGAATTTTTGGTAGCTTATGGCGAAAAGGTTGATTCAAGATTATCTGTAGGTAACCCTTTGGAACTGAATGTATATTTACTGGAAAACAAGGAAGCTGCATTCTCATTTGATACATTGAAACCAATTATTCGTTATGGTTTATTCTTGTTAAAATTGAACTATGATTTTGAGGAGAAAATATTGATTTATTTAGGCTTGATTCTTGAAACTGCCATTGACTATGAATTTTTAACTACTGAAGTTGTCTTTTCCGACCTCATAGAACTTCGTTATTCTTTCAATGATAGATTGATTTCAAAGTTGCAAAATGAGTCTTATTCCTCAATTGTCTACCAAATTATAGCTGGATCTTTTGATAACTCTTTCTTGAAATTACTGGTAAACGAGAAAAGTGGTGTTTTGGCATTCTATAAATCAAGATTATTGAAATACATTCTCCATCATTTTTTAAATCTAGAGTCAAAATCTAGCATTTATGAGTTGGATATTGATACATACGTTAAAAAACAAATCGGTTCAAAAGAAGTGCCATCGCTTTTGACATTTTCTACCGTTATTTCAACTTTATCCGAATACTTATCTGATACTAGATATGATAGAACAAGGAACTTGGTTGGTTCTGAATTGATTGGTGTCAAAGCATCCGACATTCTTTCTACAGGGTTACGCAAACTAATCATTTTCAACAACTTCTTGAAATTCAATGATTCAGTTGACAAAAAATTCCAGCCTTTGCAACCTCAAAGATTCAATATCATAATCAACGATTTGAACAGATGGTCTGACTCTGATGTTGCATATGAGCCTGGGTTTAATGTTGTCAGGATTGCCCTTTTACAGACCTTAATCTCAATAAGTTGTCTGGGATTTGAAAAATCAGATAACCTCAAAGACCTAATCGGAAATGTTCTGCAGAGCTCTACTGGGATGATCAGTGTTGGAGACAGTGAAAAATTGATGGAATTGAAGTATTACTCCTTGAAATTGTTTCTGCTTTTAACCAAACATAAAGAAATTGACGAAGATATTTTGAAGGATGTTCAAAATGAAATTTTGGAAAGTTATATTAACGATGATTTCAACGCAATTAATCAGCCTATCATTATTTACCATTCTTTGTTACATAGATTTTTAGCCCTAATTCCATTGAAGAAGTTCAGCGAATATTCTAGTGAACTGTTTGAAAAATATGAAAAAATAAGATTCTTTGAGTTCAAGAGACCTCTCGCAGAAATCTTGCAGGGAATTATTTTGAAAAAGCAACAAGATTTGGTCATCGAATTCGAGTTAGCCAAAGATGAGGATGATTTGAGTCAATTCAAGATTCCACAAAATCTAATCGATAACGTTTTGAAGGTGCCATCGTTTGATGATGATGATTCTGAAAAGGAGGATCAAAAGCTGGTCAACTATTTGTGGAATTGGGTTCTAGTTTTAGCAAACTTCAAAGATATCACATTGAAGCTACGTGGAAACTATATTCAACAATTACAATCAGAAAACCTCGAGCTAATTACGAAATTCTTAAACTTCATTTCGTTGATTATTGTTCATATTGATAATAAAGAACTACTATCCAAACTGAGTTCTAAAACTGAATTTATTGATGATTATCATTTTGTCAATGATCTAGGGAATATTAATGAAGAAGTGAAGCTACTATCAGTTCATCTATACTTTGTTATTTTGGCCTCCATCGGATCACTATCCTCTAACTGGTTCAATAGCATTAAGGATCGTAGCTTCAAAGCAAAACTAGAACAGTTCACAATCAAATACATTTCACCAAGTCTGATTCAAGACAAAATAGCTACTTTTGAAAAAAAGATTCCAACATTGACAAAGAACGATGATAATCTAACCATCAAACTCAATAAGATCACTAATGAGATCAAGTCCATATACTTGATTGATGAACAGCATTTAGAGATTATCTTCAGGATACCTCCCAATTTCCCATTATCTAACATTGAAGTATTAGGCCCACAAAGAGTAGGTGTCAAAGAACAACAATGGAAAGCATGGCTATTAGCATGTCAGCGTATTATTTCCTTACAAAATGGTGAAGTTTCTGAGAGTTTAGAGTTTTTTTTGAGGAATGTGAGTTTCCATTTCAAAGGTTTTGAAGAATGTGCTATTTGCTATTCTATCTTACATCAGGATAACTCGTTGCCTTCCAAAACTTGTACAACTTGTAAAAACAAGTTCCATGCTGGTTGCTTGTATAAGTGGTTCAAATCCAGCGGAGGTAATACGTGCCCATTGTGTCGTGCTACATTCAACTTTAGATGAACAAGGAATAGGATATTTGTCAAATGTTATGTTCAGATTGTGGTCTTCACCTGGTAATCTATTCATGGTTTACGTCATTTACAATAATAGAAATGTGACTAGGACATAATGGATTATTTACCACTTTCACCTCACGTAGAATAATAGACTTACTTGACTGAAGGCTGAATCTCCAGAGCATATTGCAAAACGTTAAAGAAGCTCACCATCTGTCACCTGACATATATATATTATGTAATGTGAATACGATTTTATAGGTAGATTGAATAATACTTTTTGGTTTCTAGGTAATATAAACGATAGATAAATCCGGGTAATATGGTTAACTTTCTCGAATTTGAAATGAAGATAACAGCCATAATTAGTGGTTTCCCTAAATATATAATCCGATTTCAATTAAGCTCATAACAATTACTCAACGGAATCAATATGGTATGTGTTCTAACTGGATATTCAGCAATTCTTGAGCTGTCTTTGAAAGCAAAAGCCAAGGAGGTTTTTGGAGATTGATAACTCTACCTTACCGAAGTTATGCAACCAAATTGAGTATTTATTTAACGATAATATATACTAACAGCAAGTCGTATAGTCAGCGCAGTCAGGAATTCAAACATTACTTGAAGCTGAAAAAAAGGCTCATGAAATTGTCTCAGCTGCTAGAAACTACCGCTCAACTCGTTTAAAAGCTGCCAAAACTGATGCAGCTTCTGAAATTGCAGTGTATAAACAGAAAAAGGAAGAGGAATTGAAAAAATATGAAGCTGAACACTCTGGTCTGAATGAAACTGCTGATAAAGAAGCAGAAGAACAAGTCAAATCTGAGTTAGATTCTATCCAAAAAACTGCCAACGCTAAGAAAGAAGAAGTTGCCAAATTATTAATAGATGCTGTTACTAAACCAACTCCTGAATTACACATCAATGCTGCCTAAATAGTGTGAATTAATCTTTCATTAGTCTTATTTGGTTTCAGGTTCTACGCTCTTAGTTGATTTACGATATAAAAGAAAAGTTTCAATATTTTCTAATGTAGGCATATATTTGATTCGATTTACCATATAAAACATAACCATCATCAACCCAAAACACTCTTTTCGGCTGCTCTGAATTGATCTTGTAATTCATCATTGTACTTTTTATACAACTTTTGTACCTCACTGGTAACTTTGGCAACTCTATCGTTCTTCATAAAAGATTTCAACTCCTTTAAAGCATCAGCTCTGGCGCTTGCTAATGATTGTTTCGATTTGGAGTGCAGAAAATGCTCAAAATCCGCCTTCAATTGTCTAGCAATTTCTTTTCTATGTTCAGCTGTCGGAGGTGGTAATGGTACTTTCAATTGTTGTGGAAAGTTTGGCACTGCTTGGGGATTCAAATTCAATCCTGAAGCTAGCACAGCTGAGACAACATGCTTGACATTATTTGGATCAAAGACAGTAACTATAAGATTACGACCTTTGAGAGATGTTTGAGCTACCGATGTGAAGTCATATGATTCCTTGTGATTCAGCGAGACTTTGATAGAATCAAAAACCTTTGAATTTGCTTGGCCCTGCTTTGTCTCGTTTATTTTCTTCTTGAAGGCTTCCAGCGAACCTTTCAAGCTGGTTTCTAACTTTGGCAAGACGTTACCAGGGTCTTCTTCAGATATGTTTTCCTTGGTTTCTTTACTCTCCTTTTTGTTACTCTGTTTCTTTGATGCTTTTTTAAGTAGAGCTGGAGACATATGTATCAATCTGAAGGAGTTCAAATTCGAGTGAAATACTCTTGAAGGCAAGCTCCTCGTTCCCAAGAGCAAAAATTGTTTCAGCATGGGACAATTGTTCAGATACGATAATGCTTTCTTTCATTATTCTAAGATGCTTAGTACAGCAAAAATTTCAGTTAGCTCAAATTACAGACCAGCTTCGCGCTTTTTGCTTAAAAAATTATTGCTGATACTATTATTACTGTTAAAAAGCTCTTGCAGACATGTTTATTTACTGTTCCCCTTCTCTGGCTGCTGAAAATGAATAATGTCGAGACTGATGATCTGACAAAACAGTGTGAGATTTGTTTGGAGCATGAATTCAAGTACCGCTGTCCCAAGTGTGGTACCAAGACATGTTCCCTAGAATGTGTCAAAAAGCACAAGGCACAGGCTGAATGTGATGGAATAGTGGATAACTCCAAATTTATAAGAAGAAGTGAGTTTCAACAAGACCAAACTCTCGTTCAGAGAGACTATAATTTTCTATCTAGCTTGAATAGAACAATTGCTATTTCTAAACAGGATGTTAGGCAAAAAAACAAGAAAATATTAATGCCTAATTACAATAACAACAATAATAAGAGATTTCGGAAGGATATATCAGAAGAACCAGAGTATCATTCCGTGATAAAAAGAGGTGTCAAAGTGAGGTATCTTCCAAAAGGTATGCAAAGATCAACTTTGAACAAATCGGGATGGGATAAGAAGAAAGACACTTATGTTTGGACCATCGAATTCATCTTGCTAAACCCTGATGATGGTACCGAGATCTCTAAACAAATAAGTTATAGAGTTCCGGAAGGAACTAAACTGAACGAAGCTATTCATTTCAAAATCTTCGATACGCTGAATGATGAAAGCGATATTTTTTACTTTTTGAGGAAAATTGGCACACCCGCTTCTGAGCCTGGGTTCATTCCATTGAATAAGGAAGCTCTCTTAGCGGATGTTTTACGAAACTTGACTGTCATTGAATTTCCCACCATAATAATATCAACTAAACCTACCGTAAAGGGTTATAAAATCTATGAAGATCAGGAAGAGAGTTCCGAAGAAAGCAGTAGTACTGATGACTCTGAAGAGGACTCTCAAGAAATCAGTGAGGAAGAAAGTGATGATGACCAGCCTTCAGAGGAGTCTTCAAAAACGTTTGAGCATACAGGTAAATACCCTGAGGGAAGTGACTCAGTTGTAAAAGACGATGACCTTGTAACGAGGACTGAAAATCAAGAAACAAAAGAAACAGAACATAAACATTCAAAGGAATAATAGGTTTCATATCTAAGCATAATAGATATACATCAGCATCTACATAAAATCAAATCGAATTCAACGGTTTCATAATTGTACACTTTCAAACATTTTCTATTTTATAGATAGTATCTAAACAGCCCTCTTCAATTGGCATTCTTGGCCAACGATCCAATGGCTTTAATCTTATTCCATAAACTCATGTCATAACCAGCGATATTCAAAGCTCTAACAAAATTCCAGGCTTTAGCTTCATCTCTAATTGGATAATCCAACGGCTTTGGAATTTGTGTAGAAACGAAGGGAATTTTATCGTAGCAAACACTTTTAGCATTACACAGCCCTTGTAAACCTTCTTCGCCTCCAAATTTACCATATCCAGAGCCTTTAACTCCACCAAATGGTAACTGACAGATATAGAAAGTAGCAAAGTCGTTTATCGCGACGTTTCCAGACTTTATTGCATTGGCAACTGAGTTTAATTCACTCCAAGTATTACCAAAAACAGAAGCTCCAAGTCCATATTCAGTGGAGTTGGCTATTCTAATAGCATCTGCTGTATCTTTAGCTTTGAAAACTGTCAAAACCGGGCCAAAGACCTCATTCTGGGCAATATCCATCTCAGTAGTAAGATCAACTAGTAGAGTAGGAGTAAAATAATGTCCTTGTGGGTAATTAGGATGATTATATCTGGTACCACCATGTAATAAAGTAGCACCCTGTTTTACTGCCTGATCAATTTGTCTGCTCAAGGTTTCAAATCTTGCATCCGTAATTGTAGCTCCCATATCGATATCCTCTAATTGATCAATATCTGAACCTAATCTCAATGTTTTAACTCTTTCTTTCAGAATATTTACCATAGTGTCATAATTTTTTTCTGTTACAATGACTCTTTCAATGCCAATACAATTTTGTCCTGCTGATTGAAAAGTACCACGCATAATAATACTAGAGATAGCGTTCAAATCTTTAACATCATCTAATACAACAAGCGCATCTTTGCCTCCCAGTTCCACGACAACAGGAGTTAGCGAGTCAGCAGCAGCTTTACAAACATGGTGAGCAACAGGTCTGGATCCAATGAAAGTTATGTGAGATAGGCCTTGATGCGAAGTAAAGAAGTTCGCGTCTTCCGGCCAAGTGCACACCAACTGAACCAAGTTGGGATCACGATCACAAGCTGTTAAACAGTTCTTCACCAAATTGATAAAGAACTGAGAGCTCCATACAACTTGTTCAGAACATTTCACAATGATAGCATTCCCAGAAAATAACGCTGCAATAACTGGACCCATTAAGTTGTGAAATGGATAATTCCAAGAAACCAAAGCGGCTACAACTCCTAATGGTTCGTAGCGGATTTCGGCACCTTTGTATCTCATCAGCAAATTTGAAGGACCTGGCCGCTTAGAAGGTCTTAGAGCCCTCTCTCCATGTTTGATGATCCAATTCAATTTTTCTAATGTCACCAAAATTTCACCCATTGAAGCATCAACCATAGTCTTACCACTGTCTCTACAAGCTACCCTCGCTATGTTTTCCTGGTTTTTAACAATGAACTCACTCAAAGATCTCAATACCTGACGACGTTGAGAGAACGAGGAATCTTTCCAAGAATTTTGAGCCTGTTGAGCCTTGCTAATTGCTAGATCAATTTCTTCTTTTGTTGTGCTTTTGTATTTTCCCAAGAATTGGCCCGTAGCAGGGCAATATGATTGAATATATTCTGGATTCTCACCATTCTTTATAGTTACTGGATGTATTCTCTTACCCTTCCAATGAAGTTTAGCTTCATCTGGTATTTCAATAGAAAACTTAACAGGTTTCTCGACATTCTTAGCAAATGAGTAGCGACGAAAGAAGCCCCATATTAAAACTGTAATCACAATTGAAAGTAGAGAGAAGGAGATTTTGTAAGGCAAATTGTTGGAGCGCAGGTAATCATCGATGGTGGTGTTGAAATACTCGTAAAACGTCTCATTGAGCACAAGGTTGGTGTTGTTGAAGTATATCTGAATATTCTCCATGTTAGTTGATCCCCCAGTCTAGAAAGAAACTGAAAGCAAAAAGCAAATCTATCACAGGATAAGTGATTAACAATAGTCAAATCCTTGACAAGAAAACCCAATGGATCTTGAAGGCTTTTCGCTTTAGCTTTGATTGGAGTTGTTGAAGCTCGTTCAAGTTCAATGTTGTGTATGGTGACCGGATGTTTATATATGTGTTGTACAAGGGCTCACAATTTCGAGAAGAGGTTTATACATATCTCTCTATGCCTCCGGAGCCAGCATTTGCGCTTCTCTCTCATATCACTGAAGGTTGAAGAGGTCTACGACACGCAGTACTACCCAATAAGATAACTTGATGATTATAATAAAAAGTTTGAAAAGAAGTAATAGGACAGAAGATTCTAAAGCTTTGGGCCTTCTCTAGGTGCATTGTCTGGGTTTTTCATTTCAAGAACATTTCTGATGGACCAGTATAGCGGACCGGCTAGAGAAGCACGAGGCGATTCCAATACTTTAGGGTCTATAGTGCTGGTATATGTGTCATCAAAAGGAGCGTGATCGTCGATACTTGAACCAAAGTCCATATCTTTCTCAAAGATGCTCCCCATGATTCTTGAAGGAAAGTCATCTGATAGAAGATACATATCCGTATCTGTGGATATATTACTATTATGATAGTTGAAGTGTGCAGGATTCTTGATTTGATTTCCTGAAACTTGAGGGTTGTGAGAGGTCTTATCTGTTAACGAATCTTCTAATGCTTTCTCGTCTTTGTGTTTTCTGGCTTGCGGAAATCCCAAGATTACAGAATCAAACACGTTTTGCTGGGCATCATTATTCATCAATTCATTGTTGTACCTGGGATTAGATTCTGAAAAGTCAATTGACAAATTATCATCGTCATTTTTGGTTTCAGGGAATTTTGAAGTCAACTGGATCAACTTAGGAGGTGCTCCATTCTGCGGGATTGCATAGCTTGTGAATTTTTCTGTCTTGTTAGATTCTTCATTATATCTGTAAGACCAATACTTGTGTTCCATTCTAAACTTGAAGGTATTGTCCAGCATTGCAGCATTTGCATGTTCTTCATCTATCTCTAAAACTTTTTGAAAACTAAGTCCTTTAAAATCGTAAAGCTGGCGATCAAACTGAATTTTTCTGATTTTTATTCTCTTATCAGTTGGTAATGCGTAGGCTACGTCGTCTTCTTCAGTTGGACAGTCATTAGATATGACTTTCATCCTGAGCCCTTCTTCAAGTAAATAGATTGTATCTCCAGCTAACATGTAGCTTGCAGAATCTCCTCTCTTTCTTGAGGTTTCCTTGCAGTCTGAACAGAAATAAAGAGGGATCTGATGAGGTTTGCATTTTTTCAACTGTCTTGAATCAATCAATGCACCAATCAATCTGATTCTTCGTTTCTTAGCTTCTTCAGATCCTTTTCTTCTTCCTCGATCCATGATTAGATGAACTTCTCCCTTCTCAATTCTATCGATATGGGTACAAGACTTTGTACGATGCCCTGCCTTGCATGTATCACATGAAAATATTAAACCAGAAGCTAATGTTATAATCATGATGTTAGTATAGGTATTTCTAGCTAATGTTTTCTTAGTTCCCTTTGAGATTAGGAACCACCAGAGACTATAAAATATTCAAGATTTTTTTTATCAATATTTCGTTTAATTCAACAGTGACACAAAGTCAGTAAATTCCTCCTTGATTATAACATATTTCGGTTTAGTATACGTTATCTCTTGAAAAATTAATTCTAAGATATAGCTAGGAATACATTGAGATGAAATAGGAGCTAGATATCTCACAGCACACAATAGTCATAAACTCCTATAATTCTGTGCAACAAAGAGCATCACCTCTCTAATATCTAAATAATCCTTTAGACATCCTATGTTAATTAAGTTAAGCAAATCTTTAAGCAGTATTTCTGAATGAATCACATCATTACAGAGAATGGATAGATATCCTGCAACTGGGATTCCGATATTGAAGAGGTCTGATTTGTATTCTCCTTTCCTACTCTTAGTGCAATTGTGTTATGTCAAAATACATAATGATTAGTCAGTGAGCTCGTACTTTATTGAAATTATAGTTAGTACTCTCTAAAACATAAACAATTGCAGCACTTAAGCAAAGTCACGTCACCATGTACATGAAAACTTTGGTTTAAATTGCTCAGCAGGAGTTATAAGCTCGCCAGGCTCCTTTTCTTATCAATTTGCTTCTACTGAATATTGGAAGAAGAATTCTAATTGGGAAAGGTTAGGATACACTGTAATGCTTTATTGAGGTCTGGATGTTTCCGCTACTGTATAATGTTTGGGTGTTTTTTTGTGCCATTATTAATGGAATACTACACTTTCTGAGCAAAATGATTT
Organism: Xingzhongia hampshirensis; assembly: GCA_003706765.3. Taxonomy (NCBI): domain Eukaryota; kingdom Fungi; phylum Ascomycota; class Saccharomycetes; order Phaffomycetales; family Wickerhamomycetaceae; genus Xingzhongia; species Xingzhongia hampshirensis. The sequence goes on along the minus strand of PPXL03000003.1, from coordinate 1,081,541 downwards.
GATTATAGATATTCCATCCTTGAGCAAGGTAAGTTTAGTTGGATATTTATTGCTGACGTATATTCATCATCATCTAAATAGAGACCAAAAAAATTTACAGCGCGAGATTTCACTAGATATAATTACAAATTGCAGCTAAAATATAATTTAGTTGAATTCTTAAAGATTATATTATTGTTATAGATGAGCACTTCACCCACTCCATGGCGCCAAAAATGAATCAAAGTGGTACTGATTGATTGTAGACTGAGATCAATTAACAGACCAGCATCTTCTCAAACACAATAATAGTAGGATCTTAAATAGAAGACATACATGCTATTCCACTTATAGAAGAGTTACATCCGAACATCAATATATGAATGTATTTTTCTTTTGCAAGACACTTACAAAAATTCTCTGAGATAGCGTATTTTTTGGAGGAGAGTTTCTAAGCTTGGATATTGAAAGATCGGAGATGTCTGATCGTGAAGGATATTCTTCTGATGAGGACGAAAATGATCTTCCGAAAAAATCTAATGTTGTGCTAGGATTTGTTGACACTGAACTCGGTGAAGAAGTACCTACTATTGAAGACACATTCATCGGAGGTCAACCAGTTTGGTTGAACGAGTCTTCGAAACCTTCTGACTCTCTCACTTGTTGTAAGATTTGCCATGGTCCAATGGCACTGTTGCTTCAGGCATTTGCTCCCCTAGAAGGTATAAGTTATGACAGGGTTATCTATGTTTTTGGATGTAAGAATTCCAGTTGTAATAAAAAGTCAGGATCTATAAGAGCTATTAGGGGTGTTCGTAAAGATCCAAAGAAAATGTATGAAATAGAGCAACAAGAGAAACAAATTTTAGAAGATCAGCTATCGTCTAAACTCAACTTGGATAATGCTAGAAGCTTTTTAATGGATGATACCAAAAAGGCTGACTCAAACCCATTTGCATCCTCTAGTCCATTTAGTTCATCTTTGAATCCTTTTTCTCAAGACTTGGAGGGCAGAAAAGAGGAGAAAAAAACAGACAAACAGAAGAGCTTTGCTTCAGTCACTGCAAAAGCAGCCCCTTCAAAAGCGCAACCTGAATCTTCAACTATTAACTCATTCCCACAATACCCTGGATACTTTCTATATGTTGGTGATGAAAAATTTAAAAAATCGGAAAAACAAGAGATACCGAAGAATGTTCGAATTGCTGAAGGTGCGCTTGATTTAGAAAGTGAATCGAGCTCTGGAAATGGTTTAAATCCTGATGCCCAGGGAGTAGCTAATGGCTTACAAGATTCCACATTTCAAAAATTTAGCGAAATTGCTTCATATAATCCATTACAAGTGTTACGTTATGAGTTGGGAGGCCAACCATTATTGTTTTCTTCAAAAGACGACACTTCTACTAAGGTAATCAAAGATTTGGTTCCAAGACCTGGATATAATCCATCAAGCTCAAGAATCTTTGAGCTACAACTGATGCCGAAGGCTATCATAGACTTCGAGAAAGATGATGTTAAAATCAATGAAGGTATGGAATGGGGTACTATCATCGTCTATTCTGATGTGGAAGATTACATACCGGAGTTGGACGCCAATCATGTAGGATATGTTGAAGAATGGGTCGGCGTCCAGTGGGAGGAGCCTTTGAAGAAGAACTAGGACTATATATTTCAATATATTTCCCTTGACAACATTATTGTAGTTGGTACCCCATCATTCCAGAAATAAGCCTGAAGTTGGGTACTACGTATTATCGCACATGGTGTCAAGATGTTTATAGACGTATTCTTTCGCAAATAAGTTCACGGTTTTTCCTTTTTTGCTCTTGTATTTTGCCAGTGAAGAATATGTAAGCAATCAGGAATGGAAGCTTAAAGGAAATGAACTTATGGACTTCCAGAGAATAACCTTTCCATGTCGCGAAACAACACAGGTTGTGGACTACTAGGCCTATGAACAATGCGGTTGAAAATTGACTTGATTTACAAGAAAAGAGAAATTACAATCTAAAATATGTACTAGAAGAAGGTCTTTTGTTTTGCTATATACAGTGATTATACATTAGGTTATAAGAATCTCGCGATTCTGTGCTCATCATAACCTTGGATCACATCTCCCGGTTTAAATTCAGTGAAGCCTTCTAAAGAGAGTCCACATTCTTTACCTTTCTTTACTTCAAGAACATCATCTTTCAAATGTTTCAAGTTTTCAATTTTTCCTCTATAAATTTCTCTATCATTTCTTAGTACTCTGACAGGAACAGACTTTTCTAGAGCACCAGAAACAACTCGACAGCCTGCAATTTTGATGATCTTCTTTCTCTTACTTTTAATTTCAAAAAGTTCTTTTACCTCTGCTTCTGATCTTACCTTTAGTTCTATGATTGGACTTAATTTTGATGATAACTCTTGTGTTACATCTTCAATTAAGTGATAAATGACATTGTGTTTTTTTATTGTCACACCACTTTTTGCAGCTTTACTCTCGATTTCTTTAGGAACATTGATATTAAAACATAATATCTGTGCTTCTGCAACCTCAGCTCTACTCAAATCAGAGTCAGTTGGAACACCAGCAGAGCACCCTAAAATTGTGAGTTTCACTTCATTATTTCCAATGTCTTTGATTGATTCCATTATTGCTTCAGCAGAGCCGGAGACATCAGTTTTGATGATATAGTTAATGTTTTCAGGTTCTAATAATTCTTCTTTTTCAGGAGAGTTCACGTCGTCTTCATTAAGGCCGTATTTTCTCAGTTCTTCAATCCGGTCACGTTCTTCAATTTCTTTCTTAGCTTCAACTCTGAGCTTGTTTATTACTTCCACATCTAACGATTGCTTTTCCCTTTCTTCTCTCAGCAATCTGGTTTCAACAACTTTCTTCGCTTGAGACTCATCTTTTGCTTGTAATACAATATCGCCGGCTTCGGGAACATCCTTCCAACCCCAAATTTCTACGGGTGTTGCAGCAGTAGCAGTCTTAACTTGTTTACCAAATTCATCCTTCATTGATTTAACTTTACAGTAGGTTTTCCCTGCAACAAGTATATCACCTCTGGATAGCGTACCTTGGTTGATCAAAACTGTAGCCAGTGGGCCCATGGTCTTTTGGAATTGGGATTCGACAATCCAACCCTCAACTGGAACCTTCTTAGAAGGCGTTTTCAAATCTAAGATCTCTGATAAAGTAATGATACTTTCTTCCAGTTTGTCCATATTCATTCCAGTTAGACCAGAGACTTGAACAGTTTGAGTTTCACCACCATAGTCTTCAACATCGATATCATTTGCTGCCAAATCAGAAATAACTCTTCCAGGATTAGCAGCGGGTTTATCACATTTATTTATGGCAACAATAACAGAAACACCGGACTTCTTGATATGCTTAATAGCTTCTTTTGTTTGCGGCATGATAGAGTCATCAGCAGCAACAACTAGTACGACGATATCTGTCATATGAGCACCTCTTTCCCTCATTTTCAAAAACGCAGCATGGCCCGGAGTATCTAAAAATGTGATCAGTTTTTTAGAAACAGGTGTCTTTACAGAGAAAGCACCTATATGTTGAGTGATCCCACCATGTTCTTTTGAAACAATTGATGATTTTCTCAAATAGTCTAATATTGTTGTCTTCCCATGATCAACGTGGCCCATAATAGTAACCACTGGGGGACGGGCTTTCCAAGTAATTTTAGGATCATCAGGAGAAAGATTCAAAGGCTTCAAATCTTCACCTTCTTTTTCTTCAAGGATTTCAACATCATAACCATATTCATCAGCAATTAGACCGGCTGTTTCTTGTTCAATGATAAAATTATGTGTCAAATCTTGAAACCCCATCTTTCCCAATCTTTGCAATAACTTTTCATAGCGGACACCAAGCAAAGTCGATAGAGAAGCCACCGTTATAAATCTTGGTATACTAAGTTTCTTTTGAATGGGCGTTGATATCTTCTTTTTTGCATAACATGTTGGTGATGATGATATTAGCCTAGAGTGCTTCTTCAAGTAAGAAGAATTGAAAAACGGGCAAACTGACTGTCGTCTACAAGTCCCTATTATCAACCTCTGCATTATAAGTCAAGAATAGGATTAGCTAAATTCAGTGGGCTCAATAGATAGAAGAGAGTTCAAAGGTTTTCAATGAGTTCACAATGAAAAAAAAGACAGTATCCGAATAAAAATCATACCGGATCATCGGTCAGGACACATTATAATACAGTATGCTAAGTACTACTATAAAAATTGTTGTTAGTTTAGAGAATGCTCTGTGTATGAACTAAATGAAATGTAACTGAGACAGAGATGCGAATTTGAAGGTTATTGACTCCCTCATGAAATGGATTTGAAATAATTTATTGCTTTGATCTGACTCTTTTTCTCAAAGCGTCAATGAGCATATCAATTCCTTGAAATTGCGACGAATTTTTAGCAAAAGATCTATGAGCACTGCTTATGATATGCTCATCAAAATCAGAGAAATGAATTTTACAATTCTCACAATAACCAGGAACCTTTTGTTTTGATGCAGTAGAAGCAGATGAGGCAGTAGTAGAAGCAGAAAATTTTCTTTTTATGATATTTTTTCTTTGTAAATTGTTGAATTGAGTCGATGAGGCGGTAGCTCCTATAGGTGCTAAGCCGTTCTTCGTCTGAAATTCTGCTGATTGTTGAGAAATATTAGTCGATCCATTGTAACCAGATGCTTGGATTTCGAATCCATCTCTTTTTGTGGATTCAATATATCTGTTTTGTATAAGCGAGGCTTGCCTAGATAAGAGTGGTGGCCGTGGTAAGTCGTTAGAGTTATTTGAGTTCATATATAGAGGGGGAGGCATTATCGTAATGCTGTTGCTGTTTCTAGTTGTGTTGATATTATCATAATCATCACACTTAATTGTTTCGTTGAACTCATTATGGTTATTTAAGTCAGCAGGATTTGAGGGAGAAGTTTCCACATTTGTTGGGTTGAAGATACTTTTATTTGAGTCCAAACTTTTTGAATAGACTTGCTTTAACTTCATTCTATATTCTGCATTTTGATCATCTCTTAATTTCCTCTTTCTAATTTTCCTTTCATCCATCATATCTGCAGGGTCTGGTTGAAACAGAGAATGTCCATACGAAGAATCATGAATATGGGGCCAAGGTTTTTTGCCTTCGGGTCTAGTATCTTTGACTTTCCACTCCCTTATAGCAACGGGCTTGATGATATCACGTAAATCATAAACAAAAAAATAAGGATGCTTGAAGTATGTATAGTCTTCCCTTTTAGCGCTTGGATCGCGATCTGTAGCACCATGGATCTTTTCATCATTTAGCATTGCAGATAAATGAGTATTAGAATGAGATACTGATTCGACAGAATTAACAATAGGTTCTCCTAGATGCTTGAAAAATCTGAGCACCTTATCATAGTTCCATATCTTGATGCCAGAGTATGTCATGTTTTTAGGCAAGTCTTCCTTAGATCTTCTAGAGACCACGATAGTAACAGTGTTATCGAAGAATGGCTGAATGGTAGCACCTACACTCATAAAGAGCTTCAAAGCTTTCTCTTTTTCTTTTCGCCTGGCAGCATCAATCTGTACAGCAGTGATATCATTGCTATCAAAGTAGATGATAGAGGAGCTCATTATACTCCTCCACTTTCCTTGCCATTCGGATAATGAGTATTCTGCAACATATTGTTGTTGTTGTTGTTGTTGTTGTTGTTGTTGTTGCTGCTGCTCATGTTGCTCTTGAAGTTTTTGTCTTTTGACACTTGGGGAGTTCGTGTTAATATCCCTTAACGGTTGTCTTAATCCCTCCATGGTCAGTGCAATTGTCTGCCCCCTTTTGGCTTAGCCTGAAGATGATTGATGATGATAAAGGATTGGATACTGGTTTGTTTCGCTTTGACTGGATGTAGAAAAAAAATATGGTCTATATAAAATTCCAGTACTCGAAATATATAGAAAAATGAAGAAACCAGTGTCTTCGTACAGCCAGTCTAATCAAATACCGTGAAGCCCAAGAATCACACTCCCACCAGCTAAAGGTAGTAAACCAGCTTTCTGTTACGATTTCAGCTTTGTAAAACAACAAACCCAAAACACTCCAATTTAGGAATTTTCGCTTAATAGCGTGACTTGCGGGTAACACATATCTTTACACGATAGAGATTTGCAGTCTATATATATAGAGAGAGAGCTTGTGCTAAAAGTCCCTCTCTATTTGCTTTTACTACACTTGCTGATTTAATTATATTATTATAGATTATTACTATGCAATGGACAGATAAATAAAAGCAGAAAACTGTAGAAAAAAAACACCCTTAACACCTGAGTTGATAAATTATAAACGACTTTGAAAAGATATGAAATATGAATGATTGAATGAATGAATGACAAGAAGGACAAAGAAAAAAATACATACATAAACAAAAACATGAATGGCCCTCTTTGATAGGAAAAATCTCAATCTAATCTTAGGCAATTTTGTACCAGATCTTTTGAACAAAATTCTTTGGTACAGGTTCATCTTCCCAAACGATTGCATCGATTTCTCTTCTATCAGTGTCGATATCAATATCCTCAACCTTTAAGAAGATTCTTGTTCTGAACCAAAGTTGGAATCCAAACCATAAAACAACAAACAAGATGACAGAGATATAAGCGGTGAAAAAACTAGTAACGTCAAATCCACCAACAAATGCTTCATACCCATTAATGATGATGATAACCGTGATGAAGAATGATGCATAATAAGCGGACCATGGCATTAAAGTAGCCTTGAAGGGTAAGTCATTTCTTGACATGCCACGATAATTCAAACATGCCATGAATCTAATATGCGAAACTGAGATGAACAACCATGCAAATAACCCAGCGACGGCAGTAATATTTAATAGCCAGTTGAAAACGGTAGTAGCTCCATTGGAAACAACCATGAAACCCAAGAAACCGAAAGCTGCTGAGAATAAGACTGCTACATAAGGGACACCACCTTTGGTAGTGTAGGTGAACCATTTTGGAGCCAATTTTGTTTGAGCTAACGAGTATAAAATTCTTGAGGATACATAGACGTTAGAGTTACCAGCAGAGATAATGGTCATTAGAATGACTGCATTGAAAATATGTGGTAAAATTGGAGTACCAGAGTTTTGAATGGCAATAATGAAAGGTGATGCGGAAACATAAGAATCCTCTGAGGACAATTTTGGATCATCCCATGGGACTAGTAAGCCAATAAAGAGTAATGATAGGATATAGAAGAATAAAATTCTTAAAAACACAGTATTGATGGCCTTTGGTACGGTTTTTCTTGGATTTTTAGACTCACCAGCTGAGATACCTGTCAATTCAGTACCTTGGTAAGTGAAAGCTGCATTCACTAAAGAAGAAACCCAACCTAAGAATTTACCCTTTGCGGTTCCAGGGAACAAATAACCTGGGCCCCATGCACCTGGATGTCTCCAATATCTAAAACCCACAGGTCCAGTAACACCGGCACCACAAACCATAATGAATGCATACAAAATGAAACCAACAATGGCAATGACTTTAACGGCAGCTATCCAGAACTCAACTTCACCGTAAAATTTCACAGGGAACATGTTTCCAGACACTAGGATGACCCAGAAGATAGCAATCCAGGCAGCCAATGGGACAGCAAAAGTCCAATATTCGATAACTTGACCAACAACAGACAACTCCAAGGCAAATGTCATGACCCAGGAGAACCAGTACAAATAACCGACAGCAGCACCTAGGGCAGGGGAGCAAAATCTTGTGGTGAACACCGTAAATGAAGATGTGACTGGAATAAAAGTAGCCATTTCACCCAATGACTGAGTAACAGAATAAGCTAATGTAGCCATGAACAAATAGGCAATAAGGGCATTGACAGGTCCTGCAATGGAGAGTGGAGTACCAATACCAATGAACAACCCAGTACCAATAGTACCACCGAGGGCAATCATGGTAATATGACGAGGCTTCAATGCTCTCTTCACTTGAGTATCTTTGACATTTCCTTCCTTGTCTTCTGTAGAGTACACAGAGATCGAGTCATCCTGAGGAATACTCTGTGACTTGTCACTAGTATTCACCTTTTGACTCTCAACGTCTTGGAGTTCGTAAGAAGACGGCATTACAGAACTCGAACTTAGTGATTGATCTTTTTGGCCCAGATGATGATACTGATTCTTGTTGTTTGGTTTCAGGAAATACTTCACTTTAAATTGGAACATTCACGAAAATTTTTTTCTTCCTTATCAGTTGAAGCCTTATAATAGTCACAGCGCTGATTTTCCATATATTGGCTGCTGCAGTTCTCGCTTGTGCTCACACTTTCCACTGCACGCCCATAATTAAAGGAAAAGACTCGTAAGCTTAAATTTTTTTTTTCCCTTACCATATTCCTCTCGGGGAGGGCCATAAAAAGAAATAATTTAGCTGTAAGTGGAAAATGTCATATGACCGAAGTGAGCCGTGTGATCATTGATGATGAAGGCGAGTGAGATCAGAGGGTTGATAGAGTTCATGAGTTCCTTTAGAGCAAGTAGAGAGCCTGATCTGGATCTTGTGGGGATTCCTGCGAGCTTTTGCTCTTTATCTGCTATCTTATCAACCCATTCTGCCCATTCTGCCTGTTCCTGGGCTCGAGTTGGTCGTTAAGTACAGGTTTGAGCGCGAGAATAATCGTTAAGTACTGGCACAAGCGAAGCATGATGTGGCACTCTTTCGGCGTGCTTTAAGGAAAATGCTCGAGTTTTTGATTATTTGCACTCATTCTTGAATCTGTGCTGAGATTGTTTGAATCTTCATCGCCAGTTGGTTGATCAAGACAGACAGAGAATCCGTTCGTTCTCTACGAAAAGTTAGCGTGTATAGACCCATACATTCCATCCCCATCTCTCTCGGTAAATACTAGGATCAGCACATTTTTCCTATTCTACACTAAAAGCATTCTCTGCCAGTTGCAAATTGGTGTCAAGGCGTTCGGTGCGTACCTGTCAAGAAAAACCATCACCAGAGGCTGAGTCATACAAGAAAGAGAAAGATAGGCTGCCAGCTTCTTTTGACAGAACAGTAAAAAACCGAACGAAAAAGAATGGAAAATTTTCATCCATTCACTAACACCTTAGGAAGAGTAGTATAATTAGTGCACTAGTGTAACTAGTATCATCTCAAAGAAAAAGATGCCATCATTCTGGGTGGACCAAGAGCCAATCCCTAATTTCAGGTTATTTTAGCCTCCAGACGGCACGTACCTCTTAAGAAAGCGGCCTTTCCTTCAGCTTTTTACTACGGCTTCATTTACAGGAAGAGGCCTTGAAAAAAAAGACCACCAACTATTTTGTAGCGACTAAAACACGCGGACTACTCTTTAGTTTATGGAGTCAGACCAATTCGAAAACTACAATCATTGACCATACGAACACTTGCTAACAATAACTACACCAACCCAAAATCAAACTATCTTATCTAATTGCGCTCTCTCGCTTGCTATGTGTCTTTTCCTTTCTTTGTCTGAAATAGAATTTCTTTTTCCGCTTTTTGTGTCATACAAGGGTTTCGGTAAGGCCAGCATCATCATCGCCGTTTCTTTTTTTTTATTTGGTATTGCGAGGTGTATTATATGACTTTAGTATCATCATTAGATGCGTGTGTATGTTTAGATGTATCTAGTATTGTGTGGATGGGAGAAAGTTCAATTGTTAAGTTATCCTTCTTTGATTTTTGTCACCAATTGAGTGTGGGATATCTTTTAGTGGGGTTGCAGCGCATTGGGTTTTGTCTCGCTCTCTCTCGTTATTGTAGTTCCTTTCTTAAAAGGGCTTTTGTTCTCACATCAAGCTACATCGGAGTAGGAAAAACTTCACCTGATTGAATACCTTACATAAAAAAAAGCTGAAAGGCTTCTGTTTCTTTTGCAGAGCGCAAAACTAAAAGAGGTATAATTTGTTCATTGCAAAAAAACACAAACTCTGATATACAATACTCTCGTGTTCATAGAACGTTTCTGTCATCCATCTTCAAGTAGAAACTACGGAACTTAGAGAGATTTCAAGATGGTTGAGAAAGTGACGTCTGATTCGATTACACTAGATGTGTTATCACCTCAACCAACAACTCTAATAGATTCACACACCTCTACAAATGATTCCACAAAAAAAACTTTAGACTCTGATGATGTTGAGAATGGACAAATTAAAGAAACTAAAGTGAAGAGAGCCTTGAAACCTCGTCATGTCTCTATGATTGCTCTTGGTGGTACGATTGGTACTGGGTTGTTCATTGGGTTATCAACACCCATCTCTTTGTCAGGGCCGGTTAACGCTCTTATAGCGTACTTGTTCATGGGTTCAATAGTGTACCTAGTCACACAATCATTGGGTGAAATGGCTACGTTCATTCCAGTAACATCTTCTTTCACAGTGTTCAACGCAAGATTCTTGAGTCCTGCATTGGGTGTTGCTAATGGTTATATGTACTGGTTTAATTGGGCTACCACTTTTGCTGTGGAATTATCAGTCGTGGGCCAGGTCATCGAATACTGGACAGACATTGTGCCCTTAGCTGCTTGGATCTCAATTTTTTGGGTGATAATAACCTTGATCAATTTTTTTCCTGTTAAATATTATGGTGAAATTGAGTTTTGGGTGGCTTCGCTGAAAGTTATCGCCATTGTTGGGTTTATCTTGTATTCTTTCATTATTGTCTGCGGAGGTGGCTCTGAAGGACCAATCGGTTTCAGATATTGGAGAAATCCAGGTGCATGGGGCCCAGGTTATTTGTTCCCTGGAACCGCAAAGGGAAGATTTTTAGGTTGGGTTTCCTCTTTGATCAACGCTGCATTTACTTACCAAGGTACTGAATTGGTTGGTATCTCAGCAGGGGAAACTAGAAATCCAAGAAAGTCCGTGCCAAGGGCTATCAATAAGGTCTTTTTTAGAATCTTATTCTTTTATATCCTGTCTTTATTCTTTGTCGGCTTGTTGGTTCCATACAATGATGCAAGACTATCATCAGAATCTTCTTACATCTCATCATCACCATTCATTATTGCCATTCAAAATGCGGGAACCCCTATCCTACCTCACATATTCAATGCTGTTATCTTGATGACTATAATCTCAGCTGCCAACTCTAACGTCTATGTTGGTTCAAGAATCTTGTACGGGTTGGGCATCTCAGGTAATGCTCCAAAACAATTTACATACGTTACTAAACAGGGTGTGCCTTATTACGGTGTCTTTGCCACATCTTTATTAGGTGCTTTAGGTTACCTATGTACAACTTCTAAGGCCTCTGTTGGGTTTGATTGGTTAGTTAATATCACAACGGTGGCAGGCTTGTTTGCTTGGTTCTTTATTTCTATTTGTCACATTAGATTCATGCAATGCTTGAATGCTCGTGGTATTTCTAGAGACGATTTACCATTCAAAGCAAAATTCATGCCTTATGGAGCTTACTACGCTGCATTCTTTGTCTTTGTTATAATTTTTATTCAAGGTTATGACGTCTTTTTCTCATTCAACGCTTCAGGCTTTTTCACTGCTTATATATCCGTCATATTGATGGCGTTCTTATGGATTGGGTGCCAATTATATTATAGAGGTCCTCTATTCTTAGCTGTCGACGACATTGATATTGATACCGACAGAAGACAAATTGACGAAATAGTTTGGGAGGAAGAAACTCCTAAAAATTTATGGGAAAAAGTGTGGGTTGCTTTAGCTTGAGCTCGTCGAATTTGCATCTACATTATAATGACACTTTATGAAATTCCTTTTAATCATTGATAGTTTTCATTTTTTTAAATTTTTTCTTCATTCTTAGATATTAATAGATCATTGTTTTTTTAACCATTTGGGGTGTTGTGCATTGGCTTTGAATTGAAAAGATATTGAAATAGAGTACTGTAAAATATAAATAAATAATCATCATTCTACTACTACATGTAGGTTATAGTAATATTTTATATATTAGGTATAGAATGATTATTTCTCGTTAACATTAGAGACGCTTGTGCTCGATAGTAGATCAATTGTTTATGTATCGTTTATTTTGTCCTCTCGTAGAACTTCTTCCTTGTTATCAACTTCTATTGTGATGTCAACGTCATCCTCTTTTTCATCATATCTCTTTTCTCCATCACTGCTTTCATTGAAAATCGATGGGTTTGTACCTTGTCTTCTTTTGAGACGTTGCTGTTGTCTCAATAACTGAACTTTGGTCAATCCATTTTCATTACCATCCGCGCTATAAGAACCACTATCACCTCTCATTTCCTGCAACAACTTTCTCGCTCTCTCTCCAACATCGTCATCATCATAAAAAGCACCCGTGCTTGCACTGATAGGCTCATCAGTTAAATCAGGTACAAAAGAGAGACTAGAGCCGTTTTTACTTGGAGAAGCATCCCTTGAATCCATTGAGGTATCATCATCATCTTCCTCATCATCACTAGCATCGTTGTTTTTTTTCAATTTCATTAGATTTTTACGAGCCTGAGCTCTTTTTCTTGCACTACCTGCATTGCCTTTAGATGGTCCAGCAGCCTTCAATTTCTCCAATAATGCATCCATAACATTTTGTTGGTTATCATCACCTGAGACATAACCTGGGCCACCTTTAGTGTTACTTTTAGAGTCTTTTGGAGTTTCCAATAATTTCTTTCTTTGTTCATATATTCTTTCCTCTTCTTCTCTCAGTAAGTTCTCACGGCGTGCTTTTTTATAATCATTTATAAAATCAACAAACTTCTTGAAAAATGAATTTTTAGCAAATGAGTCTGTAGGATCTTCACCGAAATATCTCATTAATTTTTCAAACTCAGACATAGTAATATTGGTTTGATCTTTTAGTAGTTCCCCTTTACGTTTAGCTTCTGGTAAAATAGGTAAAACTTTATTTAATACTTTATCATTGGGGTGGAATTTAGAAGAATCACTCAAGTTACCCAAATCAATAGAAGATTCCACATTTCTAACGCTCTTGATAAAGTCGTTAGAGTCATTGCTCAATTGTTCAATGGATAACTTGGCAACATCATTTGCTTTTTCAACCTCTTCTAAGAACTTTTCATCATCTGGGAATGCTCTTCTGATAATCTTTTCGACATAGTGTAGAAATGTTGTAGAGTTTTTTTCATCCTTCATAAAGGTTAATCTCTGTAAAGTGCTCAATTTAAAGCCTTGAGCTTGCTTAGCAGTATCATTCATATAATTTCCAACAGCTAAGATAACATCAAATACTTTACGTAAATGTTTGGCATTAGCAATGTTATCGGTTGCTTCATCTATAGCTCGTAGTTTAGACACCAACTCAGAGTATTCTTTTTCATAGGTGGTGATAACTCGCAAGGCTCTCATTCTCGAAGACCAATAATCCTGCAAATTGTAAAATAATTCCAAATAAACACGGTCAGTTCTATCTAGCTCTGAAGGATCCTTTTCGGGATATTTTTCAGAACCCTTTTGCCAAAAGGTTCGATATGGTTCAAAGTTTCTAGCTAAGTTATTTGGGATTTCACACAGCTCTTGCTTTCCCAAGAAATCGATAACACTAGAATTTTCCAAGATCGAACGGTCACATCTCAATATCTTGTTAATCAATTGTTCATCACTTAATGACGAAAAACTATGCAAATTGATCTGGATTTGTTGAGAAATATCCTTCGCCAAATATGAGATCTTTGCTGCTTCACCAGGTTTCCTTTTAGTAATTTGTTTGATTTCTTTAGCTGGAAAAACCTTTTCTAGTTCATCAAAAATACCCTTACTTAATAATTCCTCTGCAACCAGGTTTGGAGAGGCACTTTCCCAAAATGAATTTTCCGTAGATTCCACTTTTTCCCAATGTAGTTGCTTAAGCTTCTTCTTAGGTCTTGGGTATCCATCAAACAGCGAAGGCGACTGGGGTAGTAATGGACTAGCCTGTATTGATTTTGTTGAGTTTGGCTTAGGGAAAGGAGGAGGAGGGGGAGGAGGCGGTGGGGCACCTACCATACCAGCAATTGGAGGAGGTGGAGGTGGAGGAGGAGGAGGAGGAGAGGAAGAAGGAAACGTAGATGAGCCACCTAAGAACGCAGGTGGAGGAGGTGGAGGAGGAGGAGGTGGGGAGAGTAGAGAAAGAGTATTGGCTGTAGCTTGCGAGTCTGAGCTTTGACCAAGAATTGGAGACTGAGAATCTATTGGAGTAGTAGAGGTGAGAACTTGAGAGGTCGTAGAATCAGGGATTGGATCCGTTTTTTTGACAGAAGAGGATAGTTCTTTCAAAAAACCAGGTTCAAAACCTTTACTTTTTCTAATTCTATCTATGGTAGACGACCTATGAGTAACATCAGCATTTCCAACAGATTTTTGACCTCTCATATATTTAGCTTCAAGATTTTCCAAGAATGATAGAGATGGTAGTTTTTCTTCAGTATTAGTGATAACTTCATCATCAATTCCTAGGTCAGACTGTAGCTTTTCGCTGAGTTTTTCTATCTCATCCAATTCAGCATTCAACTTATCGTTAGACTTTGGGTCCAAGGAATGATAAGAGCCATCCTTTTCTTTCTGGGAAGGAGAAAAATCAATATTCAAGTTGGCAAATCTAGTTTGAAGTTCCTTCAATCTATCCATTGCCATAGATTTCTGTTTATTCATCAGTTCTCTTTGTTGAGCATTGACATCGAATTTTAAGATATCATTGGATTGACTCTGCAAAGACTCTAATTTCTTCTTCAGTGAGTCTAGCTTAGAAATATCGCTCTCTTTTAGTGAAGTGGGATGTGCCATATTTTCAAAGGGAGCAACTTCATTCGTTTCATCAGAGGCTACTTCTCCTCTCTTGTATTCTTCAAAGTTTGTCATTTCCAGCTCTCTAGCCTGTTGTTCAATATCTTCCATTTTATCTCGTAAAGCTCTCAGCCTTGTATTGGGCTCGACAGAACTACCATATTTTCTATTTTCATTTCTTAGTTGATTCTTCTTTTTAAATAATTGGCCCTTGAGTCTCGAAATCAAATCAGTATTTCCGACAGCTGTAGACGAGTCATTGGCATTGTTCAAGAGGATTAACATTTCTCGCATTTCAAGTTCTTGTTCATGTTTCTCGAGGATATGTTTTCTCTTCAATTCGCCTAACTCTTGATTAAGATGGTCATTCAACTTTCTGTGTTTCAATAAGACGATTTCTTGCTCTTTCAACTCATTTGTTAATTTCATTAACATACCATCAGAGCCCAAAGATATTTGCATTGCTAGTTCATCACGTTCCGCAATAGCTTCCTCAGCTTTTTTATTAGCCTCTCTTGATTCTAAAATTGCGCGTCTTGCAACTTCATCTGTCTGTAAACCATCATACAATCGATGTATAGCGACATTTAAAGTAGCATCTTCGTCTGATGTACCACCCATTGCAATGTTTGAGATGAGGCCATCTATAAGTTTGTAGGATCTAACAATCTCAGGACTATCAGGACTCTTTGAAGGATCAGATTGGTTCAAGAATAAATGTGTCACAGCAGATAGAAAAGGTCCTTCAGAGTCAGTATGCTGCACTTTCCCCCATATATTCTTGATTAAAGATACTGGATCGTTAACTTCTATATCCTCACCAATCCTCTCAGCCGTCAACAATGCATCATAATCCTCAGCAGCTGAATCTTCATATTCACGAATCTTGTCATCAATCAACTCGCTGTGAAGCGAATGAAAATTTTTAAAGATTTTTTGAACATTACAGGCTTTCAATTGAGCTCGGATGTGTGTTCTTATCTTGAAATCGGCACCACCTGATGCTAGTGTATTGAGTAAAACCATTGTCGACAAAGCATAGTCTAATAGCTGAGACTCACCATGAGAACCACCCGATTTCAATTCTTCACTAGCTCCTACCATAGAGCCTAATTTACCTCTCCCTTCCATAGTATGCTCTACAACTTTTAGCCACTGCTCAAATCTTTTGAGACTCGCCTGGGGTTGATTTATCAGAACTGAGTTTCTCTTGTCTAGTGTCTTCGCTTGATAATGGATGTTATCTGGTGATATAGTGTTCATAGCTTTTAGTACTTGATCGTAGCCTTCTGGTGGTCTAAAATGTGCTAAAAAACTTAACATATCAGTTACTAGCTTTCTGGTAGTTAGTTTTGTAGAGATCAATGCCCCTACGATTGAAGGCACAATTATTTTGCAGTCTAACGCATAATGTGCACCCTTCTGATTATTTATAATAGTTCTTAGACATCTTATTATAGACGTCTCCTTCTCTAAGAAATCATCATTTAGTAAATCAGTGGTTGATCTTGTATGTAATTGTTGCAAAACGTTAGCCAAAGCAACTGGGCCTTGCGCATCAATAAACTCGCGAACCCAATCAACAGGCTCAGTTCTGAGACTAACCCAAAGATTGCCCAGCTGTCTTGCACTGATGGCTTTGTCCATGAGTAATCTAACGTAAGTTTCAGGTGTAGCAGGATTTTCCCCATTTTTACGAGTTCTCTCTTGTTTCTTCCTTTCAGATAAGGCATCTTGATAAATCAACATCCATTTCTTAGAGATGGGATAGTCTTTCATTTGTTTCTTTGCAGCTTCGGGTAAACTCTTGAAATCACGTTTTGTCATTAATTCATCAAACATTTCATCGATCTCCCAGTTTTCTTTGGGTTGCTCCAATACGAATTCACTGATTGGATCAGTCTTAGTACTATGATGCTGATGGAATCCTGACCCGGATGACTTGATTGAAGAGTTCGTAGTGATTCTTTGTAATGCGGTTTGCTTTCTTGGTGTTTTGAAATCCTCACTGATATTGCTTGTACTTAAAGTCCATTGAGAAGAACGGCGAGAATGGTCTGGAGAAGGTGGGCTGGTACCATAGCTAGAGTAATTAGACTGGTTGAAGGTCGTAGCCTTGCTTAGTGGAAGAGACGCCTGTGATTGGGTTGAATATGATGAACTAATACTGGGTTGTCTCTTTTTGTATAATGAGTCTGTATGTTGAAATTGGTGGTCCACTGATTTATTTGATGAGGACATCAATCCATTATGTGGTTGAGGATTGGATATAGTGTACTGAGGATGTTCTTCTATGTTTGATCTCGAACTCTTGGTTGATAGTTTTCTAATATTGGAAAGCAGTGAGCCTGATTTTGAATGTGAAGAAGGTGTAGAGGACCCATTAGAACTATCAGCCATCTCCATTGCAGTAGCAGGAGTGGCATTGGACCGCACTGATCCATAACGGGAATTTATACTGGATGCAATGTCTTGATCCGACCTCTTCTTCATTATGGTTGAGTATGGTTAGAGTGCCGCTGGTATTAATAACTGACGGTGTCTTTCTTTGCAGAGAAGATCCCGGCAAAGATGGATCAAAAGAGAGAGAGAAAGCTCGCACAGAAAACACTAAGGCTCACCAGTAGGATCTCAAACAATAGTTGAAATTTCTCAACCAAAAAGCTGAGCTCTTAAGGGATTCTAGCGGCTAATTGTGTTGTGTTTTGTAAAACTAACCAATTTTTCCATGTTAAAACACAAATCGCGACAAGGATGTTGCTAAATAATCAAATGAATTCGAGAATTCGCGGTTTTTACTGATCAATTTCGGTGGAAAACCAGAAAACAAGCTAGCTCTTTCTCAAGCTGAAGACATCTAATATTGTGGTGAATTTATCGCTTTACTGTTACTATCCGATATCAAGAGGAACGCAAATATTTGCTGCTATGCCTGACGAGGATGAAAACAAGCGCGTGTCGCTGCAGGTCTCGTCATTATCGACCCAACTAATCGATGCAATGGAGAAACAGAGTCGTTTGGAGAGACAGTTACTGGGAACTGAGAGGGAAAACACAACATTGAAGACGCAGCTCAAAGATCTCGAACCACTTAGGGAACAAGTGTATGTTTTAGAAAGCCAATATCAAGAAATCGTTGCCCGTAATGACGGCTTGGGAAAGAAATTAGAGGTTGAGATCAAAGAGAAACAGGCTGCTAAGAAGGAAGTTAGCGATCTCCAAAAGGAAGTAAATGAACTCAGTGAGTCTTTGTTTACCGAAGCTAACAAGTTGGTCAGCGATGCTAGAAAAGAGACGCATAGTTTTCAACTAAGGAACGATCATCTAATATCTCAATTGAAGGAAAAAGATATCCTAATTGATAGCTTGCAAAATCAACTGAAAATACTTAAAGACGTCTTGCACGAAAGGGATCGTGATTTGGACTCAAGTTCGAAAAGAAACTCGGTATACACCGAAGATGCGAGCGACTTTAATTCAGCTACAGGGAAACCTAAACAAATATTGTACTCTCCAACTGTTGATGCCATAAGGTATGATCTTAAACTGTTTTCTGAATTCAAGAGATTTGTCAAGACTTTGCCAGATTATGATTCAATGAGAGATACTGATACAAAATTTTTGAAAAAATTACTCACGGATGATATCGAGCCTGCTCTAAGATTTGATCTTGCTCAAGGTATTGGTTGGTTAAGTAAACGTTCACTCATGGGCGCTATAATAGATGGCAGAGTTACTATTGAGCCAGTCTCTGGAATTAATGAGACATACAGATTGAATTTTCAGAATCATCGAATTCAACAAAATGATGTTAGATCTAATCTATATTCTTACCCTCCAGATTCTCCTCCAATTGCTATCGATCAACCATGTGCAATTTGTGCAGAAGACCGCAATGATATTTTAGAACATTCAAGGCTGTACACTATGAAGGTCCACCCAAAACAAGATTCCTCAGTATTACTAACAAATTCAACTTCACCATTAGTTGTTCATCAATATCCATTATGCAGTTACTGTTTATTTAGAGTGAGAAGTGCCTGCGAGTTATTTGCCTTTTTGAGATCTCTCAAGACAGATATTTGGAAATTGAATAATGAACATATTTTACAGAAAGCTTGGATTGAACTATCCAGACTCAGAGGCAAACTATTTTGGTCCAAAGTTGGTATATGGGACTTGGATGACAATATTCTCACCACAATAATCACGCCGAGTACAGATGATCAAGTTTATAAATCAGTTGCCTCGAAAACAGACCCCTCAACGCTCTCACACTTTCGCTCAAATGAAGCGCTTACTGAACCAAAATCTTTGGTGGATCAATCCACAACTAGTTATAAGTCATCCCCTTTGATTAACGAAGTTTACAAAACAGACGCAAGAGTTATCCAAGCAGTGGAATTGGAGAATGAACAAAATGCTGGCCCTCCAAATGCGATCACACAAAGACCTAACAAGATTGATCCAGATGGTCAAGTGCCTAATGTGAAGGATGACAATATACCGCTCCAATCGAATATAAGGGGTACAGGAGAGTATGATGAGAATGATATTACGAGTGATATTATTGGTGACTATTCTCAAGACGAAGGCGAAAATGGAGATGATGACATAGAGCAAAATACTACTATTACTTCAAAGACTAATGGACTACTCATTCAAACAGATGAAGAATATAGACCACAAGATTTCTTATTAGAATCAGAGCAATCCACTCCCATTCTTAATAAAACGGCGTTTGATACTCCTACACAAGACGATGGATTTGATTTTGAAAAGCAATCAACACCAGAAAAGAATGATAATGAAGATAGCTTCAGAGAAGAGACAGTTGGAAAGGGCAATAAGTCAGGAGACTCTTTAACTTCAGATGATGATGAGAAGTATGTCGATGCATGAAACATTCAATATTAAGTTTACTGTCTGACTAGATATATATTTGTAGGCTAGACCGTAGGTCTGTTAAGCTCAGGATAGTAGTAACTTGGTATGCGAAGCACATGTAGTGGCCAGAACAGGGGGCGAATTACATAATCAGAAGTGATACATGGTACATACCACATATTTTTAAGAGAGTAAATCAAGTAAAAGATTTAGATGCCATTTTAAGAGAACAAAAGAGGTCTAAAAAATTCTATTTTGGTGAATAACAGACATTATTGATTCACTTGCTTGAACTAATCTCTCTTTATTGAGCAGACTAATATTTTGTGACACGTAATTCGGTTGCCAAGCCTCAGATCAAAGGGCGTATAAGTGAATAAACAGACCTCATGTCAAACGTCGCTCAGGTATACAAACGTATTGAAGTGATAGGACGCGGGAAGTTTGGTGTAGTATACAAGGGGATACATAGAGCCACAAAGCAGGTTTATGCTATAAAGGTGCTGAATTTAGACACTTCTGAGGATGAAGTGAAAGATGTCCAACAGGAAATTCAGTTTCTCTCGCATTTGAACAAAGTACCCAACGTTACCCATTATTATGGTTCCTACTTGAACGGCACGAAGTTATGGATCATTATGGATCACTGTGCTGGTGGGTCTCTTCGAACCTTGTTGAAGCCCGGGAAAATCGAAGAAAAGTACATCGGTGTCATAGTGCGTGAAGTGTTGATTGCGCTTCAGTATATTCACAAACAAAATGTTATACACAGAGATATAAAGGCCGCAAATGTATTGATTACAAATGAAGGGAAGGTGCAATTATGCGATTTTGGGGTTGCTGCTCAGTTATCTTCGACAAGCTTAAGAAGAAATACCATGGCTGGTACTCCATATTGGATGGCGCCAGAAGTCATAATGGAAGGAACCTCGTATGATGTGAAAGCTGACATTTGGTCTCTAGGAATTACAATCTATGAAATAGCAACTGGAAATCCTCCATATTGTGATAAAGAAGCAATGAGAGCAATGCAGCTAATTACTAATTCAAAACCACCAAGATTAGAAGGGAAACAATACAGCTCATTATTAAAAGAGATTATTGCACTTTGCCTTGATGAAAACACAGCTGAGAGGTTGAACGCAGAGGAACTGTTAAAATCCAGATTTGTGAAATTTCATAAAAATTCTCCAACGAGTTTACTCAAAGAGTTAATTTCAAGATATTTACTCTGGAGAGAGAAAAAGTCTTCAAGAGAAAGTGTGTTAATGAATCTTGAAGATGAGAATGAAGAGAATGAGATTGAGGTTAAATGGGATTTTGACTCACTAAGTAGTAATGAATATATACTCGAAAATGATATCAATGTTAACAATATCAACTTGAATGGAACAAACGAAGATCATCTTGATTTCGATAGTAATGAGGATTATGATGATGGTGATGATGAATTTATGACAGGATATCAAGGGAATAGATTCAATAACTTGATAACTCATGGCCACAACGCACACGGGATCAGTACAATCAATTATACAAATCACCCGACCACCTTCAAAAACACTGTTACATATAATACCAATGTTGCATCAACGCTGAAGGCAAATGGCACTCTTAACAGAAAGGAAGCCCCAAAATCTCTACTGCAATTATTCGATGAAACAATAGAAGATGATGATGAGCAAAACAGTATGTCTCAAGACGTTGAATTACCAAGAATTCCGTCATCAATGGGGCTTCATAATGCATCTAATACGAGTTCCTCTACTGCTAATGGTACAAGGGTTCCTACTCCACTTGTAGAGATTGAGATCCCTAACATGGAAGATATAGAGTCAAGGACGTCTCAGCAACAGCAGGAAGCTAAGTCAAGATCTCGAGCCAATACATTAGTACATGCTCAATCTGCTACTGCTATAGAAACAAGAAAGACATTAGATCCTGGAATTCAGAGACGTCCAACCTTGTCTTCTGCTAATAGTGTACTGGCTCAAGCTCCGAACATTACGCCCTCCAATGCTCCATCAAGCATTTCGTCAGCTCCAACATCTAACCAGACGACGACGGCTGTCCAATCAACAGCACCGTTACCACCTAATATTTCAAGAGTAACACCTTCACCCAAAAGGGATATGAATACATTCTCATCTCCATCGAAAGTGAATGTTGTCACGTCATCACCATCAAAAACCAATCTTTCAATGAAAGCGATTCAATCTCCAAATAATTCGTCACCTTTGTTACAACCTTTGAATGCTACCATGAATCAATCATCTTCATCAGTAAGCTCATCGGCTTTACCAGGGTCTACTCCTTCGTTTGTTAATTCAAATGTGACATCAAGTACTCCAAATCCGGGGAGCTCTTCTAAGTCATCTCAAATCAAACGAAACCATCAGAATCTAAGACTACAAATGCCCACACCAACTTCATTTCCGAAGTTACTACATTCATCATCGAGTGCCGATGAATCTGATGAAAATGTGAACCAATTTGGTATTAATGTATCTAATGTTCCTATGGCCATGACCCCATTAACTGAGAAAGCAAATCCAACTGGTAATGGCTCATCTGCTACGACAAAAAGAGAAAGAAAACTGACCAATGCCCAACCACCGACATTACCTTTCTTAGTACAGAGAGGATCATCTACCATATCATCGCAATCATCTTATGATGGAAACAGCACTAACAGCACTGCGCATACTACTACCACTATGGATACGAGAATCGGACTACCAACTATGGATCTCACTCTATTTGTTGATGGCGAGTACAACAGAGATAGGATGCATACTGAGGTGTTGGGCTTATTGAACGGACTTGGAAGCATTTTGGGGGTTATGGAGGATAAGGTAGTGTCCATGACAAGCGAATAGTTTAGTTCGATAATGAATGATACATAAAAAAGAAGTTATTGTAGAGACTATGATCGGCAAAGCACGCAAAAGCAGAATACTTCCGGGTATTAAGGGTCTTATAGTCAGTAGCTGCGAGGCCCCTAAAACGTAACATAGGAACAAGTCGGTGGCTATTAGGGCCATTGAATATAGTGCTGCTCATAAATAACAGAAGGCTAAAAAACCTCTTGAAGACAATAAACGATCAAAATGGCCATCAACCATCCCATCGGGAAAAACCCCAGATTTGATCCTGTGCCCTTTTTCGCATAGTGAAAATTTTCACGCGTCGCACTAAAAACTAGAACGGTAAGAACCACATAAAGTATTTTCCATTGAAGTAAAGAAAACCCTACAAAAAAACCATTTGTTCTTTTGCTCAACACGGACCGTACATCAAGAATCTGCGATTAAAAGGCATCTCTCAATAGTATTGTTTATTCATTTGATAGTTGCTGCTTTAAACGACGTTGTCTCACTTTTTTTTGGTAGCTACTGCGATAAAGATCCTATAAGTTAGATCCGGTGGCTAATACCCTTTATGGATTGATTTGATCTGGTTTAGTTTGAATTTTATTTGTCTTTTGCTTGCTTTTGCTGTTCTCATTTGGTTTTCACTTTTGTTAACTCTTTTCCAGATAGTGTGTATTACAGGGAAATTTTCTGTCTGTTGTGATATTTTTGCTGATTAATATTGAAGAGGCAATTACTCATTAGTCGATCCGATCTGGTTCACTTTTCTTCCGTTTAACTTCAACTATTCTTTTACTACACCTGTAATCGAGAGTTACAGTCTTCACCTTTTGTTTGATTTCATTTGCATTTTACCTTCTTGTCTTATTTTTTCATTGTTGTCCGCCATGTCTTATAACAACAACTACGGCTCTCCTGTTTATCAACAACATCAACAACAACAATCACAACCACAACAACCATCTTCTTCCTTACGGAACAACTCAACTCAATTATGGATGGGTGAGCTCGACCCATTTTGGGACGAAAACTTTATCAGAGCAATTTGGAACTCTTTCGGCTTTAGTCAAGTCAATGTTAAAATCATTAAGGACGCTAAAATCGCTCAAGGTTATAATGCGGGTTATTGTTTTGTTGAGTTTTTGAACTTGGAACAAGCTTCTAACGCTTTGTCTAAAAATGGGTCTGGAATTCCAAATACTGATAGATCTTTAAAGCTGAATTGGGCAAGTGGAGGGAACTCTAGTGGTAGCAGTTCCGCCCAAAATAATCGTTCCAATGAAATTTCTGTTTTTGTGGGTGATTTGGCCCCAGATGTTAATGATTCTGTTCTATTTGAATTCTTTGGTACTAAATATTCCTCAATTTCTGGTGCGAAGATCATGATTGATCAACAGACAGGCCAATCCAAAGGCTATGGGTTTGTGAGATTTCTCAATGGGCTAGAACAACAAAGAGCATTAGTTGAAATGCAGGGTGCCATTTTAAATGGTAGACCAATTAGAGTTTCCACAGCTGTTCCTAAGAATAGACAACCAAACCAATTTCAGCAACAAAGATTCAATAACAACTTCCACCAAAATCAACAGCAATTACAAGAATCTCCTGCTCAATCTCAAGTTCAATTGACTCCTCAATCTCAGAATTCGATCCCATTGAACTCTCAGTCGCAGCAAATCTTGGGATCTCTTGAAGCTCAATACCAACCACCTTTGAATCAATTCACTGATCCAAACAACACCACTGTTTTTATCGGTGGTCTTTCTTCTTTGGTTACAGAGGAAGATTTACGCTTATACTTTCAACCATTTGGCGATATCACTTATGTCAAAATCCCGATTGGTAAAGGGTGTGGTTTCGTTCAATATACTACAAGGGCCTCTGCAGAACTAGCAATTTCTAAGATGCAAGGTTATCCAATTGGTAACTCTAGGATAAGATTGAGCTGGGGTCGTTCAAATGCTAACCCTAAACCTCAGCCTTATAAATCCCAACAGGATTTACCCTTGCTATACGGTTATCAGAATCAAGTTAGCAGTCAGTTGAATTCAGGATTTATTCAACAGTCACACGCAGCAGAGCCCTTCAATGGTATTCCGGGGATTACTGGAGCGTATGGTCCAGAGGTTACTGACTTAAACCAATTTCAAAACGATCCTTCTGAAAATCTTGATCAATCAAGATTGAATCAATTATACTTGGCTGCTAGAGATGGGAGGTTAGATGCTGTTGATTCAGCTCCAAATGGATACATCTTTACTTAGTTGCGCTTGTCTTATTCTATTTGAGGTTTTATCATCCTACCTCTGTTACCTTTTGATACAAACTATATGCTCTTTTTTTTGTTCGCTCTTATGCAGAGAAAAGAAGTTTTTTACTATTGTTTTGGTTGCTATGACTCTCTTGTTAGTACTTATTTTCTCATATCAATGATTGTTTTATATGATGTTGTCGTTATCAGTTTTTGTCTGTTGTTATATCACAAGTTTTCTTTCAAACTCAAATCATATTCGTTATACGTATGCTTTCTCTTTTTCATTTCAAATCATCAGTTTTGTTGTTCGTTAATAGCTCTTTTTTGTCGTCATTTATCTAAACTGATCATATCTGGCTCATGCTGGTTTCTTAAATAACCATGAACGTTATGTTGTCTTTTTTTTATTATCTTATATATAAATTAATTGTTTTCATTTTGTGTTTTTGTCTCTCTTTTGGGGTGCTTATACGTTTTTTCATTACTAAATACATACATACTTTAACATACATTTTAAAATATTGTATCCTGTAGGGTGTGTAAATAATAAACAATAAATAATAGATAATAAATAATAAGTAATAAATAGTAGATAATGGTTCAGAAGCTTTAGGCGATCAATCAATAAGTCTTATCAACTCTAACCCGATATAATTCAGAATCATTTTCATCTTTTGCTCCTAAGTCCTTAGCTAAACCATCTGGGTAGTTTCTTGGGACTGCAATCCTTTTTGGAGTAAACCATAGCCAGATAATACCCGAAAAACCAGCCACCACGCCAAAGAAATATAATTGCCATCTAACAGCAGTAGAATCGCTGACCGTATCGTAATAATGTGGTGACCATAAATTCAAGATATCATCATCAGGATGCAAGGGTTCATTGAAATTTCTTCTATTCTGTGGATCATCCCATGGATAATCGGGATCTCTATAGTAGTATAACTCAGGTTTCACATCAGGGTATGTACCAGCATCAACCTCACTACTCGGTGCTTTCGTGGCAGAAACTGATGGTAACTTGGTGCTCACTGACGAATGAAATCTCAATCCAAGCTGGGGTAATTTCAGTACAGAAAGCGGTCTTAGTGAGGAAATCAACTTGAAAGACATCATTTTCCACTGTAATGAACGGAAAGATAATCTATTTGGTCGATGCGGAGCTTCTTGTTTGTCTTGCTTCAAGGGATGAAAGCAAAAAGCGGAGGTGAATAGAAGGATAGACAAATTCACGAACAAGTTTGGGAAATTTCTCTTAGAGCGCTGGCTTCATAACCTTTTCTTTAAAACGCGAATTGGGCAAAAATTGAATTTTGGCCACTTTCTTAGGGAAAAACATTAACATCACTCTCGGACCATTGTGTGTTATTAATGGTGATGTCGGTACCCAGAAGGCGTAGTCAGAGGCGTACTGCTTCCTCTGAGATTCAGCATGAGACACCAGTGAAGAAACGCAGGATTACAAATAGTAATGAAATCAAGAAGAATGGCATAATGTATATACTGGACCCAGATCGTCTAGCTAAGTACAATAAACAGCAGGAGAAACTCACTCCTGTGGATCACCTAGCTAAAACTGCACTCCACCATCAACTACTGATTAGTGAGCTGACTCATTTAGAGAAGTTCACCTCCTTGGCCACATGGGATCCTGAGGCACCTATATCTAAGCAGTCGGATTTTGTTGATCAAAAATTGGACTTATGGTCAGGTGTAGAACCTCAGCAAAATGGAGGAGGAAACAAGGTTTCAGGTCACTCTCTACCTAGGAGATCAAGACATAGCTCAAGGATTGTCATAGATCCAATAAAACCCTTGGTCGAGGAGGCCCAGTCCAGATTTGCAGATGAAGTATTCAACCCATCAGAGTTTTACCGTGCAAATTTCCTAATACCGAAAGGAGGCTCTAGAAGTATAACAGCGTCTCCTGCTAAAGCCAAAATTTCGCCAGACAAGTCCAAGCATAAAAGTTTGTCTGGAAACACTGCCAATGTTTCTCCCAACGCAAAGCACAAAGGCAAGCAAACCATTCAATCATCAAAGTATTTGAAAAGAGGGAGATCATTAAAAAGCCAGGATACGTCAGATAATTCAGATGATGAAGTTTCAGATGTGGAATCAGAGACAGATTCAGATTTAGCTTCTCCTGAGCCCTTCATCAAAAATGGTCCTATTCCAAAAATAAAGTTGAATCTATCTCCCCCAAAGGCATTCATCACAAATCCGGGCCATGTTGCTGTACCTAAATTTGAATCACTAGAGGACTACTTAAATTCTTTCAAATCTTTAGACGAAGATGTTACCATTAGTGAATATGCAGACTATATCAGAGAACAAAGAGCATTTGTGAATGTATTGAGGCGGGCTGTGGATAACAATGTGTTAACGGTTGATAACGAATTCAGTATTTCCAAAGTTCCACCTCCTAGACCTTTTAGGGACCCTTTGAAGAATCAACACACCCATAACGAGCACTTAGTAGGGCAAGCAATTCATCTCTCAAAAATATTCTCAGATTCGAGGAAGGCCCGTATCGCAAGGGCTAGAAAAGTTGCAAACATGATTGACGTTCATTTCAAGAGGTTAGTAGGAGCTGAAGAGCGTGCAAGAAAAGAAGAAGAGAGACGGTTAAAAGGCTTAGCTAGAAATGCGGTTCAGGCTGTCAAGAAAAGATGGACTTTAGCAGAGAAAGCATATAAAATATTGAAAAAGCAAGAAGATGAAGAGTTGAAAAGAATCAGAGGTAAAGAGCATTTAAGTCAGATGCTTGAACACTCAACACAATTATTGGAAGCTCAAATGGGTAAAGATAGTGATGTCACCTCAGACATAGAGACTTTAAGTCAATCCCCTGACGAATACGATGAGATTAAAGATGAGGGAGCAATTGCAGCTGATGATTCTGAACTAACATTGGAAGAGTTGCAAGCTAAATATTCACACTTAAAAGATCTCAAGTTTGACGACGTTAGTGAAGTCACTGAAACACCTGATGAATTGACTGAAGCTACAGAAGGCACTGATCAGGACGAACGGGAAATCTCAGTGGAAGAATCAACTCCTGATGTTCCGCAATTGACAGAAATTGAGATTAATGCCATCGAGAATGCTAATAAATCCAAGCATAACCCGCTACTAGATAGCGATACTTCTTTAGATTCTGATGATGAAAGTGATTTTTCGAGCGAAGAAGGTGACTCGGAATCTGTGGAGGAACACATCAGACCAAGTGGGTTAGCATCTCTATTTGTAAATAACAATAATAAAGAAGAAGAAGATGAAGAATACTCTGCAGAAGACGAGAAAGAAGAGGAGGAAGTATCGGATGAGGCTCATAAAGAAGTTTCGACCCCAAGCTCAACTCCAGATGTGGAAAAAACAACTGATTGTGTTTCTAGAAAGACATCTAGGGCTACTTCAAGTGAACCTCTTGATAAAAATGGTGTTGTTGATGTTGCTACCCCAGACTTGTTATTGAGAGGGCAGCTCAGACATTACCAAAAGCAAGGGTTGAATTGGCTAGCAAGCTTATACAATAATCACACCAATGGAATTCTTGCAGATGAAATGGGTCTTGGTAAAACTATACAAACAATCAGTTTGATTTCCTACTTAGCTGTTTTTAAAGGTATTTGGGGGCCTCATTTGATCATTGTCCCAACTTCTGTTATATTAAATTGGGAGATGGAATTCAAAAGATTTGCCCCTGGATTTAAAGTTATGGTCTATTATGGATCCCCTCAACAAAGAAAAGAGAAAAGAAAAGGGTGGAATAAGCCTGATACGTTCCATGTTTGTATCACCTCATACCAATTAGTTTGTCAAGATCAACAAATATTTAAGAGAAAACGTTGGAGATACATGATTTTAGATGAAGCTCATAACATCAAAAACTTCAAATCTAATCGTTGGAATGCTCTTTTAAATTTCAATACAGAAAACAGATTGTTATTAACAGGTACTCCTCTTCAAAATAACATTATGGAGTTATGGTCTTTGTTATATTTTCTTATGCCCTCATCCAAAGCAAACCACTCCATGCCATCAGGATTTGCAAATTTAGATGATTTTCAACAATGGTTTGGTAAACCTGTTGACAAAATTATTGAAGGAGGAGCTAATCAGGAGGTTGATCAAGAAACCAAACGAACTGTTGCTAAACTTCATCAAGTTCTAAGACCTTACTTATTACGTCGTTTAAAAGCCGATGTCGAGTCTCAGATGCCTGCAAAGTATGAACACGTTGTATACTGTCGGTTGTCCAAAAGACAGTATAAATTATATCACGAATATTTAGCAAGAGGTGATACAAAGCAGATGTTGAAAAATGCGAATTATATTTCCATCATTAATTGTTTGATGCAATTGAGGAAAGTTTGTAACCATCCAGACTTATTTGAAGAAAGACCCATTTTAACGTCTTTTGCTGTTTCAAATTCTGTTGTAACTCCATATATTAATACAAATGATGCTATCTTGAGATTATTAGAATCAGACAGAAAAGATCGAGAAGTTGATTTGAATGTCTTGAATCTAAGCTTTGCTCAATTAGAAAACCAAGGGCTAACATCATTCAATTGCAATAGAATCTCCAAGTTGAGGTCTTCAAAATTACTCTCGGAGCAGGTGGGAAAACTTTCTCAAGAAATTGATGAAAAAATTGGGCCAAATTACTCAAACATAAAAGGTTTTTATAAATATTCAACATATCATCAGAAAAGGGAACTATTGGGCAAATTACAGCAAACTCTATATTTAAATGATTTAAGGTGTGATAAAACTCCCCTGTATGGTCATAATTTACTCAAACTCTTGAAAGTTACTGAACCCTTCAGTTTAAATGGAACCAGTTTCAATGATGATTTGATCAAACCACTAAAATCAAGAATAATGTCCTTAAACGACCAAATTGATAGATTTACTTTTGTCACTCCTGCTGTTGTGACTCTTAATTCCAAGAAATTAGCTGTTACAAAAGAGTTAGCTGATAGAGTAACTTCAACAGATTCTCCTATTGAGAATCCGTTCCATAAATTACAAACAAAACTTTCTATTCAATTCCCGGATAAAAGTTTATTATTATATGATTGTGGCAAGTTACAAAAACTAGCTAAATTATTACAGCAACTGAAAGACGGAGGACACCGTGCTTTGATTTTTACTCAAATGACAAAAGTTTTAGATATTTTAGAGCAATTTTTGAATATCATGGGAATTAGATACATGAGGTTAGATGGTGCCACCAAAATTGAAGATCGTCAAATTCTTACAGAAAGATTTAATTCGGATCCAAAGATTATGGTTTTCATTTTATCTACCAGGTCTGGTGGGTTAGGAATCAATCTTACTGGTGCTGATACCGTAATTTTCTACGATTCAGACTGGAACCCCGCGATGGATAAACAGTGTCAGGACCGTTGTCATAGAATCGGTCAAACAAGAGATGTTCATATATATAGATTTGTTAGTGAATATACTATTGAGTCAAACATCTTGAAGAAAGCAAATCAAAAGAGACACTTGGATGATATTGTCATTCAAGAGGGTGAATTCACTACTGATTACTTCAGCAAACTATCAGTCAGAGATTTACTTGGCGATGGAAATGGGGCTGATTTGGAAGGTTTAGACGATTCCAAGCCATTATTTGGTGATTCTAGTAAACTCGGAAATGTTTTAGCACAAGCGGAAGATGACGCCGATGCTGCTGCTGCGAAAGAGGCAATGAAAGAAGTGGAATTAGATAACGAAGATTTCGACGATGAAACTAAACAAATTGGTGCTAGAGATAAGGAAGGTGAAGAATTTGGCCAAGATGATGAGGGCATTGGCCACATTGATGAGTATATGATCAGTTTTATTGCAAATGGCCATTATTACGATTAATTAAGTTATTTATTCAAATGAAACGTATATGATACGGTGCTGTTTGCCTAACACTATTTTGTAGTAACATAACCTGCGGACCTATTCAAGAGGAATCGTATTTAAGCTAGTAAATAACTATAGAGAAATAAACTAAAAAAAAGGTCGTACCCGGATTCGAACCGGGGTTATCCGGATCAAAACCGAAGGTGATAACCACTACACTATACAACCACTTTATTCCTCTCTGTCTCTGTTAGTTAAATAGTTGGAAAATGTATAGCTTCTTCAACATCAATGATTTGTATTTGTTGTCTATTCTGTTTTGTATGTTGTTTCAGGCACTATTTTGGCATCTTTATTTGTGCTTCTAGAACCTGGATTACCTTCGCCACATTCTAATCTTTACAAATACAGGATGAAACTAATACAAAAAATGCCTTTATATTGAAAGTACTGGAGAGCAAAACGATATTTTTGAATAGATCTCAGGACTTTCAACAATTGCAACATGCAAGGATCTTGTAATAGTCCAGCTTCTTACTATACTCATCGTTGTTTGAAAAACCATCGTGTCCTTTTTTTTAATTATAGGAGTTGTTTCTCTGTTTTCATGTGACCATCGGTGCTGAGGAGTATTAATTGTTTCAGAATCTGCAACAAAGCTTGAGAGTAGTAATAAAGCAGATTGAAAAAAAAAAAGACTCCTCCTACGTTTCATATGACGTATATTGACGTATTGACAGCTCAATATGAATATCGTAATAGCTAAGACTTTTGCCATTCAGATTTTGGAGCTTTGCTTGGAATATAAGGATCTCGAACTTGTTACAATGATGAAACAGATTCGAAGAAATAACACAGGGAGACTTAGTATGCTTACTAGCTAAAAAATTATGCTTTCTTCTTCATATAATAATATCTTTCCCATTTCATAATGATCGTTCTTTAGTATACTTCAAGGTTGATGACAACAACGATTACATTGAACATTTCTACAACGATAACATCAGTTTTGATTCAAACACATATTGCCATCGTTCAGGGGATATTAGACATTAGTATTACACAACCAACAGGCTCTTCAAATTTAATGGACTCGAACGCTGGTATTACTTTAGCAAATAAACAAGAATCACTTACTTCTATCACACCAGTCACCATTTCCACTATTACATCTTCTTCGGTAATGACAGCTTCCAGCTCTATATCTTCATCTGCATCAGATACAACAGCTACAGACTCATCAGAAGGTCTTAGTACGGGAGTTTTTTCTGAAACAACCTCTGGAAATAACGACAATATTGGACTGATTATAGGCATCCCTATTGCAGTAATTGGGACCGTTTTGCTCCTTGTTGGACTATGGTACTACATGAAGTCCAAAAAAAACAAGGCCAAGTCTGCTGACAATAGATTGAGAAATTATTATGACGATAAGTACAACTACAAGATGAACGATGATACCAGTTTTGAAATGAGAACAACCTATCAAGTCAAAGGGGATGACTATTACCAAAATCCCTATCTCAAGAGGGAGAGTGAATCTAGCAATGGAACCACAGCTGCCCCGTCTCATATGACAGAATCTCAGGCTAATATCAATGCATCTGAGTATAGTTTGAAAGTACCTCCGAATGGTAGTACTGTAAGCTCCAAATGGAACCTGAATACACCTTTGAGTAAATGGTTTGCTAAGCACTCCCATATGTCTTCAGCATCTAGTCAAGCAAGTTTAAGTACCTCTCCATTTTCTCCCATTGTTGCACTAAAAGAGTTCAAGTTGAATAAAGGATCTCACTCACAAATAAATGAAAAGTCTCCAATATTACCAAAATTTCCAGAGACCAGTTACTATCCTTATCAATCCACTAGTTATAACCATTATGGAAAGGGATCTGTTTCATCTAAAGATTCAAATGTCTCAAAGCAAGTCATACCCGTTGATTTTACACAGAAGGTTTCTGTACCTAAGCTTCAGACAATTGATAGCAAAAAGAAAAAAAAGGCCAGAGAAAACCCATACGAGAGTAAACCTTTACCAAAAAAGCCTTATGAGAGCTTGAGGAGTGTCACAACTTTAGAAGGGTTGGAGAACAATATAATTGAAAGAACAATCCCAACTACCCCAAAAGTTGATGAGACGAAATATAAGAATGATGTGATTTATAGAGTCATCACTAGCTATTCCAAAAACCTAGCTGATGAGTTAACTATAAATACTGGAGAGTTGGTGAAGATTCTAGCAAGACATACAGATGGTTGGTGCTTAGCAGAGAAAGTTGATACAGAGGGGAATAGCATAATCAAAGCTGAAGGGTACATCAATGAAGGTAGTGGCGTTATACCGGAAATGTGTTTGGTAAAGGCATGAATGATAATGTACGGGACTCTATGAAAATAAAAACTACATGTAGAATTATAACTTAAATAGATTTTATCTTTGAAATGCAATCTAACGAAACTCTAGTATTATGTAAAACTTAGTGGCACCAAACATAAACACAAAACACAAAAAATTGAAATAAGTACGAAAAGGGTGACAAACAATTGAAAGGTGATTGGCAAGAATAATTAATCAGAACTCTTGGAGTCATTTCCTTGAGCAATCAACTCGAAAGATGATCCGTCGACTTCTGATTCAACTTCGTCATCCAACGCAAATTTCTTTCTTCCTCTAACAAACCAATAAACTACTGAGTACAAGGTCATACCAGCGATGACCACAGAAGCGTAGTTCATCGAATCTTTATCAACAGGCATTGCCATTGGGAAGGAAAAGAAAACTAATGCGAATACAGCCCAACATAAAGTTACGATATTTGCAAGTAAACCGAAAGGTCCTAACCAGAAAGGACCATGTTTGATACTATTTCTTCCCTTGTATAATAGACAGCAGATTGGAATAGAATATGACAATAATAAAAAGATGATACAACCAGTGACCATTGCATTATAAGCAGTGGTAGAACCCATGTAAATACAACCCACAACGGCACACCAGAAACATGAAAAAATATGAGCATTTACAGGTAATTTAGTCTTTTCATTGACCTTTGACCAGTAACGTGATCCCCAAATACCTTCGTCTCTGGCAAAAGACCAACATAAACGTGCTTGCCAAGTCTGAGATGAGATATTACAACCAAAAGCAGTTAACACAATCAAAGATTCCAAGAACAAAGCACCATGTTTGTTACTTAAAGCTTGGTAGAAGATATCCAAGATTGGTACACCAGTGGTGGAAGCCAAAATATCATCCAAGTTCTTGATAGAGAAGAACATAGCAATTGAGTAAATAAAAGAAGTTCCAAAACCAATTGCGACAGTAGACATAATGGAGATAGGGATCCAACGTTCTGGTTCATTCATTTCTTCAGCCATGTGAGTAGCACAATCCAAACATGAGAAAGACCAAGCTGGGTTAATCAAGCCAACGATAAAGGCAATAGCTGAAGAGGACCATCCAGTACCATTACTGAATTCAACAAAGACAAAAGAAGCCGGCTGGTAATCACCTCTAGCACAAATCAAAACTACTAAGGTGATGATAACGAATGAGAACAACGAAGTGTATAGAGCAGCTTTAGAGATTGAAGGTAAGGGTTTTTCCCATATGTTGAATACTAATAAAAATGCATTCACTAATTCAAAAGTAACAAAAACTTCCCATGTATCTGGTAGTGTAGTTCTTCCGACACTAAGATTATACATCCCAACGATAGCACTAGCGATGGAGATAGTGACAGAGGCAGATGTGAAGATAGAACCAAACCAAGCGAAGGAACCACACATATATGCCCAGAATCTTCTTGATCTCTTAGGAGCCAATTGGAAGGTCCAGTAATATTGACCACCAGAATTCTCCGGAAACGCTGAAATCAATTCAGAGAGAGAGATACCTATGCAAGAGGAGATACATGCAACGATAATGATACCATAAATAATCAACATTGGACCACCAGAGGAGATACCAGTGACCAACGAGGCAGAGATACCGAACCAGGAGTTAGTTAAACCAAAACCAACACCTAAAAGCGACCAGATGTTGAAATTCTTTCTTAGATCGCCCTCACCGGCATGGTTGTGTACATTATGAGACTGAGAGATTTCAAGGTCCTTGACAGTGGTGTGCTCTACTTGTCCATGGACAATAGAGCTGACAGAGGCAGTGTCAGTGCGTTTCTTCTCAGATGAAGGACGAGTCATCACAAGGTTCTTGAAGAATCTCGAGACAGACATCCTATAACAGTTCAGCAGGATATGATCAATTTCTCTCTCTATATATATATACTATATCTTACCGACAAACAGCAAAATGCAGAAACCAAGCAGATAAGATATGCAAGATTACGGTCTCAGAGAGCACACTCGAAACACCGATGGGTTAATTGCTTGGGAAGTGGGATATGAGAGTGACAGTAGGTTTGAAGACTGATACTTAATCGCAGGCAGTTCTTATCAGCCGAATTGGGTAAAAAAAAGATATCAGCCAATCCGAAGTACGCGATGGTCAGTCGTAAAAAGGTAGAGCAGCTGGCAGCCAAGGATCAATGAACACTGTCAATCGTTTGATTGAAGTAGTACTGCTTTACTCTAGTGTTATTAGCGTGGCAGAGTAATCTGTTAGAGTTGTACAGTAAGACCCTTGGGAAACCAGCAAAAATTTTCCATTTCTTTTTCTTTTTGTTTTTTGGGCTGTAAAAACTGGAAAATCACATGTGAAGAATTACCTGAAGGTTACTAGTCACTTGAGGATATTTCATTCAACTCTTTCTTGACATTTCTTATGAATCTCTAACACTTCCTATCGTTATAAATGGTGCTTTAACAAGCAGACAGACG
This sequence comes from Xingzhongia hampshirensis, assembly GCA_003706765.3. Taxonomy (NCBI): domain Eukaryota; kingdom Fungi; phylum Ascomycota; class Saccharomycetes; order Phaffomycetales; family Wickerhamomycetaceae; genus Xingzhongia; species Xingzhongia hampshirensis. The sequence goes on along the minus strand of PPXL03000003.1, from coordinate 1,046,062 downwards.
GGCTGTTATTCTTTTATCAATATTTATGCCAAATTTGACAACTCCGTAGCTATTATATGCTTGAAAGGCACTTTGAAATTCCGTAGGAATTACAATCATTAAATCCGATATCCTCTGAAAAGGGAAAATACTAGTACTAAAAATAGTTACCCTGCTCCAAGATTCTCGGAGATAATAAACAATACCAGCACTAATACTAATAGTACTCATAGAAGAAGTAAAAGGAGAGAACTTCTTACCTAAGCCAAGTTGGATTAGCTATTACATTACACTTATTGGATCATTTTTAATTGCTTACTATAAGAAATAATTCCTTATAATCCCCCAGGATTAATATGTGCCATTAATTATGTAGAGCCCGAAACAAAACTTCCCATGTAATGTGTTTTATAGCCAGTATTGGGTATTTATAAACAGTAATCTATACTGGAGACCTATCTGATCAGATCAACTCTGTTGAAAATTGTGAAAAGGTGGTTGTTCACGATAAGCATTCACCTAACCTGTAACGATCTAGAAAGGTTGCTTAGCGTTGCCCGCATTTTGATATGACTGTTTATTTCACTCTGTACCCAGTTCTGTTCCATGTTCGGTAAGTACAGAGAAAGAGAGAGAGAAAGAAGAAAACAAATCACATAAGCTCTAATTGGTCCAGTAAACTCTTCAGTTTATTGGATTGTTCTTTATTCTTCTTAGTCAGTTCCTGAGCATCAGCATGATCTTTTTTTAGCTCCTTTGGATTCAGAGAACCTGTCTGCTTTCCCTGCTTCTTCTTGAAGGACGCATTAGCATCTAGTATATCATTTATGTCTAGTTTATCTATGGTTTCTACTTTGTTCTTTGTCGATTTTTTTGACTGTTTGGTTATCTTGAACTTTTTAGATCCGGACAGAAGGGATTTTTTTGGTGGCATTACTTGGCAGCTTTTATAGACAATGATACACTCAACAGAAATCAAGTCAGTCAAATGTAATGATAAAAGATGGACTGGATCTTTTTTCTCAGTATTGTCTATATATGTACAAAAAATTAAAGAAAAATACATGCAAAAAACCCTCGAAAATTACCTTTTATAATTTGGTTATGTGCGATGACCTCCTTGAAATTTTTTTTTTTGTTAATTGTATGAATGAGCTGAATTAATCAAGTTTTTAAGACCAGTAAGTTTTGTGTTCTTTATATCTTTATTACCATGCCATCTACACACAATAAAGACAAGCCTTGGGATACTCCTGATATTGATAAGTGGAAGATTGACGATTTCAAAGAGGAAGATAATGCATCTGGTCTTCCATTCGCAGAAGAGTCAAGCTTTATGACATTATTCCCAAAATATAGAGAGAATTATCTTAAACAGATCTGGCCTGAAGTTACTAGAACATTGGATAAGCACAATATCGCATGTATTTTAGATCTGGTTGACGGATCTATGACGGTGAAAACTACAAGAAAAACTTTTGATCCTGCTATCATTTTGAAAGCTAGAGATTTAATTAAATTATTAGCAAGATCTGTTCCACTCCCTCAAGCTATCAAGATTCTCGATGATGATGTTGCTTGTGATGTTATAAAAATCGGGAATTTTGTTACGAACAAGGAAAGATTTGTCAAAAGAAGACAAAGATTAGTTGGACCAAATGGTAATACCTTGAAAGCATTGGAACTGTTAACAAAATGTTATATTTTGGTTCAAGGTAATACTGTATCTGCTATGGGTCCATGGAAGGGTTTGAAAGAAGTCAGAAAAGTTGTCGAAGATTGTATGAAGAATATACATCCAATCTATCATATTAAAGAATTAATGATCAAAAGAGAATTACAGAAAAAGCCTGAATTAGCAAATGAAGACTGGAGCAGATTTTTACCAATGTTTAAGAAGAGAAATGTCGCTAGAAAGAAGCCTAAGCAAGTTAGAGACGATCTAGAAAAGAAGAAGGAGAAGAAAAAAGTCTATACACCTTTCCCACCTGCTCAATTACCTAGAAAGGTTGATTTACAGATTGAAAGTGGTGAATATTTCTTGAGCAAGAAGGAAAAGCAAGTTAAAGCACTCCAGGAGAAGAAGGAAAAACAGGATGAGCAGAAGCAAAGTAAAGAAGCTGAGAGAGCTAAGGATTACATTGCACCAGAGGAAGCAAAATACGAGAATCCGTTGAAGAAGAGTAAAAAGAAGAGATCTAGAGACGAGGAAGATGTTGAAGAAGATGGAGATGACGGAAAAAAGAAGAAGAAGGAAAAGAAAGAAAAGAAGGAGAAGAAAGCTAAAAAGGAGAAAAAGAGCAAGGGAGAAAAAAATGAAGAATGAATAAATATATCTTAGAGTAATAAAGAGTTCCCAATAGATTTTTTGTATTTGTAACAAAATTTTTGTATGTATTTTTCGCCAAAATACGCAAACATCCAAATCGGGAAACAATCGCGAATTTGCGCCAATTGGTTCTGATGGACGTGGAAACTTTCAAATCAAAACAAACAGAAAAACCAGCAAAACGCCTTCTTTTTACGTCAGATTGCCCGAAGTCTGTGAACACCAATTGACGTTTTTGTTTCTCTGATTGAAACATCAACGCACCTGCTGACCTGTATATTGAATAATTTGCCATTCGGCTTCTATGTACTGCTGATTGCTGCCATCAAGGGCTTGAATCAATAGAAAAACACATTAGAGCACTACAGAATCATAAAAAGAAAAAGGGAAAATACACGGGTAATAGATCATTTAAGTATAGCTAGGCCAATAACAATGGACCAAAGTGGGAATGCCCTACTGCTGAGATTCATTGAATCGCAACAGTTCAGCTTGTTCATGTGTATTGCATACCTCACCAGATACTCCTCAAACATCGGGATTCACCATCATCTTTGCCAGAAACTACGGACCTACAAAATTGAAGATTTGTCCTTTTTTATTCCGCAGCTCTGCCAAATATTAGTAACGGTAGAAACTGAATCAATGGCATTAGAGGACTTGCTATTAGAGCTCAGTACTAAGGACCCGCATTTCACTTTGCTCACTTTTTGGAACTTACAAGCCCATTTGACGGATCTAGCGTATGATCCTAACAGTTATTCCTTCCAGAATGCAAGACGAGTTCTTAACTCTTTACAATATATACTTTTCAACATTGGCTCCCCGCCTTCAAAAAAATTCAGGGAAAATGTTGCTCCAGCTATAGTATTAACCTCTGCTATTGCTGCTTTTGCTGCCCTACCTCAATTGGGTACATACATTGAACCAGTGGCTAAAAGCCAAGGGAAAAAGCAGAAGAGTTTCGTTTTTGAGTTGGCTAGAAACTTTAAGACGAAGTTGACAGATAATTTGACTCTAAAAAACACTAAGGCTAACACAAGAATATCCTCAAATGCTTCTATTGCATATGATACAATACGTAAAGACTCCTTGGATGATGGTTACAAGAAGAAAACACCAACTGAAGACCGTCCTGATTTTGATTTTGAACTAATTGATTCATATGCTGACAATTTACTGAAAACTGAAAAGAGAAACAAATTAACAAAAGATATATTGCGCTCTCATAATGGATTTTATGAACAGAATGATTTATCGACTGCTTCTTCGCCAACATTTGGTCACGAGTTCGAAAACAATGCAAATTCGCTATCAATGCCAGATTTGCAACGCTCCAGTACAGGTCCGTCATCTCCAAACGAATCTGTTCACTCATCACCAGGATTTGCAACGAGAATCAAGAACAAGGGTAGAGGTAGAGGCATGAGTAGATCTTCGTCTCATGGTGCAAATCTAAGGAATATATCACCCTCATTAATGTCCACCACCGCTAAAATAAAACTATTAAAATCCAATTACTTTAGATGTGAAACTCAATTTGGTATTGCACTACAATCAATCTCAATAAGATTAAGCCAAGTACCACAAGAGGCAAGACTTTCCTCTTTGAGAGCTGAGTTATCTTTACTAAATAGAGACTTACCCGCAGAAATTGATATACCAACTTTACTACCATCAAACAGGAGAGGTAAATTACATAAAATTGTCCATATCGCAGCTAATGAAGCAGCTGTTTTGAATTCCGCTGAAAGAGTTCCATTTCTATTGTTAATTGAATACCTCAGTGACGAGTTAGATTTTGATCCAGGCACTAACTCAAATAATAAGTTGTTACATGAAAAGCCCAACAACTCTTACATTTTTGATCTCGGTATTCAAACAGCGTCTAATCAAACTTCTCCTCCTGCTACATTTTATAACGATAAACCAATGGAAACAGACTTAGGGGATTTATCTGTTATCAAACTAAGCAACAGAGATGAGAATGAAGTGTTTTCCAATGAAGTTTTAGTTGCCTCTTCAACAAAAGTACCTATCATTGACAATGAAGAAGAACGAGACTCTGAACTAAAATTCGGTGTTAATTATAGCATTAATGGTCTCAATGACATTTCTGATAGTTCTGATTTGGCAACACAAATGAGAATAGCTGCTGTGATGTTAGCACAGTTAGATTCAGGTCCAAATACATTACCAATGGATCAGACTGCTGCAATCAAAGCAAGGATTATTGCATCGATGCAGTCTTTGCAAGATCACTTTGGCTACAAAGATTTAGAAGCTATTCACGGTGCCGCTGGAGAACGTAAATTAGAAAATGATCTAAAGACTGGTGGTGTTTCAAATAAAAACTCGAATGCATATTTGGGTGAAGATTGGCAATCCAAAAAAGAGCGAATTCGTAAACAAAGCGTTTATGGACACTTAGAGAACTGGGATCTATGTTCAGTTATTGCTAAAACTGGGAATGATTTAAGACAAGAAGCCTTCGCATCCCAATTAATTCAAGCCATGTCCTCTATCTGGAGAACCAATAATGTACCTGTTTGGGTTAAACGTATGAGAATTTTGATCACAAGTGCAAATACTGGTTTAGTGGAAACGATTACAAATGCTTTATCAATTCATTCAATCAAGAAGTCTTTGACAAAATTGTCTATTGAGAGTGGCGAAAATCCAAAAGGGACTATTAGTACGTTAAGCGAACATTTTGAAAGATGCTTTGGTGATCGTTCATCATCAAAATACAAACGAGCCCAAGACAATTTTGCTCAATCTTTGGCTGCTTACTCAGTGATTTGTTACTTATTGCAAATCAAGGATCGTCATAATGGTAATATCATGTTGGACAATGAAGGGCATATTATTCATATTGATTTTGGATTTTTATTATCCAATTCTCCAGGCTCTGTTGGATTTGAGGCTGCTCCTTTCAAATTAACTTTGGAATATGTTGAACTATTAGGGGGCTTTGATGGCGCTCCCTTCCTAAAATTCAAACAGTTAACCAAAGAAGCTTTCAAGGCTTTAAGAAAGCATGCTGATCATTTAATCACAATGGTCGAGTTAATGCAAAAAGATAGTAATTTGCCTTGTTTCAAAGCTGGCAATCAGACCGCTCTGCAATTCAGACAAAGGTTTCAATTACATTTGAGTGAGAATGAATGTGACGCCTTCGTGGAGAATTATCTGATTTCTAAAAGTATTGGAAGTATTTATTCCCGACTCTATGACCAATTTCAACTTTTAACTCAAGGAATTTATAGTTAGAAGGATGAACTTAGTTCTGTATTCAGTTTGACACAAAATTAGCTCAGCATTAGATTATAACGTAATCATAATATGATTTAAGTAGACAAATATCTAAAATGCAATCTTCGAAGAAAACTTTGTACACACAACTTCATATTACTACAACACTAAAGATACAGCTGTCGTAGTTGATTGTATTTTCATTTGATTGAATGGGCATTATTATAATCGTTAGAATTTGAACTTCAATTTCAGTTTAGGTTTTACTGGTGCAGCAGGTTTAGCTTCCACTTTAGTCGGAGATACTGGCAATTCAAATTTGGATGCGGTAGAATGTTTTATAGATGCCCTAGGAGTGGAATCCCTGGACCTATATCTTTCCTCCTCTTTAGCCAGCTGATCTCGTGGTAGCTTTAAAGTGATTTTCTTGGAAACTCTAAGGGGATCAGAAGAAATTACAAGAGACTTTTTCTTTATATTGATCTTAACAAATCTCAATGGTGCATTTGCAGAACGTTTGATTTCAGTCTTGATTTTTCTTTGCTTCTGCTTCGTCGAGTTAACCAGATTTGCAGTTGAAGAAAGTACTTTGGTTGAAACACTGGACGTTACCCCAGAAACATTTGCTGATGCATGCAGTTTAATGATAGGTTTGGTGCTAGATTTTGGTCTTTGAGGAGTTTGTGCGAGTTTTGGAGTTTCAAGAAGCTTCTTAGACAAACTAATATTGAAACGTCCTTTCCTCTTTAAGACAACTTTACCATTTCCTAAATTATACGCAGCTACTGTCTTTTCTCTAGGAGTATCAAAAGTGATTGGTAAAGAATCATAAGCAGGAACCATAACAGTGATGACATCGTAGAGATCACGCTTTTCAATCAACCCTAGCAAAGGTGTTCTAACAGTATTCCAGAGTTCGGACTTCAATGGTTCATACTCACTATAGTCACGTCTAAGTAAATCGATTGCACCTTTCAAGGTTGCCCTCGCAACAGCATCTCTTCTCGATTCGAATTCTTTCTGTCTGGAACCTTCATCAATAATAACCAGACCACCATTGGTTTCTTTAGTTTTTCTATCAATAGCAATTTTCTGAGTCAACTCGTCTTCATCCAGCTCAGAGGAAGTACCTTCAACAACAGCAGCCCCAACAGCTTTTACAAACGCTTTTACTAGGCCATGCTTCAAGTATAGAGACTTCTCGAAAGTTGTCATAATGAAAAAGTACTTCAAGATTTCGGCATTCTTCAAAGCTCCTAATTGAAATAGGCCCTCAAAAGCGGTAATTCTCATATCATCGGAGAAATTTCGTGTTGTCCTAAATAATAAGTCTTCGGGATCAATAGATAACAGGCCCTGTTTGACCAATCTTAGTTTCTCCTTGAACGACCAAACACCAACTTCGCTACTAGTAGACGGGACCCATTCTCCTAACTTTTGGTGTCTTGAAATCTCAGCAACAGCCTCTTGTAAGAATGACTTGTCAGCATCGTTCAAATGATTGAGACTCTCTAGTAGTGGATTAGCAATGATAGCATTGACTAAGCACGAAATCAAGTGACCAACATAAAAAGACTCACTATATGGATTATTCAGGTTCTGATTGAATTTCAATATATCGAGCAAGAACCGTCTCACAAATATTGGACAGTTGCTATTGGCATCTTTGACTGTTGAGAGAGCTTGTGGGATTGCTTTTTTGATAAAATATGACGGAAAATCAGAAAAATCATTTGGCACTGGAATGGAAGAGTCTTCAAAACAGAATAGACTTCTGAATGCCTTCAACAAATGAGTCGACCCAATCCAATTGGTCTGCTCTTTAGCAAACTTTGCTAAACCCAGAGCAGCTTCAACCCTGACCCCATAATAGTACCTTGAATCCATTAAAGTACGTAGAAGGATACTCGAATAGTTAGGACTTGGGTTCGAATTTGAAAAATAATGAATTGCTTCCACCTGTGCTTCTACATCTCGGTCCTGTTGTAGTTGAGACGAATACATGTAATCCGGTTGGTTCAGGTGAATCTTAGAAATCCACTCAAAGTCAGCATCCACTCTGATCCATTCAAAAGCTTCGTTCGTCATTCGATCTTCCTCTTCTCTATTCCAATCAGTCAAGTGCCATTCATCCACTTCCTTTTGAGTCTGTAATATATCACCCAAGCAATGTAAAAGTACTGTGTCATCTTCTTCTGCTGTTTCTTTTGCTTCTTTCTCTGATCTAATCTGCTTTTGGCTTCTTTTCAACCTTTTATATTTGGTATTGTACTGAATGTCAAGTTTTGTAAAGCCCTCTTTCAAATCAACAATGTGCTCATAGGGCGTTCCGTCTGCCTCATGAATCCGAATTGTCATTGGACCGGTGAATAAGGTGTAGTTTCCAGTGTTATAAGGCTCATCAATATCTCGCCTTGCATCTTCGATGAAAGTACTGGTTGACGGATGGTTCTGTTCAGTTTCCTGTAACTGCACTTGCCGAATCCCCATTTCAATAAACATTCTTTTCTTATTGAACCTTTGTGTAACTCTAAAGATGGGTACACCTGACCCAAAAACCCACTGTCTAAAGAACGGGTCTAGCCTATTATGATTAACTTTCTCACAGACATGCTGAAAATGCCGGGTACTTAAAGAACCATCAGCTAAATCACCAGACATCGCCTGAAGAAAGATTTTTGGAATGGCCCTTGATAAACCAAATGATCTATCTGTCTTAGTCATCCTTCTATCTAAAATAAATAAGACAATAGGAGCTTTGAGTTTCAAGAAGTCGAGATCAAAGAGTGAGATTGGAAACCTGAAATAAGGCTCTGCAAGCGGTCTTTTACCAATATCTTTTTCACAAATCAAGTCACTTTGTTTTTTGATTCTGTACTTATATTCGTTGACACCCATCAATTTCTTCACGAATTGTAAGGCCATAAAATGCGAAATACCAATAGTCACCCAAAAATCGTCGTACGTTTTTGGGACAACATTAATCCCAGACCACTGCTCAGATAGAGCCACAGACAGTGCGTAGGTGCTAGTAAAGACTGGTTCAATGACGTTAGGAGCATATAGAAGTTTGTCACTAACGATGGATATACCTGCAAATCCATTATAATCAACATCCAGGTCTGACACAAACACTAATGCATTACTTGTAAAGGGGAAAGATCCAAATTCCCTTGAGTAAAAGTCAATTGCTTTATAGATAAAAATTGTCGTGTTCAGGGCCTCCTCTTTTCTTGACGGGAGACAATATACAGAGGAAGGAACAGCAGTTGTGTCTTTCTCTTCGGTACTTTCAGGTTCATCTACTTCATGCAGATTGATGATTGGAGTTTGAATAAAGGGCCCTACTGCCCAACCAATATGATGAGCAGATGTGGGGTTGAAAACGGAAAAAGAAACAAATTTTTTGGATAGATCGAGCCTATGTGGACTTTCCGTTTGATTGCTATAATCTCCTCCTACAACAACGATTTCAGTGCTATCATCAGGGTCCTCGTCTTGATCTTCTTGGGTTGTAGTTGCTGCTGTTGATATAGTATCCTCCCCGAGAACTTTAGTGACACCGATAGATTTAACTGTCCGTGGAACGCCGATTTCTAGGTCCCAAGTAGATTTCTCCCATAAACTATCAACACATGGGACCCAAGATGATGTACTGACACCAAATGCGGAATTGGTTGTAAAAGCATGCCACTCAGATTTGTTCAATGACGAGCCTCTTCCACCTACAAAGTGCAAACCTGTTTGAGGATTTTGCAATATATAGTTTATTTTAATGGTTACTGGAGTGTACACCAACTCCGTTGCTGTTGAGCCCTTATGGCTCCCGGGAGTTTCCTTGATAGTTGGGGTGAATGAGTGTACTGTTGAAGGGTCATGAATCTGTAGTCTCAGTTTCTCTGGCATGAAAATAGACAATTCCTCTGTATTATTTCCATTCTGCATCTTTTGTGTCTTGGTTCTGTAGAAGTGATGTTGATCAATATTGCTGAAAAGCTGTTTCTTCTCATTCCGACTTGTAATGGCATTATATTCCTCTTTTAGTGGATCTTGATATAAGTAATTAGCCCTCCTCTGGTTGACTATTACACTCGTAATTTCTATTTGCCGACAATCAAGTTGCACAACCTTCAACACAGGCTCAGTAGGAATGACAATGATCTCGGTATATCCTTGGATGGAGTTCGATTCCAAATCGACATCGAGGGATATCTTTTGATGTGCAATTTTGTAATTTCTTGAATGACCATCACTACCACCGTTTCTTCTTCCAAATGTACCTGGTGTACTAGCAGCAACACTTGGATAGTCGTACGAGGGCATTATAGAAACTGTTAACCTTCTCTCACGATCTATAATTTTTCATCATGCTGATGAAGACTATGTGTGAACAGTTTGTTTTGGTATTTACTAAGGAAAACATATGGTGTTAGGATGTTAATATCGGATTTTTCCGATTCTATTAACCCGTTAGAATATGGCATATTCGCTAATGAAATGAGCATCGCGTTTTTTGATCTTTTGACGCGTTTTGTTTATCCTTTAGATCCTTTAGTTAATCCCACGACTTAAAAAGAATCAGTTCTTACAGACATTATCTTAGGAAGATGGACTTTTTGGATCACTTGGATATTGGCTCCAAAAGAGCAAAGACTTTCAAAAAAACGGTTGATATCAAAACAGCTGGATATTGTGACGATGAATCTGATAATGGTAATGAGGAAGAAGACACCTCGGCAGACCCTTCTATAAATGTACTTAGTTGGACCAAAAGCTCCTTGCTAAATATTGGAGCATCAACTAGAAAGTCACATATCTATGATTCTCAAACAAATAATCTTTTGGCTGGCAACTCGGTCTTGGAAAGGGTTAAAAAGCGTTTAAATGGTGAAACTCAGGAGGAGGAGGAGGACGCTGTTGCTGACACACAGCCAATTACTCAGCCAGATATTGCACATAATAAAGATGTTGCTATGTCCAATTTCCAGGACTCTGGCTATATGGATACCCAGCAGATTGAACCAGAGCTTGAAGATATATCTTCACAAATGATCTCAGCAGATCTTGGGTCTACACAAAATACTTCGAATAATACCAATGAGTCAGGCGAAGCTCCTCAAACCTTCCATTCTCTCGCTTATAACTCTGTCACTCAAGCTGACCATTCGAGCTACGCTGAAAGTGACAATGATGTTAAACATAATGAACATACCAAGCCACGCTCAGGAAATAGAGTCAAAATATATAGAGATGATGAGCTTGATCAAGATGATTCTGACACATGCATAAGTCAAAAGTACGGAGCTACTTTAGAAGCGAAGCCCCAGAGGGATATATTCATGGATGAATCTAATAATGAACCTCAACAGGAAACATCAAAAGGGAATGAAGAGAATACCACCACAGAATCAGAAAAGCGTTTGAAGATTATGATGAGAGCCCAGCAGAAAAAAGCCGAAAGATTACTGAAGCTCAATGTGGAAAACAATGAAAATGATAAAGATTCGTCTAATGCTGACAACAGAACGAACAATAACACCAAATGGGCTTCAAAGAAAGATGATATCCATGAGCTTAAAAAGCTTCACAGTTATGGATCTGATCAAGAGGAAGAAAATTACATAACAGCTGATACTGCTCTTCGTATCGAGGAACATGTGGTGAAAATTTTTGACAAAACAAGCTTATTCTCAGCATTCGGTGTGGGGGCAAATGGTGCTATTAATGAAGATTCGCTCAAATCTGAAACAGGTGATAAGGAAACGCCAAATACTTCAGTAGTAGCATTTTCACCGGCCAAGGTCGAAGGAAAACAAGAAGACATAGAACTAAACTCCGATAGTAATGATGGAACTGATGGCCAAGATTTGCCCAAACATTCTGCTGAGGGACAACAAAAAATTATCAAAGAGCATATAAATATAGCCTTGAAAGAACCAGATAAAAGACCAGATATCATTGAGCTGGATGATAGTGATGATGATGATGAAGCTTACCCAGTACCAAAATCCACGATATTTGAAGTCAAAACTAAATTCATGAAGAAAAACCTTTTCAAAAAGCAAGTCAAACCTAAAACTGCTAATAATATAACAAGGGCGCAAATATTTCAACAATTAAAGAGCGCATCTAAAAAGCAAATTGTTGAATCAAGGAGTTTATTTCCCGACGGACGTGAGAAGTTTGATATGATTCAAGAACAACAAATAAATGTTGAGGATCTATTGATGAAGCATATTGCACACGCAGACAATGTCAGAAAAAGGGAAGAAACTCGAAGAAAACAAAATATTAATTACGAAGAGCATGTTGAAGACAATTCCGAAGATGAAGTCCCAGAAAGTGATGAAGGAGAAGTTCCAGATAGCAACTCTGAAAATTATGATGAAGTAGAAAGTGATGCAGAACAAGAAATGAAGTTCCCATCATGTCAAAGTACGAAATATAGCCAACCCGAGGATGATGAGGATGAAATTGTCCAGAAAAGAAATGGAAGAAGAAATGTTATTGAAGAGAGTGAAGATGAGGATGAAAAAGTTCATGATATCACTGACATTAATGTTGAATTAGCTAAAACCGCCACTGGGAACCAAATCTATCTAGGTTCATTTGGAGGTAACCTCAGCCAAGGTCCACACGATGTGAATACACAGAAAATGAAGGATATATTTGGTGTTTCGATGACGCAAGCATTTGAAACTGGATCATTACCAGCCACTACGCAGTCTAATGTATTTGATAAATTGAGAAGACAGAGTCTTCATGTTATAGGTGAAGAACAATTATATAGTGATGCCAGTCATTTGACATTTGATGATTCTTTTGCTTCGAAACTTGATGATTCAGGTATTATAAATGCTGTTGATTTTGACTTGAGTGGTGATCAACAAGTGTTGTTTGATGGTCCCAAAGCTGATTGTATCAATTCTAAGACCCAAATAGATAGCATTATGTACGGTGATCGAAATTCAGATATACTAATAGATAATAAAGAATTAACTTCTGTTCAAGGATCAACATCTTTGGATGGAGCTAATGAACTTTCAAATACTCAGATCGGTCGAGAGCTAGATGGAGATGATACCGAATCTACAGAGGAAGATAGAAAAATGAGAGTTGAACAAGCTGCTCTTCACAAATATTTACGTCGTCAAGAAGTTCTTAAACAAAAGCTCAGAAGAAAAGAAATGAAAGCCAAAGGTCTTGATAAGATGATGGAAAATGAAGCAGAGGAATCTGAAGATGAGTGGTTTGGTGTTGGGGGTGCTGATGGTGAAAAGTCAGATGAGGAAAACTCTGAAGATGAAAATATGTTTGACGATATAACCAAGATCAAACAAGATAGAATTGATTTAGCTAGTAAAATCAATGCCCAAGAAACCGCTGATGATCAGAAGGCTATGCTAAGAATTTTGAAAGACCTTGAGACTGGTAATCTTAGAAGACGCGGTAAAAGCGGTGAAGATGGCTTTGACTTCTCTGATGATGAAGATGAAGTAATAAGAAGATATAGGGTATATCAGCAACGCAAAATGAAGGACAAATTTGAAGAAGATGAAAAACTAAGGCAATTGGCCAAGGACAAGAAAGCTAAAGCCTTTTTTGAATCGATTGCACAGGATTCACAGTTTGATTCCAAGAAGAGCATCTTTGATGGTGAAGACTCTGAACTTGAAGAGGAGTCAGATGACGAAGACGATGATCCGTTTGCTGATAAAATGTCTAATCATCATATGAAATCACCTGAGGATTTGAAGCTCAAACAAAAGAAAAGAACGAGAATCACAGAAGCATACGTCCAGAAATCTCTTTCATTTCTTAGTAATGCTGATGAAGTTCATGCCTCAAACAAAAGTGCTTATATGGATGATGATGATTTGACTCAAGATTTGTATTCTTTGAAACAAAACTCCATTATTAGTGTCCCAGATAAGACTCCTAGAAATAGAAAAACAGTCAATTTGACTATTAATTCCTCTCCAACAGAATCATTCAGGGTTCCGTCCGTTATATCCAAATCTTTCCAGGATTATTCCGCTGCTTCCTCATTCAAGCGTAATGAAGTTACTGTTTCTACTTCATATAAAGCTGCTTCGAGTTCAGGAGCTTCTATCATGTCATTCGGTAAAAATAGAGCTATAGGACGAAGTGAAGTTCAAAGTCATAGAATTCTTAAAGTCAGAAAAATTGAGAAGGATTTGCGGAGTACTGGTACTTTGTTGAAAAGTATAACTAAAAGTGGTTCTGCGTTTGAGTAATTTCCACTGCATCTATAAATAGGGTAAATGTTGAAAAGCTATACTCATTAATAAATAATTTACTGAAAGTTACATAACGATAATCAAATAGAACAACAAATATGTAGAAGAGAGGATATGTGCTCAACGTATGAATAATAACGCAGACATGAAGAAAAAAATTTATCAGTCTAGCAAAATATCGTTACACAAGGCATCTTTGAGGGCAGCATGGCTGACTCTTGAAGCTAATACTCCGTAACTGCCAATTGTTGCAGATTCCCCATGTTGAATAATTGTCGAACGATTTGGACCAATCGTCAAAGTAGAATAACTTCCCTTTATCTTTTCATGGCCAAGTATTGAAGTGGAAAAAGTAGGATTAGCAGCATTAATGTGAGTTATTGGTTTCCCAGTTTCCGAGGTAACGAGGCCGCTTGGTGGTAGAAGAGATTTTGGTGTGAATTTAAATATGGAAGCCCATTGTTTGTTTGGTTGAGAAAAGTCTGAAACTAGTTCATCAGAGGAATCTATTTGAGAAGAATTGAATGGTTTTTGTGGAAATGGAATTTGCTTAGGCAGTGGGGAGATTTGCATAGCTGTTGTGGTTGTTGCATTAGAAGGGATAGAGGAAATTGTAGCAGACAGGGAACAGGAACCAGCCCTTTGTGCAGAAATTGTAGGAGATGAAGAAGATACAGGCTTACTTTGTTGGAATAAGAACGAGAGTGCCTTGTTTGTTGGTTTTCTTTGTTGTGAAACTATATTGCTTAGTGCTTGAGTAGATGAAAGGCCAATGGTATGCGATGGTTTGACAATGGAAGTAGTTGTGATATTACATTCCATGACTGATGATCTTTGGGGTCTCGAGAATTTTTGCATCCAACTGATAGTTTGCGCCTTCGGATCCTTCAGTGTTGGATAGAGAGCTATTCTCGTAGTCATTGTGGAAAATATGCTATCACAAGAGTTCGATCTATTGAGACGATGCTCGAAAGTAGGTAATTCATCAGAAATCGGTGATATACTGTCAAAAATCTCAGCTTCTCCCGCTTCGCTTTTATGAGCTTCTTCGAGTAAACATTTCTTTTCTTCTCTGAGAGCGGAAGCCACAGATCCTGTATCACGTCCACACTCAAAATCATCGTATTCAGTTTCCATTGTTACATCAGGAGTCGGCAATATTTGTCTTTTAGGTATTTGAACAAAGCTATCAAATTTGTAAGATAAAGGAGATTCTAGGAACTCCGAATCCTTAACACCTTCATAGTCATTACTGTCAAGAGCTTCTATGGCCCTAGTTTCAGTTTTGTTAGTTCCTTTCACCTTCAATCCAGTATCCAAGGAAAGGAAATGCCTTAAACTGAACTCTTTGTCATGCTTTATATCTGGAATTTCTGCTGAGGCAGAATTATTCTCCCTATATGAGTTGTTCGGAGTCAATAAAATCGTATCAAACAGACCTGGTAGCGAAGAACTTCTTACGTGTTTATTGAAGATCTTCTCCGTTACTTCTGAAACTTTGGGAGAAACTAGTTTCATTTGACATTTTACTGGTTTGGCTGGCTTGTAAACTTTCTTGTAGTTAATTTCTTCATATTCTTCAGCAATAACAACTGAATTATTGGCTAGTGAGATTGGTGACGAATGAGAAAACACAGATGTATCAAAGGAATTATCTGGAGTTGGAAGTTGTCTATTAATTCGTATGTTAGCAGTAGGGCTGGCTGGTAAAACTGCAGTTTTAGTTAGCAGATTCAGGTTGATAGATCTACCACTTGGAGTTCTATTTTTTTTTGGATTCGGCCGCTTCTCTCGAGAAGCACACCGTATAGGCTTTAGTACTAATTCTTCCTCAAATCTATCTTCAAACATCCTTTGTTGTGGATGATTCTCAGAATTTTGTGATAAATGATTATCTATAGATAATCTGTGGAATGACAACGGTCTTAATACTGTTTGCAACGGGAGACCATCTATTCTATCGCAAAGATATCTGAACTCGAGACATAAATTATCCAGGGTAGCTTCGGCTGTTCTCCAGTTTAAATCGTCATCTTTCCAATCATTCAAGCCCGGCAAACCTTTAGAAGCCCTTAGAGAGTTCAGCTCGCTATGAGTCTCTAGGATGTTCAGTTGAGTCTCAAAACATTCAGATCTTATTAGTAGCGAGTTCAAATGAGACAGGAAGTACTGATATTGCTGGAGATGCTGACTGAGAAGATCAATTTTGATTTCAATTTGTGTGATCAGAGCATTAGACAATCTGAGTTGGTGAGTGAGTCGCATGTTTTCTTCGATCTTCTTCATGGTTACAGCTGACTTGGCCAAGATCTCCGAATTCAGCGAGGTAAGACGACCTCTATGGGCAGATATGTCCTTCTTCTTCCTGAACATGTTGTTTTTCTGTGAGTTTGAGGATACCACTTGAATCAAAAATAAGGAACAAGGCCAATAAATAAGCTCATGCAAATAGTATTAATTGCCAAACAAAAAAAATAAAGCACACACAATACCCTGCTCTCTTCGCTTGCTCTTTGCACTAATGGTGAGGAAAGAGGAAAGAGAACAGATGCAGTACAAGCAAGCAACAGCCACTACTTCTGAGATTTTTCTTTCTTAATTCTGGCTCTTAACGGGTAAAAGAATTCTACTCGAGGTTAATAGCTTTCTTTTCCCTCGTTTTTGTTTTGATTTTTGGCTGTCTGCTTTTAAAGTTTTGATCATCTGCAGGAAAAGTAAACAAGTTAATGGTAGAGGCAGCAATAGACATTATATACAGATATCATTAGTCGCATGAAAAGCAGTCAAAAACTCTCTTTCGAGATGGAAGAAGACATTATTATACTTTTGGAGTTCCATTATGCTCAATATTTTATTCACAAGAGCCATAAGGTTGACTTTTAGAGAGAGATCAAAGCTGAGGACCTGCTGTATGTGCGCATATCCTCGCATTAAACGAGACCTAATCTGTACAAAGCAGCCACTAAAAAAGACACAACAGTTCTGAAAACAGAAAGATTCTGATCTTTAACAGCATTTCCTAGATTTATTGTATACACTCAAATTTAATATACACTTAATATACATTATTACTCGGATCTTCTCTCTTTTCATTTTTTTTTATTTCTTTGTCACTGGCTTCTTCCAAAAGTACTGCTTATGAGTCTTTCTGCAATTTCTTAATCCACTTGATCCCTTGACAGAACTCACCATTTGTACTCGTTGCAGATCATCGTCATTCTCAACATCGTAGTAGTATTCCTCATCAAGATATTTTCCTGCAGCATCCTTGCCGTGTCTATAGATCACACCGATGCACTTTGTTGAGGCGAAAATAGCTCTAAGTTGTTCTCTAGTTAACCCCTGAGTGGATGCACTAAAATTCTGTAGTTGATTCAAAGGTGTTTGCGATAACCTGGAGAAAGCCAAATGATTTGAGAGGACATTTCTGATAGAGTCAACATCTTCAATGGTTGATAGGATTTGTTCAATGTTTAGATTTTCAATCTTCTCACGTGGTTGTAACCCCTTGTTGCTATACTGAGGTTCTAAAGCTGGTGGAACAATCAAATTGCGTTCATGTTTTTTCTTTTGAGGGGAAATTCCTGGCTCAGCTTTACGACGTCTGCCTTGCTTGTTTAATGAGCTGGTAGATTTAATCTGCAGTGGGATACGATTTTGATCTTCTGATTTTGATCTTTGATGTGTTTGATTTAATGGTGTTAATGGCTTATTGGCTATGACTGATTGATCTTGGGATTGCAATTTACTTGTTGGTTCTACGGATTTTGAACGCTCAATCTTTTTGTCCTCTTGATAGAATTTTCTTGCTAGCTCATTGCTGATTGTATTAGAGATTGGTTCTTCGGAAGACTTAAGTATTGGTGTTAAACTTCTTGATAAATGTTTTACTGGAGCCACCTCAATTGGCTTGGCTGGTCTGGTTAATGGAGTTTGTAACATGTCATTAGTGTTGTTTCTTCTCGTTTGTTCAAAGGGTTCAATGGAGCTCAATCTTTTGTTTAACACAGGCAACTCGTCTTCAGTTTCAGAATCATCACTAGAATTTGCTTGAATGTGAATGACATACCCCTTTATATCCAAAGTTAAATGATGATTATAAGGCACCGAGAGTTGTTCATCTTTGAAAATTGGCAGTTCCTGAAAGGTCTCATCTTCGTTAGAAACATCTTCTCCAGATTTTTTAACAAATTGGAAAACTTTATCCTCACTTTGGGAGATGTACCCATGATAAGTAGTTCCAAAGTTGACCACTACACCGTTATAACCTTTACATAAAACTGTCAGCTCGTTTAATTCGGAATCATAATGAAGTTTCACATGCACTCTCGAAGCAAATTTTGACCTGATGAAATAATCGCAACGAGATGACCTTCCTAGTGAAATCTTTTCACTGGAGTGGATCAATACCTTTAAAGTATTATGAGAAGGGTTCTCGTGTTCAACCTTAGCATTTTCGTCAATATTACTTGTAATTGGTTTAGCAGGTGTAGAAGCGTCATTTCTAGCAGGAGAGGAAGATCTAGCACCAATTGAGGACGAAGGATTAGGTGTTGGGTAGGCATCCTGAAGTTTCAAAGTATCCTTATCAAAAGGAGAGTTAATGATGAGTTTTTTTGGCCCTTTGGATGACACACCAACCAAGGAACTGAAAGGATCACCTTCACCTTCAAATCGGTTAACCTCATGATGATCAAGCACGGGAGACGAAGGAGGAAACTGGGTACTCATTTTATCGGCTATCTTAACACGAAATGTTTGCTTTGCTTTCTTGAGTGATGAACTTGTTCGAACCTTTCTAGTGGAATTTTATTTGACTTTTGAAATCGCGTTTGAAGTTGTTTGTTTACATTTCTGCAGTACGCGTAGAAAATCAAATAACGCGTTAAATCCTCGAGAGATTCGAGATTTTGCAAGACTTTTCTTTGAAATACACTGTTGAGAAGCGAATATTTCATGTATCATTTCACTTTGAAAGTTCATGAATTCTCAACTGCTACTGCCACTCTCTACCCCTGTATCTAACCTACCTCCTAGTTTATATACTGTTTATCTGAAGCTCGCAGTAATCCATCCATATTTCTTTACCCTTCCTAACGTGCGAGAACCGAAACATTCATTGGGTGAAAAACTATCATCCTATTCACGTGATATATTTTAGGGTTTTTAACACCACAACACCAAGAAGTTTGTAATTTTAATTCATCCTAACACCATATTAAAAGGACGCACCAGTTCTCTTTATTTCGCGCAGTCACAGAAAAACAGTTCCGGTAAGTACCACACCAGCCAATTTCGAAAGTGAAAAAAATCAGAAGCTGAAAATTGCACAACTCCATATACTCAAGAGAAGTCTATTACCAACTATCAAAATCATTAAACATGGGTAGTAAGTAGATATCTAGAATGATAGAAATTATGGGTTTATCATAGGGGAGGACCGCACTAGAAAGAGCCTGACATAGGAGTCATTAGAAGTTTCAATATAAGCATGAGATTCCATTCCAATGAACACAAGAGTCCCAAAAAAGCAGCATCATAGAAAAGCAAGGAGTGCAAATTAGTATTGGCTTCTGTTTTATTCATAGTATCTTGTTTCATTTCAGGAAACTTCATTTAATTAATAGATGCCAAATTTGCGAGAGTAAACTATTTGCAAGCACTAGAGAACTTGACAACGAAAAGAACCTTCAATACTAGTGGTATCCATTTGTTTATGCTACATCAGGGACTAAATTTATATGTTCATCAACTATATCGGAGTTATGACTTTTTCACTCGACTCTTTTTGACTGCAGTTCTTCACTACTAGATAACCAATCTCTTTATTTTTCTGGAGGCAGATAACTAACAAATGTCAAAACAGAGGGTACTCCATCTTTCGGTAAACGTCACAACAAATCACACACTTTGTGTAACAGATGTGGTCGTCGTTCATTCCATATCCAAAAGAAGACTTGTTCTGCTTGTGGTTACCCAGCTGCTAAAATTAGATCCCACAACTGGGCCACTAAAGCTAAAAGAAGACATACTACCGGTACTGGTCGTATGCAATACTTGAAACATGTTGCTAGAAGAGCTAAAAACAACTTCCAAACCGGTGTTGCTAAACCACAATCCGCTTAAACTGCTTTACTAGTTTTGTTTTAATAGAATAAAATGACTGTTTTTCGCTTATGAATTAATATCACTTACTTTTTTGTTATGTTAAAAGCTTGTAAGTCATTTTCATTCAAGAATTATAATTAAGTTGTATCATAGTTTGGGAGGTTTTACTACACATCATTGAAAAGTTAATAAATTGTATTAAACGAAGTAGCCATTATATAAAATAATCGTTCAATTAATATCTATACCATCAATCTCCATGACATCAGGATCATTCTCTATGCTTCCGTGGTTCATCGCAACGTATAATTCATCCGCTTCATCCATGGTAGAGAACTTCTCCAGTATATCTTTGGCTAGATCTACACAATCCTCGTCATATAAGAACTCTAGCCCATTTGAAAATCCAACTTCTGCAGCAATCCTCTGCTCAGTTGTTGAGTTTTCGTTAGTATAAGCAATTTGATGAGCTCTTGCTTCTGCCCATCTATTAAACACTGGAGACTTATCATTGGGAAACTTTAATCTATAGTTGGTTAAAAAATTCTCAGCATCTTGGGAGGTCTCCGCGGGTGTAAACGCAATTCTAGATAATGTTATGAGTAGTTCATGTTTGATTTCATTTGTCAAGTTTGGCGTAATTATGTTAGAGTCTAATACTGTTAGCTCCCAAATCAGATGAAGAATCTTAACTGTAGAAGATATTAACTGAGATCTTAAATGTGTCAAATTATTCCTTGGAGATTGGAAAATATACTCCTGTTGTTTACCAATAGAGAAAACGATTAGTTTCAAAATGTTTGTATCATTGAATATTTGAATTCCATCATTTATAGTGATTATTAGTTTCTCAATGAAAGATATAATACTCATCTGTAAATTGATTAAATGAAATGAATGTTTGTTTCGAATCTTGGTTGTCTCTTGCGCACATAAGTTCAGTGGATATATAACATTTGGGATCTTGCTGATAGTATCACCATCGCCTACTAACCTATCGACGAACTGGTTCTCAATTGAATTCCCCACTATTCTATTAAGACCATAGAATAACCAAGTCTGTTTAAAGTCAATTCCTTCAAAGCAAATATTTAGTAGAGATCCTAATATTTCTTTATTAATTAAATGAAAGGTTTCTTCGTCATCAAAAGTATTTAAGATGCAATTGTATATCTCCACAAATGAATACATCACCAAAATATTTGAACCACCACTCAATGCCAATTTTATTATTCCAATCCAGTCATCGTAAGTATCTTTATTGAACATCAAGTTCATGAATTCTTTGTCATCACAAGCATTCATGAACAAACACTCTAACAAGTCAGACGCATAAACAATCATCAAGTGATCAATAAATTTCATCTGTACAACGTCTATACCAACTCTTTTATGGCGTTGGTAGTACTCATTATAAATCTCTTCAGGCTTCAGGTGATGATCCATGGACTTTATGAAATCTTTCATGAATATAATGACCTCCTTCAAAATCTGTTTCGTTACTGCGTTAGGTCTGTATAAAATAGAGCAATGGCACAAGGATAAAAGAAAAGGTATAGGAAGCTTGTCATGACTGAAATCTTGTGATGTAAACAATTTATGAATCAATGTCAATATGAATCTTACGACCTTAGTAATGAGTTCATCAAGTCTGTAAATCTCTCTATTTGTGACCAAAAATTGTAATATATATGTTGATATCGGTTGGGATTCAGGAATGAGGAATGATTCAAATTCATACTCTTGATTTAAAGATATTTTGGAAAGATATTTCATCGTAGTATGTTTTGCTCCAATAATAGTGTAGTTAATAATGGCATCAATAAATTGGGAATTATCATCTGCCTGTTTTTGCGCGTTAATCCTTATATTTTGCTCAGCTGGTTTCTTAGCCAGTTGCTGCTGAGGTCGTTGATGCAGTTGTGGCACGATTGAAGAGTTAAGGATTGAAGCAGTATCCATGGATGCAACACCGCCACCATGTCCATCAAGATCTTCTTCTTCTTCTTCTTCTTCATTGAGCTTGCTACTTACTCTCTTTCTTCTTTTCCTCTGATTTAAATTCCTTACTTCCACTGAAAGAAACTTTTTTTCATCTTCTAATTGTTTAACACTCTCTTCTAATGCATGTATCTTGGAATCTTTGTTCACTCTTTCAGATTCAGCCCGCGTCACTAAACTTTCACGCTGTAATTGTTTAGCACGTTCCAGTTCTGCAATCTTTGCCCTCAACACTGCGATTTCACCTCTAGCAACTAACAATTCTCCTTGCTTAAGTTCAACTGTGCTGGTCCCATTTCCTGTAGGTCCAAGAGGAGTTTCGCTCCTCGGTTTGGGCCTCAGTGTAAGAGCTATAAAATCATCATCGTCATCATCAGTAAAATCATCGTCAATATTAAAAGCAATATTGGCTACCATTTTAACTAATAAGCATTGATTTCGTAGCGTGAGATGATGTATCTTTTCTATTGAAATCAATGTATTCTTTACAGAACGCGCTCGCGTTTACACATCTGCCAATATTGAGCGTTACAATATTTGTGCTTCTTCAAAGCTGAAAAATTGGAGGAAACCTGATAACTCTAAGCCTAAAAGTTTGGAAAAATAGCAAACTATTATTTCAGTAGTCTTGCAGAAAATATATCTATTAAATTACTGGTTTACGTAACAATCTCAAGCTAAAAAGGCTCAAAACTGTGAGTTCATCAGTCATATATATTCTATCTATATACAGCAATTTTCTTTGATGACCATAGGAAATTT
Source organism: Xingzhongia hampshirensis (assembly GCA_003706765.3). NCBI lineage: Eukaryota > Fungi > Ascomycota > Saccharomycetes > Phaffomycetales > Wickerhamomycetaceae > Xingzhongia > Xingzhongia hampshirensis. The sequence goes on along the minus strand of PPXL03000003.1, from coordinate 1,023,367 downwards.
TACGTAAGCGGATGAAGAAAAAAAAATTTACAGGCATACAAAAATTCATTAAGTCCCAAAGTCTTTTTGCTAAGTTTTGACTAGACTGAATAAGCTCTTGATTCCACTTGATAGCGATCAATATGACCAAAGTCACCAAGGGAACCAAGGAAGTATTACCAGCTTCTCTTGTTCCGGAACAACCACAAGCTCTAAACTCCAAAGATAAAAACACACAGAGACTGATTGTAGTATTGAGTGCAGCATGTTTAGAAACACACAAGATTAGTTCAGGACATGGTGGCAGTCAAGATAAGTATGCTTTACTGAATTGTGATGATCATCAAGGGTTGTTAAAAAAAATGGGAAGAGATATCTCTGAAGCAAGACCAGATATTACACATCAGTGTCTTTTGACATTATTAGATTCGCCAATCAATAAGGCTGGAAAACTACAAGTGTATATTCATACTGCTAGAGGTGTCCTCATAGAAGTGAATCCATCTGTGCGTATTCCAAGAACTTTCAAAAGATTTTCAGGACTTATGGTGCAGTTGCTACATAAATTGAGCATTAGATCAGTCAACTCTGAGGAAAAGTTGCTAAAAGTCATCAAGAACCCAATCACAGATCATCTACCTACTAAGTGCAAAAAAATCACATTGTCATTTGATGCTCCTTTAATCAGAGTGCAAGATTATGTCTCTACCAAATTAGAGGATGATGAAAGCATCTGTGTCTTTGTTGGTGCAATGGCTAGAGGTAAAGATAACTTTGCTGATGAGTTTGTCGATGAAAAAGTCGGGTTAAGTGACTATCCTTTAAGTGCGTCTGTTGCTTGCTCTAAATTCTGTCATGGTTGTGAAGATGCATGGAAAATCTTCTAGTTTCATTGTATAATTTCTTATAATAAGGCTTTGAATACAAAGATTTCTTTGTTTTCTCTTTCTTTTTTTGGTTGGGGTTTTTGACTCCCCTCCAGTTTATGGAATCGTATCATACTGAACTTCGAGCAATTTGGAAACCGATTGACACTATATAACTCAACTTGTAAACGTAAGGCTGCGTGCAATATCTGTTAATTTAGCAAAAATCCAACGTCCTTATCCCAGTCTCGTGACAGGATCTTTACCCCGGACTTTGCGAAACTGGCACTCTCGGAGTTGAAATCTTCTACAAAGTATAAAACGTCTGAATTTCCCTTTTTTCCTTTCTTTGCTTTGCCACTACATTCTAAATCTTGCTCCCTCGATAAACACAGATCAATTTGTCGAAGAATCATGTGTCAAACTGCTATTTGTGCGCTCTGCAGTGAGTACAGAAGATGGTTTTTTGCTTTGATTTCGTAGCGATAGAGTACTGACAAACAAAAGATAAGAAAAGTTGGACAGGCTGTGGCCAGCATGTCCCACAGGTGATGGATAACACAGAGACGAAGTTCTGGTAAGTATTCCAAAGTTTACAGACCCACTGTTCCCCTAGTTATTAACTTCAAATTTGTCAGGTGTAGTTGCAGACACAATCACCTTGATAAGGATGTTGATACAAAATATCCTCCGAAGGCTAGCACTGGGCGTGCTAGTATGTGAGAGATATATGGACTTATAAGTGTTCAAAGGACTGGCTCCTACATCAAGTACACAAATCAGCACCGTCAGGAACGTTAGTTATCTCTGTCGCTGTACTCCATTGTTGTTTACTGTTTGTGTTTTTCTTCCTTCTCCTCCTTCTGACTTTCATAACTACCATATTATCGTGCACAATAAATATAGTTAGTTGTACGCTATACGGCAAGCTCCTTTGTAGTATGATTTACAAAAACCTTCTAGAAATTGTCTATTAACGTAAAATATATAAATCGAACTCCATCAGTTATTAGTTATTAAAAAACAAACCTTAACGTACAACAAATAGTAAGACACGAAACTAAGCCTTCTCAAAGAGGCTATATTTCTTCTCAAGAACTGAAGGCTAAAACATTTTCCCTATTCAAGATCCTTTCGACTTCTTTTGTCAGAGTTTTGAAACTGCTTGAAGATCCTTTAAGCTTATCGAAAGTGATTGAACTTCCCTTCTTACCATATCTACCAATGGTAACTTTGAATTTGGATTTATTCAATCCAAATAGATTATTTTTGGATATTTCTCCATACAAGAGCATCTCAGCATCAATGGCTTGGATATTTTTCAACCCATAATCGTTCCAACCATTTAAGAGTCTCTTCATCGTAGCATACATTTCATATGGTTCATATACTGTATTCAGGGTTTGACTCAAAGGCTTGGAACCTGAAAAGATTCTCATGAAGGATGATTGTTGTTGGTGCTGGGAATCTTGTTCTAATTGATTCATCTCTTTCTTAGATTTTGACCATTTTCTAAAAAAACTGTTATTGGAGCCATTTCTATTATTTTGATTTGTTATATCTTGTAATGGAACCTTTTCATTAACTTTTGTAGTAGATACAGAAGGTTGTTGTAGATTTTGTTTTTGTTGAGATTGGGATTGTTCGGATGGAGCACTTTTTCTTGTTTTTGGCAATGGTTTGGAGATATTCTCCTCATCCTCAAGTACTTCTATCTTGGACTCTCTTTGCTTCATGCTAGATCTTTTCTTTGGTTTAGAGGTTAAACTATCATCGGGTAGTGCAGGCAAATTCAAATTCTTTGATTTGCCATCAACTGGATCCTTTATTTCTACCACAATTGGCTGCTTAGAATCAGAAGTTTCTAAAGCTGTCAGTCTATCAGCGTAACTTAGTCTCAAAGCAGATGATTTTGAATGGGAATTTGGAACAATATTAGTTTCCTCTTCGATAGTTTCAGGTAACTTATCAAACTCATCAGGATCCTCATCTAGTTCATCCAGTCCTTTTAATTTGGAAGCTAAATCAGTATAAGAGGTTCTTGTAGAGTAAATTGATAGCACGGATAATCTCTTGTTTGAGGTTGAGTACATTCTAGATTTTCTGGTAACTTGAGGGATCTTGACATCCGCAATAGTTTTTGGTCCTGAATATTCTTCTTCTTTGTCTTGAGTTATTTCAGCTTGTTCCTTTTCTTCATTTTTGTTGATTGATTCCAGCAGTTGTTTCTTTTGCTTCAGAGTAGAGTTTCTTTTTAGTGAGAGATCAAATTTAGAACCAAGGAATTTGGATCTTCTTATAGCCTGAGTAACATTGTCATTCTCATCATAAAAGATTTTCGATTGCCTCCAATCGTCAGGATTGAAAAATAAGCCAGGATCAAGCTTTGACTTTGGTCTTGACTGAAAAGGATTGGTTGTTGCTCTTTTCTGAATTTTTAGAACTTCGTCCTTATCTAATAATTGAGAAGTAGCATCATTTGGTCCGGAGATTGAGCGTAATTTTGATGATTGGATTTTAGGCTCCTTTGTAAAGTTGTCTTCTTCTTCCAACACTTCAGATTCTAAGAGCTTTCGTGTCTCTTCTTCTTCTTGCTCTTTACGTTTAGCCTCTTCAATTGCACGTTCTTCTTCCAATTTTTTCAGTTTCGCTAATCTCTCTTTTTCCTTTTGTGCTTTTAACTCATTTTGCTTTTTCGCTTCTTCTTGTCTTAATTGTTCATACTTCTCATGTTCGAATATTTCATCACATAATGTAGCAAAATCAGAACTTGTTCTTTTTGCTTCTCTATCAATATAAACCCAATCATTATCGCTCGCTAATTTAGCATAAACCGCAATCAGCTTGGACGTAATAGAGTTTCTTTTATTTGGTAATAATGAAGCTCTTATACTACGTCTTTTGGAGATAGTTCTTGAGATATGAGGTTGCTGTTGCTGCTGAGACTGCTGCTGAGACTGTTGTAGCTGTTGATCGTAAACATGCCTTGGAACTGGAGGCTGCTTAGTTGGAGAAATTTTTTGCGGAGAAACTCTTGCTGGAGAATGTTCAGCATACGATCTTCTCGTATTGAAAGAAACCGATTTTCTGTGGGCAGAAGATACAGAAATGACGGATCTTCTGTTTCTCTTTGGAGTTCTCTGACCGGACGATGATGAAGAAGTGGAGTTTGAAATTGGCTGTTGTGGTTGATTAACAGATTTTGCTATCGATAAAGATCTAATCAAAGACGAGTTTGATTGATTATGTCTATATCTTAATAATAGGAAATAAAAGATTTTTTCAGTTGTCGATTCCTTTCTCAATAAGTTTAAGATGATTTCCTCTTTTGGTCTTCCATGCCATAAAATGACTAAGTTTTGTAAGATTTGTTCATCAATTTCTTCCTTGGACTTGATTTGATTCAGATAAGTATTTGGATTAGGCAATTCATTCAAAGTCTTTTGATCAATTGATGAGATTGGATACTTCTTCAATAAAGGTTGGTTCAAAATCTCATGAGTCTTGATTCTTTTTTCTGGTTCCACTGTTAGCATCTTTGCAATTAAATCTTGAGCTTCAAATGAAATATCTTCAGGCATTTCAAAAGTTCCATTTTGGACTTTCAATAACAAACTTCTAATATTTTCATCGTCGAATGGTAATCTCCCGGTCAATAAGGCAAAAAGGATGACACCACAGGACCAGACATCACTCTCAAATCCATGATAATGTTTACCAGAAACAATTTCAGGAGCAGCGTAATGAGGAGACCCGCAAGAGGTTTCCAACAATCTATCATTATTCTCCAAAGCAGCCATACCAAAGTCAGCCAGTTTGACGTTATGTTCATGGTCCAATAACAGATTTTCTGGTTTCAAATCTCTGTGGCAGATCCCTAGAGCATGACAATATGAAGCACCCATGATAATTTGTCTAAAGTAGCGGACAGCCTCTGCTTCTGATAATGGGCCCTTGTTTACCAATAAATCAAACAACTCACCACCTTCAACGTATTCTAAGATGAGATACAGCGACTTTGATGTTTCCCAAACATCATACAGTCTCAACACATTTGGATGATTGAGTAGTTTCATTATGATGATTTCTCTCTCAATACCATAAGCTAAGCCTGCAGCATCACGTCCTTTGTCCTCCATTTGTTCCAACGAATTCAAGACTGATTTGGAGACAACTTTGACTGCAGCTCTTTGACCAGAGGAAATATGCTCTGCTAAGAGAACACGTCCCGTGGATCCAGTCCCCAAAGTCCTTCCTAACTTCCATGGCCCAATTTTGTTTATTTGTGAGGTGTTGTTGAAAGTTGATGATGACAGTAGAGACGATGCCACCGAAGGCTGTCTTGAGTGGTATGACATCTTCAAACAATTGATATATCTAAGGGTGTGAAATGAGCGACTAGGGGCGAGGAACAGAGAGAAGGGTTTGTTATAGTTGGTGACGAAGATGAATATGAAGAAGAAGAGAAGAGAAAAGATTGATGAAAGAAATTTCTATTTGAATATAAGGAGCTGTGCAAATTCAAAACTACGCGTATGTTCTGGTCTCTCTGCCTATTCTGTGTAATGCCTAAAGTACTTGTTCGATAAAACAGGTAAGATCTACATCCCTTCAGCACTCTTTCGGCCAATGGTGTTTCCCAATCTGTTTTTAACGCGTCCTTCATGTACATTTTGTTGTTGTTGAAGGAGTGGAAATTTCACCAAAACTACGCGTGTATTACATAATCACCGCACATATTAGAGTACTAATATATATAATGGTGTTTCACTATTACGCGGCATAAAGCTACGCGTTAGACTAGATGAGAATTCTGATCTAGCACTTGAAGTTCGGTAAGAATTTTCGAGAATTTGGATAGCTAAGAATGTGGAAGCGGCAACAGCAGCAGCATCAAAAATGTAGGTACAATCGATAGCGGTTGTAGGGTTCTGTTTTGCTAAAGCAGCAAAGTAATCAGTATTCCCACCCATTCAGTAATGAAAGAGAGAGAACGCTAAAAACTACTACAAACATGTTTTTATCATAGCTATTCATTAAAATATAATACCAATTAATTAATTAATAACCTCCAATCTAGAGAGTAGTTAGTATGCTGTCGCGGTGCGAATGAGGCTGGTAACTATATGGGTGTGTGTAATTTCTCATCCATCCAGTCATGGAATGCTACTACTTACTTGTTCTTGATGAGCTTCAATAACATCACCGTCTTCTAGATCTAAATCATCCGGGGTGGAGTCAGGATTGACCCTCTGTCCTTCGCTTAAGAATCTCAAAGAGCTCTGTGACTTCCCCTGTCTCTTAGCAAAAGCTTCCATTAATCTTTTCAAAGGGGTTGATCTTTTAATCTTGAAGAAGATTTCAGATGTACCGTCAGACACTTTCAAGTTGATGTGTGTTTCCGATTTGACGTCTGTTTTTTCGTCTTCGTCAATTTGTGGTTTTTGTTCCTCGGAGTCTGACATCTGTGGCAATAATTGATAGTGCTGATGTTAATACTTTCGATGAGTATTAGTAGTAAAAAGTGGCAACATTTAATCCGCTCTATTTTCAATTTCGCGATCAATTGCAAAGTTTTTTTTTGGCCTTCTTCTTATTTCGCGAAATCCAGTAATTTCCAATAAGTTGGAGGGTAATTATTTGATCTTTTATCGCTCATAACCTTCAACAGATCTATATATAATGCATGTAAATATACACAGGGACATATTAATGACTTTTCTTGAGCTTTGATCACTTAGAAGAAAGAAGGGACTGTATATATCTATATGTCTCTTACACTGAATGATGGGTGCAGCAGCACTGTTTCTTATTGTTAGTTTCCGGCTTGTTCTTGGCTTACTCTCCTACCTGTTATAGAACTGTTTCATGTTTCAACACATAAAACTAAAATCTAATCTATATATAACAACATCAGAAAACCACAAACCGAAGTCAAGCATAACCTTCTAGACAACTTTCAATGTCTATTTTCAAGATCTATCAACTAGCTTGCAATGCAACTTAAACCATATCTGAAGCTCTCTGACAGGCTATCACAATCGTATCTAAATAAGTCCACAATCATATGTGTTTTAATCATATGCAAACTAGTAATATTCTACACACAATTGTCTACAAATTTGCATACGATAAAAATACAGATTATATCGTCCTGTCCAATGATAGATTCATATTCTACAGATCTTGTCAATCTACCTTATTACCTGACCAAGAACTCGAACCTCATGTTGATGAGATCTTTGAAAGAGATGAACACATTAATGGTTGAGTCATTGGACTTAATCCTAACAGGAGCAGAAAGTTTGATTGTTTTCATGTTGGAAATGATTATTGGGACCTACACATGTCTCTTAGTTTCTGCTATTGACGGTTCTGTTGATGTTGCGGTGAATTCTACTGAGAGTATAATTTCATTTGTGAACGAAACGTTGATTGATGTGGTTGATGACATTGACTCTGGATTGGATGACATAAGTGGATTCATCAATGATGTGGTCAAAGACTGGAATGAGGTGAAGGCCTTTTTGAGTGGTGACGATGATGATGATATCAGTAATCAGTTTGACAGTGTTAATCTGACAGTAAATGGGCTCAAGGATTTTTATATTCCAAGCGATATAAATAGTAAGCTGGACCAATTGAGAGATTCAGTACCAGATTTCAGTGAAGTGAAGAACAAAACAGAGAATCTGATCAGTATCCCATTCAATATGATCAAATCAAGGATATCAAACATAACATTTTTCTCAGATGATGATGATGAATTATATACACCTGTTAAAACAACGTATAATCTATGTTCGAACAATATTGATCAGATTAATAATGTCTTTGCAAGGTTAGATAAGGAGTTGGCTATTCTATTGAAAGTATTCATAGTTTTACTATGTTTCTGTGCAATTTTTTTCATGATACCCATTGTCTATAACGAATATAGAAAGTGGAAAAAGTTGGAAGAATTGAAAAAAGAGGTATTCGCTCCTAGAGTTCAGAGTAGAGAGCTTGATATCATTTACTCATATGAAAAAATATTTCACAAAATTCCCACCAGTGTTGGGCTATTCATTTCCAGAAATTTTCAAAACTCCATAACCCAGGTCAAAGTGCAATGGATGGTCAACTACTTACTATCCCCACGGTCACTTGTCTTGTTAGTTTTATCGCTTAGTGGGCTTCTGGTTGTCTTGATTCAATACATTATGATTCTGATCATACAGAAAGAGGTGACTTCTGTATCCATAGCAGATTCAATAAACAAGATGGACGAACTTTTCACGTCAAATATCAACAGATGGACAAATTCCACAAACGGCTATCTATTATCAAAGCAAGACGACATCAATGACGAACTCTTTTCCAACATCAGAGATATTGATGTATCAATAAACGACACAGTCCAAGAATTCATGGAGGACATGAACTACGTCATTGACAAGGTGTTTAACGGTACGATACTATACCCTGCTGTAGAATCGATTGTTGGCTGCGTTATTGAAAGCAAATTGGTCAAGATAGAAGAAGGGTTGACATGGCTGTATGACAAATGTGAAATCACGTTACCATTGGTGAACGACGATTACATATACTCTACCTTAGCGAGTGACACTAATACTACTACAACCTCGTCTGCGTCTAAAAACTCCACTTCCTCTAATAACTCCACAACCCTTGCTGAAGCCTCACTGAACAACAAATCTACTGACCTCACAACCAACATCACCGATCTACTAAGCAAAGGCATCCACGAGGTTATCTCCCTCTACAAAGACACATTGAGTATCGAGCTTTGGATCAGTTTCAGTCTGTTGATGATATGGCTGTTTCAGCTCGTTGTTGGATTCTTCATCATTTACTTCAGGAAGAATGATCCTGTAACCATCAGCTATCCACTTCAGACCCATGAGAACCCCTTTGACGACAAGTACGGATTAGTATAGTGAACAGTACATTAACCTTCAATAGAAGCTATGTAAGCCCCATGTACTCCGAATCACATCGTTCCCGTTTCAATTGAAACTAATCTTCTTCGAATCGATCCATTTCAGTAAAGTAATATCGTCTAACATGATGACTAATCTTTTGTTGGTCTTCCTTGCCTTCTTTCTTCCCTCGTCCTGTTTTTTCTTTTTTACTCCACTTGATCATGAAAGCAGGACGAAATGACGTGAAATTGTTTCAAGCAAAGGGCATGAAACAGGAATAGAAATAGATACAGAAACAAGCACAAGGGGAAAACACATACACACTTACGTACACACACTTCAACAGGGTTTCTCATACTCCCATATCCTACAGCTCTCCCAGGTGAATACCTGCGAACTTTCACACTTGTTTCCAGAGAGCTTTCAACAATAGAAACGGGCCCCACGCTTTCCGATTCTTCTCGATTGACTCAGCCATTACTTAATCCGAGAAATAATAAGGCGGAAAAAAAACCCTTCAAAAATCTGGGGAAAAAAAGGTGGAGAAATTGTCGTTTAAAAAAAAAAGGACTAAGTATAAAGCAAAACAACTTTCTCTTTACTCCCATCGCATTTCTGGTATTACCGTTGAAAAAACAGCAAACACAAAAGCCAATAAAAAAAAATACAAGGACGATCAGACCTACATAGACAGTTTTGGGGGAGTTTTGTGTTTGTGTTTCTTTTATACTTCTTGTTGTTCGATAGAGATAGAAACTATGAACAACAACATTTGGAATCTCTCCCCGGATTTGTTAATCTCTAAGCTGAACGGTCTCAGAGACCAAGATAATAACCACCTGATTAATAATGACCCGAATCCGTTTAGCTTGCCTTTTGAGCTGCAGGGAGGATTGTCCAATATAAACTCAAGAAGGCCCTCTTATACAGCCGAGCTGTTCAACCATAATAATAACCTCTTTGAGATAAACTCCCGGAGACAGAGCGTTTCAAATAACTACAATTTCAATAGCAACTACACTACTGATAACGGCAATGGTAATGGTAGTGGTAATGAAACCGGGTTGAATAATAATGCACCAGGGTTTAGCAATGATGTGGAGCTCGATAATGGATTGCTTTTGTCGAATTCCTTTATCATTTCGTCACCTTATCTGAAGCAGGAATTCAGTAAATGTGCAAACTACTTTGCATACCAGTCCTCTTTGAACCTATTGAGCTTTTTGAAATACAACTTGGAAACGAACGAAATCATCCAGAAAATCATAATCAACTTGAAGAAGCTAAACAACATCTTCACCTTGATCAAGCCGTTGATCTTGGTTTTAACAAAGTCTGGTAAGTTCGAGATTCTATCAATGAATATTAACTCAAATTTGAAATTAAGTAGTAAGGACATTGTCATCTGCGATGGTGATAGAGGTAAAGATCTTGTCATGATCTTAGATGCGAATTTGTCCCTAGATTTAGCAATCTTGGTCAACTATCTGAAGAAAAAATTACACTTGAAATCCATAAGTTACAATGCTACTAATACTGCAATCAATACTATTAGTAATACAAGTAATGACTTAATCAAGGGAAACGGGATATTGGATGAAGAAACCCAGTTTCAGATTCCTTCAAAGCAGGTTTTAAGATATTCAACGTTGCAGGAAACTGTTAATTTACAATTCAAATTAATCGAAGAGAACAAATCTCTCAAAACTGCATTACTGAAAATTTCAAATCAATTTCATTTGAATGGGAATCTTATCATAATCAATAGTGAATATCAATTCGATCAAAAAAAATTAACCTTTTATTACTTTGCAAATCAGAGATTAGATTTCAGAATGTTGATCAAAGAGTTATTCAAAATTTATAGAACACGAATTTGGTTATGTTCAATACCTTTCAAGTTCGATGACTACAAAATTGTCGATAGCTTAGAAGGGTTTAATGATGACTTCCATGTGAAATGCTTCAATTTAGTCTTTGACGAGCTGTTAAGAGAATTGAATTAATGTTTTGTGGGTGATGATTTTTATTATTTTTTTACTACTACTACTACTACTACTACTACCACTATTATTATTATATACATATATTAGTATAAGAGTTAAGATAGATTATACAAATTTTGAGAATATAAGACTTCCTGTAATCGCACTACACCGTACAAAAGCTAGAGCACACCACTCTTCTTATTGTTAATCTTTTTTTGATATGTGATTTTGTTCTGAAGGACAGGAAAAAAAAAATCTGAAACATCAAGACACCTCCGAACAAATAACTAACCACATCATTCCCAACTAAAGACAATTCAATTGATTTCTTGTCGAAAAGCCTTCAAGCGCTTTTTTCTCGAAACTCTCTTCTGACGATGCTTAACTACTATAGGTACTTTGTTAACTTTATCCCGAACTACCTTTTCCTAGTGTTCTTGCAGCTGGTCTCGCTTTATTGTCAGTTCTACGTGGCTCCATTTGTTCATTTAGTCAATATAAACAATGTCTACATACAATATCCTCACAAGAAGGAAGAACAAGTCAACGATAGACACTTGTTCATAATATCAGTAATCCCTCCATTACTCATAATTGTGCTGAAATTCCTGATCAAACTAAATTTTCATTACCAAAAATTATTCCAATCCTCAAATTTCAACTCACTACATTATTCGGTATTATCATTCATCTATTCGATATCACTCACTTCATTCATCACACTTCTTTTGAAGAACTCTATCGCAAATCCAAGGCCAGATTTCATCTCAAGATGTGAACCCTCAAAATCATTAGTCTCACCAATCAAAAATCTCTACGATTTGTCAATCTGTACGAACCCTGACAAAAACTTAATTTTAGAAGGACTTCGATCCACTCCATCAGGACACGCATCGATCAGTTTTGCCGCTTTTGGCTGGTGTTTCTGGTTTCTATTAAGCAGCAGAAGTAACATCACAGGCCCCAGCAATTTCTACAAGAACTTCCTAGTTGCATTCATTTTGATTGTACCGATTTGGATCAGCTTAACAAGAATTCAAGATTACAGACATCATTACTTTGATGTGTTCTTTGGTGGCAGTATTGGGTTCTTTTTAAGCTATATCACAGCTACTTTTATCAAACCAGAAGATGACAATCAAGTCACTCTACCAATATAGAATGGAAATATTGATTACCAACTGCAAACCTTGTACTTTATATCTTTTTATAGATGTATAAAAAACAAAATACAACTCCTCCAAGTAAAAAATAAACTGAAAATTTGTCCAGCTGTGGTTTTTAGTCTGCATTGAGTAGCAAATCTTTGAAGAAATATAGGCAAGCTTTCATCTTCACTACAATAATCTTACGTACTAGGGTTAAAGAAAAGCAGGTTTTTGTCTCTTTTCAACGCAATCTACTTAATATTCAAGTGCATACAAAGAGTAGGTATCATTACAGCAACTACTGAATCCTTGTCGAACAATTTCTCCCTTACAGACAAAAGTGCATCTAGCTGGTCTTACACATCCTTCTAATACCTCTCGTAAATCTCTGAAACAATTAGTTCCTGCTGCTTCCATACAGCCGAAAATTTATGATTTGAAGATTTCCAATAACATATTCAGTAAACTCATCCAAGGGGGGGACTTAAAATGTGAACAAAGCAAGTAGAATTGAAAGAAAAGGGATGTTTAATCAACTTACACACAAATGCAAATGCTTATTACACCGGTAAAAACCTTCCGCGAACGTGTCTTTTGTCACCCAGACACCATAGATCACTATATGTTTTTCTCATCCTATAAAAGAAAGAACGGAAAAAAGCTAGCAATATACAAAGCAAAAATACAATCAGAGTAGCACCAAACCACATTTACTCATAGCATTTGCAAGTCAAGACATGCAATACGTTGGCAGAGCATTTGACTCTGTTTCCAAGACGTGGAACTCGATTAATCCAGCGACACTTTCTGGAGCAATTGATGTGATTGTGATTGAGGGCCCCAATGGTGAATTGGCATGTTCACCTTTCCATGTCAGGTTTGGCAAGTTCCAATTATTGAGGCCATCACAGAAGAAAGTTGATTTTATAATCAATGGGAAGCTCACAAATTTGCCTATGAAATTAGGTGATGGTGGTGAGGCATTTTTCGTGTTTGAGACTGACAAGACGGTCGATGTTCCGAATGCTTTGATTACTTCCCCTGTTCTAAGTGCCACCAGTTCTCCTTCAACTTCACCCCTAAGCTCTCCGAAAAAAGCAGGCACATCACATAATTTATTATCAGAAGAGCCTGAGTTTCTAGATATCACTCAATCTATGCCAGAATTAGTGAAGAATGAACCTATAACCATCCCTTTATCTTTATCAGATCCTGACTTATCTAAGCAACAACTACAAGCTCCCTTTTCAACTTCTCCTAAGGACGTAACATTAGAAAAGTTTCATAAACTATCCAAGAAATTAACAAAGATAAATATCCCCACCAAGATTGATAATAATGGAGATCTATTTTTGGATATAAATGGTTATAAATCCAATGAACAAAATACACATGATACAGATGAGTTTATCAAAAGACTTTTGATTGAAGAATTTGGTAATGATGTGGATGTGGATGAATTAATGAAGCAAGATGAAATGGGAAATATTAAAATCTTTTCTAACGATGACCTGAACTCTACAATTTCGTCTGATTCCATAGATTCGCAAAGTATTATATCCCAAGAAAACACCATGTCTTACCAAAATTCAGAGTCATCTGTCAATTATGTGAAGACCTTGAGGTTAACGTCAGATCAATTGAAATACCTGGATTTGAAACAAGGTGAGAATGATATATGTTTTTGGGTAGATAAAGGCAAGGCATTAATAACCTCAAAGTTATTTCTATGGCGACATGATGTCCCAATTGTTATATCAGATATTGATGGTACAATCACTAAATCAGATGCCCTAGGACATGTCTTGACAATGTTAGGTCGTGATTGGACCCATCCCGGTGTAGCTAAACTGTTTACTGATATTGAATTGAATGGTTACAACATCATGTATTTGACTGCAAGAACTGTGGGTCAAGCAGATTCAACCCGGGCTTACTTAAGACATATTGAACAAGACGGTGAAAGATTACCGTATGGACCGGTTATATTAAGTCCTGATAGAACTATTGCAGCATTGAGAAGAGAAGTTATATTGAAAAAACCTGAGGTCTTCAAAATGGCTTGTCTAAGTGACTTAAAAAGTCTTTATGGAGAGATTTCAAATCCTTTTTATGCGGGATTTGGTAATAAAATCACTGATGCTTTAAGTTATCGATCTGTTGCAATACCGAGCTCAAGAATCTTTACTATAAATCCAGTAGGAGAAGTTCATATGGAATTGTTGGAATTGGCTGGCTACAAATCTTCTTATGTTAACATTAATGAATTAGTTGATCATTTTTTCCCACCAGTCAGCTCTCTGCAAAGTGTTAATAATGAAAACTTTACGGATGTTAACTACTGGAGAGAACCATTACCAGAATTGAGTGATTTAAGTGATGAAGAATTGGATTCGAAAGATGAGAACATAATGAATAAGTATAGTGAAGGTCGGGTGAACTTGGATGATATAGATAAAGATTATAATGAAGATGATGATGATGATTACGAACAAGATGACGATGATGAGGAGGAGGACGATGTATTGGAGGAAGATGAATTGGAGGAGGAGGATTATTATAATGATGATGATGATGATGATGATTATAGTGATGAGTCCAATGATTATGAGTTGGATGAAGAGGATGACTTAGATGCAGACTTACTAAATTCGCCTTTAGAATCAACGAAATCAGCAACCTTGAAATCTAGTGGTATATTACCAACAATGTCAGAAAACTCTGGGTTTTCAATAAATCAGTCAAATGTCAACGGTATTCCCCTAAGCTCTCAATCGAGTTTCATTAAAGCAACTGAATTGATGAATAAACTGAATATAAATGATTTACAGTCCCCAAAGAATTCTCCAAACATTGATAAAATCAAAAACGTTGAGGAGCACAACTGAATCTAGTTTCTTCTTGTTTTGCTGGATCAGCTACTTTTCTTCTAAGCATATATATATATAGCATAATAGATATACTATGATACCCTACTCGTTCGGAATTGTAAGGTACAGTATTCATAAATTTTTTCCAACATTATTATCCATCAAAGCAGTTGATCTTTTTATTATAATCAAAAAGGTAAAAAACAAGGTAATAGATTGTTTATATATACGTAAATATTTCAGGAGAAAATTCACAATACAAGTACTACAGCGAAATATCAGCTAGTAGGTATCGTTAAATACTACAAATTGACACTATGTTCCAGCATACACTGAAAACTTGGTACAATAAAGTATGCATGTATTTCCTCACTAGTAGGACAAATAGTGTATGATCATCCAAACACCACTTTTACATCCAAACATTTTTTTTACTTTCAAGCAAGGAATACAAGTAAGTAAGTAGTTGATCTAAATGAGGAAAGGCAGTTCTCCTACAAAGAAATGAATCTTAGGTATGATACTAGACCAAACATTCCATCACACTACTCTGACATTTTGAGGTGGGGTAAAAAGAAGCAGAATAACAAAAACAACACTAGCAACAGAGTTTTATCGGTATTTACATAGTTAATATGGTGATACTTCACCCAGTACGTGCTCGAAAAAGGCAAAAATAATATGAGGAAGATCAACTATGTGCATTAGGTTTTGTGTATAATGACGGGTATCATAAATCTCCGAGCAGCTATTCCAGTTAAAGATTTATATACATCTATAACCGCTTCAATGCATGCGAGAAACATACATACGCACAGCCATTCGCAGCCGAAAGAGCTTCAGCGGATTTTCAAAGATGAAATTCTTTAGGATATGATTAGAAATAGATAGATTGCAAGTATTTCATGTGATAGACACCAAACCCAAAGGTTTTCTTATGATTGATTTCTGCTCGAGCTATTTGTGTTTGCTTTTCCCATATTCACACTTTTCCGTTTAGGGAATGGGAGTTGATGATGTTGTTTATTTGTAGACATTCCATTGCATTGTTTAGGGCAGTTCATCTTGGGTTCTCGCAGATTTCAAGATCGTCAGTGCTTATGCTGATATTTAAGGGTGTATACACTTTGTGGTTGGTGGAGTATGAGAGTATGTAGAGCAATGCGACATCTCATGGGGATTTAAATGTCTTGTTAAATTGGGCTTTGAAAAAGCTTGGTTGGTTGCAGAAGCGATTTTAACATTTATGAATCCTCTCTTCATAGGAGGTGGATATGTGCTTTTGCGAGTCTCTCTCATATCCACGTTTTAGTATCTATACAGACAGTATTTCTGCATAACCGAGGAGCGTCCATGAACATGACGTTATGGGTAAGGGGGTAAATACTCAACTGGTTTTTCCTTTCGGACTCTTTGATTATGCAAAGCTGTTTGACTTGATGAAATTGATCATGTTTTCTTTTATTCTATTTTAATATGTTCTTTTTTTTCTTTCATTTGGCTTGACCAAAGGGTGCTGAGTTCGCCAGGATATTCTTAAATGTGTCGTAACTCTCTCAAACGAAATCATTTTTCCTACCAAGATGATATCAAAAGATTCATATGCCTTTTGATGTTCGTCGGTTCGCAAGACAAGCACAAAAGGTTACTGGCATTGATTGATAGATAGATTTCACACGCGATTATTACCACTATATGCGATTCGTATATACTGTACCGGTTCTTGCTCTAAGAGAATGGGGGTTTTGACAGGTTCAAAGAAATCTTTTTTTCGGGGTAAAAGGCTTGGTATTTGCCAAAATTAGCTCTTTTGATTGATAATTGTTTGGATATTTTTCTGCTCATGCAAAAACACATCATTTCTCATCTGGACCCGACGGGAAAACTCTATAAAGAACAATAGAACTCGCTAGTAGTCTACTACAACTGTACTCGATTCATCTACAACGTCTTAAGTGAAATAATCCCCATTGGCTTGTTTTGAAGATCCTGTTGGAGAGAGATGGCGAGAAAGAGACATTCGGATAATCAAACGCTCTAACTATTTCTAGCCGTGCGTTTATATTTTGTCGATGATCTTCAAAGCAGGTATCCGTGCTACTGTAAGCAGTATACTATAGATAGCAGCGAATTAGGTAAATGTACTTGGGCTTTCAGTGCTTCAATTATATCGTTGTCATCAAAAAACAAAGAACAACAAACAAGAGATCGAGATTGACATAAGTACTGAATCCAAAACTGGGCTATATACAAGCACAAGCAACACATATTTATATGAAACCAATTTAGTCGACCCTTCTCACATGAGGGTTTACTTGTGTGCACCTCTTCTTTTATTGTTAGTTTCATTCACTCTTCCTTCTGCCTTTTCTCCAATGCTCGCAAAATTGCAAAAAAGAGAACGGCATTACGAAATGATCTTCCCTCGTTCTCTATTCCGGTATCTAATGCTGATGATCTGACAACCATTCTAGCATATATGTTGCAAAGAGCTCTCCTCTCCAGCCTATGGTATGTCTATTTTGCCGCTAAACTTCTACTCCACACTTTGGTGCTTCCTTTCACTAATATGTGTACTCTTAAGGGACGTTCAAGGACGCACAGGAACATATTTCCGTACAGCGCAAGGGTGCTGAAAGCTGTGCATGATGTATGCTTAGCTCTTTTGGAAACACACAGAAGAGCTTCAATTCTTTGGGTCACAGATGGAGTTGACGATGTATGGGGCCCTTGTGGGAAGGCCAGGTTCAACAAAAGTAAACAAATATATAAAATGTTGAGATTTCCTAACAAGAAAAGAGATGGATACACTAGATCAAAGAAAGCTTGTTGGAAAGAAAGCAAAAACTCACAAGGAAGAGAAAAATTCAAACATAACAACAAGACGTAACTACTGAACATCACTATGAGATCATTTGGTTTAGCTTTCTTGGTTGTTTTCCAAGCTTTAGCTGTGATGGTTTCTGGTTCCATTGCAGATTCTGTTTACAAGACTTTGTACGACATTGCATGGTATGCCAAAATCTCTTACTGTACTGCGGACTTGACCTTCGGCACAGGTCCATTGTCAAGCGAATGCCCAGATATCACTTATTGTGCGAACAATAGCGACACCACGATCAGTGAAGTTATCCATCCAAACTTGGTGGAACTAGAAATTTCAGGGTCTGCATTCACCGCTTTAGATGAGGCTAACAAGAAAGTGTATGCTGTATTCAGAGGTTCTTTGTCCCCAGGGGATTTTATCACTGATGTTACTTTTGCTCAGTGTGATTATGCTCCTTACATTGGAAGCAATTTGAAGGCTGATATGCTTGTTAATGAAACTGATACCGACGTTATCAATAACATTATCGCTGAAAACGCAGACAATTCTACATGTGTGGGTTGTAAAGTCCATTGTGGTGTTTACATTGCCTACTTGGAATTCATGGAAGAAGTTTATGCCGGTACAAAAGGTTACCTAGACGAAGGCTACGATTTAATCGTTACCGGTCACTCTTTAGGTGGTGGTTATGCTTTACTAGCTGGTATAGATTTCAAATTGAACGGTTATAACCCATTGTTAGTTACTTATGCTTCCTTAAGAGCTGGTAACCCAGCTTTCAACAAATTCGTTGATGATCATTTCAACACCACTGGTAATGATGCTGTTATTACTGCAGGTGGAGATTTAGATTATGGTATGTTTGCTAGAGTTTATGAAGAAAGCGATATCGTCCCAGAGTTACCACCAGGAGATGAATACACTCATTCTGGTTTACAATTTGAAATCACAACCATGTACTTACCACAAACTGCTTCTGATGTCGTTTATAATGGACCTTCAGATAACAATGAGAATTCTGTGTTCAACTTTGATTGGACTGATCCTCTTTCCTATTTTATCGTTTACCAACATTTACATTACTTTCACAGAATTTCTTGGCCTTGTAATAACGTTGATGTTCCTCAAACTTCTGATAGTTGATCGAGGAAATATATACTCTTGAGATGTATAATTCTTACTGACTATACCCCAAAGTATATATACAGATATATACATATATTTTGCTTTGTAGTTACAGTTGATGCTCACGCTCACTTTCGATTGAGTTTCGAGTTAGGTATTACAAATAAACCTCAAAATAACAAGTAAAAATACAAGGGTATAAACAACAACATACATTTTCATAATTATTTCTAATCTATTTGCAGAATGATTCTTTTTTTTTGTTTTTTTCCATCTTCTAATAGTGATTGCCCTTTATCGTATAACAAAATCACCAGTTTTAGTAATGTATTTAACGCCTTTATAAGGCTTGACATCATTCAGTCCTCTAATGATCTTCAATGATTCAACACGGACTCCACTTGGTAAGGAGCCTTTATTTGTATAAGAGATTGAAATTAATTTTGGAGAAAGGAAATTGACTTCACTTTCTAAAGTATTCTTCTCATCATGTGAATTGGTAATGGTTGCATTGGTAGCATTATCACTAGTATAATTTCCATTGTAATGAATTTCGTGATGACCATTTGTATAACTATCATTTCTGGATTTACTATCACCATCATTATCTTCAATTGTACCACGTAATACCGCGGTTACACCTAACTGTTGTTCTGGTTCAAATATCCATTCGAACTTACCTAAGGCCTTTGTTTGTAAATCACCATGACTAACTCTCAAAGTCTTAATCATCTGATTTGATTCCGTTTGTATTGAAACTTTTAGATTTTCAACTTTAGAAACATTTTTGTAAAGATTCAAGTTCAATGAGATTTCGAATTCATTTTTCTTAAGACCCAGTCCTTGTTTATATTCGGGATATACTATCCCCAAATTTCTCTGGATCTTAGATAAGGGATATTGATCCAGTTCAATTATATAAGAAGCTAATGTTGTCTTGCCATCGGGTGGGATGAAAGATAACATACCTGTATTTCCTAGCCATCTATCCGTTCTAACACATTTATGAAAGGATGGATTTCCCAAGTAATGACCATTCATATTTAGCAGTAGAGAAACATCAGGAGTTCCACTTAAATGAGAAGTGAATTCAATGTAACCATTTATGGCAGCAACTGTGGGAACAAGTTTATTTGTAAAGCTTGTCTTGTATTTATTTGACTTGGGATTTCCCTTCTTGAAGAACTGATTATTCGGCGACATGACAACGTTAATCTCTTCTGTAATATCAACAAATAGTTCGTTATTTGTATATTTGACATTTGGCCTTCTCCATGGAGTTTTGGAGTCGAATGTATTAGAATTCGAGCTCGAGGTCATAAAGCTACTGTTGCTTTTGGATCCAAAGTGGGAATTTGAGTGAATAGAAGCAGAGGATGAATATGATCTAGCCAAGTGATTTGTAGTTTGCAAGATCTTAGAACTGATTGAGGATTTAAAGGGTACTAATTCCTTCAAGGAATTTAGGTCTGTTATATAAGGGTATCCACCTTCAACCAATTCTTGCATTAGGTTGCACATTATATCATAGTTGGCTTGAATTTTGAGAGGATTCAAAGGAAGGCCAAAGTAATCAATAAAAATTGCTATGATTTGATTCAAAAAGACAAAAATAACGTTGGGATTGATGATATCGATGGTAGATGTGTTTCTCTTATTCTCTCTAAAGTCGTCATGATTTTCTTGTAAATTGTCATCATGATCTACATCATCATAATCATCTCCACCATCATTGTTATCAGAGACATGATTGCTGTTGAGTGTCTTTAGATTTAGTGAATCCAGCCCGCTCTCTTGCCTGACAAATGCATAGATAGCAACTCTTCCCCGTAAGCATTTATACACAGAATGGGTATTGGACACTTCTAGCAGGTAGCCGTTCTGAGAGTTTTGGAAATTGATTCCCTTGATGGTGGATAGAACAGTCTTAAGACCTGGAGAGCTTGAGGATGTTGGGTATTCGAATATCAGATTACTGCAGTGAATACTAGTTAGTATCTTCTACTTTTTCGGGCATTTTTTGTCAAGCAAATGATACTCACTCTCGATCATCTGCTAAGTAGAGACCTTCTATAGTGGCCATATTCCTCCGTTCCCGTCGAATTGATTGAAGTAAAGTACCAAAGTTGGGTCTCTTGAGCGGTTTGCCTGTCAATAGAGAGAGCGCGCAATACAAAAGTTGACTTGAGCTTTTTTGATTCAAAGCTGTATAAATTTAGGCGTGAACTTTTGAGAACGAAAATAGCGGTCAAACTATCATTAATTAGCGTAAATACCAGAACAGTAAACCCAAACCAGATACACTAGCTGATAAGATCTCCATCAGAGCACTTCTGTTGATCTCTGGTTGTTGTGTATAGCAGATAGGTATAATCTATTGTATTTAGTTGAGTTGATTTAGAGAGAAAAGCAGGCAATTTGTATATATGAAATACAGATACAAAACATGCCTCTCCTAAATGATGTTAAGAAGGCCTTAAGACTTCGTGACCTTGAGTAATAGAGAGAGCGAACTTTTCAACAGACATTGTTGTAGGTATCTATTAATTTGTTATGTCTACAAGAAACTTTCTAAACGAAGAAACAAAGCATTGATAAAACAGTTATTTCATCTAGTAAAGTTTAGTATTTATCAAAACCCTTGGCCAATGAAGCCCTTTCTTCTATTTGAGAAGAGTCACCTTCTTCATTAGTATTGTCTTCATTTGCTAAATCATGAATATCAATATTCAAGTCAGCAGCTACTCTTTCTTCAATGTTTTTTATATCGATTAAACCGTAGACGGCTATTGTAGCTAAACCTAGGACACCAGCAATACAGGAGAAGACGAAAGCGACGTAGCCCTTAGCGGTGAATCCTGTTGGGATTGATTTAACTTGAACATTTTGACCAGTCAAATCCGTGAAATTGATATTGCCAGCAGCGTTCGCTTCGACAGTGATGTTCAAATTCTCACAAATTTCTCTATGATTTTCAGTTAACTGTTGGGAACCTGTTGCTTGGAGAACTTCAGGAGCTTCAACGAAAACCATAGCCAACCCTTGTTCTAAATGCCATTCGATATGACAATGGAAGAACCACACACCTGGATTATCGGCCTTGAATCTTAAAACCATATTAGATTGTTCACGAACATAGGCAGTGTCTCTCATTATAGGGTACTCTTTGAAAGTAGTGTTACTAGTATCATAGGCCAAAGGAGGATCGGAGTCATCTACTGTTGGCCCCCTTTCAATGAGTTGATAGACATGACCATGTAAATGGAATGGATGTCTACCAGTATCCTGGTTATTAACAACGATTTCCACCACATCGTCCTTTTGTAAAACCATAGCGTGAGTGTTTGTACCATAAACAAGTTCATTGGTCGCCAAGTCACCAGCACTCAAAGCTGTCAACAAAATTGGGGTTTTAGGTGCTGTGTATGTGATATTGTTGAAGAAAGCATAATTGATACCGTTGTTCAAGTTATCCATGACCACGCTAAGAGTCACCGTAACATCAGGGTCATCATATAGTTCAACTTTATTATAGGGAACCAAGTCAAAATCATCCAAATAACAACCATCGTCTAAGCAATCAACATAATACTCATCTGGAACAGGGTTGGAGCTCGAATAGTTCAAATAACTGGTTGCATTAACAACTAAATCACTTGGGGTCACATCCAACATTCCAGTGTCACATAATTGCATAATTGCATAATTCTTGCTTGTATCACTCTTGGTTTTGAGCAAAACAGCGTAACGCTGAGCAACGGTGATATAAAGAATATCAGTGGTGTATTTTTCAACAGGTATACCATCAACTTCAACAACTTCGAATTCATGATCTTCAATAAAGAACCAATAAGAAACAAACCCACCAACGTTGATCAATCTCAATAAGTACGTCTTATCTGGCTCAACTTCCCAAGTTAAATTTCTCGTATAGTTCAAGAGGAAATTTTGAGGGATTGGTTCTGCACCTGTTGGGTTGAACTTATTCAAAAAGCTTGGTAAAAGATCACTAGTGAGATCATGATACCATTCGTTCATGGTCAACACCACTTCTTCATCATAATCTTCACCCAATTTGTACGGATAATTCTCTTCATCATGAATGATAAAAGCACCATTCATCCCATCGATATATTGCGCAGAAGTATGGGAGTGGTACCAATAAGAACCAGATTGCCCTGTAACAGTGAAGTTGTAAAGGAAAGTCTGGTTAGGACCAATTGGACACTGAGTAATCATTTCTGGTCCATCCATTTGAGATGAACCTTTTTGGAAGATACCATGGAAATGCAAAGATGTGTTAGCATTATCAAACCCATTTGTCAAGTAGACTAATACTGTGTCGTTCGTGTTGACATGCACTGTTGGCCAAGGGTATTCACCATTGCAAGTGATCACTTCACGCTCAAAAGTACCATCAGGGTTTGCAAGACCCCAGCCTGTTGTCCAGTTGAAAGTGTGTGTCTCAGCGTTGATAACATGCGAAAGCATGGCAACCACTAAAAGTGTTAATGGGTTCATCATCATTGTTACTGCCACTTATAGTTAACTGAAAGAGGACAATAGCACAACTATAGTGAACGAATTGGCTATTGTTGTGGAGTAACACCCAAAAAGATGAGGAAAATCACACAAACAAGAGAGAGCGAACAATGGACTTTTATTGTCAAAGGAAGGAGAAAACTTTTCGATGTTGAGAGAGCAGCAGCCAGTCAGAGATAATCATTAGAGAATATACGACAGACTAGAGAAAGAGGGACTAAAGGCCTAAAAAAACACCATAAAAAAAGAATGCATTAAAAAAAAAACGAACAGCAGCTAATATCCGTACGCGATCTTTTAGAGGACTGGGTGCAACCAGCTAATATACTGATGATAAATAAGTCTAATGTATACTAAATGTCACATGCATGTTCTTTTGTCCTTTTGCTTCCACACAAATTCCAGCCAGGAAAATGATGCTCAGCGTCGACGTCCTTAAGACTCTTTCCATTCCCATTCCTTGATGGGTTTTTAACGTTATCTGATTAATCACCTACATGCCCCATGCGGAAGTGGCAGCAAAAAAATAAGCTTTTTTTGTCTTGTCTTGTCTTTTTTTTTTTATTTATTTATTTTAAATTCTTATTTTGTTTAATATATTCACAGTGACACATTACGCGGGACTTTGGAGACTAGACATTTTCCATTTCTTGTAATGGGACTGGGGCTCCATTTGGACAAAAACTCGCACACATATTGCAAAAGAGCTCCCGGAACAACAGAATTGATCAGAGTAAAGTGGATTCGCAACATTGATGCGGAGTGTGATGTTTGAAAAGGCTCCTCTCTCTCTCTCTCTTTTGTACCAAACAAATAATGAGAGTAATCTTCTTGTCCCTTTATCTTTTTCCATTCGCACACCCTGTTTTGATCCCAGAGAACGGGACAGAACCCATTCTGGGACTTTCCCACTGTAAGAATTTTAGCTTCACAACCTCGCTGCTATTGGCTGCAAATGAAATGCCGACGTTCGAGTCTCGGACCAGCATGAAAATGGGTATAGCGTGGGTATTATTATTATTATTATTATTACTATTACTTATTTCATACAGTCATTTTGGAGGGCAGATTTAGTCTCGAGTAGAATTTACACCCGAATTGATGCTGATCAATAGCGTTTTACTTTCGTTTTGGGAAAAAGATCCAATGAGAGCAGACGAATCAACTTTAATTATAGCTGCCCCGATGTAGGAGACAAAGTCAATCTCTGTTGTAACGGAGAACAGACATGCTACTCAGTAGGGCTAATGAGAGAAAGTGATTTGATGTTTTTCTCTATTTAGTTTTAATTGGGAAGCGCACAGAAATATACTACTTCTCCGTAAAGCTTTTTTTGTCTTTTGAACAAATCATCTCTATAACTTTGTTACAGTAACTACTACATTGCAGTTGTGTATGTCCGTATTTTCAAGTTGGCTAGATTTCTTTCATTGGTAAATAGTAAATAATTGCCCCCTTGGTCACTCTAAAACAAATAAAAACACACCTTCTCCAATCAAATACTAATAACACAACTGAAAACACATTTTTGAGTTTCCATCGCTTCTAACCGGAAGTTATAGATTTCGCTTCCCAACAAAACTCTCTCGAGAGTTCCAAAGGCCAAAAAAAAACCTCTTTTTTGACATTGACACATAAATTACAAAAAATGACAACAAAGCCTAAAGGACCAAACCTTTCGGCGAACGAATTTTACATTTATACAGATACACGTATAGTCTTTCTATCTATTGGGAAGCATCGGTGATGTTATGAAAGTGTGAAGACAACAGAAAAGAAGAAGAAAAGGATAGACAAAAAAGTGATGTCGATTCAAAAAGGCAATAGTGTACGAAACTTCCTTTCCACAATCTCTAGACTAGGCTCATTAACACCTACAAAGCCAAACCAGAATTCTTATAAAAGATCAACAGCACCAACAGCATTGCCCTTGAGCAAAATTTTAACTACCAAACTGTTTCCTCTGAGTATCAATGAAAGTATAAATGATTACTCTAGTAGGAAGAATTTGGATCATGCACAAGAAAATCTACTAAAGCTATTACCATTTTACAATAGTCAAGAAACAAGCGATTTCAGAACATCAGAAATAATCAAAGTTGATGTTGGTGATGGAAATTATATTAATGAGTTCATGATATGTCCCAAAGATGCCGATTATTCCAGACTGAATCATTTTGTATTAATCCACGGATATGGGGCAGGCTTGGGTTTTTTTTTGAAGAACTTTGATGAAATCTCTAAAAATAAGAACTGGTGTGTTCATTCTTTAGACCTCCTAGGTTATGGATGTTCGTCCAGACCAAAGTACAACGCATCACATTCCTTAGAGAATTATTTCATAGACTCATTGGAAAAATGGAGAATAGCCAGAGGGATCGATAATATGCTGATGTGTTCTCATTCTTTAGGTGCTTATATGTCAATTCTTTACACGATAAAATACCCAAATTATGTCAATAAACTATTATGTATCTCACCTGCAGGGATTTACAAAGAAAAGGATAAGCCAAAAGATATTCCGGTATGGTTCAATTGGTTATGGGAACAAAATGTTTCACCATTCTCATTGGTTAGAAATTCGGGACCATTTGGTTCACTTATCACCTCCGGTTGGACTTCAAGACGTTTTGCAAGACTAGCTAAAAGAGAACAAAATCTTTTGCACAAATATACATATGCCATTTTCAACGCCCCAGGCTCTGGCGAATATTATATGAGTCAAGTTTTGGGAGCAGGTGCCGTGGCTAAAGTGCCTTTGGTAGATCGTATGAATGAAATCACTTGTGATACATCATGGGTGTATGGAGATGAAGATTGGATGCCAAAAGAAGGTGGAAAGCAGAGCATTGATATTATCAAAAAACATACCGACTTTGATGGGGATTTGGTTGTTTTCAAAAACTCTGGTCACCATCTATATTTGGATAATTATCATGATTTCAATCAATATATTTTAAGAGAAATGGCTAATTTTGAATCCAAATATCTTTCGAATTGAAGCCAATCAATCATGGATAAAAATAAGAGCTGTATACATAGAAATATCTATTCTTTAATATAGCTTTATATTACAAGTTTGAATACTACCAAGGCGTACAATGCCAATAGCTAAAAAGAAAACATTCTTTCTTAAATCTGTCCGTCCGTATTCAAAAACATTATACAAAAAATGGGAACTGGATTAAAGTTTCTTATAAACATCATCAACGGCTTTCTTATTAGCTTCCAAGATTTTCTTTCTTTGTAATTTCTGAGCAGAAGTAACAAAGCCATTCATTGGAGTCCACTCTTCATCAACAAAAACTAAACCAGCAATTAGCTCAATACCATTTAGGCCTTGAGACTTGGCAGTAGAAACTAAAGATTTCAAAACATTATTAACTAACTTACGATCATGTAAAACTTTGTGGATATCATCATGCTCATTCTGGATTAGTTTGAGTTCCAAAGCCAATTGTCTAATAGCATTTTCATTAGGAACAATTATAGCAATTGGTTTAGCATGGTTTTGATCAGCGTAACAACAAACATTAGCAACATAAGAATTTGATCTATAAACAGATTCAAGTTTTTCTAATGCGATATATTCACCATTCAAAGTCTTGACTAGATTCTTCTTACGGTCGATGATCTTTAATTGACCAGTTTTAGTCCACTCACCTATATCACCAGTCTGGAACCAACCTTCTGCATCGAACGCCTTTTGGGTTTCCTCAGGGTTCTTGTAATATTCAGGGGTGACAGGTAAACCTCTAATCAAAATCTCACCTTGATCGTTCTCAGCCTTATAACCAGCTTCTGGCACATCAACTAATTTGACTGTGATTGCTCCACTTAGGGCACCTTGAACATCTAATTCGAAATTGTGAGGACTCACTACTGTAGTATTGGCAACAGTTTCAGTTAAACCGTAACCAATCAACATTGGGGCCAATAAGTTAGTGACGAACAATTGAGTATCTTTTGATAGCGGAGAGCCA
Source organism: Xingzhongia hampshirensis (assembly GCA_003706765.3). Taxonomy (NCBI): domain Eukaryota; kingdom Fungi; phylum Ascomycota; class Saccharomycetes; order Phaffomycetales; family Wickerhamomycetaceae; genus Xingzhongia; species Xingzhongia hampshirensis. Next base: position 996,114 of record PPXL03000003.1, on the reverse strand, counting down.
CCATTCAAAACATAACGTAATTGGCCTCCCGTTGCGGCTTTGACTCTCTTGAAAATGATATTATCAATTATGAATGATGAACCAGGAATTTTCCAAGATTTTGATTTATAGTGAAAAGCAGCCCAAAAGAGCTTTTGATTAAATGATGGCTGTTTAGAAACTTGACTCAGAATACCCTTCTTTATAGTTTCCCAAACAGCAGCCACACCAACCATGATTGTTGGTCTGAAAGTCTTCATATCACCAGAACAGTTTCTACAAGAAATATCGGATAAAGTCTTAACATTGGCGTAACCAATGACACCACCCCAGTAGAAGGATATCAATTCGAAAACCAATTCGAAAATGTGTGCTAAGGGTAGAAATGCAATGATGCGATCATGCTCATTGATGCTAGAGCGATCGACGATAAAAGAGACACCGGCAATACCAGCTAAAATGTTATCATGTTTCAAAACAACACCCTTTGGGTCACCTGTCGAGCCTGAAGTATACATAATACAAGATAAATCAGATGGTTTTGGAGGATGAGTGGCAACATCATTAGCATCTTTGCCGAGGCCCAATACTTCATCCAAGGAAATAATTTTGATATCGGGTCTGATTTGCTTAATCTGTTCGAGCGCCTTTTGAGCCTCTTTATATAATTCCCCACCTTGTCTCTTATCATTTGGATCAATTGGTTCGGAATGAATGATGTATTTGATTGAGGTAGCCTTTTTCAAAGGATTCAACAAGTTCTGCAATAGATTGTTCTCTGTGAACACAGCGCTAGAGTCTGTTTGGACAAAAGAATGGGTCAAACCCTTTTCACCCAGGGTGTCATAGGCCGTAACAATTGGAATGGTTTGCGTTTGAGCAGCCAAAAAGGTTTTCATCCACTTGTGAGAGGTGGAGGCAAAGATATGGAGTTTATCCTTGTTGCCAGGTTCCAATCCTAATTTGACAAGACCCTTACCGTACTGATGGATGTACGTGTTAATCTCTTTGTAGGTTTCATATTTGTAGTCGGATAACTCGTAAAAGAGCCACGTCTTGTCCACTTCAACCTCTTCACCATCCACAAGCTTCTTCACCTTCTTCTGCTCCTTGTGAACCTCCAATACGTCTCTGTATCCAATTGCGTTACGATTACCACCTTTCTCAAATGCCTCCAAAATGAACTCGTATACCGTTGAAGCTTTGTAGCCTACGGGTCTGGTGAGAACTTGCTTGTTTGGGAGCCTGGCGTTTCTTCTTGGGGCGGTTTCACCAGGGCGTGCATCTCCCACAGGAATGTTCACAAGAGAACTCATAATGAAGTGCTAATAGTTGTTAAGCGGTTAAGCGGTACTTGAAGTGGTGGCGAAAGAAGCAAACTCATTCTATTTAAACAAAATTGTTTGCTGCAATGTGCGGTAAGTAATTTCGGTGCTGAGCCTTTATAATGGGCAAGCAGATCACAATACCACCGCTTCGAAACAGCACCAGACGCAATTAGAGCAAAACACTACTGTAGCCAAGTGCACTACAACCTTTGAAAGATATCATGTGTGTTTATTTCAACAACCTATTGTTCGATTTAACTCTCCGTACGCCTTTGCGCTTCGTGCTTGTGTGCTTTTTGTTGTGGTGGAAAAACACAAAGCATCCCGAAAATATACACTATATGCAGATGGACACCTAAGGATTGATTTCACTAATCCCTGTCGTTTAAGATTGAGATACGAGATTACAGAACAACTACATTCTTTGTTTAAAGAATTTGGTGAACATACATATCTTCAAATCGTCTCGTTCATCCGTTGTTGTCTTTTCAATGCGTTATGTTTTTTCGAGCAGCCGCTGAGTTCTCTCAATGTGCCCTTTGGTTTTTTTTTATTTTTATTTTTCCCCTTCTAAATGTTGGGTTGCCCAACAAATCTCAATTATAACTGTGTTTGGATAAAAAACGAGGGGTTCGGTACTATTATATAAGCATTATGTAATAGAAGTTTGGTGTTATTACATAATAATTACATAATATGAAGCTCTTACGTTTTCTCTCTACTTTTGTCTTGAGCACGTGATGAAAATAATATGCGCACACACATACATCCGGACATTTTCTTAAAATTTTCCTTTTTTTAATCAGCGGCAATGAGTATGTGTATATGTATATGTATATATCTATACCTATACCTATATCTAGACATAATTGTTGCCAATTACTTGTACTATGTCTACGTCTGTGGTTCAAAGGAAGAGACTTTCTGAAGGCCTTCAGGTAACGTCTAAGGTGTTTGTTCGTTCCAGGAATGGAAATGCTTCTAAGATAGTGCGTGAACACTATTTGAGAAATGATATTCCATGTTTATCGAAATTGTGTGATGTGTGTTCTCAGATCATAACTCCCGATGCTAACAATCAATTACCAGAGTTTGTGCTGAGCAGAGAGCCACTGAAGCTCAGTGATAAGTCTATAGGGGCACATTATATTGTCATTGATACAAATATAATATTACAGGCGATTGATCTATTGGAAAGTAATCAGATCTTTTTCGATGTCATAGTGCCACAAACAGTTCTCGATGAGGTTAGAAATAAGAGTTTCCCTATTTATCAGAGGATAAGAACTCTTTGTAAAGATAATGAAAAAAGATTTATTGTGTTTCACAATGAGTTCCACGAAGAAACTTTCACAAAGAGACTCGATTCAGAATCAATCAATGATAGAAACGATAGAGCTATTAGAAATGTTGCCAAATGGTATCAATCCCATTTGAAAAGCAAGATCAACATTATTCTTGTAACTAATGATAAACTCAATAGAGAGGCTGCTAAAAAGGATAAAATAGTCACCAAGAATTTATATGAATACGTTGATCTATATCCAAATGGAGAAGAATTGAAAGATCTGATTCCATCTACGGAAGATTCATTCGTACCAAGAAAGGCTAACGAAGTGTTTTTTAAGGATTATTATACAGCAGCGAGATTACTAGGCGGAATTAAAAATGCTACCCTATATCAAGGTACTATAAATTTTTCCTCATATAACTTCCTCGAAGGAGAAATTTGCATTCCTACATTACCAAAACCTTTATTAATTATTGGCTCTGAAAATTTGAACAGATCCTTCAATGGGGATCAAGTGATTGTAGAGATTCTACCAAAGTCTCAATGGAAAAAACCTTCTACTATGATCATTGATGACGAAAATCTCAATTCAAATGAAGATCCCGAATTTGAAAACTCTCCAAATATTTCGGATAAGGAAAGACGACTTCTAACTCAAGACGCCATTAACACTCAAAATTCTGATGATGATTTGCAACCGACCGGTTGTGTTGTCGGCATTGTAAAAAGATCTTGGAGACTATACGTTGGGCAAATCGTGGAAAATTCAGTTTCTAAAACAATCACAAATTCCGCTAAATCTTGCTTTGTTAAATTAATGGATAAGAGCTTACCAAGAATAAGAATAAGAACTAGACGTGCTAATCAATTACTCGGTCAAAAAATTGTCGTGGCTATTGACAATTGGCCTACAACCACCAAATATCCTGAAGGACATTTCGTTAGATGCTTGGGTGAGTCAGAATCAGTAGAGGCTGAAACTGAAGCCTTGTTACTTGAACACGATGTCGAGTATAGACCATTTTCCAAAAATGTTCTACAATGCTTACCTGAAGAAGGCCATGATTGGAAAGTTCCAGAGGATTTAAATGATCCAAAGGTGCTCGCAAAAGACCCTCTACTTCCAAAGAGAAAAGATTTCAGAGATAAATTAATATGTAGTATCGACCCGCCTAATTGTGTTGATATCGATGACGCGTTACATGCTCAACAGTTACCAAACGGCAATTGGGAAGTGGGCGTACACATTGCAGACGTTACTCATTTTGTCAAACCTGGTACCCCCTTAGATGCTGAAGGTGCTTCAAGAGCTACTTCTGTTTACCTCGTTGATAAAAGAATCGATATGTTACCAATGTTGCTGGGAACAGATTTATGTTCCTTGAAACCTTACGTGGAAAGATTTGCATTTTCTGTTATATGGGAATTGGATGATGATGCCAATATTGTTGAGGTTAGTTACAATAAATCCATCATCAAATCGAGAGAAGCGTTTTCTTATGAGCGTGCACAATTGAGAATTGATGACGATTCAAAACAAGATGATCTAACTAAAGGGATGAGAGCCTTACTAAGATTATCTAAAAAATTGAAACAAAAGAGACTAGATGCAGGTGCATTGAATCTAGCAAGTCCTGAAGTTAAAGTTCACATGGACTCTGAAACTTCAGATCCGAGTGAAGTTGAAATAAAGGCGTTATTCGAAACTAATTCTCTTGTTGAAGAATTCATGTTATTGGCTAACATTAGTGTTGCAAGAAAAATTTACAATGAATACCCACAAACTGCAATGTTAAGAAGACATAACTCTCCACCTGCTACAAATTTCGAGAAATTGAACGATATGTTGAGAGTTGTTAAAAATCAATCCATTTCTATAGAGTCTTCAAAGGCATTAGCAGACTCGTTAGATCGTTGTATTGATCCAAATGATGAGTATTTCAATACCTTGATCCGTATCATGACTACAAGATCAATGACTGCTGCTGAATATTTCTCTTCTGGATCTTATGGATATCCTGAGTTCCGTCATTATGGTCTTGCTGTTGATATTTATACTCATTTCACTTCACCAATCAGACGTTACTGTGATGTTGTAGCACACAGACAATTAGCATCTGCAATTGGGTACGAGACTTTAGACTTGACTCATAGAGATAAAAATAATATGGAATTGATATGTAAAAACATGAATAAGCGTCATAGAAATGCGCAATTCGCTGGAAGAGCATCAATCGAATATTATGTTGGCCAAGTTATGAAAAACAATGAAAGCGTTGAAACTGGCTATATTATTAGGGTTTTCTCTAATGGTATTGTGGTCTTGGTGCCAAAATTTGGAGTTGAGAGTTTAATCAAATTGGAAGATTTAACGAAATTCATTAACGATTCTAAATTTGAAGAAGACAAATACTCTTTGAGTTTCAAACAGTCCAATGGTAAATGGAGAACTGTTTCTGTTTTCGAGAAGGTTCAAGTTGAGGTTAAATCTATTTTGGACCAAAGTGTTGGGAAGCGTAAAGCCCAATTGGTTTTGTTGTAGGATGCATATAAAAATCAATATAAATACAACAATTGGATATAAATAAGAGAGAAATAAGTCATCACAAGCAGCTTATGAGATTTTTTTCTTTCGTCCGATAACTCTGTAGTTTATGTTGCACTAGATTATCATGTAATATAGCCCAAAATGATAAGCTATTATTTCACTTGGCTGAAAGTATGTTTGGGGTTCTAATGTATATTGACATTGAAAGTCATATCATATCAGCTTAAATTAAAAAGGAATCTTGTACGACTTCGATAGAGGGATCAAGGAATACTACAGTCTGTTAAAAAAATATAATTAAATTTCATATACTCATAATCATCGTGGCTATTAAATATTAAGTATTAAAGACGTTTCATAACAGTGAGCGTCATAAAGGGTTTCGTAGCATCATGTTTAAATAAAGAAAAAAAAGAATTTGAACCTTCACACTGGCTTGGATTGAAAAGCTAATAAGAATATAAAGTGAAAGTGGTAGTGAAGAATTGATTAAAGAGCTCACCACGATAATTGAAAATAGCAGCTACTGATATTATTTCTCTAAGCAGCAGTAGCACTAGTTGGAACCTCAGTTTCTCCTGAATTTCTTAATGCTGGTGATTCATTGATTTGCTTTTCAATATCTGTAGCACCAACATTTTCTTCAACATAGGTTCCATTCTTGACAGAGTCGATAATAGTGACAATTGGGATGATCCAGAAGACAATCAAGTCTAAGACACCATAAAATGCAGCCTCAGAATCTGGTTGGATGACATTACCACCTTCGGACAAACCCCAAGCAACTGGATATAAGATGAATGAGATAGAGAAGAATGCTAAAACAATCTTGTTTAGAATTGATGGAGCTGACAAATTACCAAACAATTGTCTATATAACAATAATCCTAAGGCAAATAGTTGAGCTGTGACGGCAAAAGTCCAATAACCCCATTTGTAGGAAGTTGGAATCAATGCACCTATCAATAAACCTAAGACAAACACTTCCACAGAAGCGATTTGTAGAACCAAATTATTAAATATCTGTAGAATATTGATACTTGTGATAACATGCTGAGACTGTGCATTCAATTCAAAAGTGTATAGCAAACCGAAGTAAGCCAAGAACCAACCAATGTAACGAGCGTAGAAGATCTGTCTGTAGTCATTATCATCAGTGATATGGTTGAACTCGATTTGAACAGGAGTACTACCCAAGTTAGACGCCAATGTGAAATAAGCATATGTCAAGACAGCTGATGAAATAATTGGACCCACATGCAAGTAAGAATAGAATCTCTTACCCGAATGGAAACGGTAGACTCCCAGTGCAGAGTGAATTAGGGTGAATAAGCCAAACACAGAAAAGACGGTCCAGTACCAGTCAGAACCATGTTCAGTAATGGCGATACTAGCGTCCGAAGGGTTGATAGCAACAGCTTGGTTCCCTGACATTTCGATAACTGATTAGACTATTAATTTGTAAGATTTGTTAATTTGTAAGATTTGTTAATTTGTAAGATTTGTTAATTTGTAAAACTTTATGAAGCACGAGGAGGGGGCGAAAGAGACACGAGCAAAAAGAGGTTATTTCTTTCTTATTTTATAGTTGAGTTTCTATGAGAGCAATTAGTAATAGAAGGCTATAGAATATTTTCTATGAGCTGCAATAGAAACACACACCAAAAAATCACGATAATTATAATGTGTCATTCCGGTGAACACGGAAAGCACTTTAAAGGTGTTGATGTTTTTTTCTAGAAAAGCCGATCCAGAGCAATGCGAGAGGTTCACCCAATTGGACAAAGAGAAGGGAGAAATGGAGTATACAAGCATTATCTCACAAGAGAGAATTTAAAAAAACACTTACAAGCGGTTGATTTGGCAGTATTCGCATGCTATCCTTTGTATTGCAGTCGGGTCATACATACATACCTGGCTCCGATCAATAAGGTGTTAACTACGATGATCGTGTCTCAATTTAACCACCAGCCAAACTCAGCTGCGCTATTTTACAACAATGATCACTAAAAGTATAATCGGTTCCTATCGCTAGATATGAATGGGCCCACTTCACTTAACTAAACGAAAACCAAAACCAACACCAAACCACACATAGAAAACGGCTCTTGTAACACAGCTAACTTAAGCGTTCAACACCAGTTGAGAGTCAACTCCAAACTTAAAAACCAACAAGAAAACAAAACCAACCCACACCCCCAAATAGTCAATACAAATCTGCTTACAAAGTACTGTATGCCATAATCATTTCGGAAATCTTACGATGCGTTAATTTATCTGTCAAAATGCATGCGGTTTTTCTGCATTGTTCTGAATTGAAGAAAAAAAAAACAGACAAAATACACATAGCTACAAACCCTACTATATTAAGTAATTACCTAAGTGAGGAATTTATTACATAATCGGGTTTTTTCTTCCTTTTCTCTTCTATATACAAGTCTTTTATTTCATTTCCTGTTGATGGGGAAGGGCAATTTTTGTGCTCCCTTAGACTCCATTTCAGTCAAAAATCTATCTTTTTTTAGATCAACAACGTACTTCTCCTTGAAATAATGCACCCAGCTCTTTGCACAGTTCTGGTCAAAGTCTTTCTCTACCTTTGAACAATTGTCTTTTATAGTTTTAGCAAATTTTGGCTCTAGTGGATTGTCAACTTTGTTTTGCTCTAAACAGTCAAGATACTTATCTCTAGCATCCCAACACTGTTCTCTCTTTGTTCTGTTTGGAGCCACGACCTCTTTCTTCTCGCTACTGAATAACCCCATCCTGAAGTGTGCACTTATATAGCCCCCTAAAAGTCTTTTTCTAAAGCTTTTATTTGTTTTAGTTTGTCAATCAATATATATTTTTGCCTTGTGAAGCAATAAGAAGGGTTAGGTGCGATGTTCTTATTTTGCTAGATTTGAGTACATAAGCATAATTTTTCTAGATAGTTTTTTTTTTCGCGAATGTAGTGAAAAATTCAATAGCGGTCATTATAGTTTTTTAGTATCTTTTGTATTGTATGGAAGAAGGTTCCACTTTATCAGAGCGGTACCTGTTATATAATGTCTAATCTCGGGCTCCAGATTCGCCAGGCTGTGCCTTCAATTGACCCTATTGTTGCTGATTATGCAGTGGGCTACATCAATCACTTACAACTGGCCACTGAAGATTCTGTCTTTGCTCAACAATTGAATATAGATGAAGAGATATCGTATATTTCGGACTTATTAACGAATGCTGGGGGTGACCTAACCAAGGTCAACAAGCTGTCAGAGAAGATCACTTTGTTATTGCAAGAAGAGCTCACCAAAAATCAAGCGAAATTGGACTTAACAGGTGATACTTCCAAGAGGTTACTAGATATAAATCTGCTGAAGAATCACGCATCCAAGAGAAACATCAACACTTCGTTAGCGTTATTAGGTGTGACCAGAGATATAGAACATACCGGAAGACATGTTGAGTCAAAAGTGGACAAGAAGAAACTAGAAAAAGCTGAAAAGAAAATTGCTGCAAAAGTTGCTAAGAGAGCTAATAAGTTTGTCAAGTATGAAGCTTCGAAATTGATCAATCAATCTAAAGAGCAAGAAGATTACGATGAATTTTTCCTTAAAATTAACCCAATTGAGTTTGGTTCTGGTGCGGGGAAATCTAAAGATATCAAAATTGATAATTTCGATTTATACGTTGGTGATGGCCAGAGAATTTTAAGCAATGCTTCCTTAAGTTTGGCATATGGTCATAGATATGGTATTGTCGGTCAAAATGGTATCGGTAAATCCACTTTATTAAGGGCGTTATCCAGAAGAGAATTGAACGTTCCAAAACACATCACAATTCTACATGTCGAGCAAGAAATCACCGGTGATGACACAAGTGCTATTCAGTCCGTTTTAGATGCAGATGTCTGGAGAAAATCTTTATTGAATGAAAATACAAAACATCGTGAGAGAATAGAAGAAATAGAAGCTTTAAGGAAAGAATTTGACGATGATAGTTTAGAAGTTAAAAAGCTGGATAATGAGCGTGATGATTTGGAAGTTCATTTGCAAGAAATTGAAGAAAAATTGTATGAAATGGAATCTGATAAGGCAGAGTCAAGAGCTGCTTCCATTTTGTTCGGTTTAGGTTTCACTAAAGAGTCACAGCAAAAGGCTACTAATACTTTCTCTGGTGGTTGGAGAATGAGATTAAGTTTGGCAAGAGCATTGTTTTGTAAACCTGATCTATTACTATTGGATGAACCTTCTAATATGTTGGATGTTCCTTCTATTACCTATTTAGCAGATTATTTACAAACTTATCCTTCAACTGTTTTGGTTGTTTCGCACGACCGTGCGTTCTTGAATGAAGTTGCAACAGATATTATTCATCAACACTCAGAAAGATTGGATTATTACAGAGGTCAAAACTTTGATGCTTTCCATGCTACTAAAGAGGAAAGACGTAAGAATGATATGAGAGAATATGAAAACCAAATGGCTTATAGAGCTCATTTACAAGCATTTATTGATAAATTCAGATATAACGCAGCTAAATCTTCTGAAGCTCAGTCAAGAATTAAAAAGTTGGAGAAGTTGCCTGTATTACAACCACCTGAAGAGGATAAGGTCATTACATTTAAATTCCCAGAACCGGATAATTTATCTCCACCAATCTTGCAGATAAAAGATGTATCTTTTGGCTATAAAGCTGATGAACTATTGTTGAATCACGTTGATCTGAACGTTCAAATGGATTCTAGAATCGCTATTGTGGGTGCAAATGGTTGTGGTAAAACTACCATCTTGAAGATATTAATGGAGACTTTACAACCTTTGGATGGGTATGTTTCTAAAAACCCAAGATTGAGAATTGGATATTTTGCCCAACACCATGTTGATTCGATGGATCTAACGTTATCAGCTGTGGATTGGATGTCTAAGAAGTTCCCAGGGAAAACGGATGAAGAGTTCAGACGTCATTTAGGATCTTTTGGTATAACTGGTACTCTCGGGTTACAAAAGATGCAACTACTATCAGGTGGTCAAAAATCCAGAGTAGCCTTTGCTTCCTTATGTCTGAATAATCCACATATATTAGTGTTAGATGAACCTTCAAATCATTTGGATACCTCTGGTTTAGACGCATTAAGTGACGCTTTGAAAAACTTCAAAGGTGGTGTTTTAATGGTTTCCCATGATGTCAGTGTTATCAATACTGTTTGTAATGAAATTTGGGTCAGCGAAAATGGTACTGTCAGTAAATTCGGTGGTACAATCTATGATTACAAGAAGTACATCTTAGCTTCTGCTGATTCTTCGGGTGTGGTGAAGAAACACTGAAAAGCTCAAAACAAACACTACATAATCATTGTGTAAGGTAAACATAGATTCATTTTCTCTTCGGGAATGAAAAGGTTCTGGAAAAGAAGTTTTTCACTTTTGCGATTAAATTATATGTAAGTAGAACAAACAGAAGAAGGACTGCCGAGGAAGTGAGGGAGGAAGAAATTTCAGCAAAGCTGAAGCTCTCGTTTCAGCTTGTGTTTGTTAGTAAATCGTCGAGTAGAATATTTACAATATGCGTTAAGGTCTTGCGGAACACAAAACAGTTGAGATCGTCAGTAAGAGAGGGTGAGAATCACCATCAAATATGTAATTCGATGTAGCAAGTTATTATTAGAAAAAAACAAACACACTACAATGACGTTTGAGGTTGCCAAGTTCCGAAACCCTACAAACGGGATTGTTTGCTCGTAGTCTAACGCAGAAGGTGAAAAACTGTTCTACTGGTATAACTGAAGACGCTTCCAACCGACTGGCTGACCATCTTTCTCGCTTCAAAAAGTGAGTACTTACGACATCCTGAGCAAGCCTTCTTTTTACTAACCCTGCATGTGTAGATTGACCTAAAAAGTTTTTCAAGCACTATTGTCACTCAATACAGCAAAAGCAGAAACGCACCTGCGTTGTGACGTATAGTAGAAAAAAACACAAACACAACATCAACGAAGAATGACTGGTTCATGTGCTGTGTGAAGAATTCTTTTGCTGTTTTGCAGAGTTCGTGATCGCGAGTTCTGAAATGAAGTTGCGGGAAGATGTTGGGCACTATTTTTGTGTGTGTAGGTGAGCAGAGAGAGAACGAAAGAGAGAGGAAAAGAGCAAGAAAGCCCCTGCCATCTTCTTTTCCCTCTGGTATGCAGGAACTCTAATCGTTGGAAGAAATGTGTATTTCTGTTGACTGATGCTGAGCATGTATGCATGTTTTGTTTTCCATCAAAACATTAGATGTGCAGATGTGGATATGGATATGGATGTGGATGTACAACTCAACTGGCTAATTTTAGCCACAGAGATGCTCTTCCGAGTGGCTATCCATAGCTCTATAAAAGAAGAGAGAATATCCCAGTAATCATTTTACAATTCTCCTTGTTTTATAATCATCAAAGGTTGAAAACAAAGATATCACATTCGCTCAATTCAAGCAACAACAACAACACAAAACAATACAATGCAATTCTCTATTAGAACTTTAGCTGCTTTAGCCTTAGCCTCAGTTGCTGCTGCCGACTCTGAATCCTTTGGTTTAGTCGTGATCAGATCTGGTTCCCAATACCAATATTCTGGTGTCACTTTAACAGATGGTAAATTCGCTGTTGGTTCTTCCTCTGGTTATGTTGAAGGTGTCATTACAGACGATGGTGCTTTCAAATTATCCGACGGTTCTTATGCTGTCGTTTCTAGCGACGGTGGAATTACCTCTGGCTCTGAAGGTTCATCTCCATTCTCTATCGAAGATGGTTACCTAGCTTACAAAGGTTCCCAAGGATTCTCCATTGACAACAACTTGGTTTTGGCATCCAGTTCATCTGGTTCCCCAGTTGCCTTGAGAGCCTCCTCCGAATCCGGTTCTGCTGTTGACGACTTCACTCCATCTGGATCTTCCACTTCTTCCAACTCCTCGAACTCCACCATTTCCACCACTGCTACTCCAGCCATTGCTACCCAAACTGAAAACGGTGCTGCTATGTTGTCAGGTGCAGGTGCTGCTCTTGTCGCTGCCGCTGCTTTGTTGTTATAAAGGCTCTGAGCTCTGTACATCTATATATGTTTTAATGTCTTTTAATAAGTTTTATAATTAATCTTTAATCTTAGTTTCTATTGTTTTGAGTCCTGCTGTAGTGTTAGTGCTCTCTAAATATCATTTGTCTCTTATTTTGAGTTCTGTTCCATTTCTCTGAGGTATTCCTGAACCCCACAGCCGCAGAAGTGTTTTATTCCGGCTGACTTGATCGAAATGCTTACATTGGTTTGAATCAACCAAAACTCTTGATTCAACCAGCCAAATCTTTTATTCCACACACAGTTCTGCGTAAATGGAACCTTCCTCCCCCTACACAATAACCATCTTTTCACGATGTATTATTAGAGCCTACATATCTATGAATACAACCAAAAATTGTGAGCAATTCAGAATATACTTGTCTTGCGTGTCTCAGATGCAATGCTTTCCAACCCACACAGTACCTTTAAAGAAGAGTTGATCTCGTAATATTATGGTCACGTGGAATGAATTTAATAGGCCCTAAAAATAAGTCTTTTTATTGCTTTTTTTTAGCTGTCAAAAGAAACTATTCAAACGGTAAATGACGTATTTTGTGCATGATAGAATGCCTTATACAATACAGAATTGAAAGCATAATTCCGAAGAATATAGAAACGTCATTCGTAAACTAATAAGTGTTTATAGCGTGAGTTCCAATTTTAGCATATCTGAAATTCATACAATCTGATATTTATGGGATGCTTCGATTTGTTAGTGGAAGTGATTTTTTGACTGTTTTCATGCATGTACGACAGATATTTCTATTTATGGCAGATCTTCATTTTAGTATACTGCAAGCCATCTTTATAGAAAAAGGTACCACCAGCTTCGTCAGGAAACAAAGAGGTTTTTAAATCTGAGAAGGACATAAAACACACACACCCGGTCAAGCAAGCCTTTCCAACTGTTCACTACTAATACTAGTCTCATCTATAGAAGCTCTAGTCTGTTAATTCAACAAACCTGAACAATACATACACTCTCTATACTAATGTTGTTCCTGTTAGCTCTTGTTCTCCTGCAGTTGTCATTTATACTTGCATTACCAACAAAACAATTGAAATACTCTTTGATGGTATACAAGCCATACCATGCTTTTAATTTAGAGTCTGTTGTCTTAGAAGATGAATCTCTTGTAATAATACCTAGCCACAGCAATATCCCAAATCAATGGTTTTCTGGCTTATTGTCCAATGCAGGATCCTTAGAAATGAATGGTAAAACTTTGAAAATCTCACAAGATGGTACTCTTTCCCTGATGAGTACAGATAGCATACCAGATATTGATGAAGCAAAGGCTAGAACGGTTTTCTCTATTGTGGGAGCAAAATTGATGTACAATGGCCTAGCTGAATATACTGTTTGCCCCTCAAAAGATGTCATGGGATATACGATTCATCTATCACAATCACCATCTGCAGAGTGTGCTGGTAAAGTCGACGGTGTACAGCTTAATGTTTTGAACCAGCTGGGAATTAAAGCTAAGGATTTCGAAGCACCTGAATTTTTGTTCAATACTGGTAAATTACTCTTCATATAGAGAAAGTCTTTCCTGTTGAATAAGAGCCATTTTTTCATCTTTTGCATCATTAACTCAACTGAACATTTTTAGTCAGTTTAACTCAAGGTTTGTAGATACTACGCAGTAGACAACAATATCACCAGTTATAAACTTTGTTATAGCCTTTTCTATTATACAACATTAAGTCTCTTTTTATTTCTCTGTTTTGAATTCTCACTCCAGCTATTCATTTCTGGCAACACAACAAGCATCCGAAACTTCTATAGCTTCGTATGTACCTTGTAGACTAGTCAATACTCTATACTCGTAAGAATAAATATCATTAACGGTATGCGTTTCAACAACTTGCCACTTCTTTCTTCCTCTCTTGACCTCAGTCTCTTCATTCCTGACATATGTCAAAGAGAATGGAGGAGTACCTTCAAATGAAAAGACGATCTCAGCCTGGTCACCTTCATGAATATCTTGACTTATATAATCACCTTGACTAACTTCTACCGATGGGATTTGATGAACTTGAATGGATAGCCTTTCCGATTGATCGTGATATTCAGGAAGTGTAAAATTCACAATGCAGTTCGAAGAAGAATCTTGTAAAGATTCAATACCTATTGTGCCTGGCTCAGAGGCTAATCTCACAAACTGAGAGGAAGATTCCAATGTTTTCAGGTGTAGTCCATTGAATGAGTACACTATTGTGAATGGGGGAGTGCCAATCAATTGATAGCCAATGTGATCACCAACACAGTAGTTTATGCTAGAATCTAGTTGACTAATCTTTGGAGTATCGGAGATGGATATAGAGATATGAACACTTTCAGGGAACTCATTTTGGATACAACCTTGTGCATCAACAATTTTCGCAATGTTAATAACATGATTTCCTAGTTTCAAACCACGATATAATTCCTTCAAGTCAGATGAGGAATCAATGTTATTCAATGTTAAAAATTCTGATTTAGAGGAACTCTCGTGAAAAATTTCAAAGGTAACAGAAAATGGTGCATTTCCTTCCAAATTCAGTTTGATGGGTTCAAGAAGTTTTTTTTCCAACAAGTTTGTTGTGCATGTTCTATAAGATTTTCTCTTGTTTTTAAATTCACCACTTGGAGAAGGACTAACATGCTGCTTAACAGCTATTGGGTCAATTTTGTAATGTATTTTCTCCAAATCATACTTCGAATAAATCGAGTCATATATACCAGTGATGAAATACTTGTATTCACCGTTTTTATCATTAAGTAACCTCAAAGAAGCAAATTTAGTCGCAACTGAGATTGATTGAGAAGATCTTTGACCACCAGGACTGACGACAGTATAATCAATAATAAACGGAGGAGAGCCTTGAATCGAGAAGTCAATTGAATCTTCCTGGAATTGACAAACACTTTTCTTCTCAAAGATGTTCTCTCTAATGTGATCAATTTTTGACTGCTCATTAACTTTCAATAGAGGTTTTGGGTGATAACTTATTTCAAAAGTATTAGCAGAATCAACGAAACCAATACATTCAGAATCTTTGACAGATTTTAATTTATATGTACCAGCATTGCTAATATCTAGCCCAGACTTATATGCGTTTTTGAATTGTGCATGGTGCGTTGAGACAAAGTTGCCATTGATATCATAATAATCATATTCCACTTGGAATGAGCCCTGGCCCAACAATCTTAAAGGTAACTCCATGTTCTCACCTTCTTTGATCTTGCTACTATCAGAAATACCAAAACCAACAGATGGCACTTCTCTTCTAACAGTTACTTTTGCATCAGCACCATTCAGGTTCACTAAACAGCCAGAATTATCTTCGACTGAAGTTAATGAAACAATATACTCTCCACCAATTTTGAACTCTGGAGTTTCTAGCTCATACTTATTCTCCCCTATGTTTTTGACAGTGTAGGGAGTTCTCTTGTTGGTCAATGTTTCGATAATATCATAATCTAAAGAGAACGGAGCTTCACCCTTCAATTGAACGGGAATCATAGCCTTAGATGATAAACATAATGCTTTACCTGAAATATAATTAGAGATTTCAGCACTTGGCTTCACTCTCATTGATGTAGTGAACACATAATCTTGAGCAGGAGAAAGCTGAATAGGATCAGAATACAAGCTATCTCTCAAGCTTGTGAAGGCTATTTCATAATTACCTTCAGATGATGGCTCATAAGAAAAGCGATACCTTGTTCCTGGTGAGTGTATTCTTTTGGATTCTTGTAGTTGTCTTTGGCCATTATGGACACGATACACTTGCTGCTCCAAGTTGAAAGGGGGAGTACCAACAAAAGACAAATCAAATACTAAACCAACTTGACCGACACAAGAATCTGTAATAGGCTTGGAATTAATGGTTATTTGAGGAATCACTGGTAGCGACACGGAAATAGAAACACGTCCACTGATCACAGATGGACAATATTTGGATTTAACAGATACTAATGTATAAATACCCGGCTTTTCTACTTTGAATTCGTCATAGCGGTTTTTGAAAGAATGTTTGAAGGTTGTACTTTCCAATTCATCTTCACTAACAAACTTGATCTCAGTGTCAAACGGACCAGCATCACTGGAGTCGTCATCTATGGATAAAACTAACGATCTCTTGGTAGCACTGTTCTTGTTCACTCTTTCATCCAGATGAACTTTTGGTAAATCATGTGCATAAAAGCTCTGCAATAGATTGTATTTCTTGAATAGAACATCGTCTCCAGCCAAGATTTTGGTGAAGTTGACTGAATTTCCAAGACCATCGACGATTTCTTCAATTCTGTAGGAGTAATCACCTAATTCTCTGACGGGATTCTCTAGTTCGATTTCAACAGGTCTTACTTTAGCCCAGCTTAGGTCATTTAGCTGCTCCTTTGTGAGCACTTTGGAGCCACCATAAGTATTTAAAGGGCTATGGAAGAATTCAGGCTGTAAACTCTGATCATTGAACTCCTGAACTTTATGATTCACTAGTTTTTTGTATTTCAATTTTAAAGGAGGAACTCCTTCAATGGTGAATTTGACTGAATATAAATCACCTTTGCACTTATCCGCAGCCAAGGAATCAATATTGTTGATTTCTGCCGTTGGACAATAAGGAACAATCAAGGGGGAGCGGTAGTTTCTTAGTTCAAGATGCTTGGAATCCATAACTTGGTTTATTTCATAAAGCCCGGTAGATCTAATAGGAAAATTGAGATAATGAATATTAGGTCCAGTAACAAGATCTCTTTCATAGAGATCGTTAATATTTTTTGTGTCGAATTTTCGAATATCCTTCTTGGTATAGTTCAAGAGGGTTGGTGTATTCGTATCAAAATCGGTATACTTGATCTGTAAAAACTCAATCCCAGCACTGGAATTGAGACGTAATGGAACATTGATTTGATAGTGGGAAGTACCATAAGGTAGACAAAAACTATCCTGGAATGGGTTCAACAAAACGGTATTTTCAGGTAAAATTTTAATAGTATGCGATCCCTTAAAATGCTGTGCTGGATTATATGATCCTGATCTAGCCGTTGATCCCAAGATCGTGAGGTCTTTGGTATTGAATTTCTTCCACGTAGCCATTAAGATGGTGGTTAAAGGAAAGCTGAGATCACTTGCTAGGAATAAATTGGTAAAGAACAACAAAGCAATCTGCAAAATCACAACTGGTCTTTTGAAAGTTAAAGAAGGAATCCTCAATACGGGAAGAAAGTATGTGAATGCAGAGTCGTAAAAAAGATATTTCGTGATAAAGTTGAAGTGTTGGCTTGGAAAACCAAGTCCTAAAAAAGCTGACACGGGTAGGTTATTCTTGTAGAGAATGAGATCATATAACTTATAGGACTGAATAATGGCAAAAAGAACTAGCACAAACGCCCTTTGAGAGCCAACATCAAGTATAGTCGAGGGAATTAAAGAATTGTGAGAGAAAGTATACTTTTGCGGAAGATCACTGTCTTTCTGTTCATGCTTGATGTGAGATTGTTCTTGATTCTGCAGAAGCCGCTGACGGAGCGTACTGGGCGTTGTTGTCTCACTGAGAGGATCACCATAAAGTTGACTGAGTCTTTTCCTTCTTGACCTTTCCATTAGTTTACCTGAATGCGTTCCTAAGCGACTCAATTGTAGTATCTAGGTTTATTTGGTTGACTTCACTTGTTGATGTTTTATTTTTTTTTGCAAAAACAAAATATCATAAATAGCCTTAATAGGGAAATTCCCTGTGAGGATTTCGCGATAGCTATTACCTCAATTGCATGAGCTTCTGGAAACTTTACCCAAACTTCAAGCTTTTGAACAACTCAAGGACGTAACATTGTCTAGAAATACATTAAATCTTTATAATTGCTGACATCTTCTTGAGCTCTTTGACTTCTCTTGTCAGCCAATGCGATGACTATCAAAAGTGCTATCTTTAAATATGTGAAGTTCATCGGACCAGGAATTATGGTCTCAGTTGCCTATATGGATCCAGGTAATTATTCCACAGCGGTAGCTGCTGGTGCTGATTATCAATATAAGCTTCTTTTTGCCATTTTTATATCGAATTTGTTTGCCATTCTACTTCAAAGCCTTTGTGTAAAGCTCGGCTCTATAACTGGAATGGACCTTGCGCAGAATTGTCGAAAACATTTGCCAAGTTGGCTTAATTTGATACTCTATGTGTTTGCTGAGCTAGCTATTATTGCAACAGACTTGGCCGAGGTTGTTGGCACTGCCATTGCACTAGAAATTTTGTTCAATATACCGTTGTTCTATGGAGTTTTGTTAACAGTTCTTGATGTTTTAATTATTTTGTTAGCCTACAAACCAGAATCTGATTCAATGACAAATGTGAGGGGATTTGAGATTTTCGTCTCAATATTTGTCTTCTTGACAGTGGCATGCTTTTTGCTAGAATTATTCAAGATTGATATTCCTAATAAGTGGACTTTGTTTAAAGGGTTCTTACCCTCGACTCAGTTAGTAGAAAAGAAGGCAGCATACGAGGCATTGGGTATTCTCGGGGCTACTGTCATGCCCCACAGTCTTTATTTGGGATCTTCATTGGTACAACCTAGACTCACGGCATACGATTTAACACATAGCATCAAAAGAATAAATCCAATACGGCCTTCTATCAAGGCAATAGATTACTGCTTGAACTTCTCTTATGCAGAATTGATAATCTCCTTATTCTTGGTTGCAACCTTTGTGAATTCATCAATATTGATTGTTGCAGGTGCGACTCTATTTGGTCAAGATGATGCTGAAGATGCAGATTTACTTTCAATTTATGAAATGCTTACCAGATATATTTCACCAGCAGCAGGGTTTATATTCGCACTAGCAATGCTATTTAGTGGCCAGAGTGCTGGAATTGTTTGTACTATGGCTGGTCAAATTGTTAGTGAGGGCTTCATTGAATGGAGTTTTACACCATGGGTCAGAAGGATCATCACAAGATTAATTGCTATTATTCCCTGCTTATTTGTTACTTTGACTATGGGAAGAAAAGGTATATCTGATATCTTGAATGGGAGTCAGGTAATTTTATCATTGATTTTGCCTTTCGTCTCAGCCCCTCTAATTTATTTCACATCGACTAGGAAATACATGCTGGTAGAAGTATTAGAAGAAAATCATGGTGAAACTACAAGTCTCATTTCGAATGACACCACAGTATACGGGTCCTCTGAAACATCTTTAAATAAAATCTCCACCATTGATTATACTAACGGAGCAATTCTTAAAGTTTGTGCTTTGATTTCATGGGGTGCAATCACCTTATTTAATTTTTATTTGATTACAGCGTTCGTGTTGGGGGAGGATGTGAACTTTTGAAGACGAAAGGGCTTACTTTTACATAAAAGTTTGAAAATCTATAAATCACAATCAGTATAATTATATTGTACAAAATCTTTATAATTCAAGCTAGTATATTTTTATTCCTCCTCACCTTCTCTTTTGATATTTCTTTTTATATCCTGAAGTAGGGTTTTGCTGTGGCACCGGTAAAGTACCAGTATATATGACTTGTTCAATTGGTAATAAATTGGAGTGTTTAATGCTTGGCTGAACTTTACCGTTACTTATTATATCTTTCAATATTCGAAAACATGTATAATAAACATTAAGTTCCTCTTCTGTTGGCTGTTTGAGCCCCTTTGAATATCTTACTGATCTAAGATGTTCCAGTTCTTGAAGTCTCGCATTCAAATATTCTTGTTCTGTTCCATTCTCATAGGCCTGTATTTCATCATCATCAATGAAATTATAACCATTCCACTCGTATATGTTGAAGTAATCAGCGGCACTTAGAGCATAATCGAGAGATTCGCCGGGTTTCTCATTCAGTTCATCATCATCATCATCATCATCTATGTCATCTTTCATATCTTGATCTCGTGAAACTTCCACATCAATGGATTCAGTATTATCTGAATTATGAGCAGTCCACTCTCTTAGTTTCTTCAACCCAATATGTTCCAGCCATAATCTACCCTTATCAGTGGAGGAAACAACAACAGTTTGCTCATCAATCACAGGTGCAAAACTCAATAAATCACTAGTCTCTAACCATTTGGCAGTCGGCAATGAGTACCAATTGGGGTGTAGAAATCTGCTTAATATCTCTGTTTGTCCTCCGTTTGCATTAGGTAAACGAGATACTGTAGGAGAAACATCACTCAAAGGTGAAGGAGACTCAGAAATAGTTGAGGGAATCACTGTCGTTGAAGTTATCGGATCAGGTAGAATAATCTCTCTTTCGTCCAAAGCAGAACGCTGATTTAATGACGAAAACAAGGGAATATTATTCTGAGTCAAAACCACATAAGCTTCTGAATGACCAACGGAGTATGCAGTACAAATCTTTTCAAAATCAGCATCCAATATCTCTTCTAAGCCTGAATCACCGCTGTCAGTCCACTTGTTCACGCTCTTTTCCTTCAGTTCTTCTATACTGATATGAAGTCTGTAAGCTTCCCTCAAAAATAGTTCAGAAGCGAGCTTGTAAAACCCATCAACCCCAACATATTTCTCAGATCCCAGAGCAAGGTCATTAACCAGAATGCAAGCCGAGAGCCTTATATCATGGTAGAATTGATAAGGTGATTTGTATAGCTTCTTTTCAGCCTTTTCTTGTACGGTTGCTGTGTCAAACTCCTGGTTTTGAGAAGTAAATTCCTGGTAAGATTTCCATACAAGTTCTGGGTCTTTCTCAGTGAACTTCGCTGGAAGTGGTGTCTGCAGCACCCCATGCTCATCTGCTTGTGAAATCACACTCAAAACATGATCGAGCGTTTCACTAAACAGTTCCTGCGAGTTTCCTAAAAACGCGTTGTTAGTGTTCATATCAAAGAGAAAACCATTGATTGAACTCACCATTAGAGTATCCGTTCTGGGGCATTGTCTCACAATATTGCGGGATCGAGTGGGATTGAAAGAAAGATAAATTCAGCTTTGGTCTCTCTCGCTTTTAGCAGTTTTCGCTTTGTTGATGTTCTGCTTTTTTGGAAAAGTCTCAGAGAAAAATTGAATTTCTTCGCGAAAGAAAACCTACGCTCAGTGAGAGGGACAGCGCTACTACTCTTTCCTAATCTGATCGTCTAACTAATAACTACATAGCGTATCGTATTCTGATGTAAAAATTCAATTCAATGAACAAATGCGGGAGTACCCATAGACTTCTTAAGATTTACGTGTTTATCCAATGCCCTTTGACCTTCTCTTGAATAACTTTAACTGGAGGTAAGTCCCAACCAACTCCTCCAGAACCTATGGCAGCACCAAATCGTGGAACCACATAACACTCTCTTTTAGTAGGACTTAACACTTTTGGCGCATATGGCGGGCCTAATGGCTTGGAGTAAGTAATAAGTCCACTACTTTGAGCAACATTTGCCAACGCCTTTCCACTTACATCACATAAAGTTCTCATTCTGTTCTTTGGCAGCTTATTTGATTCTGGTCTGTTGTTGGCACCCCTGGTCACAGAATTATAGACCAAGTAGGAAGGAGGAATCTCACCTGTGTTGCACAATATTGAAGATGGATGAATATACACATAATGGGAGTCCTCTTTTTCTCTATTGTATGATGGTATGACAGTAATGTAGGGTATACTGATAATACTCGTGTTTGTAGTAACCTTTGCTTCGGAGTCAACTAAATCAGCTCTAATAGCAACTTGATCAACGAAGCCTGCTGAAATCATTTGTTTTAGTAATTTGATTTGAGTCTTTGTTGGGACGCCAAGCTTTAGATCTTTTTCTGTGACAACAGAGGCTATATTTTCCTTTGTTGTATGTGATTTGACAATATACATAACTTGTTTTCTCAGTTTAGTGATTTCTTCCATCAATTTTGGTCTCAAGAAACTATCACTCAAAAATGAATCACGTTTTGTTATAGAAACAAAATCATAAGCACATACAGCACTCAAAAGCTTCAATGCATCACTATATTTATCCAATTTACCAAACATTTGTCTTGCAGAATTGAATCGAGTCCGTAATTGACTCCTGAATTCTGTTTCCCTAGGATCCTCTGGTTCTTGTTCATCATTTTCATCATCATAATTTGAAGGCTTTTTTGTATCAGTGATACCTAATTCATTTTCACTGATGAATGGATCACCAACAGATAATGCAGAAACGATTGCAACAATATAGGGCAGACATTCATGTTGATTACCAATGATCAACATTTTAGCAAAACGTGGACTGACAGGAAACAAACTGATCTTTCTACCCAAATCAGTGATATGGTTATCCGAGTCCAAGGCACCTAAGAATTGCAGTAATTTTTGAGCTTTCTGTAATTGAATCCTCTCAGGTGGTGTCGGGAATGGAAAATTTACAACATTATCTATTTCCATACTTTTCATTGATAAGACGACACTTTCAATCGGCATACGTAAAATTTCTGGGGTTGAGAATTGCAAAAAGTCTCTTTCGTAGACAGCCGATGAGTATAATCTGTAACAATGTCCAGGGCCTGTACGTCCTGCTCTACCACTTCTCTGGTCTGCACTCGCTTTACTGACCCAGTCAATCTCAAAACTTTGAACACCTGTATTCTCATCATACTTCCGTTCTTTTGATCTACCAGCATCTACCACATATCTGATACCAGGAATAGTTAAAGAGGTTTCTGCCACATTAGTAGCAACAATACATAAACGGCTTCCTTTTGGTGGTGCCTTGAAAACTTTCATTTGCTCTGTAGTTGGCAATAAGGAATATAATGGTAAGACATACAAAGGATCTCTATCAGTTTGACCTGGCTCTAAAAGTTCCTCAAAACCCTCTTCATCAGTATCATCTTGGCCATCAAAATCATCGTCATAGGTCTGGTTATCATTAACTTTAATGCTAAAATCAATTTCTTCCGCCTCAGTGTCCGCATGCTTTGAGTTAATTCTGATTTCAGGTAATTCCTCTTCATATTTGGACTTTTTAGTTGGGAAAGGGAATTCTTTTCTCAATTTTTTAACTAGAGTGTTAATTTCTGATTGACCAGTTAAGAATATCAATATACCTCCTGGCGGCAGTTTTTGATGAATTTTGCAACTCTTTCTGAAGGCTTCATCAAGATAATTGAATTCGGTACGCTTACTGAAATGTACAGAAACTGGATATTGACGCGCTTCGACCTTCAAAATGGGAGGTGGTACATCAAACAAAATGGGGTTCTCACTGAAATCAGAAACCCTCAAAGTAGCAGACATGATTATTAATTTCAGTTTCTTGAATTTTACCGGATCTTTGGCATTCAGCTGGTGACGCAGTTTAACAACACGACTTAGCATCCCAATCAATATGTCCGTATTGATGTTACGTTCATGGGCCTCATCAATAATAATAACAGAGTACTTTTCTAGAATGAAATCAGTCATCATTTCTCGAAGTAAAACACCATCCGTCATGAATTTCATTCTTGTATTTTGTTTGGTAGAAGAATCAAAACGAATTTGATATCCAACTTTATCTCCATGATCGCCTAACTCATTAGAAACACGTTCGGCCATTGAAACAGCAGCAACTCTTCTTGGTTGTGTGATACCAATCATTCCAGGTGTATCTTCACTATCTAATGAACCAAAAGAAGCTTCATAAAGAAATTGTGGCACTTGGGTAGTCTTTCCTGAACCCGTTTCACCACAAATAATAACTGTATCATTGTGATGGATAGCTTCCATGATCCGGTGCTCCTCACTATAAACAGGCAACTGCATTCTGGATTTTTGAATTTCATCAGATCTGTTGACAAGAACATAGGAGACTTTACGAGTTGAGTTTTCATCAATTGTAATATAATCTTCATTTGAGCTATCATCCTCATCTTCAGGACGCTCAACGCGTTGGTAGTTCTTATAATCATAGTTAGGCAATTGATTTGAACTTGGAGAGATACGACCTTCAAGTTTTCGTAGTTGATCATCTGCCCATTCCTTGAAGGACTCTGCAGTAAGACTGTGAGCAAACTTTGAATTACTCTCTTCAACATCCTCCTCTTCGTCTTCTTCATACTCTTCATCCAGATCGGTTGTTTCCTCAATACCCTTCTCTTCCCGAACTCCCTCGGAAGTAGAGTCATCACTGTCCTCCTCCTCCTCGCTAGATTCAAAGTCTTGATCATCTTCGATTTTATGTTTACGTTTCTGTTCAGCTTCAAGTTTCGCTCTCCAGGTATATTTTTTTTTTGGTTGCTTCTTCTCCAGCTTTGGGACATTTTGGAAAGTAAATCCTGAGCTAAACCCTCCAAACTTAGCTGGTCTAAGATCAACAAATGATCCAGACTTATCTTCCTCATTCTCATCCTCGTCTTGAATTATAGATGCACGTTCTTCACTTTCAATTTCTGATTCACTCTCCGAGTCTTTCATATCTTTGTCCCAATCTTTGACTTCACGTTCCTCATACAAAATATCTCTAATCCTTTCATCACCTCTTCCTTGTCTCTCCAACGATAGGGCTTCCATGAATTCTTCCTTTTTTGTTTGCTTTCCAGTACCAAGCAATTTTGAGCTGGTCAGAAGAGAAGTATCAAATTTGGATTCTTGTAACTTTTGGATCAATACCTGCTTTTCCTCTCTTTTTAATTGATGCTCTATATATTTGTCTAATCTTTTCCTTTTTTGTCTAGTAATTTTGGAATCAGCCTGAGGTCTGAGTTGCTCTTCTAATTTTCTCTTTCTGATTTCTTTTTCTTCTTTGGTCATGGGTTGTAGTAGCTCAGCATTTGGGTTTGTCTCAGTATCTTCTCTCAAAACTTCTTCAGTTTCATTACCATCCTTTAGATGTCTGTAGAACTGCTTCTGCCTAGCTTTTTTCAGCTTATCCTGCTTCGCAAGCATCCCCATACGGGCTTTCTCATTAAATCTCTTCCTATATTTCCCCATTACCCAAGTCAACTTCAGCTCAGAAAAACAACCTTAACTGTATTGTTACTAATTTATTTGCGATGAGCTCTAAATTTTTTCACTATATTTGGTTGCGCAGCCCAGGGCAGTTTAGAAAAACACGACTTCGCGGATTTTTGGGCATACGTATTTGGAGGTAGTATGGAGTAACATACATTAATTATCTAGGGAAGGATTCTGGATCTTGTGGCATCTGAGAAAGGTTTAAGAGCATTGGCTATTATAGCTGATAGATTTATTCACGAATGGACAACAAAATTGATATTGAGGAAGGTGTCTATGGGCTCATAGAATCACCAAATATTGCTCAAGTCCGCTTTGGAAAATTCGAACTCAACACTTGGTATGGCTCTGCTGTATACTTTGGAAAAGATCGAAAGTCGTTGGGGTTCAGGTACTTGAACCAAGAAAATAAGCACTCTAGGAGTAAATCGAACGTTAATCAGCAAGAAACCTGGCTAGAAAAGCTCTATATTTGTGACTTCTGTTTCAGATATACAGACGCAAAAGAAGAGTTCGATACGCATATGCTTCTGTGTTCTCATAAAGACAAACAGATTGGAAAAATCATGTACAAGGATGTTCCACACACTATAAGACGTGTTAGAGGCTCGAAATACAAGCTTTTTACTCAAAATCTATGTCTATTTACCAAGCTCTTTTTAGATAACAAGTCAGTCTTCTTTACAACAGACCATTTTGAGTTCTATATTGTCTTTGATAACGAGACTAATCGACCAATGGGGTTCTTTTCTAAGGAATTTTTGTCCACAGATAGAAATAATCTAGCTTGTATTTTAGTTTTCCCTCCTTATCAAAGAAAGCACCTTGGGACACTGCTTATTGCGTTTTCTTATGAACTCTCCAAGGCTGAACAACTGATCTCTGGCCCAGAGAAACCCTTATCACCGTTTGGATTAATTGGTTATTTGAGATATTGGAGTGCAATTATTTGCAGAATGTTCCTATATGGAGAGTATTCTGAAAGAGATATGGTGACCTTAGAAGAACTGAGTAAATCAACTGGCATACGACACGATGACATTACAATGACCTTGAAATACATGAAAATGATCTTTAGGCAAGGGGATACATTATACATACAAAAAAGTGCTTTGCAAGAATGGGCTGAAGTCAACAAAATAAATATGAATCCTCTACTCAGAAGTGAATGCCTGTTGATAATATAGAATTATATATAATGCCTATCATTAAACTACGTAGATTCAAATAGCATTTGAATTTCTTCCACCCTTCTCTTTCTTCTTTCTTCTTCTTCTGTCTCAACTGCTTCTCCAATTGTTCTTTTGCGCTCTTGGATCTTCAACATTTTTTCTTCAATACTTCCCTCCATTATAAACCTTGTAACTTTAACGTTATTCTCTTGGCCAATTCGGTGAATACGATCAATCGCC
Organism: Xingzhongia hampshirensis; assembly: GCA_003706765.3. Taxonomy (NCBI): domain Eukaryota; kingdom Fungi; phylum Ascomycota; class Saccharomycetes; order Phaffomycetales; family Wickerhamomycetaceae; genus Xingzhongia; species Xingzhongia hampshirensis. The sequence continues at coordinate 969,568 of PPXL03000003.1, read as the reverse complement.
TGGTCTTCTACCCCAGGGGACCACCATGGATCACACAAGAATGCCCTACTTGCTTCTGTTAGATTTAATCCAACACCACCAGCCTTTAGTGACAGTAATAAGACAGTTATACCCATTCGAGATTTCCTGAATTCTTTCAAAACTTCGGATCTTTTTTCCATGCTTAATCTTCCATGAAATTTAAGGACAGTTAAGGAGTTTTCCAGTGATAGCTCTCGTTCCATAATGTCTAGAAATGTTGAGAATTGAGAGAAAACAACAACTTTTGCATTTGGAGAGGTGTCCTTAATCATACGCAAATGGGACAATAATGCATTTAGTTTTGATGATCTTAGACTATCATCAAATATCTGTAATGAGTATTTGGTAGGACTGTTCCGAGGTCTAAGCAACCTTGACGAAGATATCTCATGTCTGCAATTTGGGCATAAAGATTTATTACCTTTCAAATTTTGATAGTTACAGTGCTCCAATATACATGAAAGGCAATAAGAGTGACCACATTCTGTAAAGGAGATATTTTCAAATGGAATTGGCTGTGAAGTACAAATTGAGCACTCAAGGTCTCTGAGATCAGGATATTTTTCTTGGATGTTGGATTTAGCCATATTGATTTCATTGATTTGAAGACCATCATTTGTTTTCAGTAGTTCTTCTGGTATCTCCAAGCTAGACAAAGTCTTTGATGGGAGGTCTTCATCAAGCTCATCTCCACTAGATTTAATCAGATCCATATGACAACAGACTTGTCTTAATCTTAGTATATGAACCAAAATGAGGGTATATTTCTTCAATATATCACCTCTTTTAATACCAGTGCGAACAGAACTTTCAGCCCTAGCCAAAAACCAGTTATACAAATTCTGTTCTCTTGGTGAGAATCTTATCCTTTCTATTACAACCTCTTTTGGAGGCAGTTCTACCAGAGATTTTCCATTTTTCTTCATATTCTTTGTTCTCCGTAACAAAATTGGTTGAAGAATAGATTGAACCACATCCAAGGCTTGTTTATAGTTTTTTTTCTCAAATGGAACAGTGACGAAAGTATTCCAGTATGAGATATTGGACCAGGGCTGTAGTTCTAAAAACTTCACCAAAGAATATAAGTCATCCAATCTATTGATTATTGGGGTACCAGTTAATATCCATTTTCTCGAACTCTTCAAGTCATAACATGCTTTGGTAGTTTTGGCCATCCTATTTCTGATATTATGACCTTCATCTAAGACAATTCTGAAAAACTTGACAGAAAATAAACCATCCCTATCACCTTTTGCAGTCTTGTTCACAATATTTGACCATTCACTTTGGACAGTTCCATAAGTAGTGAAGACTACCATTGGTGGCTTCTGGCAACACAACTCTCGTCTTAGATTCTTACTGGCATCCATACCATAATACACAAGGAACCTACTATTGTCTCTATTAGCCTTTTGAAATTCATCTTGCCATTGAACTAATAAGGAAGTTGGTAATATTATTAATGTTGATCCATAAGCATAACTCTCTTCGAATGAATTTTTTGTAGAAAAGTCCTTATCATACGGAATATTGTGAATTAAAGATAATGTTGAAATTGTTTTACCTAATCCCATTTCATCCGCTAATACTCCACCTCTGCATAAACTTTTTATGATTGGTTTTTCCAGTGAAAATTCACCTGAGTATAGATTTCCATAAAAAAGACCTGATTCAAAGGCCGGGCGTAAATTTTCGTTTCTCATGACAACCCAAGATCTATCCTTGGGCCATGCAAATTCTTTCCAAAGCGGATTCATCATCTCTTCGTAGTCAGTAGATTCTAGCTCTCTTTCACTTCTTAGCATCCATGTTAGACCTTGCTTCTGATAAGACCTCAAATCTAGGCTGAAGTTATCTCTTGTGTCGGTCTCAGGCAATGTCTCCAAAATTGTTTCAGTTTGAGTTCGTCTATAAAATTCTTTCAACTGGTTTAGATTTAATTCGTCTGCATGTTCAGATTCCTGAGAAGTGTGAGGCATAGTCTCCAGCTTGTATAATTGTTCGTCATCTTCCAGGTCGATTACTTCTTCGATTTCAGCCTCATCTTTAGAATCTTGCGTTGGCTTTACTTGAAAGTCAAGTTTATTAAACAGTTTCATCATACCAATTTGCCTATTTCTTATTTGTTTTTCTTCTTCTGTTTCCAGAGAACTGTTATTGAACCCGTGTTTCATTGTCTTCAAATCATCGTTATAGTTAACAGATTTATACTTCTCAAAAAGTTTAGAAGTCAAGAAGCAATCGATCTGAACTACAAACGAATCACCAGTACTCAGCCTTCCATCACACAATACCAAGGTGACATCGAAGTCACAGATGTCAACATCAATCAAGGGAAACATAATGGTTGCAATTTCTTCAGGTAATCTTCCGATTTCTTTACGCAAAACAGGGTCGCAACTATCTTGAACCAACTTCAAATATGAAGAAACGCTATTGTTATTTCCATTTCTTGCTCTTCGAGAACTAGAAGGTACAGATGTGTTTTTAATAATAGATAAAGGTGTCCCATATGGAATAGCGCTCATGGTGGGTCTTGTTGCCCAAGCTGTCACTTGGAGATTTCCTAAGAACCTTCTCCATCTGATAGTTGACGGAAGCTCTTTTTGTATAGTGTTATGTCTCTTCTTAGACCTTAATGAAGAAAATGATGATAATGACCTTTTATGTCCATTCAAAGGTTTTGAGATCGAGATTAATCCTGTGTATTTAATTGGATCTGAATATGAAGGAGATAATGGAGATGAAGGTGCAGATACTAAAGTACTAGCAGAGGTTTCAAACATACCAGTATTATCGTAGTAGTCATTAACAGCACAAAGCACTGGATTTGACTCTCTCTTGTGCTTATCAAAAAGCTGTTTTGTTTTTGAAGGGCATATACTTGGGATTATAGCTTCAATCTGTGACTCGAACAACGTGAACCCATCATCCAGTTCATGTTGATGATCATCCACATCACTATCAGGATCAGCAACAAATAAATTCTGCGATTTGCTGATATGGATATGGTGATCTGAAGAGTCTGTTTCTGATGGAGAAGTAGTTGGTGTTATAACTGCATTTGCCTTTCTCTCGATAGATTCCTCAAAGGAATTCTCAACCACCTCTTTCTTGACGGACTCAGTGGGTATTTCTTTAAAAAATCTGGGAGTCTCCGACATGTGAACTTCAGGAACCTATTTGCGATCGCTAAGCCAGTATACGACTAACAAAGTAAGAGTAGAGAGAGAGAGAGATAGACACGCTAAAAAAGCTATGCTGTACTATGTGTACGCGTATAGCAAACATCCCAACACCATATTGCAACTCTTCAGAGTGTGTATATATCAATTATATGATCTTGCATTCTTTGTTAGTTAAATAAATAGCCGGAACATTTAGTGTAGAGGTATGGAGTGCACGATATGGAACATTCAATAATACAGAAGAATGAGAACATTTATGGTAACTATCTTAGTTTCACGCCACAAGAAGGAGAATGGAAGGAAACATTTTGAATAACAGACACAAATTAACACCCGCACACCAATCATCTTAAAAGATTTTGTAAATAACAGGTTTCATTAACAATAAGACCTGCAATTTTTAGCTCTTACTATTTATGATATCTAGACTATTAGGTAGCTACACAGGAGTATTCAAGACAAATAACCAGCTTTGGAAATGGGAAGTGATTGGTTTGCTCGGATAGTGGGCCATCCTGTGGTTCAGATATGGTCTTATAGATCAACATTTGTCATATCTATGGGCTTCTTCTTAGGCTTCTGTTCGGTTATTCCGATAGATTCCATCTCGCAAGCTTCACAGTCTTCGAATAACTATGCTTTGAATACATTTGTTGTAGTTGGTGCTCTAGTATTGTTTGGTATTACTGGCTCTGTTTTAACTTCTACTAGGATATACATTCAACGCTCTGCCCTACAAGATATACCGAAGCGTTATGTACCCTTGGATACTGGCGATCTTCCCAAGGGTTGTTTGAGAATGATCGATAAGAACTTTGATAGATGTGAGAGTATTAGAGCTATGGCTCTCAAAATTCCTGGGGAGGTGAAACATCCGGGGCTTTCAGGACCTGATTCTGAGTACTTACCACCTTTATTGAATTTTGATGAAGTAGTCAGAGCTGTTGGGCTGAAATTTAAATGGGACCGTGCTATTTTGGATAGTGATATCGTTGCCCCAAAAAATTTGTGTGTACGAGAACTTTTTGCTTATCTAGAAACGAAACTTATCTCCACTGATTCCAACTTAAATAGAGAGTATGTGGAGCTATATGAGAAGATTAGGTACTCTGGAGATTTGATAACTCAAGAAGAGTTCACAAAGTTCATGGAACTTTCCATTGACTTTATGAAGAGTATTCAATCAAATTTTGAAGATCCCAGAGCTTCAAGATCAAGATATTCGCCTTCAGAGTTATCCAAGTCTACTGATGGGTATTCAAGATCATATTCTCTTAGAAATCGACAAACTAATAATTTCAATTCCCGGCAAGCTTCTTCATCAAACATTGCCCACACTTCTAATGTCTCCTTCAACGAATTTGATGAAGACTTAGAACCGGAGGACCAATATGACTATTACCATAATATCTTGAGAACAGATACTCATAATTCCACCCGAACCACAAGCTACATGCCTTTTTGAAATCAAATGATATGGTATACTTATATGAATAATGAATAACGACTAATGTGATATCCGTATCTGTCATGAAATGAGTAAACCTTTTTTCTTACATGTCTTCAGTGGATATTAGCTTTGATCTTGGCTAGTCGAGGTAAATCTCAATCAAAATTGACTTTTGTAAAACTTCCTCGAAATGCCATCAAACTACAACAAAAAAGAAAGGGGAAACGAGACACGTAGAAAAATCGAAAAGAAGTATGCATTAGTAGAATATATTAACAAGTTTTGCTTTTCATGCAAATTTAAGGTCTTTCTCTCTATCGAATGGAGGCAATTCAGAGTACTTTTTATTCTGCTTACTTGGTTTAAATTTACCCAGCACTTTATGTCTAGATTTCCAAGCCTTGCGTCTAATACCCGAAATATCACGATCACCTTTGGTAATCCATAAAAATACATACATTCCAGCAAATGTCAATACAATAACCGAAGGAATTGCAGCGATAATATAGTAAGCACTATCGTTATTCAAGCTTTCGTCGTCAATATAATTTTTAGGCTTTCTGTAGACTTTAGCTCCTTTCATAATTTTGAATATAGTTGCATTTGTCATTAGATCAAACTCTTCATCAGGCACATCCTCGGCTTGAATAGAAACCCCAATGTTTTGATAATACTTATCAAGTAGCCATTCTTCTTTGATCTCAAATGGATAGAATCCATTCAAATTTTCGATCCATTCAGTAGTGAAGAATGCCGCATCAACTTCACGCTTCTTCATACCTTTTTGTTTCAATGATTCTTTGACATAACTGAAATGCAAACGAACCTTCTTGACATTATCTCCAAAATGTCTTGTAAACCATGTGATGAAGAAGGTCTTTCCCATTTCTAGCTCTGTATTTTCATGAGGAGTACAAAATGGTGCAGAGCTCTTATCTCTTCCAAGACCCTGCTTTGTGTAACGTTCAGGAGTGCAACGAATCAATGGGTTCAAAGAAACATAAGTCTCATCTTCCTTCTCAAATACAACTTCTTCATGTACTTGGTCTTCAGCCATGTTATGTGCTTTAAGTTCTTCATAATTGTATACTATAGTAGTTGCTGTTTGGAAATAAGTGGAGTAAGTTGGTGATGGCTTCTCGGTTTTCCCATTCTTGATTTTGGGGTTGATGGTCTTTGGGGAACCCTTTTTATCTAATGAAATCCACGGTTGTGGATAACCTGTCTCCGTTGAGGGTTTGCCACTGAAAGTGACTCCTTCAATTACTGTAGGAGTAACAATTTCCTTAATAGAACCATATATAGTACGTATCCATGGTTTAGGAACTTCAGAGGTTGATGAAGTTGTCGTGGTTGGTCGAGGTCTTACCTTCTGATATCTTTTCTGCAGTTGTGGTGCTTCTGTGACCGAAGGTTGGCCAGTTGTTAGCTCAACTACAGCAGACGATACCGCAGAAACAAGAATCAGTGCGTTTAGAACTTTCATCACGGCTGGCTGCTGACTTAAAACAATAAAGAGTTGATTGGATCAATCACTTATTGTTTTTGTTGATTTCTCTGTATGCTCGCTCACCGGCTTTACCGTTTCTTGACTTCTACTTTTGGAAATCTCAAAAAAAGAGTTCTTATAGGTAATAGAAAAACATGAATTGTTTCTACATTTTATATAGCAATCCAGATTCCACCTAAAAGGAGAGTCATGATGATTACTGCAGTTATTATTGCACAACCAGCTTTGTCTCTGGTACCTATTTCGAGAACTGGATGTAATATATCCTTCCCAGCCAAGCCGGCTTCTGAATCGCCCACAGCAACACCTTCAGCTTCATGTGTTAAAGGAGCCTCCCTTATTGGGATTAGTAGACTTTGGAGAGTTTCTAGAGCACTAGCTTGTTCTCCTAAACCATACATACTATCCCATCCTCCTTTTTCCCAATTTAGGCCGCATGTATGACCGTCGCTACCTCCTGAACATGATTTTGCGGCAGCTTCCGAAGTACTTTCTAGTAATGGACGAATAGTATCATATAATTGAGGAACCAACAAAGAAGTTACACCTAAATTTCTGGATAAAACGCCTTTGAAAAACCTTTGATCATTATTACAGTTTCCAGAATCTTGACATGCTCTCTCATACATAACACCATCTCTGAAAAATGCATCCACACTTTCCATAGCTAACTTGCTTGCTCTATCTGCCCATACCTCATCTTCTGTTATATTGTACATATATGCAGTGCCTCCCATCATAACTCCAATATTGTAGCTCCATTCAAGATTATTAACTTTAGAACAGTTGTCATCGATATTAGCACCATCGTAAACTCTGATAGTATCAGCCTCTTCCACAAATCTTGAGTTAACTAGCCACTCATAGACCTGCTCTGCTGTTTCAATATATGTTTCGTTTCCGGTAAATCTAGCTAATCTAGCAGCAATATGGAAGAGACAGCCAGAGGAAATCGTGTTTTTATAATTATATCCTGAATTCCAAGTGAATATTTGCCATCTTAGGCCTCCTCCACAATGCTCCGTATCCCATCTCTCCCACATAGTATTATAAACAGCCTGTGCTAAAGCTAACCAATCTGGACCCTCTTTTGGCGATGTGAAATTTCTTTCGGCTGCATTCATCACTGTCATTCCCCAAAACCCTTGATCATCGTTGCCTTCCGTCAAACTCTGATTCTTTGGAACGTAGTCATTATTTTCTCCCCTTTGATTCATCAGAGCATCATAAATTAGTTGATCATTAGTACTGTTCTGACAAAAATATGAAGTATCAATCATTCCACTGAAGATTTGGCCAGCTTGCCACCAGTAGTACGGTTCAACAAAATTTCCGTCGCCTAAATGCCTATCATCTGGATAGTAATCCAGTATACCTCTAGTTATGAGTGCTAAAGAGTTGCAAATATCATCTTGGCTTGAAAAATCAATCTCAAGAGAGTATAGACCAGTCAGAAGAACAAAAAGTGCAAAAATCAAATGTGAAAACATCTTGTTTACACTAATGGGCTTTAACTGATCATATCTTCAAAGATTAATTCTGTTTCAGGATCCAAATATATGATTCCATGTTTGCTTGGTGAAGCTCCCGGTTTGTTCTTGGTAAATACCCACGCTTGCGTAAAAGTCTTGGGAAATGGCTGTGTTTGGCATTTTTCAAGGAATTGAAAACGTTTCTCAGTAAAGTACAATACAGCTATAGCTATATCAGCGGTTGAGGAAGAGCTCCCTTGCAAGATGACAAGGCAAAAAGAGTAAAGCCTATGCTTCTCTGTTTAAATAATTGAGAACTTCATGCAATTGAAGTCCTATCGCATTTTTTATTCAGCCTTTCTTTGTTCCTTCAAGCCACTTTTTCTCACGCTACGACAAATTGCGTAAATTGCGAAAATCTGCGAAAATCATAAACACGCTCTAGAAAAAAAAGGTTTTTTTTGGCAAGGAGCTGAAAGAGCGTGAGAGGAAACTGACTGGCATTGATACGTTTAATCATATTGGCTGAATAAAATTATTTCACCTTTTTGATTTCCAGAAATCAAAGCTGTTTCCGAAATAAGAAATTTTACACGATGTGAATGCGTGTTGATTAGTTTCCATGGCAACCAAAGGAGAGAGAGCGCAACTCTTTTAAGCCATTAAAAGAGCAATAGCATCACTCTATAATTAGAACTACAGAAATTTGTTCAAACGAATGAAACTATGCAATGTAAAACCAAAAAAACAAACAGAAACACTTTATAAACAATAAGGTATGCGGGTCTTTGGGAGACACTGATACTCTATAACCTGCGAAACAATTCTATAATACAAATGAAATATCTTTTTATCTATTCTCTTTCGGGATCATCGCTTTCAGTAACGATTACATTAAGGATGATTTCTAGGGCACTTAGCTGTTGACCAAATCCGTATTTACCATCATAAGCATTAAGACCCCAATTGATACCACATGTATAGCCATTATTTCCACCCGAACATGATTTGGCTGCTCCCTCAGCAGAAGGCTCAATTAAACCTGCGATCTTTGATTCAAATTCTGGTATCAACTTAGACGTTATGCCCAAATATCTTGCGTAAACCGCCTTGAAGGCTACTTGGTCTGCATTGCAGCTGTCGTATAATTCACAGGCTCTTTCGTATAGCACTGTATTGTTATAAAGAGCTTGAGAACCTAAGATGATGTTTTCAGCACGATCTTTCCAGTCATTATCTTTTGTGACATTATACATGTAGGCACTTCCTGCAATTAAAACCCCATAATTGTAAGTCCACAAGACTTTGGTAATATCTGTGCAGTTTCCATCAACATTAGAGCCATCGTAGACTTCAGTGCCGAATTCAAGCTCACCTAATAAACCGGATCCATAGAGCCATTCATATATTTCTTCGGCTGCTTCAGTATATGTGTTATTACCAGTGAATCTTCCTAGTCTTGCAGCAAGCTGAAATAAGTTGGCATTTGCAATAGTAGCTTTGTAATCATATCCTGAACGATCTGAATCAAACTGCCATCTAAGGCCACCATTGCAGCTATTGACGTCCCATCTATCGTAAAGAATATTGAAAACGTTTTCTGACAATTCCAACCAACTTGGTAATCCATCACCACTAGGATCTTTGAAGTTCTGTTCAGCAGCTTGGATGACTACCAACCCCCAAGTCCCGATATCATCATTACCTATATTCCCATTTTCAGAAGCAGGCTCATAGTTATTGTTCAAGCCTCTTTGGGAAAGCAGACCTTGATAGATTAAGTCTTCATAAGTATCATTTGAGCAGATGTGTTGAAAGTTCAACAAGGAACCAAATGCAACACCATATTCCCACCATGGACAAGCAGTGAAAGTACCATCCCCTTTGTAGTACTCCAAAACTCCATCAGCTACACGACTGGCTGCATTACAGACAGATGTTGAGGAAGACTCGTCCAACTTGAGTGCAGAACTAATGGTCAATAAAGAGAGTGACGAGACAAGGAAAGAACGAAGCATTGGTAATATGAAAGAGAGAGAGAGAGGGATGAGTTGAAAACGAAAAGGAAAGGAAGAAAAAGTAAAGGAAGGAACAAATGTGGGACTTTTACAATAGATTAAATCAACACTAGTTTACAAATTCAGCAAAGGCTCGGTGTCAATTTATATATTTAAATAGAAAAGCCCCCCTTACAATTTGTTTCATACTTGTGCCATTTCGAGAAACAGTTTGACACACATAAAATACATCTTTGTGCGTAGTTAGGTACCACAGATCGCGATAGGATGCATCTGCAATCAACGGTTTTGAACCTTGAATTCGCGTTACACCTAAGAATTGCAGGTGAATGTCCGATGAATTCAAGTTCTAACTAGATCCAAGCTGGCAGACTCCTAAGTGGGTTAATCTGCTTTTCAGATGCTATTTCATTCTGAGCGCAGGAGATTCCCGTAAAATCAACACTTATTCAGGAATAATCTCTCCTTTACATGTAACAACAGTTTAGTGATCTCTAACCTTGTGCTCCTAACAAAAAAAAAGTTGTAACAGATCTTAACAAGAAATAAGGAGCAGGAGTAGAATTTGAAACATGGATAAGACTTGTGTATAATCTAAGCCGCTAGTGCGGGACTGTGTAGTAGACAAGCAGTTGGTGGCTCTCATGAACAACATATTGTATTCATGACTTGATTTTTGTCTTTCTTGGAGGGAGGGTTTCGGTGCTCCAAGGGTTGTGCTAGTACCACTTTCATCACCAAGTCTAGAACTGAATTCGAGAAGTGAATTCCAGAACTGCGGTATCTTAATGACGGCACTCTGGGTAATATCATTAGAGTTTGAAAGGATTTCGCCAGACCAGTTGTTTTCTATTTTATATCTCTCCTCCTAGATACATACGCAATTCTACTCTCTATTTTATTCCGTGTTTCCTTTTTGGTTTTTGGGTTTTTGGTTTTCATACGCAATAGTAGTAGCCAGTAAGTGAAAGTCTCTTTTGACATCATCGATTTTCTTTTTACCGGTAACAAGCAAAACTGGGTGATATTTCTCATCTACTTGATTCGCTTAATGGGCAACCTTTTCTTCATTCGTTGAAAATATTCACATTACACAAACTCCCATTTTTGAGAGAGGTAAATGATGCGCATATTGATATGTACGTGATTACAGAACAGATTGGCAATCGTTTTACGCGATGCGAAATGGAATTAAACTAGAGCAATAGTTTTAACTCACCAGCTGATCCTATATATTATGAGACAGGATTATTTAGTAGTGTAAGATCTGGTATATACATTTATGTTCTTCACTCTACTCTGAGCAAGTTAGATCCATGTCTTTTGGGAATTATAAAAACTCAGCTTTAGTTTAATTTGTTTATCAATTTTATGTATCTACACATGTATACATGATATTTATAGAAGAAAAGAAGATCAAAAGTGAATAAAAAACTTTTGTTTTCAAATAGGAGCTGTCCACACAACTGTTAGGTTAACGGAGGGGAATAAACCATAGAACTTGGTTCTAAGTCTAGAATATCTTGTATCTACTAAAGGAAACAAGACTAAAAGAAGAAATCTCTATCAGAACTACAAATGAAGGAAAATAGAAAAAAGCAAAAGATAAAAAAAAAAATTAATGATTTCGCCCAGGATCGAACTGGGGACGTTCTGCGTGTTAAGCAGATGCCATAACCAACTAGACCACGAAACCATCTTGGATATTTATAAAGTGGTTACTATTTGTCGGATAGTCTACATTTACAAAAATGGTTGTTGCTGTAACATGAAGTTCAGTAACGTTGTGGGCTTCACTCTTTTCGCATTATATATATAATCACAATTAACCGTAATCGAAGTAGATACCATCATTCTCAAAATACAGCTAAATGATTGTGAACTATTATACAATCTTGAACACACGCTTGCAAAAAAGCTCCAGTTGATCACCTAACAAACAAACTAAGCTTGGCCACCTCCAAAACAGTTTTAAAATTGTAGCTGAGATAAGGGAGTTTTACTACTTTTCATTCTTATGAATTGTGTATGTGAGAACGTTTTATGTAAGATCAGTGAATATATACACTTTATCATTAATTGTAACTTCATCAGGTTTCTCAATATGAGCTAGCCCATATGTTTCCTTCTTTATGAACCAAGCAAGGTCGGAATGCAGTTCAAATCTCTCCACAGGCAAAACTCCAATACAAGCGCGAACAACCTCTTCAGTTACTGAGTCAGGGATGTACCTACCCAACCTATTCAATCCCATTACTAGCATGTCCACTAATCCAAGATAGCATTTGCTATTTATACCTGGAAGTACAACTTTTTTGAATTCCTTAGTTTGTTTTGATGCAGTAACCAGTAGCTCATTAGTCTTTAAGTTTGACCATAAAGTAATAAAGTTCTTTGATACGAAGTTTCCTGTAAAGTCGAGAACCTTGGTTAGTACCTCTGAAGATGGAAGAACAACCTTTGGATCAGAGGAGTTGACTAAAGAAGCAACAACAGGCCAAATAGATGCTGTTATTGGGTAGAGATTGTCCATTGAAGTTGCAAATATAGGGATACATTTGTTATAAGTCCTCAGGATTTGAATTTTCAATTTTATTGATGGGTGTGTTAACAGTCTTTCACCATAGTAGGTAATTTGTTGGAGTAGTTTATACGTGTCCTCTGGAACTGGTGAAGACCACTCTTTTGTATCCAATGGAATATCTTCACTTGTGCCAGCTGTTAAATTTTCATCATCACTATCAGGTTTGTTGATCTCACCTTCAATATCTTCTTCATCTTGCGGCTCTGGTAGTATATCTAGTTGTAAATTCTTCCTATCGAGAAGTGAAACCAATTGTTGAACATTTTTCATACCCCAAGGTGCATAAGAGGATAAGCTTTCATGATGATCAAGCTTCTTTAAGCCACTATCAGTCATATATTTTTTTATAATTTCATCAATGATAATTTCAAAAAGGTAAAAGAATCCAATACATAGATCCTCATAACCGTGATAATGATCTATAAGACTGAAAATAATTTCAAGAACATCTTTGAAGGTCTCAATAATCTTAAAACCTGCAATTCTAGTACAGACAGCCAAGATAGCAGTAGATCTTGTAGTCATTGCGTTACTTAACCTCACAGAGATAGCGTCTACCAGATAATCAGAGTTTTCCAAGATCAAATCATGCAAAGATCCAGAATAAAGGTGATCTGAAATTATATATAATGTATTCAAAGCATGCTTTCTAACTATGTCTGAAGGTGAAGCCATAGAATCGATGACTGGATATAGATAGTCGATCAATTCTTCTTTAAAATCTTGTCTGAGTAAAGTTTGCACAACCCCAATTGTATCCAGAGCTATGCTATTAGCAATCAAAACATCTTCAGATTGGTCGAGCTCTGAGATTTCTTCAAGTAAAGTTTTCGAAGAATCTAAAACAGTGTATACAAACTCCGGTTTTTGAATTAGCATCAGCTCATCTTCATACTCATCAAATAATAAATATTCATCTGCAATTAGTTGTGGCTTGATATTATTCACATACCCTTGCATTAAGTTATTTGAAATCCAAAGAGCAATAGACCTCTCACTTAATGTTTTGTAATCTACTGATAGTATATCTTCAATGGTAGCTGAAGGATTAGTAGCAGTGCCCAGCGACTGAAACATATTCGCAAGTGACAATTGAATTTCAGGAGTCAAAATTTTATCAAACAAAGTCAAAGATAGGGGTTCACTAGCTGACTTTGAGACATCGTTTGTTATGAACATCAGAGCTGCAATGTCTTGCTCAGCATTGACAACTTTAACCTTTGATTGACGTTTTCGTAAAGATTCAGAGAGCTCATTGATGCATGACTCAACAAGTTTGGAAAGCAAAAAATCATTTGAAGTTTGGGTAGCTGTGAATTTGATGGCACTGATAGTCGTGAGAACTTTATCATCATTTGATGATTGAATGACTGAAGAGAAGCTTTCAACATAGTTGTTCAACTCACTTGATACAATGTTTTGCAGAATTGCTTTATGTTTTGGATCTTTAGGGTTTAGTAGCTCTCTTGAGACGTCCAACCTCTCTTGGCTTGAAAGATGGGCTAAAATCTCAACAACAGTGGGCATGGAAGTCTTTAAAGAGAGTAAGCAAGATTCTAATAATTGCTCTGATAAGAAAAGAAGGGCCCTTTTTACCTCAATTCTCGAATGATTTTGACATTTTTTGATATTTTGCAAAGCTAGTTTAACCTGCGCAGAAGTAGCTTTCAACCAAGCATTTGTTCTATGTACTTTATGAAACCCATCATCTCTCAAGGAAAATTCTTCAAAATTAGGATTAGCTATAATTAACTCAATGGAATTGGCTTCTTGGTAATTAATATCAAGACTTTGATCGCTATAGACCAATTTCAGCAGAGCTGTAAGAATATTTAGTGCCTTAACAATGACAGTATAATGTGTTTTGGTTCCAGTAGATGCAACAACCTTTGTTAATGTGGAAACATTTCCTGGTAAGATGTATGATAGGATTTCGCCATCGTTTATCAGCTCTTGATAAAGAGTTTCCAAAGCTTCCAAAGAGCGCAGTTGTAGGTCAGTACTTTTACCTTTCAGCGAAAACTCTAAAAGTACAGTCACACTATGTCCTAAAGCAGGGAGGTTTTCAATATTGCTAAAAAAATCAAATAATTTTGTGTTCTTTTGCACTGCTAATGACTTGAAGAAAACATTTAAAGTTATTGCGCCAGCTTCTCTCAATTCCTCTGGTTTGGAGTTCATCTCTTTTTTGTCCTTAGGATTTGGAGAACCTCCTGTTAAAAATGTAATCAAAGGAAATAGTTGTCTTGCCAAAACATACGGTAGTGTCGATTTTTGAGTCCAACAATGTTTAATTAGGAGCCCCAAGACCTTAAGCAGGTATGTAGTTTGCTGGTCACCTAAATCTGGATGCTTGAGTAGATGTGATAACGGCATAAAAATATAGTCAGCTATGTTTGTGGATAGGACAGCTCCATCATCAACAATTTCACTGAAATTAGTGTAAACATCTCTCAAAGCATTGATAACTGCTGTTGAATTAGGATCAAACACACCATCTGGAGCTAAAGCTAATTGAGAAAGTGTGATACAATAAGGACGTATCTTCGAAGTTTGTTAGTTCAGTTCCTCTTTCAAAAAGGCACATCATATAGCAGCATATTATGATACTCACAACCTCAAATACTCTTTTATTTAGTTCCTGACTCATGAGTAACACCTGAATCTCCTCTAAACAATAATTCAATGTAGTGATTCTATTGATCTATGATGTTTCTATTTTCACAACAGTTTCGCGGAGGTAGCCACAGGGCTACAAACGTTTCAGAATATACGCTGAGTGTTCTTCTAGAATGGTAACTATCAGAACATAATGCTTTTTCTCTCAGTGAAGAAAACTGAAAAAAAAATTTTTCTCAACGCACCCACTACAACTTTCGAGAGTACGTTAGTAAACTACAAAAAACTATCTAAACAGTAAGTTGGTCAATTTATTATTGTTTGTCGTTTCGACCACATATTGAGCTTCATGTCTGCCTTATATTTTTGTTACTTACAGACTTTTTCTTTAGGATTTGATAAAATCTGAAGTGGGAATCAAGTGTATCCTTGGGTTGATATCAAGTAACTTATTATCATCTGTGGATGATGCTATTTTACTTCTTCTCAGGACTTGACACTCCCCCTTCAGCAGGACTTCCAATGACTTCCTGTGCTCATGAATCCCAAATATCGGTTTTGAGGACACTCATGCGGCTCTTTAAACTTTTTTATTCAAATTCAAGAAAGGCGTGTACTAACTCTTGCACTCAAGAAAATGACTAGAACTTCTGTCTTAGCTGATGCTTTAAACGCTATCAATAATGCTGAAAAAACTGGTAAACGTCAAGTTATTATCAGACCCTCTTCCAAGGTTATCATCAAATTTTTACAAGTTATTCAAAAGCACGGTAAGTCTTAATTATATCGTTACAATTGAATGACAAAGTGGTTGCAAGGGTCGAAACAGAATTATGCTCTATCGTAATAAATATCACCGGGCTTATAACTAGATGGACTGAATGTTTTCAATCGCTCTCTGTCTTTTAAGTGTCCGGGAGAAAAAAGAGGAAATGCTTCTTACACGATTGCAAAGAAACCTTGTGTTTAACTATATTTTTTCAATCGTTTACTTTTCCATGACATTTCAGACATCTTGCTTCCCCGAGTCACTCGAATCATACTGTCTCTTGTGAAGATGTAAATACTAACTCTCAATTAAAGGTTACATTGATGAATTCGAATACATTGATGACCACAGATCAGGTAAAATTGTCATTCAATTAAATGGACGTCTAAACAAGGTTGGTGTTATTTCTCCAAGATTCAATGTTAGAATTGGTGACATTGAAAAATGGACTGACAACCTGTTACCAGCCAGACAATTTGGTTACGTTATTTTAACCACCTCAGCTGGTATCATGGATCACGAAGAAGCCAGAAGAAAACATGTTTCTGGTAAAATCTTGGGATTCGTGTACTAAAAAATCACGATCTCTAATGTATATTACGCTTTATTTATAGAATAAAATGGTTGGGCTCTTCATTCATCTTCCGTAGAATTAATTAACTAATTAGCATTTTGTAGAAGTTCTAACATTGTATAAGAACGACATCCGGACATCACGATATAGATGCGGATCTTTCGAATAGCTTTAGAGTATAGGTTTTTAACATCATTGGTAAAATCTTCAATTAGTGCTTTACACTCACGTTAAATCTTTTACTCAGTTATTATGTTTCAAGGGCTGCTTCAAAGAACGAAGAGGAAGAAACTAAAAAAATGTTCCACAGTAACCCCAGCTGACTACCCACAAGCTTCATTTCTGGGCCTTCCACAAGAGCTACTCAGAAAGATACTCAAAAACCTATCTGTGAAAGAATGGCTGCAACTCTCAGCCACATGCCGGATACTCAACTACTATGTTAATGCAAATTTCATATATGAGAGTGTACATATCAAGGATAAGAGCTCCTTGGTCCTCTTCAAGAAAACTATCTCTAATCATAAAAAGACGAATAAGTTATCTCTATATGTAAAGGCAATAGAGTTCCAACACCCACAGAAGGACATATCCAAAGATAAAACTATTATTGCTGGATACAATTATGAAAATAATATTCCACAGCAGAGCTATATAACACTCTTGCTTGATACAATTTCTCTAATACCAAATCTCACAGAAATAAGCTTATCCCAAGTGTCACCGGGATTCCAATTCCCTGAATGGGCATCAACTTTGAAGACGTTTGCTCTTGAGCAAGATTTTTACCCACATCTGAAATGTTTGAGAATATCGTCAGAAACTGGCTGGACTATCCCACTAAGACCAAATTTATTGTGGCCATTTGGAATTATCGAAGAGATGGTGTTATTTGATCTTATTTTAGATTTTGCATCTTTGGCAAAGCATCCACTACTCACGCTCTCCAATGAGCAGGGCCTTCTTATTACAAAAGAAGCATACGGATTAAAACCAGCAAACAGTTGGTCTCCAATAACTTCTTTAACTCTATCGGCTTGTATGATTGCAAGTAATGGTTCACGATATCTTGAAGGTTATTTTAAAGAAGTAAGGACATTGAAGTTGATTGCTTTAAAATCCCATTATGATATTCTTTTGAGTAATTGCTTCCCAAATTTACAGAACCTTTATATTGATCTTAATTCGAAATGCTTCAGCCTTTACAATGCATCTGAAATAAATTCTATCAATAGAAACAATAACAACTCGAACTATGCTTATTTCGGCTCACAATTTGTTCCAAAGTTTTACTTATACTTCATGAAATTCATTGAGGTTTTCCAAAGATTACCACCGCAATTGGAACATATTTGTTTGATAAATGTATCTTTCACGAATGTGAAACCCAAAGAACCAACTATAGACATGAAACAAGTCCAAGATACTGACCCTGATAAGGTTAATTATAATGGGTACAATTTTTTAAAGCTACTACAGAGATTCACTAGAATTGATTTCATAATGCTTAAGAACTATAAGCTACATCATCCTAGGTCCAAGAAAGATTGGACAGAATTACTAGAACCATGTTTCACGGATAATAATATCATCACCGTTAAGGATATCGATGGCTCTTTACTATTTTCTCGCTACTGAAATATTATACGAATAATGAACTCATAATATATGTCAAATTTCACGACTTTTATATCAAAACTCTATCTAAAAGCTGTAAAAGAGTGATGCCCAGCATAAGAATAAAATAGATAATAAAGAAGGACAATTGTAATTCATGGCTGCAAGAAACAGTTAATATTATACTCCTAAAGCAAAAAACATGCTTCAACTTAAAACGTAATTCTTATTCTTTAAAGACGTTAATTTATTTTTTGTCCATTGAAGCTTACAAATTGGGTTAAACCTAATACTCACCTTCATTTTGAGACTCTTTCAAATGATCAACCTCATATTGAGTTATCCCTTCAATGTCAACAGTCAGACGTATAGACTTTTCACCTTCGAATGGAGTTCCATCATAATTAGTGATCTTGTGAGACGTTTTCAACTCATCATCTTGTAGCAAAACAAATCTACCCTTCTTAGCATCAACTCCATGCTTAAGCAATTGTGATGGAATTGAGTCGTCAACTACCTTTGAAATATCCAAGTTGTCATAAGTATCATCACATTCTGGAGTGGATTGAGCTCCCAATTTCATCTTTCTACCATCTTTTTCATACAATTCGGATAATTGTTGACCAGTCGCCAATTCAACCATTGAATACTGCGCTTTAAGTTGCTCAAAATCCCGAGACAATCTAGCATCACCATGTGCATCAATCTCAACCAAACCATAATTGTTTGGCTCTTGAGTAAATTCATAGACTAGACCACCGCTGAAAACACCAATCATATCTGTAGAGAAAATAGCACTAACCTCTTCAAATATTCTTGGACTGACCTTATTACAACCAAACTCCGAAAAGAATACTGGTCGAACATAGTCTTCATAATCACTAACAAGGATGTTATAACCACTTGTGTAGAATGTTTGCTCCCCACACCACTGGTAAGTATTGACACCATAAAAATCGACGGAATCAAGAATAGACCCTTCGTTAGAGCACTCCAAGTATTTGGATAAAGAAATTCTGTAATTCAAGTCATCTGCCGCAGAGTATCCAACAGGTATATATCTATCGGAATGTTTCGAAATATAAGTTTTCATATCACCAATCAATGTCTTGATAAATGGGGGAGTATTTCTTGCAGATTTTTTATCATTGATAATTTCGTTCCCTGCAAAGAATCCCATTGTATTATTATAACCAGAAAACTGATCAATAATTTTGAAAACGCGTTCAAGATAAGCTTCAGTATATGTTGTCCAAGGCTCATATCTATTCAAGTGTTGTCCCTGTAATGGAGAATTGACATCTAAAACAAGATAGATACCTGCAGTTGCTAACATGGTCATACAAACATCGTGGTTTAGCTCAGGGTTAACTGAGTACACTCTAATAGTCTTTCGTAAATATCGTTAGTATAACTGAAGCCAAGTTTTGACATATTCAATGGGTATTGTGTTACATTAATCCCTAATTCTTGAAATAAAACTACATCTCTTGCGCACGCATCTGGATTTGATAAAGGATCAGAAGTTTCACTAACACCGGACGATCCACCAGGCTGGTAGTCTACACCTTTGATGAAAAATGGCTCTCTAGTAACAGTGTCAATGAAGTAACGACCATGAATTCCGATTGGATGAACAAATGCTGAAACGCTGTCTAGTAAGAAAGAAACGGCAGCAAAAGAACAGACTAAGCTTTTGAAAGACCTCATCTTTTGATTGAACTGAGAAACTTATGGAGATCAACAGCTGATACAGTAGCGACGATAAAAGTCGGAATAAATGTTAGTTCGAAACAATTACAAACCACAAAAGAAGAGACATTCCATTGAAAGGGTCCTTTTTTGACACAAAAAGATTCGTTAAATCCGAAATCCGAAAGTAGTTTTCCTTACCGATCTAATAGATGTGGCTGTTTTTTCAGTGAAATTCGTTATCATCATTTTTGATGCCGAAAATCTCAAAAGAATTGGATAAAATAGTCAAATTAGAGAAAAAGAAAACCAGTCTTTACTGAAGGAATAAGTTGAGTTGAATCCAAGTATAGAAATGTCGTCTCAATTGTTCTCCCTGAAGGGTAAAGTTGTTGTTATTACCGGTGCTACAAAGGGTATTGGTGAAGGAATGGCTACAGGTTTAGCAGAAGCAGGTGCTGATATTATCTTAGTTCATAGAAAGTCTGCCGATACCACAGATGTTGTTGAGAAATACAAATCATTCGGTGTTAAAGTCTTCACTATCGTTGCCGATATGGCTGATAGAGATGAGGTAGATGCAGTCTTACCTCAAGCTTTGAAATTGTCACCAACTGGAACTGTTGATGTTTTGATCAACAACGCTGGTATTGCAAAAACCAACAAAGCTCATGAACATACCGATGAGGATTGGGACGCAGTTCTACAGGTCAATGCGAACTCACCTTTTAGATTATCGAGAGACTTTGGTAGTTATTGGATTAAAGAGGGTAGAAAGGGTAAGATTATCAATACAGGTTCCCTATATTCATTTATTGGTGGATTGGATGTTATTTCTTATACTGCTTCGAAGAGTGCCATTCATGGATTGACCAAAGGTTTATCGAATGAATGGGCCAGCAAGGGAATTACTGTTAATTCAATTATTCCAGGCTATATCGTCACCGATATGACTAAGGATAGCGTTCTGTCGAATCCTGTTAGAAGTGCAGAGTTGACCAAAAGAATACCAGCAGGTAGATGGGGTAATATCGATGACTTTAAAGGCCCTACTGTGTTTTTAGCTTCTGAAGCCAGTGATTATCTAACTGGTGGTGCACTTTATGTGGATGGTGGATTTTTAGGCTACTAGGAATTCCTTCAAGAATTGAAAGCTCCTTGTTGTACACTTCGGCCATTGTTTAAGGGCTCCGAATTGAGATGTTTATAGAGTAAAATTACAGAATCTGATTTTTTAGAGTATTAATCATGTTCAAGATAAGCAAGATTTGCGAATCACTGTAAGCTAGCGCTATATCCCTATCCTATTTAAAAAGACAAATTGGATGCTGATAAAAGCTCTACAAAAGAACACTTCACCAAGGTATATAAGCACTAGCTCCGGCCTAAGAACACAGTGGGATTTCTAAAGTCACTGGTATTAAACTTCCGATAAACTAGGAGCAGACACATTGATTTGTAAAGAAAGAGGGAAATAAAGTTTAATGAGAAAGGTCCCTTGGCCCAGTTGGTTAAGGCGTGGTGCTAATAACGCCAAGATCAGCAGTTCGATCCTGCTAGGGACCATTTTATTTTTTTTTAGTTTTCTTCTTTTTCACATATTTTGTCCCTATCCGCAAAGAACAATACATTTTATCATACACAGAGCGCAGTACAACCTTTATTCTCTTAAAAGCAGCAATAGTATTAGTATGCATTATTAACAAGACACTAGCAACACACTGCTCTATGATTCAACACATGAACGAAAACAAAACAAAATCTGAAAAGTATACCTTATCGCTATTGAACGGGACGAAATCGAAATGGGAATGGAAAATCGAAATGCAATTAATTGATCATTAAATAGAATTCATTGACAATGAACACCAGTGTTTTTCAAGTCAGCAAACCCAGGATAATAGTCCAGATAACAGCCACAAAACAATTGAAGGGGAAAATCAGATGTGTAGGCAATAGGCAGAATGAAATTATCGAACTGATTGGCCAGACGAGATAAGAGCTTCCCAGCATTCTAATGTAAGACTAGAGCAAACACATAAAAGTTAGTAAACAAAATATTTCGCTCATAATCGTCATTCTCTGGATATTACTACTTACTGATTTGAAAACGGAACGAATATCATGATCTTCCCATACGCAATTGAAAAGAATGAAAACGGCCTGGAAAAATGGCGATCCAATAACTTGGTCCACTATTATCCTTGAAGGAATATCTTGAAAATTGGTCAGCAGTACATCGATCCATAGGGAGCTTATTATACCATTCAGGGCACCCCATACAAAAAACTTTGCTAACTTGGCATAAGACACATGTCTGTAAAGTTGGATGACAGATTGTGCTAGACCGGCTGTTAAGGTACCAAGTAGGACCGAGTTTAACAGCTGGTGAACATCATCAATGACTTCCCGATGTTTGATCAGAATCATTACCGAAGTAATCTCAATGATCGTTAGACCGACCAGAATGAATTTGTTTCTGTTTTTCGCATCAACCGGAGGTAGGTTCTTTTCGAGATCTGTTGATTTCTCATTTTTCAGCCTGCTTTGATCTAAGAGAGACATTTCACTGAAGACGAACTCTATTACTCTAACAAAGAAAGCTTTATTCTAGTCTATCCTAGTCTAGTGTGCTTGTTCCTTATTTTGCTGTGTTTATATATATATATATGTTTTTTTACTTTTCTCTTAAGGTCCAAGCGTACGCTATCAATTAAAAAAAACCCCGTCTCTTGAAAGAGCTACGTATAAGGATTAATTGGCCGCTTTCTCTTTTCTTGTGTTGTGGTTTTTTTTTGGTCTTTCACAGTTGTCATAGAAACAGGGGGAAAATAAAAAAATAAAAAATAACGGTAGAGACAGGACTATGTACAGATCTGCTGCTATATAATACTGTGAATAGTATATATTCAATCAATCAATCATATGTAGCTTATCAGAAGACCCCTGTACTTGCGAACTGATTTGTTGTGCGAGTGTGGGTGCATTTGCGTTCTGTTATAATGGGACAACTATTCTGCTGTAGATGCTATGAGCATTGCGCGTAATCCACTACATTTTTAGCTGAAACATATTGAGGAAAACGAAATCTCCCAAAGAAGGGTTCACAAAGTGGCAGTCAGATACATGTGCTCTTGTAGTATGTATCTTTCATCATATCATCTTCTTCTGTGCTGATTTCCACTGAAGACCATCAACTCTCTTCTGTAAATCATGGTTACAGAATGCTTTTTTGCGATTCAACTCCTGTCAAAAGACCAAAAAAAAAAACGTAGCAGACAAAATTCACAGGGTTTTCGAAGTCCAGCCAATCAGAAAGCAGCAAATTATGATGACACGAATTGATGACATAATATAGAGTGAACTGATTACCTAATCGAGTTTTTTTCCTATAGGACTTAACCCCAAAACGCTTATAAAAAACTGCTCTTAGCCTGAATTTCTAACTTGTGTGGATTTTGCCTCTGTGGACTTCGAATCTTCGATTAATCGTTCTCAGCAAGTTGTTTTTTTTGAAGTACACATTCTCAATATTCGATTCAGCTTGCTCTTGACTCTCTTCTGATTCGAAAGGATATTACTTTTCAAGTTTGTGTTTTGTGCTATTTACAGAACAACCTCACACAAATTACGCAAGTCACACAGATACTCAAACTAACTGAGATATCTCTATAAACGGAGGAGAATGACTATTGTGACTATCAAGAACGGAATCGTGAACGCTTTAAAATCTTCGAATGATTTAGGAGCTCAAAACAAACCATTGAACCCAAATGGCTCACCAAATTATGAATCACTGGATAGAGGTCAGAATGCTGCTGACGAAGAACAGTTGATCCAGACTATTAGCAACGATGGGCTTGATAAGTTTTCAGATGATGGAGACAATGATGATGATTCTACAGGGATTATGAAAATACTAGGAAAAGTTGACCCAAGAGTAATGTCCGATATAGTCATTGGCTTGTCTGATGGGTTGACTGTGCCATTTGCACTAACCGCCGGGTTGAGTTCTTTAGGTGATACGAAACTTGTGATTACTGGGGGATTTGCTGAGCTAATATCTGGTGCGATCTCCATGGGCCTCGGTGGGTATTTAGCAGCCAAATCAGAATCTGATTTTTATCATTCGGAGGTGAAAACTGAAAAGCAAAAGTTCTACTCTAATATCAACGAAGTAAATCATGAACTAGAAGACATATTATTGGACATCAATCCAGATTTCTCAGACGACACCATCTTATCATTCATAAAAGATATGAAGAAAACTCCTAAACTAATGGTTGACTTTTTGATTAGATATGGTAAAGGCTTAGAAGAACCAGCTGAAAACAGAGAAGTTATCAGCGCCCTGACAATTGGATCAGCTTACTTTTTAGGTGGATTTGTTCCATTGATTCCCTATTTCTTTGTTTCTCATGTCGATAGCGGATTATTGATCTCCATCTTTACTATGGTGATTACGTTATTCCTCTTTGGTTTTGTCAAAGCTCAAATATCGTTGGGTGAGCAATGCTCTAGCTGGAAGAAAGTACAAGAAGGTATCCAGATGGTACTAGTAGGTGGTATAGCTGCAGGCTCCGCCTGGTTCCTTGTTAGATTGATTGGTTGAACCACATGCCTATTCCAATGAAAAGCATGACATAACATCTCATCATAATATCAATATTTTAATTTATCTGCTTATTCATAATTTGCAATATTTGGGAGGCTGAAGAACAAAAAGGGAATCGAAAAGCCTTTTTTAAACTTATATACCCCTTCTATCACCTCATTTATCATTTGTCTATTTTCATTAGACTTGTCATTGTTTAGCTTTAAGCCTTCAATTTTTCGTTCTGTCTTGCTTTTCCTGTTTTCTGTTGATCTTGGGTTATGATGTTCTTTTGTAACACCTTGTTAAAAAGAGTTTTATCTCCTATATATAAATATTTGTATATTAGTTCTTTAGGACATCTTATTTATTATTAGCATCTTTACTACAATCAAATTGATTTTTACCTGATAATGTACATACATATATTGTAATTCTTTCCAGTATCTATTTCTTAACAACAGCTTGCAAAGTTTCGGGATCAAAAATATTACTCCCATTTCTCAAAGCATTTGCTAATATTGTTAAACTTCTTTCATTGAAATCTGGAGCAGTTCTTAATTGGTTGATGTCGTCCCCGTAATTTTCAAACATCAGATTTAAGTAACCTTCCTCCAGCTCCTTCTGCCCTTTACTAAGATCATTCTTTATTTGTGAAGCATTTATGTTTTTATTTGTTTCATTCAATTGAGTCTTTGTTAAATTTATTGTTTTCAACTTGGACTTCACTTTTTCAAAATTATCCTTTTCAGAATCTACTTGAAATTCATCCTCTTTCAAGATTACATCACCATCTACATCAACATCATTATCATTCGCTTCTAGAGGATGTTTGATTTCATCTTTTGCTTTCTCATTCACTTCTTCTGCTTCACTTTCTGAACTTGAAGAAGAAGAAGAATCTGATGAGTCCGAAAAATCTTCTGTTCTCTTCTTCTTCTTTCTACGTCTAGTAGAGTTCTTCGTCGTTCTTTCCTGATTCTTTGGTATAAGAACCATCTTCAAATGTCGAATACCTATCTGCCAACTATAAAGGTTTTCCTGGTTGTGCTTTAAGAATATGTCAAAAGATAATTTTTTTAGGTAGTGGTAGGTGCAGTACAAGTAGATTTTGGACTTTCTTTTGATACAGACGAGGTATATATGTATATATAATGAGAGAAATAAGCTTGGTCATTCTATATAAATAAGATCTAAAAACTGCTGGAAATCTCTAATAAGAAATAAAACGATTTCAAGAACTTGAAAATGTTTGATTGTAATAAATTTGCTGACTTTAATTAGTTTCAAGGAAACATAACTATTGGTTTACTAATAACCCAGTCTCCAGCATCCAAGATGGTTTCGTGGTCTAGTTGGTTATGGCATCTGCTTAACACGCAGAACGTCCCCAGTTCGATCCTGGGCGAAATCATTTTTTTTGCTTTGTTTTTTCGCTTCTTCCTTTTTTGACAGAGACGACTTAAGGGCAAAAAAAAACCATAGACAGCTAGGAAGAAATTGTACTTGAAAAAACTTCTCTTTTTCCAACTGCTTTGTTGGAATAGTATTGAAAATATAGGATATACTGCACATATGTTTCCGAGAGTTTTATCCAGACAAATTTTGGCTTCCTCAAGACGACCTGCTATTCGTGCCTCTAGGTTTACACTTATCACTAGAATTAAACCAGTACAATCATCAGTATTATTTAAATTCCAGTCAACCTCATCCAATACCACTGCACAGATCAAAGTCGATAAACCACAATTGATGATCGCATTCACTTGTAAGAAATGCAACGAAAGGTCAAGTCATGTCATGTCCAAACAAGCTTATACATCAGGTACAGTACTAATAACATGTCCTGGTTGCAAAAATAGACATTTGATTGCTGATCATTTGAAGATATTTTCAGATGATAGAATCACTATTGAGGATATATTGAAGTCGAAGGGGGAATCAGTCTCTCAAAATACTGATGATTTGGTATTTGATGAAATTCCTGATAAATTGAAGGGATTAATTGGACATCACGCTAGAGATGCTCCAGAAAAAGTGGAACAAACTGAATTTCTTCCAGAGGGGAAAAGCTAGATACGTTACAGTTCTATTCTGAGCTTACGATTTTTCGATCTTGTATATACACGTTTGCATTTATTGTTATGTGAATGATTTGTGTAGCCTTACTGAAAATGCGGACCATTTCCAGTATGATCCTCCCAGCCTTTTGGTTTCTGTAAACCAGAAACCTCATAAAACCTTGAGGTACATGAATAGTGCCTGAAAGTAACATCATGATTTTGATCACAATTGCAGTTGTTTCGTTCCCATATATCATTATCGATGGGACAGTTATTATTTGGTTTGTGGAAATAGCCTATATCATCAAAGAAATGCACCTGATCCTTTGCAAGAAACAGACTCACTGCAATAGAATGAACCGGAGCATCACCCCATCTCTCATAAAAAAACCCATTAGAATGGTCCAGGTAATTAAAAAAAGTTTCATAAGCTTCTGATCTTAGGAAGTTCAAATTTACGATTTCAAAATTGGTCCAGAAATGACATAGACTATATGTCTTCCCATTATCATAAGTCAAGAAATTGAAGAGATTGTCAGGGTTTATGAATTTTGGGTAAGCTTCAATGAATGCTTTCACCCTGTCCCATAATGTAGGTATTGTAGTTTCAAACTCATGAATAGAAATAGTGAACCCATAATATTTATCATTTTGCTTCATAAATTTGAAAACATCATAGTTAACATCACAAGTCAATTGAGTTTCTGGCTCTACTCTCCATGTGTACTCATAATCTTTCAAAACATCTAACTTATAGAATAAGCCTGAAAAAAACCTACACATGAATCTGTAATTTTCAGACCCACCGTAAAGCATATGAGTTCTTGATTTTTGTCGATTTATTTGAGCTTTTCTTTGATCAGTCCACGCGGGATAGCTCCAATACTCTTGAGGTAACACTGCATAAATAACCCTCCCTGAGCAAATGTTCGAGATGAGTCTTTTGAACTCGGGAGTGAACTCCTCATTGTTCAGAAAGATCCAATCATAGTGGAATTTGTGGTTGAACCTATCTTCATAACTTCGTACTGTTTCAGCCATTGCCGTGATATCTTTGTTTCTAGCTAATGTGAGGAATGCAGCGTTCTCTCTTTGATAATTATCTAGCTGAGAAAGATCTTTATATTCAACCTTGCCCACTTTCTCATTAGTTGTTTTCAGATCATTGTTTATATCGTATTGTTCTTTGCGGATCTGCTCTTTGATATCCAGGATATGCCGATACTCTTTTTTTGTGATGTGAATATGTGTGAAGACATAAATAACGAAGATGAGTACTCCCGTAAACCGCAGGAGCCGGGAATACTTCGACATGCCAGTATATAGATTATTTATAAAACAGAGAAGAGGATTCTATATGAAAAAAAGGCAGCACCATGTGTATAGATATAGGCTATGTGTCTCTTTTCGCTGAAATATTTCAAAAATCAAATTTTCATTTCATTCAAAGACTAAAACTGTCAAATCTGCGGGTTTTGATCTTTGATTGGCGCTTTGTAGAAGAATAGCAACGCGTTTTTCTACGTACGTATAACCACATCATAAATTTATATCTTTTTAGATAACCACATCGAATAATACCAAGCTCTGACATTGGTTCTATATATAATACCGTTTTTGTGATATTACATACATATACATATACATATATATCGTATTACAAATTGTCTGTCTGTCTGTCTGTGTCTTTTTTTTCCTTCTCTTTTATCAACCAGTATGAGCTTCCCAACCGAAAGGTTTCTGTAAACCTTTGAGATCATAGTAACGTCTGGTACAAGAATAATCCTGCCAAGTGAAGTCATGTTTTGGTTCACACATACAATTATGTCCCAATCTAACCTCGTCATCAATTGGACAATTGTGATAAGGACCATGATAATAACCGATTTCTTCGAAATAATGGATACGATCTTGAGGAAGGAATAAGGACGCAGCAATGGAATGAACAGGCGCATCACCCCATCTTTCATAAAAAAACCCACCGCTTCTATCTAAAAAGTTGAAATATTTCTGATAAGCTTCACCTCTCCAAAAGTCCATGTTAGCAATCTCAAAGTTTGTCCAAAAGTGACACAAGTTATAGGTTTCCCCCTTATCATTTGAAACAAAGTTCATGAAATTATCCTTTGCGAGGGTTTCTGGGTTTTCCTTCAAAAATGTTTTCGTAACATCCCATAAAGATGGGATGGTGGCTTCAAATTCATGGATCGAGATAGTAAAAGCATAATCTTTGTTGTTTTCTCTCATAAATTTGAAGGCGTCGAAATCGACATCACAATGGAACTTGACATCTGGTTCCACTCTCCAGTAGTATTTGTATTGCTGCATCAAGGGATGTTGGAAGAAGAAACCTGATTCGAAACGGCACATGTGTCTATAGGATTCACTTGACCCATATATGATGTTTTTCATTAAATCTCTGGTTTCAGCAGCTTTATTCTCATCAATCCAGGAAGGATAAGACCAATGTTCTTTTGGAATTGTCCCAAATTTGGCTTCCCCAGAGACTAATGTAGTCATCACTCTCTTGAACTCTTCATTGAATGGTTCTTCGTTGAGGAACACCCAATCGTACTTAAACTTTCTATTAAAACGGTCCTCAGCGGATCTGATCGAGCCAACCAAGGCCCACAAATCCTCGTTTCTAGCTAGAGAAATAAATGTTGCGTTTTCACGTTGATAATCAGAACCAACTTCTGTCTGTTTCACCAGTTGACCGGGCTTTGCGATCGGTGATGATGATGTGCTGGAGGAACTTGAGGAACTTGGCGAACTTCCGGATTTCGATAGCAGCGTGATTACACCCACAATAAACACCGAGAACAGTGCAAGTCTAATAATTCTGTCGCTTAACCTCGCCATAATACTGATTATAATCTCTCCCTAAACTCTCCATGAGACCTTTTCTTGAAACTTTTCCAATTCATCTCATTTCAGAACCAAAAAAAAACATAAGCCGCGATTTCGACGTGTCCTTACTGCAGAGAAAGCAAAAGAGAGCAAGAAGGAGAGCACTAAAGGGATAAACAGACAGAAAGATGAAAAACAATGCAAAGATTACTCAAATCCTGATACACGAGAATGTAGATCACACAAAAAGATAGTACAGAAAAGAAAGAACATATACTATATCAGTTCTGATCTGCAGACGAGCCTCTTTAACTACTCTTTTTGGTCCTCGGCCGTACGTAATATTGTTGTTATTTTGAAACTCCCAAGAACCTCATTAAACAACTCCCCAAAACTCCCAACCTAATGAACTCCCCAATAAACTCCCCAATAAACTCCCAAGAACACAATGGGAAGGCCTGAAACAGTGCTATCTTTGGGCATATATATATGTATGACTTTGTTCTTCTCATGGAGGTGACAGAAGGGAAAGCAAACCACAACTAATTACAAAACACAACTATGAACACACTAGCAAGAATCCAGATCAGAAACCTAATCAACCTAGATGATTCCCTCAACCCTCCAACGGTGATTAAGATCAAGAGCTTTGAACCACTAAGGCTTGCTAAGAAGAAACACTACACTTCGAACGAAACAGCATTGAAGATCCAGAAGAAAACTGGATCGGCTAAACCTCAAGGTAGACCTTTTAACGATAACTTGAACGCTAGATTTGTGTTCTTCCATACATGCGACGATTTGATTGCGGACTTGATGAACTACAAGGTTGATTATTTGACTCATATTACGGATAGTGATTCATTTAAAACAGATGGATTCAAGATATCTAATAGTCAGCAGTTGAAGGTGAAGCTTCCAAAAACTATACCAGCTCAATTGAATGGGAAGAACGACAACAATGCAGTCTACAAAATCCAGTCAATAGAATTTGATAAGTTCTCAGAGTCAAACATTGCTTATGACGTCACATACGATGGAGACAATGAAGATGATGATGAAGAAGATGTAGAAGATGTAGAAGATAATGACGATGAAACTAGTTCATCCAATTCATCGACTTTTTCATCCAGAACTTCATCCAGAACATCATCCAGAACCTCTTCAAGAACTTCTTCAAGATCCTCCTCAATTGTTGAAACTCCTCTAATTTACGACCAGTTGTGTGACGTATTCAGCACCAAGAGCTTCTCCTTCGTGAAGATCATTAGAAACAATAAAGGTCAGTTGGTGAAATTTGAAATTTTATCAGAAATTGATAGCACTGAACTAACAATAAGCTACATCAAAAAATTCATAACCTATCCAAGATATAAATCCAAAATGAAAATCTACCTGATCAAAGGCAAATTTGATAGAAACATTTGGTTTTATAATGATTTGAGAATGTTCATTTGGGATTTGGAACACGTTGATTTATCAAAGAAGAAAATCTTGATCAATAACAAAATTTTGAAAAATGAGTGATGTATGTATTTCTTTTCCAATTGAAAGTTCAACGTCATCACATCATCACATTATCTTTAGGCTCTATTAAGCTCTTCTTTATGGAAAAAGGGCAAGAGGGCCATTTTCCCTTTTCTTCATTTTTTATTCCACTGATGACAGATAACGACTAACGAATTGTGCTTTAATTGCTAATGAAACCTATGACATACATCGAATAGCTATATTGTAGTTCGCATTCAGTATTCCACCTTGTTCTGATCTTTGGTCATATTAGCTTTATGGCTGCCATCATTTCCATCATCATTATTGCCGTCTCTTTGATCCCTAGGCTTGTAACTTTCCCTAATATCGTGCATTAATTCTTCTCTAAAATCTTTGCACTTTTTCTCAATCTCATCTTCTGCTAAATCCTCATCATCCTCTAATGAGTCCCGGTATTCACTAACCTTCAGTTCAATGTTTCTCTTTTTATCATGCTCTACAAGATCTTTATCCCGTACACTATCTATCAATTGATTTCTTTTCAGATCACTTTCTTTACGTTTCTGACGTCTTTCATAACTAGACTCAACATTTCTTGTGTAATTCTTCTGTATATAGCCATTTGTTCCTGACCCACGAGCAGTCGATAGACCTATGCCGTTGTATGACATTATAGTTCACAAAGCTAAAACACAAACTCACGCACACACAACAGTCCTCAATCTCACAGGTAAACCAAATTTTTCTTTTCTTTCTCTCCTCCTTCTCCTTCCCTGTACCAAGTCAAAAAAAAAGAATGCCATTTGCGCGAAACCATTCTCCAATTGTCTTCTAGTCATGTGATACAGCACGTGAATTGGGGGCAATGTTTTTTTTCTTTTTTTTGGCTGTGCAAGCTGCGCCAATGCTGCGCCGACCGGAAATACAGGGCTATCGTATTTTCAGAAAGATACGGCAGTGCTAAAGAGGATTTGTTTTGTAAGGAGTCTTTTTTTGTTTGTCCCTTGAGAGTTGCAAAGCAAGAAAAATATTTTTGTTCTCAAATTGATTCATTGATTTCTACAAGAAGTATAAATGAAGCAGCATGTCAGCTATTTTTTTCTGTTCGAACCCTATTTCTCTTTTTTTTTCTTTTTTTGGGAATACATTTTGAAAACAAACACTCTAGTCTAGTAAACGCGGCCTATGTTTCCTGGAAGAATATTATGGTAAGTGTGTTTTATTAGTTAACAATAGATGCTTTTGTTTATCTGAGTGTCTACTATTTCTTCGACATGGATATAGAACACTAAATGATATTTCATCAATATGCGCTAATTGGGAGACTGTGACGCTCTTGTAATAAAGGTTGTAGTAGGCATTTAAAAGAGAGCCACAACAAAAACCTATGGAATTTTTGAATGCTGTGCACTTATTTCTCATGTTGACATGTCTTCAAGAGAAGAATATCTGAATCACCTCTGCCCCTCTCTGACGTCAGTTTCAATTAACCGAAGTTAAGTTTTTAGTTTATTGCAAAATGTGGCACTGCCCAATGCTACATTAGCTTCTATCGCATAATTATGCATGTTGTCATAGAAAGATTATAGCAGAACACTTCGTAATAGTATTAGTGATCGATTACGCAATGATCAGGAGTTGCTATAATCAGCCATGTCCAGGTAGGTACCTGAAACTGAGTTTGTTCAAAAAACAGTTTCTGTTTTCATCATAACCATCAGTTCTTTTGAGAGAGCTCTCCGATGATTCAAAAGTGAAGTAAGAAGAATGGGAAAAAAGAAAAGGGCTGGAAGCACCACAACACATATTACATTTTTCGCTTTACTTTATTCTTTGCCTTTCTACTGCTTTAGTACCCTTGTTGAGATTCACAATTCGTCGGTGCTCAAGAGGCTTACACTGCTTGATCAAACGGATCGCAAGTTCTCCAGATAAATCATTGCCCAGTCGACATCACTATAGATGGGCGCTGCTTGCATATAAATGCATAAGATGTTGTTCTTTGCATAAAAAACAAAGGGCGCTGTTGCAGGAACGAATGTATGGAAGCTGTGTTTTGAAAAAAAGAAACAGCTTCTCCAGATCTGTAAAGAAAATATAAATATCATCCGGAAGGTCTTTAGCTCAAAACTCTTTACTGATCATCAAATTAGAATAACACAACTATCATCTACATTAATTTAGGTTTAACCCCCTTTTCATACACATTCATCAAAAATACTGTCAATCACCTTACCATATACATCCTCAACTCCATATCAAAAAGATCCTCTTGGGCTTCAACCGCGAACAGATTCGAGAATTGTGTAAAAAAAGGAAAAAACATCAATTCAGGAATCGTTTTAAATATGAAGAAACAAAAGAGAGTATACAAATCAAGATCTAGAAATGGATGTTTGACTTGTCGCAAGAGAC
Organism: Xingzhongia hampshirensis; assembly: GCA_003706765.3. Classification (NCBI taxonomy): domain Eukaryota; kingdom Fungi; phylum Ascomycota; class Saccharomycetes; order Phaffomycetales; family Wickerhamomycetaceae; genus Xingzhongia; species Xingzhongia hampshirensis. The sequence goes on along the minus strand of PPXL03000003.1, from coordinate 936,641 downwards.
ACATACGCTGTGTTAATGAAAATGATCCCGTCTGTCTGAACTGCTTGAAATCCAACAGAGTTTGTGAGCGAGGCTCAAGGCTGAATTTCTTCAAATGCACTGTTTTTGACCCGTTGAAGGATGTTTCAGAGGAAGTGAGAACCCAGGCAGAATTTAGTTACAGCTATGATCTGCCAATAAAATATATGGATCAGTCTTATACCATTCACAAGCATTATAAGCACAATTCGTTTCACAACTACTCGAACTGGTTAAAACAACATTCAGATCAAGAATTAGCTCAAAGTGACTTCGATTTCCAATCATCTATAGAAATTGCTGCCAACGAAAGCTTTTCTCAAAACTCCGTTTCTAAGAATCAACTCAAGGTCATTGCAGTAGTGCAGCTGAATGAGAACTCCGATAGTGATACTAGTAGAAACAGTATCAGTTTTATCAATGAATTTGATGTTTCAGAGTTTATCAGCAAAGTTTTTTCATACCCACCGCCATCTGCATCTCAAATACTTTTGACAACCTCTCATTTACAACAGACTTTAGAAAAGTTTGGGCTAAAACCCCCCTCTATAAGAATTAACAATGAGATAACTTTGAATGAGTTTGCTATGTTCATGGAAAACTTTGAAGATATATTCATTTCTAGTGAGGAGAGAGATTTTGAGTATAAATTGGAAATTTTCCTTACATCGTTATCATTGTGCATAAGAACCTTCAGAATAGATATATTTAATGATGTAAGCTACTCAAGTATGAAAATCATATCCTACTTGAACAATTTACTTCATTTAACATGCTCAGGCGATATTGATAGTTTCCAAAAGATTGAAAGAATCCATTCAGTGGCTAATATTATGAATTTGTACGAGCTAACTCTATTGGATTTGAATGACTCTTTAAAATTTAATAAACCAAACAGTTTAGTCACAAGCGGTGGAAGAACTGATTTCTTGATAGAAAGAATATCTCACTTAAATTTAAACAATGATTTAAATTATTTCTTGGTGCAAATTAGTGCAATACTCTGCAGATTGAATTGTTTAATCCATCATCCAACTAGAAATCTCTCAACTGAATTAAAAAAATTGCTGAATTCTTTGAAAATTTTTGAGAACAACCAATTTATACCCTTATACTTACCCACAATCAATGGTGAAGCAGAAAGATCAAGAGCACCATCATCATCATCATCATCTGGCTCTTCTTTCACTCACTCACCACTAATAAAAACATTTCCACCCCTTCCAGATCAACCTACTATTGCTTCCCAAACTTCAATGAAACCATCTTTGATCTATTCAAACCATCAAATCAGAAGGCTTCATGCTTACTATAATTTTACAATTGCATTCATCGTCAAGAACTTCAGATTAGATGAGGAACTTGCTCACATATTGTTTTATCAAACTCCCTTATCTCATTTCTGGAATGAATACGAAACAGATAAATCACTTAGATTGAAGTATTTACTAGCTGATTATGACTTTTCCAACGATTCGTTTCTGAATTTTTTGAATAAATATAAATGAAACCAATATAAGATATCTTGAAGGTTGCTGGACATAGAAGATATCTTGATTTTTTGATTTCTTTGCAATTATTGCTCAAAAGGATTTATGAATTAGAGAATGTGGAATTTTGTGTTATACTTATAAATCATACAACTCATATTATAACTTTGTAGTTCTCTTAAATTCATATTATCTCTAAATAACAACGACATTGATTTGGGCCTGAAAAGAGGAAATATTTTCAATTGAAAGACCACTACTAGATTTCGATTTACAAAGCCTTACACTACTTTGATAATGATTGTTTTCAGCTCAAAAACCATTAACAACAGCTATTTTAGTAAATCGAGACTATCCAGTAAGCAGTAAGCATTTCAACAATATCCAAGATGGTTTCGTGGTCTAGTTGGTTATGGCATCTGCTTAACACGCAGAACGTCCCCAGTTCGATCCTGGGCGAAATCATTATTTTTTTTAGATTTTTTTCTCCCCACGTAGTACCAACTATATATACAGCACAGCATACAAGACTACAAAGCCACAAGAGAGATCGAAGAACAAACGCTTTATTATATTGAGATAATGTATAAACAGGAGAAGTCAAAGGTTACATACTAGCCTCAACAGCCAAATAGCCATTCTCATCATATCCGTGATATATTCTTGCGTCCTCTGTTAATGTTGAACAATGTAACTGGACGTCATCAACTGTCAAGCTTAAACTTTGGGCAATCAACTGTACTGGGACACCTTCTGACATTGATGGGGTATGCTCAGCAATAAAATTGAAAATTCTCTCCGTTGAAGATAATGTATTTTCAGATTTATCAGGGCCGGAGACAAAGAGACCATTAGATCCCTGATTAGCGTTGAAGTTTCCATTTGAATCATATTTGCCAGTGGCTTGTAAATATATATCGATTGCTTGTAGTTGATGATAGATAACTTCATTGAAATCCGTTATTTCTCTGAAAAAAGTATGTTGAATGTTTCTCTTGCCACTGAACTCGTTCAAACTACCTGTAACGTAAACGTATTTTCCAGTGGTAAGAAATTCATTCGATTCAGGTACGTCTTTAGTATCATCTATCCATTTACGTAATTCCAAAGAGCCTGTGCCATCCTCAACCTGGATGAGAAGATTCGAAGCATTGTCCGTGACATTTCTGATGACACCAACTAATGAAATAAGATTCAATTCGATTCCATGAGAGATGTAAGCGCCATCTTGAACAAGTCTTTTACTCTCATTAATCTGCTTGATAGTGACAGGTGTTAGACTTGATTTTGTTTGTGTTTGGTTTGTTTGTGAGCCTGATGCAGTATTTGAATCGAATCCACCAGCATTACTGTAATCACCCGCATTGTAATCTTGGTTGTAACCACCGTAAGGTTGATAAGCTTGAAAAGATATTAGTACCTAGCAACTAACACGGGTAGCTGTGTATATATAATATACATACTTGTCATTGTTGATATTACTCAGTAATATTACTTTAGAACCTTTTGAGTGGCGTTTGCTTTAATTTATGAAAGTTTCGTGTTTCGCGTGTGTCCTGTGTTTTTTTTTCGTGAAGAACGTGCGCATAACGATGAAAAAGGTAAACAGTTAATCTTCACTCTTTAACAAAAAAAAAACACATACGAAACAGCAAGACATACTAACCATGTAGTGAGGGTATCCCTGAATAGTCTGGAAATTATTTACGGGGTTCTAAAGATGGAAAAAAAGAAACACACCTCTCTCTTTGAGGGAGTGTTCGGAGTTCTTTTTTTTGAACTGTATTTCTTTGGAAAAACTCGTAGCCGAATCATGAGATGTACTGAAAGGGTCCAAGTCAAGACAAAACAAGACGAGCTAGATATCACACTGCACAAGACTTTTTCACATTTCTCTACTGAAGCAAACAGGGGCTATACACATACTTACGAGAGCAAGACTAGCATACAATGAGAAGCGATTTATAATGTGTTTGCAGAGAGACGATGTCGCGGTATCAACACTACTAAAGAATTCCTCCCACACTAACCACCGACAGTAAGCAAAAACATTGAAAAACACACAAATGGGACACTAAGTAGAAGGAGAAACCACACTTTTATTGATATAAGACTGTTGTTTCATACTATACTATTCAGTTCATACAGTAAGAGTCGTAGTTTGTCTACAAAAAAACCCCTACTTGACCATACCTCGATGTTACTTGCACTTAACTGTTGTTCTTCAAGTCCTGCCTTTAACTGAAGTGAATTTTAATACGCGAGATAAAGCTGATAACAATCAGTTTGACACAAAAACAAAAGATTGATTTTTACTCTGACATCCCTCAACAACATTCACAGATCAGCATTACGCTCAATGGGTGTCATCAAAAGCCTAAAAGCACCAAACCCTAACAACATATTTGTCTTAGTCTCTTATTTCGCACGCTCTTACTGATAGCTGAAGTGAAAAAAAACACTATAGATGCGGCGCCTACCAGTGAGTCAAAGCGATAAAACATATAGACTGGGGTGAGGTGTTTTCCCAGATTTTGGACGTTCTTTGGTAGTATTCTGTCAAGTATGAGGCCATAGGTTTAATAACCTGAATCGTGTGGTTCTAATGATGTAAAAATCATTATCACTTGTGTAAGAAATACTATTGGTTTTATGGAGTTGAAATCTATCGCTGTCAATCACCGTACACTATAATAAACAATCTCGGAGAAAAAAAAAGTATTCGTCGAGTATAAAATCCCACCGACAAACGTAGTTTCCCACTCTTCTTTCCTGTGATCGATTGTTTAATCACACACATATATATCTATAACATGTCTAAAGGAAAAGTTGCATTAGCGTACTCTGGTGGTCTTGATACCTCTGTTATCTTAGCCTGGTTATTGGAACAAGGTTATGAAGTTATTGCTTTCATGGCCAATATTGGTCAGGAGGAAGATTTCGAAGAAGCCAGAGCCAAAGCATTGGCTATTGGTGCCACCAAATACGTTTTGGTAGATGTCAGAAAGCAATTTGTTGAAAAAGTGTTGTATCCTGCCATCCAAGCCAATGCCATCTATGAAAACGTTTACTTGTTAGGTACTTCTTTAGCTAGACCTGTGATTGCTGAAGCTCAAATCCAGGTTGCCGAACAAGAGGGTTGTTTTGCTGTCGCCCATGGGTGTACAGGAAAGGGTAATGACCAAGTTAGATTTGAATTGGCCTTTTATGGTTTAAAACCAGATGTCACTGTTATCGCACCATGGAGAGATCCAGAATTTTTCAAAAGATTTGCAGGAAGAAACGATTTATTGGATTACGCTGCTTCAAAGGGTATTCCAGTTGCTCAAACTAAAGCCAAGCCATGGTCTACCGATGAAAACATGGCTCATATTTCTTTTGAAGCTGGTATCTTGGAAGATCCAGATACCACTCCACCAAAAGATATGTGGAAGTTAACAGTTGACCCAACTGAAGCTCCTGAAACACCAGAAGATTTCACTATTTTCTTCGAAAAGGGTTTACCAACTAAATTGGTTTACACTGAGGAGGGTAAAGAAAATGAGGTTTCTGATCCAGTGGAGTTATTCTTGGTTGCTAACAAATTAGCTAGAAGAAACGGGGTTGGTAGAATTGATATTGTGGAAAATAGATTTATTGGTATAAAGTCAAGAGGTTGTTACGAAACCCCAGGTTTAACTATTTTGAGATCCACCCATATTGATCTAGAAGGTTTAACACTTGATAGAGAAGTTCGTGCTATCAGAGATACCTTTGTTACCCCAACCTATTCTAAGATACTATATAACGGGTTATATTTTACTCCAGAAGGTGAATATGTTAGATCTATGATTGGACCATCTCAAGGTACTGTTAATGGTCAGGTCAGAGCAAGATTATACAAAGGCTCCTTACAAATTTTGGGTAGATCATCTGAAACTGAAAAACTATATGATGCTACTGAGTCATCTATGGATGAATTGACTGGATTTGAACCAGAACACACTACTGGTTTCATTGCTATCAATGCTATCAGAATTAAAAAGTATGGTGAGTCTAAAAAGGCTAAGAATGAACCAGTGGAATTATAGGTTTTTGAGTTTATAGAAAGATAAAACAAGAATTTATATATATACATATATATAAATATATCTATAGATGAGTTAATATTTGAAAAACTATGGTGTAGTAATTTAAACATATATTAATCGTAAATTATAAATCATGAGAATTATTAGAATATCTAGGTGAATCAAACACAATTTCGTAAGACATTAATTGGGATTATGAAAGCCCATCGTAGATCACTTCATAGGAAGTACTCACTTCTTTGAGTCTTTTGTGGAGCCATTTTTTGCGTATCATCTGGGACTGCACTAAATATCTTAAATTTTGGTACTAAATCATCTTCAATCTTCATGACACTAGCAACATTGCCACATCTATAGCAATAGTTTGGAGCACTCCAAACTGTAACAACATCTTTTTCTTTGAAATGGTACTTGAATCCTTCCATGACTAACTGATGTGCTCTTGCTATTAATTGTAAGTTGTTGACATGGTTGAACTCGCGGGCAACTCTACTACCAAACAGCCAACCTGCACCCCTAGGACTCACCTGCCATGTATCAACATCTTCTGGATCACTCCAGACTAAATCACAGAATCCACCTTCATGAGGAACTTCTTGTGCTCTTGATAAGACTCTTATCTGATCAAGCATTCTAATTTCAGGCGACAACCCACCATGTACACATAAAATTTTCCCGTCAATGATAGCAGCCAGGGTTAAGAAATCGAAAACTTGACAGCAATATTTCCAAACAGTAGTAGATCCATACTTTGTGAGGCACTCTTCGTAAAACCCATATACTTGAGTTATTTGTCTTGATTCATGATTTCCTCTGACTAAAGTCAATCTTGAAGGATATTTTACTTTTAAGCACATTAGTAAAGTAAAAGTTTCCAAACTGAAGTATCCACGATCAACATAATCTCCCAGAAAAATATAATTGACATTATCTGGCAATCCACCCGACGTTCTAAAAAGCTCGAGCAAATCATGAAACTGACCATGAATATCACCACAAACTGTAACAGGACTTTGTACTGGTTGGATATTAGACTCCTCCATTAATAGCTCCTTCACCATTTCACAGAGTTGTTTCATATCCGTTTCCGGCAAATGTTGACAGGTTTTAACGGTTTCTAGCCAAGAATCAGGACCTCTTTCAACCATTATATTGATATTGAGTTATTTAGTACGAGAATTACGATCACTGGTAAGTTCTAATCTTTTTAATAATCTTTTGTTCGACGATTTTTTGAGAACCGTTAGCGAAAACACCGCAAATGGAATATTACTATGTTTGGATATTAATAGTTTTTTTTTGTGCTCCCTCTCATTATTTGCAATAAATACTACAAATAGTATTTTTTTACTTTATTGTAACGATTGATTATAGCTATTTATGGCCACTTATTTCTTATCCATCCAACTTTCATTTCTAGCTGGCCCAAACTTCGTAGCATACGTATCAAACACATTAGGGAAAGGGTCCTTTTTAGATAAAACAACGGTTTTCGATTTGGAGAATAGATTCCCCTTCATTAAGTCATTTTCAATAAGTGAAATACATGTGTTTTCCACAAATGAGTAATCAATTGGTTCATTAATGATCTGGTACAGATACTGATTTCCAAAGGCTTGTTGCGTTTGAGGTGATATAGATTTTTGTAATGCAATTGACAAAATATCATAGTTTAGCTTTGTATCATTAGTGGATGCTAAAACAAATTGGAATAAGTTTCTAAAGATTAGGACCCTCGATCTCTGTGATAATAGAATAAGTAGTTTTTTTGATTTGAAATACTCTTGATTCTGGAAAAGATGCAACTGAAATTTATAATGGTTACCAGCTAATAAGTGCATTATTAGAGGTTTATAGTAATGCAAAAGTTCCGGATAGCGTGATAGAAGTGCCTTAGATGGTGTTTTACCAATCAGTAAACTGACGGGCATAAGATATCTTAAGAGTTTTAATTTGTTTTCCTCATCATTGATTTTATTAGAATTGATAAAGCTCCAGTTTAAGTGATGAAAAGACTTATATAACTCGTTTTTAATCAGGTAATACCTACCTAAGATGTATCTATACTCAATTTGCTGAGACTTGGGAAACCTTGAAAATTTTAGTTCCAATAAATTGATATTTGAGAAAATATTCGCACATAATAGAGGAGAATTAATGACGAAGTATATTTTATTCAAATTATTCGCAACAAAGAAAATCAATTGCTTTTTTTGAGACGTATTTGATTTCAATGCTCTTATATGATTGAATATTCTTGATAATAGCGTCGATATGAAGATGAGTCTCTTGAATTTCTTTCCCTTCGTATTGCTGTTGAGTATCGAGTCCAACCTATGCAGTATCGGTACCAGAAATTTGGTTGAATGATAAAGCAAGCCACATAGTTGTTCGCCATATTGATTGTTCAAAAATGAAATAGCGAGATCGTTATAGAACACAAGCATTAAATCATGAGATCTAAGAATTGACCATGGGTCAACGTCTCTGCAAAACTTCAAGTAACTCACTATTAAAGAGTTGAAAGAAGACCAGTTGTCATCATAAAAATTAAAGAACTCTACTTTCTGATCAAGTTGTGAGTCGCTAAAAGATAGAAGAGATTGCTGGAGTGAAGATATTTGTTGTGAAATCTGTGGGTCAGATAGCTCTACTGAGAGCAGCTGCGAAAGGTTGTTAGGTGACACCTTTACTTTCTGAAGGAAGTTATCAATGTCCATTTTTTATCAAATTTATAGTAGAATTAACTGCAAAGACATTGGTCACTTTGATCTATCAACCGCAAATTAAACCTCTCTTTGCCTACTTTTGACTTATTGAATAGTTATACAATTTTGTATTTTATTTGATGACATAATCAAAGGCTTGTGTGTGTATTTTTTTTTGATTCAAAACAGCTCTCGAGATGAGTATTAAAAAGTATTGTCATATCCGTTCGTTACATTGTAATTGCTTTCATTTGTTTATATCATCACCCAGTGCTGTAACTTACGGAATTTGAGATAATATGGAAGTCTCTTCTCAGAGACTAACAGCTGGCTCAAAAGAAGAAATTGAAAAAAAAGAATCCATTAATGATCAACAGAGTTCACAAAAGTTACAAAGATTACAGAGTGAAAAAATCTCACAAAGAAAGAGATCCTCACACAAGAAAGATAAGAAGAAGAAACTTCAACATGGATTCAAAGTAGTAGTAAGATTCTTGCCACCTGATTTGAATGCTGATACCTTTTTCGAGCAAACACAGGAGTTTATCAATGAGCAAAACTCATTTTCAAAATATTACACACAAGGCCATTATTCAAGAAAACCATTTAAATCACCGACATATTCATTAGCTTATGTTGACTTCAAAACTCCATCAGAAGCACAGAAGTTTGTTAACAAGTTCAAGGGTATCCCCTTTGAAGATGAAAAGGAATCAATGGTTCCTGTTATAACCAATTCTCTTTTTCCAAGAATGCCCTCTTTCAAGAAGTCAGATACTACTACTACCAAGACATTGGCAGATAATCCTGCATATAAATTGTTTTTAAAATGGCGTGCAGGAGAAATAGAAAGACCTGCAAGTTTCATTAATAATTCACACGATAAGAAAGAAAAAGAGAAAGCAAAGAAAGATCAGATTAAGATGTTGAAGAAAGATCAAAAGGAAGAATCAAAGACAGAAGATAAGGATAAAAATGAACGAAAAAAAAGGAAGAATCGTGATACCAAGGGGAAGAGAGAAAAGAATGCTAAGGATAAGGGTTCAGTTGGTGGATCTGCTGCATCTCCAAGTAAATCAGATTCAGCTAAAGTTTCTTCCGCTAATATTAATAAAGCGGATCCTAAGTCTCAGATCAAGGAGAGTACCGCTAGTTCACCAAGTACGAATGGCTCTACAACAAATTCTAATACTGAAAAGAAGCCGAGAAGGGGTGATAAAAAGAAGAAGCCTAAATCACAAAATGACGGCCCCAAGCAACCAAAACCTGAAGTTAAGAAGAAACCATCGAAAGACAAAGAAACTACAAAACTAAAGGATTCAACTGAATTGAAACAAAAGAAGACGGAAAAACCAAATAATGCATCACCAAAGCCAAAAGTTCTTTCAAGAACTGATGGTGAGCCCAATGAACCGCAACTTCCCAGAAAAAAGCCAATATTGCTAAAGAGAGAACCTCAAGATAAGCAAGAAGAAATTGTAAAACCAGTTCTTTTGAAAAGAAGCTAATTGGAACTTTCTTGTGTGTGTATTGCTTTTTTTTTTGGATATTTTTTTTGCTTATTGCTATTTTGCTTTTGTGTCAAAACCTTCAGACTAATCAAACAACCGTATCAAATTGCCAAATTTTCGACTACTGTTTCAAATAAGGGCTTTTTAGTCTTTAGTTTCAAAATGAGTGAATCGAATGTGAAGCTCATTACTGCTGTTATTCATTGGTTATCTATATTTCCTTCGTCTCCGGTTTCATTCAATGAACCTTTTGGCAATTTCAGCAAGCCTCGATTAATTTTATCCATTCTTAGATTATTGATAGACGAGAATTTTTGTGAGGATTTATATCATAAGAAAGAGTTGAACAGTGTTTTTGATATTAATACAAATGAATTCGAGGAATTGGAAGATTTGTTCGATGGAGTTATTAACTTTTACAAGAGGAACCTACTTAGATTTGACAAGATCTATAAATTCCTCAAGATGTTAAAATTTGAAGATCTTATCAGAGGTGAAATGTTGGCTTTGAACGTTTTGTGTTTTATATTTTTGGAGATTGGTGTCACTAGTTTCAAGTCTGGCATTGGTATTTCAATAATCTCAGAATTGAGCGAAGAAGATCAAATAGAAATCAAACAATTTATATATGATTCGCAAGACTTAGTTAGTAAAAATCTTTTGTTAAATCAGAGAATATCCATCATGGAGATGGAAAACTCCGTATTGAAAGAGAAATTGAAGAATAAAGATGCGGATCTCAAAAAATTGAATAAAAAGTTTACAATAAATGAAGCATCTCAAAGTGAAGAACTTGGAGCTATGGAACAGGTTATCAGTCTGAAAACTCAAGAGGTCGAAAAACTAACAACTGAATTGTCCAAACTACGTGTTTCCAACAAAGAGCTACAAACAGACTTGAATTCATTAACAGAAGATTTGCATTCCATTACATCTACAATACCGAATAAAAAATCACACGTGATGATTGACAAAGATAAACAGAGGAACAAGGAAAGGGAGAGTTTATTAGAGTGGGAGTTCAACTTGATGAATGACTGGATTCAAGCTCAAGTAATATAATATGAAACAATATAGTTTAATTCCTTAGAACAACGCATCCAATGTACAACAAACACATAAAGCAGCTAAACACGCCATACAACAGTCACTCCCACCGCTTGATTGCGCTGGTTGCTGTTGGACATAAACAGGCTGTTGCTGCTGGTAGTATCCTTGTGGAGGGGGTCCCTGTTGGTAGTATCCCTGCTGTGGTTGTTGTTGGTACTGCGGTTGGTAGTAAGCTTGTTGAGGTTGTTGATAATAGCCTCTTTGTTGTTGTTGTTGAGGAGGAGGTCCTGAAGGAGGTGCGTACTGTTGTTGAGAGTTGTAATACTTTTCAGCTGACATTGGATTAGCAGTTAAAGTCGTAGGCTAGTGGTAAAATTATTCAAGCGTATATATAATGGAGAACAAATTCCTTTAAATTCTATTGTTTTTCAAAATGGTTTTTTTTCTGTCATTCTTATGGCTGTGCTGAGTGATCAAAAATAGGACAGAAATCACTAGGTTTTCTGGTCTAGGCCGACGAATTGATTAACAGTCAATTACCTAATTTATACAGTAAATCAATACATAGATATATAATATATCTTTTAGGCTAATAAGAACCTGTGTCTTTCATTATATTCTATTTTTCTTACTTCTATAGACAGACTAAAAAGTACCTTTCCTTATCCATGGATTTCAGAAAAAAAAAAGAAAAAAAAAGTGCTCGTATTTGTTATTTTGGGGATTAATATCACGTGGAATTTCACGTGAATATCACATTCCTGTAAATTACTTCTTTGGAACAAGAATCACATGACCTAGGATCTACCCCATATATACTTTTTCACATATAATAAGTAAATACCCAACAAAAACCCATATATCTAAATACATACTTGCTGCTTGCTTTCTTGGGTAACTGTCAGCTAATGTCGTTTCCTAATGGCTACATCAACATTCTGAGCGACCCATTGAGGTCTCCTTGTCTTTCTTTGCCAAAAATCTGTCATTCTCCCAGTATACAACAACCAGCTATTAGTTCTTCATTAGTAGCAAAGTTGAAATCCCTAGTAACGTATTTTCTCGGTGTAAACCTCCTTGAACTTTACAGGATACCTTCAAATGCTTCGAAAGACAATGATTTCAAAAAAACATTCACTGTTAATTTTCAAAATGATCCTTTAGTGAAGCAGCACATCAATAAAATAGTTGATTTAGAAGTCTCTTCAAGTTTATTAGACCCTCGATATCAGCAAGAACGCTATAATCAATTGTTTGAGTGGCTCCATCAATACTACTACAATCAGTTATTATCGATCTCCAATCTGACTACTACAACTTTGAACAATCATGTGTGGCATCTCAAACTGGCCTACATAATGTTTTCTCACTTATTGCCTCAGATATTTAAGGATGGAATTTGGATCCATGAGAAATCGTTTTCCATATTCTTGGAGAGATTGAAGATTATTGATTGTCCCATTCTTTTGTTACCAGATCACAAATCCCATGTTGATTACATTATAATTCATTATCTTTATGTTCGTTTCCAATTGGAAACCCCCATAGTGATAGCAGGTGAGAATCTCAACGTGCCCATATTTGGACCTATTCTGAAGAGATTAGGTGCTGTTTTCATAAAGAGAAAATTTGATTCCTCTGACTTTTACTACATCAAAAACATGAAGAATCTTATGAACTATAGGATGAATAAAAAAACTGGCCAACAAATCGAGTTATTCATAGAGGGAACACGTTCAAGAAACGGCAAACTATTACACCCAAAGACAGGATTCTTGTCAATAATCAAAGATTCTATGCCTGCCGACCGTAATATTAAGATCCAGCCAATTTCAATGAGTTATGAAAAACCCTTTGAATTCAATGATTATCTCATAGAATTGAATGGCATGGATAAAACAAAAGAATCATTCTGGAGTATTTTTCGAACAGGTGCGGGAATCTTGATGAAGGATCCTCATGCAATTGACGATTATGGTAAATTGATCATCACTTTTGATAATGAATCTTTTATAAATTTTTCGAAAGACGATGATGCTCGAGTTATAAGTGAGTCTGTGCTGAATAGAATTCATGAAATCGGCTACATAACTGAAATATCCATTCTGGGTATGTCTCTATCAATTTTGTTTTATACCGATGTTCATCTAAAAAGAATAAAAAAACTAAAAACTGCTGAAGTTTTTCAAAAACTGTGTGGAAAGATTATATCGAAAAAGACCACAAATGAGCATCTATTGCAATATCTAGATATGTCACTATCTGAATTGGTCCAGTTCTGTAACTTGTTGCTGAAGAAATTTCTTGATGATCATGTACTTATAACTGAGAATAGTTATGTTATACTCAATGAAACATCCTTAGTTTACTTCAAAAATAACCTTCTGAATACTTTTATCTCAGAGGTTTTTACTTTAAGCACCAAGGGCTTACAACAATTAGAAATTATGAAAATCTTGTTTCAATATGAGTTTTTGATATCCAGAGTTGATTCAAATATTGAAATTTCTAAGCTTGACGAGTTTTTATTCAAAGATATCTTGAAACCATTCATTGAATCCTTTGAAATTGTCCTAAATAATTTGAAGGGAATTATTAGTATTGGGTTGAAGAGATGGTTGCATTTACTGTATCTATCACAACCAAATGTCAATTTCAAGGAGAGTTTAAACAAATCAAACATTCTTTATGCGTTATATACTTTGCAATCTATAAATCTTATTAAGATCAACAAACAAATTGAAATTGAAGTTTTGGATGAATCTAAAATGAGAACATTAAGTGATTATTTGCATTCCATAAGGTCTAATTTTCCGATTTTCAATACATCTGAAGTTTATCGAATAGTGACCTTAAATACATCACTACTATAATATTCTCATCTACTCTATATTCTAGGTTTTTCAGTCTATATATATATATGCATATTATTACTGTTTTTTGACTATGATTCGTTCATCAGCATGTTTCAGAAGCCTCTCTCTTAAGTCATTGTCCCAAGCAAATAAATAGAGCCCTTTAACGGCTCTAGTCAATAAAACATTTAGTGAATTCAAAATAATCTTCTCCTTGACTCTATCAACATTCTTGATATTTTTCTTCTTTGTAAAACCTGCGTGATCGTCATAGAATTTTGGTTTAATAATGATAGCATCGTTTGATTTATCATATCCAATAGATCTTCCTAAGATCACTCCTGCATAATTTAGATCAAAGCCTTGAATTGTGTATACAGAGCCAACTTCATCGATAGTATCTTTACGTTCAGACCAGGGTGCTGTGATCTGTGGGAGGTAACGATCCCAGCGTAATTTGAACTCATCCGATTGTGAGGTGACAAAGTAGTCTTTCCCGTCTAATCTATATGGGAAATCATAAGTAGCTAAAATTCTTGACTGACCATGTTTCTTATCCTTGAGTTTTATCATGTTGTACATTTCTTGACAACTTTCGAATATCTTAAACTCAAAAGTTTTATCTTGAGCGTCTTTTATTGGCAATGGTTTAAGCTGCTTTTTTGTGGAGATTGCAGTTATCCAATCCAGCAAATCATCCTGAGCTACAACTCTGAATTGTTTTTTCAGATTGTATTGCTCCACAACATGGCAGTTCTCAGAAAGTAAATAGTCATTTAGGGATGCACCGTCTTCAGACTGAACACCCCAAAAAGATCCCATACGTAAAGATTGTTTATCATCGAAAACAAGTATGACAATCTTAGCCAGTTTTAGCAATTCTTCTAACTGATTGTCTTGGTGGAATCTTTTGAATGCGTCTTTAGAGGTTGCAAGTAAGTGAGCTTCATCGATGATCAAAACATCAATATCTTTATATGATGCATCGTTTTCCCGTATAGAGAATTTATTGATCAATGAAGTGGGTCTCTCTAAATCAGACTTCTTTATATATGGAAATTTCTTGGCAATCTGATGATATAACTTCAGCATTTCTGGATGATTTACAACTAGATAGTTGGTGGTATTTGAAAGGGTATCCCCAATAGTGGTTCTTGAGACTCTTTGGATATCATTAAATATGGAGTTTAGAATGACAGATTTACCAGTCCCAGCATCCCCATGAATTGCAAACACAGACGGCTTTACACAAGCTTCGGCCTGTAACGCAGTCTCTATGAACGACATTATTTTATTTTTCAGCCATTTTTGTTCATCATTCAATGTGATATTCGTAAGCTTATTTGCAGCTTCACTTGGGCTATAGTCATTATTGTTTGATTTTTTCTTGTTAGAATTATGTGGCCTTGGAATCTGTGGGCGCTTTCTTGTGAATTGATTAGCGGTCATTGAATACAGTCTTTGGTGGATCAGTCTTACTAGCATCAATGTGACACCCCTTGTCTTCTCATCCAAACAACGCCTGATCTTTCTCCTTCTGAAAAGAGCAAGACAGAGAGAAAGAGAAAGTGAGCACTGCACATCAGTTCTATCTATTTATTCTATTTGTACTGTGTACTGCATTGAGAAAAGGATCTAAACTCCGGCAGAAGCCCATCTATCAACTGATATCACGTGATACTTTCAGAAGCCCTCAAATTTCAGAAAAAGAAACGCTTTAATATACATATCACATGACATATCAGGTGATGTTTCAGGTCCGTAACTTTATTACGTCATCTTTATATTACCCTGTTTTACCCCTATTTATTCTACCGAGGCTGTGGGAAAGAAATTTTTTTTCCATTTCCCACTGGGCATAGCCTGAAAAATGAACTAATAGGGGGGGAAGTGTTCTTCAGTAGAAGAGAATGCATTCATCAGGTTGAGTGTATATAGGAGAGAAACACACACATCTTTTTTGGATGTCATTTGTCATAACCACTTCATCGGCATAGTAGTTGTAGTCGTATACGAGCCATTCGAGGTTGCTTAGAGTGTGGTTTCTGTTTTTTCGGCATACGTTTTATTCGCCGTTATTTAATTCAGCTCTCTTTGTAAATCTAAAATTAACGATATTCGCAAAAAAGTTTCTTTTGTGACAATTGCAAAAATAGTAGTTGCACTGGATTGTTAATAAGTAAATAAAAACAGGTAATCTGGCATTCTTTCCTTATTCAGTTTCTTATTTGAAGTCGAATTCTTACAAAGTGTTGGCAGGTTTTGTGCTTTTTAGTTATTAATCCCACCCCCCGATTAACTTCTTGTTGTTGTTTTTGTTTTTCTCTCCCAGCTCCTCCCAGAATTTTTTAAAAAAAAAAAAGATAGGAGAAGTTATTCATTCTAAACAACTTGAATAAACACAGAAACTCTTTCTCCACGCTCTTTATCCACTCTTTAAACAGATTCAAGATTTTTTTTTCTCCAGATATATTTATATATAATAGGTGTGAATACCTGCGAGCTCTGCAATGAGAAAAGAATTGCAGTTTCTTATCTGGGCCCATGTTTTTGTCATTGCGGTGATTCTGTTGAATGTTTTTGACCTCATCACACTACTCAATGACGACTCTTTCGAGGACCAGCTTATGGACTTGGACTTAAACCCTCCGCCAAATGCACCAGTGCAGCCACAGCTCATTCCTAAAATCATCCATCAAACATACAAGACGACAGAGATTCCTGAGAAATGGCTCTCGAGCCAACAGAAGTGTGTCGATTTGCACCCGGACTATGAGTATATCTTGTGGACTGATGAGACTGCTAGAAATTTTATCAGTGAGCAATATCCATGGTTCTTGGATACCTTTGACGGTTATAAGTATAACATTGAGCGTGCCGATGTCATCAGATACTTTGCCCTGATCCATTACGGTGGTATTTATATCGATTTGGATGTTGCTTGTGAAAGACGTTTGGACCCATTGTTAACGGTGCCGGCTTTTGTCAGAAAGACTACTCCAACTGGTATCTCGAATGATGTCATGGGGTCTGTTCCAAGACATGCCTTCTTTTTGAGAGTTATCGACTCTTTGGAGAAGTATGATTGCAATTATTTGGTTCCTTACGTCACCATCATGTACTCAACAGGTCCTTTGTTCTTGAGTGTTATTTGGAAGCGTTATAGACGCTGGGTAACGGTACCCTCTTCTGGAATCGTAAGAATACTATTTCCAGAGGATTACAAAAAACATACAAATTCCTTCTTTAGTATTTTAGAAGGCTCATCATGGCATTTAGGAGATGCTAAATTCATTGTCAGTTTAGCTGATCACATCGGTCTTGCCGTGATGGCTGGGTTCTTATTGGCTGCTATCTTACTCTATGGGGAATATAGACTATACATATGGTTGATCAATGGATCCTATAAGAATAACTTCATCAAAAAATTATGGAATAGATATGTCATAAAAAATCACATCAAAAGAAATAGAAAAAACTCAAATTTGGATAATTATGAATTGAACTACAGCACAGTTAAGACTGAGAACGTTTGAATTCAATCGTTCACATTCTACTCACTATCGTTTCAAAGGAGCAGCAGCAGTTTTGAACTCTCTTGTTATATTTTTTTTTGGTTGTTCACTTCGTTTACTCATTATTATGTATTTTATTGCTCTCTCTCTTTATCTGCAGCTTTTTTATATTGACATTACTTCTATATGGACCTCGTTACAATTACAACTAATTTATTGCATGCTTTTTTCTTCTGTACACTAACAATCATCTATAAACGATCAATATATATTATCATTTTCAGAGTTGCAATTTTTGTATGTGTGTTGTTGTTGTTGTATCTCTTAGATCTAACTTGTAGTTTTTCATCAAAGAGATACATACAAATGCGTTTTTGTTTACATGTATATGTTCAATCTACGTAATTAGATTCAAACCAGAACAAAAAAATTATACCTTAAACCTAACATTAGAAACAAAATAAAAGATGTAAATTAAACACAAGAAAAATTCAAAATCAGCACACAAATCTTAGGTACTAAAATAATAATAGTAATAGTAGAAATTTTACCTTTTTTTCAATAAACTCCCTTTTTAAACTAGAGTAGCCTGGGAAGCACTAATATCTAACCATGAGCTCACAGTATCGGAATCCAAACTAGATGGGAAATCAGTACTGTCATCAACTTGAGCAACAGTAATTGATCCATCAGAAGAAAAGACAACAGCAGCTTTCAAGGATCCTGAAGTTGGTCTTGTGAAATAGTCTTGGGAACCACCACCACCGGAACTTGTACCATCGTCACCTTGACCATCATGTAGATGAGAGATTAATCTTTCGTCACCTTCCAATAAGATTTCAAACAAGTCTAATTCACCACAGCCAGTATCCCAACAAGAGGTACCATATTGGGCAGTTCTTGGAATCTTAGCGTTTAATAACCATATAGCTGGCATATCTGGGTTAGAGGCACCTGAAGAAGAATCATCATGAGGCATTTCAAACTCAAATACAAAGATCTTTTCAGAACCTCCGAAACCATGGTAAGCTGGGATGCCAGATCTGTAATAACCACATCCATCATCACCATTATCACAAGACTCTCCTGAAAAGATGACATATTCAGTGTCGGATGAGGTGGTAATTTCTTCCAAGACTTGAGCGTCTGAGGCAGCAGATGACGCATCAGAAGATGCATATGACAGAGAATTACCAAAACATGATGACCAGACACCAGAAGCATCACCACCTAAAGTGTTCAAGAAAACCAAGTTATCAGCTGAACCTGGTTCGTAATAGGAAACTCTGGTCCAGTCGGAGGAAGAACTTGAGGAAGTGGCCGAAGTGGTGGCTGAAGAGGAAGTGGCCGAAGATGACTTTTTGGTGGAGGAGGAAGATAAAGTAGTGGTAAAACCAGATGAAGAAGTAGTAGTATCGTCATCGGAAGATGTAGTTTCAGACGATTCAGTGGTTGGAGAAGCAACAGTGGCAACCGATGTGGTCTTAGAAGAAGCAGAAGTGACAGTTGCACCATCTCCATTAACATAAACAGTAGAGGTAACTTCAACGATTTCAGTTGCAGCTTCTCTCTTATGCGCATGGTGAATATGCTTAGTTGAAGAGCAGTTCTCTTCAGCTAGATCCAAACCTCTCTTCCTTTTCTTAGCAGCAGTAGAATCACCACTTGGTTTGTAAACACCAAATTGCAATAATTTAACTGGTCCTCTGAAATGGACAGATAATTCCTCATCTAATGGGGAGTTAGTACCACTAAATGAGACTGACTCTTGTGTGACATCACAGGTACTTTCATCCATGGCAGTGACATCCTTGTACGAGCCTGAATAACCAATATTCTGGTAAACAACAGCGGATGTGGAATCACAAAAGTAATTACCACCATCAACAGTACAGGAACTAGCAGAGGTCTTGGAGATTAAAGCTGAAAAGATTGATAATAAGACTGTATTGGAGAATCTCATTGTAAATTGCTGGAAGAGAATGCAGAACTCTCTGATTGATTGATTGATTGAAAAAGAGAATGAAGCAGTTGGGGTTTACCAAGATCGAAATATCTAACGAGTTGGAACTAAGGTTTTGCTATACTTCTTGTTTTGGGTTTTAAAGGAATGGACGAATCTCTCACTAGTTTGTTGAATAAAGGAGTGACTAAGAGTTAGATCTAAAAAAATTTAAAGAAAAAACTGCTTTGGAAGTAGAGAGAGTATTCAAAAGGAAGTCGTGCTAAAACGCTATTCTTAGAAGTGTTTGAAGAGTGTATCAATCTCACCGTGCCTGCCAATTGTGAATGTGCGGTTTGTTCTTCTGATATACACTGGGAATCTGAAATCTCTAACGAGGTTGGTTCAAATTTCTGGTATGCGCAGCTTGCGGTAAACAACAGCACCGCGTTTGTGCATTGATTTGCATAGAGTGTGCATAGAGTGCATATTCTGAGCGTGGTTTTGGCAAGAGAATTACGTGTTTTGGGTAATTTCGCTAGTGTTTTGCTTTCCTAAAGGGGAAGTTCGCAAAACTTTGCACGAAAAAGTAAGACAAAACCTACACACCACCACTTCGAATAGGCTGGGTCTCCCTTGGTCTTTTTTCTGCCCACCAACAGCCAAAGAAACCCATGCTGCTAATGGGGGGTTGGTTAGTTTGCTACAATACAATAAAGAAGTTTACAATTTTTGTTGTTGTGTTTTTTTTTAGTTCATGCGTTTGTAGTTGGAGCGAAACACCTTTATCAAAAGAAGTGTGAGAATATTCGATTAGGGTGCTTGTGGAACCAGGCGTGCAATTGGTGCCGAGAGGTTCATCCCTTCTCCTTCTTCTGTTACAAGCCCGAGCCCAAGCCCTTTGTATGTATTTGAATATTCAGCTTTTCTTTGCTTTCTTTTTTTTTCTGTTTGGTTTGCTTCACTTTTGGGCTTTGGGCTTTTGGTTTCACTTATGTTTCAAACTTTTTTCGCAAGTTTTCAGATCCCTGCCAAACAACCAAACTAAGAGCAAAAGGACTCGCAAAATTAATGCTCATTGCCTTTGTTTTGAATCTGCTCCACTCTGTACATCATTACTTTAATAATGTGTCTTGGGCTTTTCTAAAAATCTTCAAGAGTTTCAAGCCCCTAACAGGGTAGAGGAAAATCTTCAGATGGGCTAAGCTTGACGAAGCCCACTTGAAGGCTTTGTTCTAGCTCTATCATTTGAAGCAAATGATGTAAGCCTCATTTTACGAAATGCCAAAAGCGAATTTGACTATGTAAAATGGAGCGGATGATCCCATCCAAACTGTCTGTGCAAACTTCAGCAAGTATGCCTCTAGATGTACTTAATAGACCCCCTATTAGGCTAACGTATACTTGACAGAAACCCGCTAAATGGTAATACAGTCCCAGCAGTCTGTAGGCTGTAATGTTTTCGTTCCCTTCCCCTACCGTTCATTGGCTCCTTCTGGAGTGCGGAAAAGGTACACTACGCATTTTAGTACTTATCGAAACTGAAAATACTTCCTTTCTTTTACATCTTAATAAAGAGGAATAGGCAAGAAAAAACACACACAAATCTGAAGTACCTTCATCATACGTATTCGTAGTCTTAGCGGCCATCCATTTGCTAGAATAAAAACTGAAAATCCTACGCCTTTGATATGAGGTGCAGGGATAGAAACAGCTATAAAACAAAAAAAAAACAAAAAAAAAAATGAAGAACAAAACACTGTCATATGTCACAAAAAGAATCTTTGCATCCTTGTTGCTGGATATGTATATTGCAAAGCCGTCTTTTGTCTCAGCTTTTCAGCTTTCGTTCAATAATAGGTTCTGGCCTTTTGCCTATTTACCTGAGCGGATTTCGATGTCAGGGGACGCACACTATAACCTTGGGTTGGTCCATTGCGTAACGAGCTCAAGAACAGACAAGCAAAAGAAGAAAAAAAGAAAAGTACATCAAAGATGACGGAGATTTAGGTTCTTAGACCTTACTTATTTTCGCAGACTCCTCTCAGGTGCTAGAGATCTCGATTACTAGGTGTATGATATCCAGTGCAATCTATAGGAAAAGAAATTAATTTACAAAACCTTATCTGGGATCGTTATTGATCTAGAATGTGTTCCACGGCAACTATCTCTCGAAAAGAAAGGAACAAAGACACACCTACAATGTAATAAACAACAAATGCCTAATTCTCTTACTTGAGAAAATCAAAACCAAGTGCCGGTCCTGAAGGATGAATCTCGTTTGCAAAATAATCATTCATAGAGACCCTTATTCTTTGAATCCAGAGAGAGGCAAAGAGAGGGTCCATTTTATCTATAGAAACCAATGCTGCTTCGTACTTTAAGCACATATAGCCAGGGTATTTTATTCCCGTTGCTCAGGTTGCAACACATCCGCTCTATATCCCGTCAAAGAACCGTTACCGTATAGGATCTATGAAGCGGAAAACACCAAAAGGA
Organism: Xingzhongia hampshirensis; assembly: GCA_003706765.3. NCBI lineage: Eukaryota > Fungi > Ascomycota > Saccharomycetes > Phaffomycetales > Wickerhamomycetaceae > Xingzhongia > Xingzhongia hampshirensis. The sequence continues at coordinate 914,983 of PPXL03000003.1, read as the reverse complement.
AAAACCGTTGAAACTTAAATATTCATCTTGCATATTGCGCGCTAACGAAAATGAATGCAATTAGTATTCCCTATTAGGAAAACAAAGCGAAAAGTAGATCAATAGGAAGGATAAATCAGATAAAAAACTGCCAACGGTAGTTTTAATGCTAGGATTAAAGAGAAAATATCTCCTATTCGATGGGTTATGAACTCCTCTGTATACCGTATAAATTATTCTATACTTTTATTCATTTAGGTTGAAGTTATTGAAGAATTCTTGGTTTCTATATTTAATTAATAGTTGATTTACCATTGCACCTTAAACGACAAATAAAATATAAATATTGTACAAAAAAAAGCATAAAAACATAAAAATGTATATTTGTTTATATATATCATATATATATAGGGAAAGGCTCAAAGTAGTACACCCGATAAGAATTGTATGAATATGGATATGAGAAGACCATACTTAGTAATAGGCCAAAAAAAATACCCATATATAGCCAGCAAAAATTAACATTTATAGTACCAATGTGTTGATTCGCGACTACTGGTGAATTGAATTTTATTTTTCTTACATGTTATGTTCTTTTGGCTTTCAAGAAAAACCTCCCTCAAGCCATAAAAAGATCAATCCTGGATTAATAGTCATGTCAATTACCTTCCCAAGCAAGATTACCACAGTTCTTCTTGACATTGAAGGAACGGTATGCCCGATAACTTTTGTTAAAGACGAATTATTCCCTTATTTTCTCAAGAAGCTTCCTTCAGTATTATCCCAGCAGACTTACCCAATCAAAGCCAAACCAAACGATAAAACTTCCGAGATATTGTCACAGTTCCCTGCTGAATGTATCAATTCTTCTATTAATTTGTCAGGCCATATCACTACTTTGGTAAAGAATGATGTGAAAGACAAGACGCTCAAAACCTTACAAGGTTTCATATGGCAAGAAGGTTATGAATCTGGTGAAATTAAGGCTCCATTATACCATGATGCTATCAATGCAATAAAGTCATGGAGTAAAGATAAAGAGGTATATATTTACTCTAGCGGCAGTATCAAGGCACAGAAATTGCTGTTTAGTCATGTCGATATCGAAGGAGAGAGTCATGATCTTACGGGATTGTTGAAGGGTTATTTCGATATTACAACTTCTGGGTATAAATTCGAGAAAAGCAGTTATGAGAATATCTTGAGAGATATTGGGAAACCAAGTAAGGAAGTCTTATTCTTGAGCGATAATGTTAAGGAAATCCAAGCTGCGAGGGAGGCTGGACTTGAAGCTGTTGTTATAGTCAGACCTGGAAATGCCGAATTGAGCCAAGAGGAAGCTAAATACCAAATCAGCCGTAATTTTGACCATTTTGATATCTGAGAAGAATGCATGACTACAATTTGTGAATTGATAGCATTGAAAAAATCTAATAAGATTGAAATGTACAAGCTCTTGTAGTAAGGAGTCAAAGAGCCTCTAAAAGCTTATTGAGCATGATCATTGAATAATGCATTAGCAGCTAATTCCTCGTTTTTATCACAAGCAAAGTATATTTGAATTACTAAATCTCTTTCAAATCCTAATTCCATCAATCTATTGATAGCATCTTGATCTTGTGGAGTGATTGGAATACGAGTAGCGCCATCCTCAGCTTCATCAGCTCCACCAACTTCTTCGCCACTACCCACAATGCCACCAAGTTCAGGAGAACCGCCTTCCAGCTCGTCAGCAGTGGACATTAACATTCTGAAAAACTCTTCTGGATGTTCTTGGATCAAAGTTCCTATTTGTGGATACTGTTGACTTATTTGTTCCAACATAGGTTCTAACATTTCTGGATTTGTAGTAATTAGTTCTCTAAGACCTGCAAGACCATTGATTGTTTGACCGCCAGAGGGTGCTGCTCCTGTTTGAGCGGCAGCATTGGCAGCAGCAGCAAATAAATCATCAGCATCCATTTCCACATCCACATCCTCGGAAGCTACTTGTGGGGCTTGGGCAGCATCAGTAGAGGTTTCAGTGGCACCTGCTGAGCTACCTTGGTGCTCTTGAGCAGGTGCAGGTGGTTGTGGAGCAGCAGCAGCAGTTTCTGGAATTCCAGTCAGTAAATACTCTACAGCACGATCTGGATTGTTGAAAGCAGCCCTTAAAGCTTGCTCAACCTGAGATCTTTCGTACCCCATTTCCATGATGCTAGCAATAGCAGTTTCTCTAGCTGATCCAGTAGCAAAAGTGGAGGCATTAAAGTCTGTTTGATCTTCTGTTGTAGATGTTGAAGCAACAGGGGCTGTTGTAACAGTAGTGGATGCAGTGTTTTGTGGTGCTGATGGTGTTTCCTGAGCTGATATAGCAGTAGAAGCGGAGGAACCAGAATTTGAAGCTCTTGGTGCAGCTGGTGTTTGTAGTGTAGAGGTCTGAGCTGGAGTGACAGGAGCAGCTTTTTTGGCAGCAATTTTCTTTAAAGTGGGTTAGTAGCAAATCAGCTTGAGACCATAAAAACTAAAACTTACTGAAATCATAAAAATGACCTGATCATCAGGTTTGATCTTAGTATCTTGAATAGTTTTATCATCTTGTAGCACTTTACCTGTATCTGTAGTTAGAATATGGTTCAATAGAGCAACAGAAAAGTGGAAAACATACCAGAATATACAAATTTAAGTTGCTTTGGTTCAATTCCTTTAATCTTAGCCAATTTCTCCTTTGCGTTGAGAACCTGTAGTGAAGTGTTAGTAGATATCCCTATGAAGGATCTCGAGCTATAATTGAATCATTAGGCTTCAGAAGAAGTACACCTACAGTATCTGTTGGTTCCAAGTCAATTGGAATCTTTTCTTTCTTGAAATCTTTGAAGATCACTTGCATTTTGAGTACTAATGAAAGGCGAATACAAGTTTGTTGTTTGTGCTGTTCCATTTTTTTGTTGATCTTTTTTTTCCTAGTAAAAAAGTGGCAAAAAGTTCGGGGCCAAACGGTTTCGCGGGGATCAACCTTTTCAATAGTGATTTATCTGTTGCATTCTTATTTTGGAGTTATCATGAAGGGAATACTTTCCATTTAATCAATATAAAATGAGCAGAAGACCCTTAAAGTACCGCATGGAGAGTACTCCGGACTCTAACGGCGATGTCAGTGCAATCAGAGGTCCAAACAGTGCTTTGACGGAGTTCTTAAGGCAGCAAGGGATTAGCGCAGAGCTTATTAGACAGAGACATCTGAGGAGATTGCAGGGTGATGAGAGTGCAAACGATGGGGATGGCGAAGAAAACTCAGAAGAGGGTGCACTTGTAAACATTTTGGAAGGACACGAGGAACAGAATGGGAATATAGAGAACAGAGATATAGAAGGACAGGAAGAAGAAGAAGAAAAAGATACAGAAGAACTTGAAATGAGAATTGCAGCGAGACGCAAACGAAGAGCAGCAGCTGGTAAAGATGATGACGAGTATACGGACTCTGACGATGATGGTATTGCTGATTCATCAAGACCCAGAAAAAAAGTAGTTGGAGATGAAGAAGCTTGTGCAAGTTGTTCTAATCGTTTTATTATAAATGTCTATTCTAAAACCAGCGCACAGGGAGGTTATCTATGTACAGACTGTACAAAACGTCAGCTCGAAAAAGAACGCGCAATAAAGAAAAATCAACTACTATCTCGAAAGAAACGACAGAGACTAGCAGTTGCATTATTGAACCGGGAAGATGTTAAGCTGCCTTCTTTACAAGATCTTGCAATTAAGAAGGTGACAGAAAGGATTTATGACATCGATGAGTTAGGGGATATAGGCGCTATCAATATGAGAAAGATTGCTAAGATCTTGTGCCGCAATAGATCGTTGGATAATAACACTATCAAACTATTTCTTGATCCAGTTGCCGAAAAGATAGAATTCTGGGATTGCTCAAGTCTAACATCTATTGCTTATATGCAGCTAGCTTCATTCTGCCCTAATATTACTGACTTGACTCTGCTAATGTGTGGAAGACTTCATAACGACAATCTTAATTATTTCTGTACAAATTTGAAAAAGTTAACTAGCATTGAACTGGACGGACCCTTTTTGGTAAACAATGAAACCTGGCAAAACTTCTTTAATTCATTTGGAGATCAGTTGACAAGTTTCAAGATTAGTAATACTCACAGGTTTTCTGATGAAACCTTTAGAGTATTTTTAGAGAAATGTGGTGGAAATATGAAAAGGTTGAAGCTATCCAGGTTAGATGGTATTAAGGAGAAAGAATCATATGATTTGATGGCTGCGTATCTAACAAATCTGGAGGAGTTGGAAATCTCTTATCCAATGCATGAAGACCTGGTTGATGACTCTTTATTGATAAACTTATTAAGCATTAATGGTGAGAACTTGAAGACATTAATTCTCGATGGTTGCTCTGCATTGACAGATGAGTTTTTAATCAATGGTATTAGACCCTTTGGGTCTAATTTAAGAAAGATTTCACTAAATTTATTAGATCAAATAACAAGTGAGGGATTCGTTGGATTATTCCATGAGTGGTCGTTAAATTTAGGATTGAATGAAGTTTATTTAAAGAAGTGCTTTTCTTTAGGTGACGAAGGAATAATGGAAATGCTACTACACTCGGGATCTTCATTGGTAGAATTATCGATAAATTCTATCAAAGATTTAACTCCTTTAACTTTCCAAATAATGAAAAGTGCTAATCTGACTTATTTGGACGGAGGATTTGTTCGTGCTATTGATGATGATGTGTTGGAATTGATTGGAAAGAACTGTCCGCAATTACGTGTCTTAGATTGTTATGGAAATAATAGATGTACATCAAAGGCTAACATCAGAAAGGGCCTGAAAGTGATTGGAAGACAAAGTGATACAGTATAAACAAAATATAGAGGTTTGAATACTTGTAGAGCGAAAGTTACCTTATTGTGTTTTTCTTTCGTAGACCATGATTGATCTTTTATCTCGGTATTCATAACCCTTGGCGGTGGTTCGGAGATAACAATGTATATAAGATCATCAATGTCCACACCAAAAAACACATTAGTTTGAATTTATCTCAGAAAAGAATATAGAACGATAATGGCAAAAATTCTTGTTGTCGGTCTTGGTGGTGTCGGTGCCATCGCAGCATACACTCTGCAACTATCTGGCCAACAGGTAACTGCTGTCGTACGCTCAGACTATGCTACTGTTACTTCCAAGGGCTTTGAAATTAAATCTGAAGACTATGGACATATAGCTTCATGGAAGCCTACTAATGTAGTTAAGACAGTAAAAGAGGCATTGCAATATGGTCCATTTGACTATATTGTGACATGTACTAAGAATGTTCCCGATGTTTCCAATCCTGAAGATATCTATGCTGAAGCTGTCAGTGAAAAGACTGTTATTATGTTGTTACAGAACGGATTAGGTATCGAAAAGCCAGTCTTTGAAAAATTTCCTGGAAACATAGTTCTTTCTGGTGTCAGTATGATATCTTCAATTAATTATCATGGTGTCATTGATCAAGTTGGTGAGGATTCATTAGCTGTTGGATACTTTGATAATAAGATTAGTAGCAAAGAAGCGCAATTATTCAAAGCTCACGAATTTGTGAGCTTTTATAAGAATGACAAAAATCAATGCTTTATTGATAGTGATGTGAAATATACAAGATGGAGAAAATTGATTTATAACGCCAGTTTCAACACAATCTGTGCCCTTGTTGATCTCGATGTTGGTAGAGTGCAAGAATTTGGGGCTACTCACTCTTTATTGGTCCCAGCCATGGATGAAATCATTGCCATAGCTAAATCGGATGGAGTCAACTTATCGGATGATCTTAAGGATCTCATGTTGCATAGCGATGACGGTGTTTGGTACGCTCCTTCCATGCTTGTTGATGTTAGAAAAGGGAATCAGATTGAATTGGAGGTCATTTTAGGAAATGCTTTGAAGGTTGCACAGGAGAATGAGGTACAAACACCCACATTGACTGTGTTGTATCATTTGTTGAAATTGGTCCAATGTAGATTGAAAGAGGCAAATGGCTCAATTGTCTTACCAGAAAAGAGACCAATTGAAGATGTTGAAGGTGCTTTGAAAAGTAGATTAGCCTACAATTGAAAAGAAGTGGAAAGAATGGAGCGTTCATATATAGATAATAGAGGTCACCAAGCTAATACAGAACGTACGAATAGTACTAGTAGCACCAATAGTAATTCTTGGAGAGATTTTAAACTAAAAATCTACAAAAGTTTGTAATCTATAAAATATCTTCGCGACATTGAGCATAGTCTTCTGTCCGAAATATAGTGTCACTTTCTTTTAAGAAGATACGCACAGACTACATGGAGTCTTTTGATAACTTTATAAGTTAGGTAGGAAGACGTTACATGGTTTCTCGCAAGATTTGTAATAGTCGAGATCTTCCCAAAAGGGATTCTGATAATAATTCCGTTAATAGGTTCAATAACGAAAATGCCTCTCATAAGGTAATTGATGACGAAGAATGTGGGTTAATAGAGGATTCCGCATCTAGTTCTGATGGAGACGACGAACTTGATGCTTTGAATCTGCTTACGAGAGGCAAGGAGAATTCAAAGGACAGGATAACTAGGAAGAGACCTAATTTATTTGAAGAAAAGAATGGAGTGAAGAGATTGAAAGCACCAGAGAAGCTAAGTATTCCATTCAATTATAAGTCTAATTTTGAAACATTGGAAAAGAGTAGGAATCTAATTAAATTGCACGATGATGATGATAGAGCTGCCCAAACGAAAATTGCAAAAGAGGAGAGATTCAAAAAGGAGTATACACGAACATTGGATGCTCACGCTTTGAAGAATCAAAAATATATTGATTATATTGTTGTACATAGAGATGAACTAAAGCTCAAAGATTTTTATTTTATCAGTGAACCCGAATACTCTATTAGACTTGCTGAGCCTTTAGAACCTGCATGGCTCACAATCGATAGTTATACGAGCTTGAAAAAACCCTTTGATGTGTTAAATGAAGATCATGAACGAGTGATTTCAATGGAGGCCGAAAACTTATTTATTACTGATGATTTCTTTTTGAAAAGGCATAAGGATGGTGTAATTACAATGTTGTACATAACATCATTTCTGAGTAAAATTGGAATCAGTGAATGCTGTCTAAAGCTTCAAAAAGTTAAGAATGATGACTTAAAATATGATTCTAAAAGTCAATTACAATCAATACCCCTAATAATATCAAAATTTGAATATCTTATCAAGGAAGTGATCAGTAGTAGGGATTTCAGTCAAAAGATCTTTGATTTTCTATTTCGAATCTTGGGGTTCTTAATGATGGACACTAGAATTCACTCCATAAATTCTTCCGATTCAAGAATTTCCAAGATCATTAATTCTTTGATTGAATGGAGTTACATCAGTACAAGCAGGTTTCAGTTCAGTAAGATGGTGGGGATTTGGTTGGGATTAACTGATATCATTGATTTAAAATATAGAATATTGGAGAAGCTCAAGAGTAACGAATCAAAAGTGATACACCATTTAAGAAAACTCTTTGCAGTTTCTATTTTGGCAGGAAAAGTTGACGAGTTAATTTTTACTGAAGAGGGGGATGAATTTTGCACAACTGAAATGATATATAACAAGATCAAGGAAACATTTAACGCTACCCTTTTACGAAGGGAGGAGTTTGATGATGATGATTACCATGATTGGGGTTTCAAATTTAGATGTGTTTCAATTTGCATAGATGAACGGGACAAACACAGTCACTTATTAAGCGAGATTTCGGTACAATTGTCAAAACTCAAAACAAAAATACCGATTAGTTTTAAGAATAAAGAACTGTCAAACTGCAGGTCTAGTTTGTTATTACTATCGATTATTTTGAATTCAAAATGACAGGAGCATATATTTGTCTATGTATATATAGAAACATAGGTATTAAAATAACTCTGGAATAACGTTTTGTAATTCTAATATATCTCTAACAAGTAAACCTCCCTTGGGTGTTGTACCCAAGTCCTGATCTCTTTCTACAAAGTGGAAAGACTTCTTGAATCCCAATTCAACACTGGTTTGAATATTTGCAGCACTATCATCAACGAAGTAACACTTTGAGAAGTCTTCACCACCTGCATCTCTCAACGCGTTATGAAAGGCGGCTGGCATTGGTTTGCAGACTAGGTTATCCTCGACACTATAATCACAATAACTTAGCCCATCGAATAAATCTCCAACCCCCAATAATGAAACCACTCTTCTAGCATGATTTTTATATGCGTTAGTGAATAGCCAAAGTCTGAGATCTGGGGATTTTTTTTTCAATCTCAGTAGCATTTCACGTAATTCAGTATCTGGTTTCAAGATATTTTGTAAAGGCAGTGCGTCATCAACTTTATCATTGTACTCCAAGGCATCAATTTTGTGGTACTTAACTAGTCCTTGGATGGCTAGTCCGTATTGGCTGTAGTATTTTTCGCGTAGATTGCGTGCTTCTTCGTCTGAGACACTCAACTTGCGTACAAAGTAATCATGAATATAGACTTGCATTAGATCATGGATTGCGAGAGATCGTTTATAAAGGCAATTGTCAATATCGAAAAAGAAGATTTCACCATCATGCTTAGGCGCAGGTGTTTTGTTATCATATATTATATTCACCGAGGACCCAGGATGTGTCAGGGAAGCTAGATCTTTTTTGTTCTTGGAAAGTATTTCTGCAATGTGTAAGTCATACTCGGACTGAGAAGCACTGTCTTTCAGTAGTGAAGTAGGTGACATTGTGAGATTCCGTTTGCCACAAACGTTACAAAATGAAAATATTGCTTTCCGAAGAGTTTGCCGCATACAACGGATTGAGCTAAAGCAGCAAAAGGCTCAAGAATTTTGATGACTCTGAGGAAGTATCCAGCTCAAGAACTTTGACTTTCTCTTTGTTCTTGTTTTTACGACGCTTTTAAAGGATCTCGTTATTATGGGTTTTCAAAGCCGTCGGTGATAATCCGGCGATTACAAGTGGGGGAATAACTTTTGGCAAAAAAAAAAAAAAAAGATTATATAATATATTACTAATCCCTATTTTCTTAGTCTGTGATAGCAAATAAAGTTTATGGGTTCGAACCCTTTCTTGGGTATTTATTCCGATAAAAACTAAGTTTTTCTGTTTTTCATTCAGAGAGGAAGACCCGCCTGGAAAAGGTGATATCGTCTATCATTATTATTATTGTTGACCAACTTACGCCTCAACTATGTGTGTATTAGGCGAATGGCATGATGCGCCCTGCTTCTTTGTTGGGTATTTCCCCTTTTTTTTGTCATTTCTTGTTACGTTAATGCGTCATCATGGATTGTCTTTATCGTCTAATTAGCTGAAGCAGCATCCCACGTCGTTCCTCCGCATACTAGTGGTTTGTACTGCCTAGGAAGATGCTTTTTCTCACTAGTAGAGGCGCTAGGCGGAGCTCGTCAGCCCACGGTCGGACGCCTGTCGCTAAATTTCCCAGGCCTAAACGAGCCCCTGGCACTAGCCAGTCACCCGCACTTTAAGTAGTGGGCCCCTCACAAAATTTTCTATTAAAAAGTTGTGTTACTTTCTTCGCCTGAAGCTCATTCTATCACTCATACAGGATCTTTCGCCAGCCCTAGTCATAAATTATCAACTTCATTCACACCATAGACATGTTTCGTCTCAACCAGTCAGTGCTCAAGACGAGACTCACTAACCAAGTGGTGTCTTCTGCGAGAAACTCAATCAACCACTCGATTAGATTCAACTCAGTGGCAATTGAAAGAGTACCTTCTTCTCAAAACATTGATAACAACAGCAACGCCCCTTTGAACTATTCCAAGACAATTTCAAAAGTGGCAGATCTACAGAAAGGTGTCAAAAAACAGGGCAAGAAATTCGGAGTTGGAGGTAGCAAGTTCAACAGCTCTTCTCCTTGGTTCAAACAGCTTTCCGCCTTCCATGACTGCTTGTCCCATATTGTTGATTTGAGCGATCCTTCAGCGCAACCCTTCTTTTGGGATACAATCAAAAGAGCTATGGTATTGTACGAAGACTTGAAGGGGACTCCTGACTTTGATGCTTCAATGGTGTCAATGTTGGTTTACGCTTTACATACCGGTTTAAGAGCAAATAGAAACCAACTCACAAGATTAGCAAAGAAACCTGATTACGATGCTCGCTCATTCCATACAGAGATGAATCTGTTTATAAAGGAATCTTTAAGACAAGTGAGTAACGATCTTCTCACCAATACCGTCCAAATTGATGAATCTGGTGCTATGCACTTGTTCACATCTTTCAAAGAATTGAAATTAGACGAGGAGGCTATTGCTATTTGGACTTCTTGTATGGAAAATGAGAATGAATCACTTAAAAGAGTTTTGATCAGACCAAAAGTTGTTGGTGTTCTATTGCCAATAATGTACCAATCAGGATCGAAATTTCTTGATTTAGAAAATTTGTACAATGAATCCAAAAATCTAAAGGCTCAGAACCACCCTCACTTAATCTCTGGTATGATAAAGACTTGCTTAGCTGCTAATGAAAATCAGAAGGCTTTAGACTTATTCACAGAATTATGCGATCATAAAGACCATGAAACTTTCTCTGCACTTGTTGATGTGCATTTATCTTTTATTGGTGATTGTAAAGATGTTCCAATTGCAAACACGTTTTTCCAAAAGGCTATCAACAGAGAAATGCCATACAAATTCACATTGCATGTGAACTCTGTTAAACAGTTCATCCAGACCATTTGGAATTCAAATGAAGACTTTAATCAAGTCCTACAGGTTTGGGAACAAGCTACAAACTTTTATGGTAGAAATATTCATCATGGTATCTCATCTTCTTTAAATAACACTTTTTTCGAAATTTTTTTCCAAAGATACGCAACTGATAAAACTGAAGGTTTGACTAAACTAAAAGAAATCATTTCAGTTTATAACGACATTAAACCAATCGATGAGCCTTTTTTCAATATCATCATTTCCAAATGTACAGTCTGGAAAGATAAACAGACTATTGATTCGCTTTACAATGCTTACTCTATATATAACATCCAAAAATCTCAAGTTTCAAGAAGAATTTATTTGAAGTCTTTAGGATCTGTCGATGTGTCCAATGAGGAAATTTTATCAAGCTGGTATGACCTGGTAAAATCAAGTGATGACCAAGGCTATAGTTATATCGCTAATGCGGATTGGGCTGCTCTGAGAGATGCTACGTTTGCTTCAAATGGCGATCGTGCTGAACTATATGCCAAAGTTTTGAAAAAATACCGCTATTACTGCCGTGATCAAAAGCAGTTCTACAAGCTACACTCAATTGTCAACATATTCCCTGTTATGAAGGGATATTTACAAAATTTGGACCAACTTGATGATTCCACCGTACAAGTATTTGACTTTAGAAGTCTCAAATATAATGAGTTTTGAATGATTTAAATGAGATGATTTTTTTTTTGTCCTTCAATTAAAAATAGAAAATAATAAAATCAAAAAAAGAAGTTGACACAAACTCAAGTGCAAAATCATATGTTATATGTTCTACTTGCGTGTTTTTTTCAACTATATATATACTAATACAATTAATCTTTTTACCTATTCGGGACGATGACCATTTATCTTTAATATAATATCTTGGGTTTTAACATGGTTTGATATCATATTTGTATATAGAGGACTTTGATATACACTAATAATGACGACTTCCTTTATGGTTAGTAGATCAACAATAAATCGAATCAGTCCAAGTTGATTTCTTTGGTCACATGATTATTTTGGTATTGAAAAACAAAAAAGGCGCAATATCTCTCGCTATAGCCATGATCAGTTTGAAAACACTTTGAAAAAGAATTTACCAAGGCTCCACTCACTTTGGACGACAGCTGTTACAATCAGGTACACTGAACCTTCACTGTATAGATCTTTGGTGTCATTTATTATATTATCAATTTTCTATAATTCATCTCTTGGTGAATCTGTGACAGAATTAACACAAAAGTACTGAACAAATAAATACCCTTAACAGAAAAAAGCAGCTTATCATAAAATATACAAAATCCAACGCCAAAACATGGGAAATTGCTTTAGTTCTGATTCAAGCAACGAAAAAATGGCAGGCACACATACGGTTAGAAAAGCTAAAACGCAAACAAACACTAAACCAGTTACTACTCAAACTGCAACGAAGCCTGTTGTTACGAAATCAAAAGGACATAAGTTAACTGATGATCCGAGCTCTGAGGTTTCACTCACTCCACAAGAGGCAGCTAGGAAAGCAGCAGCAGAGAGATTAGAGGCTCAGAATAAGAAGAATGGCGTTCTTGGGAAGAAATTGGAAGAAGAAAGAAAGAAAACTCATATCCAGCACCTTAAAGAAGAGGGAGAGAGGAAATTGAACCAAAAGAATAATGGAAGCCTAGTGTATGATTAGATGATTGGACCAAAAAGATTACTATGTTTTCGCAATTTTGATCTACAAATAATTGTTGATGTTATCGCGGTGACTTTTGCAAGTGTCATACATTATTATTATTCACAATGTAAATTTTCCTGATCTAATTTGTGAAGCTTTCTTTAATTCTCTAATAACTAAACTTCGTATAATTTCCACAGCTTCTTGGACTTCCTGCTGTTTACCTGACTCAATGAGAAGATACATCTTTGGTTCTTCTCCTTCTTTAGGTTCTTGACCTTCAGGGTAATGCTTACCTTTATATGTTATAGAAACATTTGTCTGGTCATAAACCTGCTTCAATGCACGTCTATTTGATGCAATCCATCTGATATCCTTTGGTAAATCATTAACAATCATTTTTGCATTATGTTCACCAAAATCTTTTGACTCTCTCTCAACATTGTATTCAACTTTAAATAATTCATCTGCGACATTCCCGATTTTATCGTCATCTTCACCTTCCTCGTCCGATTCGGTATTTTCAATCCCTTTAGGGTCATCTCCCTCACCCGTCTCTTTTCTTTCCCTTTCATCTCTGACTTTATCAAGGTTATCTAGTCCTTTACCACCAAATCCAGCAGTAATGTTTTTCTTACCACTATTCAAATCTTTCTCAAACGAAAGTGCCAACTCTTTAATGTCATCGGGAATTTTGTCTTCTGTCATACACTTATATAAAATATATGCTTGAAGATCTTCATTTGGTGTTAATAGAGAGACTGCAGTACCCGTATTATCTCCTCTTGCTGTTCTACCAGTAGTATGGACATACTGAGCAAATGTCTTAGCAGCGTTATAAAGAATAACCAAACTGACTTCAGGAACATCCAATCCACGAGATAAAACTTCAGTGCAAATCAAAACATTATCATTAGCTGACTTCTTAAATTTTTGTAGATTCTGGGTTCTTTCAATGGATGGCAAGCCTGCATGGATACAAACAGGCGAGTAACCACGCTCCGTCAATCTTCGATTCATAAAGTTGACTTGTAATTGAGATTCACAAAAAATAATTGTCTTTTCGTCGTTTTGTTTTCCTAGTAAGTGCAATAAATAAGTAAATTTCTCATCCTCAGTATTAAAGAGCTTAGCTAATTGTGTAATATTATCATTGACAACTTGTTTATTGCCAACTGCAATAATTATAGGCTTTTTCAAAATCTTGACGGCAAACTGTTGTAGCTTTGTTGGAAAAGTAGCAGAAAATAAAACACATTGCTTATCAGGTCTAATTGTTTTCATGATTTTTTCAATTTGTGGCTCAAATCCTAAATCAAACAATCTATCTGCCTCGTCCAATGTGACGAATGTGATTCTATCAGTTTTTAACAATTTTCCATTATTTAAGGTTAGTAGATCTATAAGACGCCCTGGAGTAGCAACTATAATTTCAACACCTTTTTTAATCTCATTGATCTGCTTCTGTAATTCAGAGCCACCTGTACAACAGATAGCCCTCATACCATTAGACTTCAAGAAAAACTCACAGGTTTCAAAGATTTGTATAGCTAATTCTCTTGTTGGTGAAAGTATCAATCCCAAGGGACCAGTCTCACCCTGACCTAAAGGTCTTTGTTGTCTTATGTGTTTGAGCATTCCCAAAAGATAACACATGGTTTTACCGGAGCCAGTTTTACCAATACCAATGACATCTTTACCTGACATTATAGCTGGGATTGTTTGAGATTGAATAGGCGTTGGTGACTTGAATTTCAAAGTTTCAGTAACTACACTGAGAGCTTCAGCATCAAGACCAAAATGGTAAAAGTTCATCACTGGATTGATTTTCTTGTTATTGATAAAGATGTTGTTCAAAACTCTAAAGTTAATGACTTCATCAGGATCAATTGATTCCATTTCCACGAGGAAATTTTTGGGAAATTTCTCTATTTGTTTCATATTGTATTTTACACCTTGAATATCCTTGGATTTATTTTTTTTCAGCCTTTTAAGTAGCTTTTCAGCTTCGTTACTTGTACTGTTATCGGAATCTTCAGCTGCATCAGAGCTTGCAACACCATCTTCAATAACTTCAGCGCGATAGTCATTTATGTAAGCCTCATTGGCGGGACCTTCAAGTTGCTTTATATAGGCATCTAATGAATCAACTCCAGGAGCTTGTTCAGCTTTACCTCTATTACTTTCTATTGAGAATTCATTATTCTCCTCATATTCCGGAATAGCAGTTGGGATAAACCTCTTCTTTTTGACCACTGGATTTTCTTCTTCTTCTAAGGCTCCAAAAATGTTCTTCTTGTTTGCCTTTTTGAGTGTTGTTCTCTTTGCTTTAGAAGAGTTGAGCTTGGGCTTGAGTGAAGGTCTTTTCCTCTCCGTAGCTGGTGCTAAGGGTGCAGCTGGAACAGCCTTATCCTTCTCTATCTGTTGCTTTTTTCTCAGTTCTTGCTTTCTCTTCCACTCTGCAAGTTTCTTCTGCCTTTCTAGCTTCTTATTATCGATACCAGCACTGCTGGGCACTGTCTGAGCCGGCTTGTTAGTAGACTCCACGGGTGAGTTCGCTGTGTCAACATGCCTTTCTCCATTTATCTGTGAGCTACTCATCTCGTCAATCATTCCAAAAAGATGATACGCCAATCAAAATATCCTTGAGAAATTGATAATAACTAAACAAAAAAAACGGAAGTTGTGTAATGTGTTTTGAAATGCCTCTTAGTTGATATTCTGTAATTCTCTTCTTTAGATCTGAATTAATTTTCTGCCATAATTTCCCATGGTGTTCAGGTGTTATTAAGTTTTGTATGCTTTCGTTTTGGTGAAGCTGGAGAAAGAAAGTTGATTGAATGATAGTTAATTTCACTTCCTGGCGACTTTATCAGATTACTTTGAGGAGTATGAGTGATACAGAGAGTGAGACGGCGATACTTGTTACCGACTCGACTGGTGAAAACTACTCGAAAACGGATAAAATGGAGGAGCCTTTAGGTGATGCAACATCAATCGCAGCAATTGATCAAGTGGCAGAAGGAAAGATTGATACAATCTCTAACAATAAGGATGGCCAGCTTGCCGAGAAACCTAAGACTGAGTCAGAATCTAAGAGACAGGAGATTGCAAAGACATCTTTGAAAATCAGGAAAAGACCTCTTGATTCTTCTGACAATTCTAACAGAAGATCTACTTCCTCTGTTTTCTCTAGAAGAAGCGAAAGATCAGCTATTCCAGTGATTAGTGCGCCCCAGTATCAGCTCATTACAAAGAATAGCCTAGATAATCGATTGGATTCATCAGAGGGACAAACGCCGCCATATTATGACAAAACAGAACCACTCCAGAAGTTGAAAAGGCCTTCCAGAAGAGCGGACGTCAATGATCAAATACGGAACGCTCAAATGGAAAGACAAAAGGAAGAGTACATCAAAAGAAGAGTGGAGGACGAGATCACTCTTAAAGCACAAAATTTAGATGCAGTTGTAAGACAGCACTATAACCAGCGGACTGAGCAATCAAAAAGACAAAGAAGAAACTTATCTCCAATCATCAAATTGAGAAATTTCAACAATGTCATCAAACACATTTTAATCAACACTTTTGCACATCCTGGTGATCGAGTTATAGATTTGGGCTGTGGTAAAGGTGGTGATTTGAGAAAATGGGAGACTGCTAGTATTTCAGAATACTTAGGTATTGATATTTCAAATGCATCAATTGTGGAGGCATATAAACGTTATAATAGAAATAGATCACCATTTGCAGTCAGTTTTTTTACTGGTGATGCCTTTGGTACACCTCTACCTCAAGTGGTAGATCCTCAAGTACACTTTCCCTTTGACATTGTCTCAATGCAATTTTGTCTGCATTATGCTTTCGAGTCTGAAACAAAGGCCAGAATGTGTATGGAGAATGTTGCAAACTCATTAAAACCGGGTGGTTTTTTCATTGGTACTATTCCAAACTCTGAATATATAGGATCAAGAATTAGGCATCTACCAGCTGGCGAAAAAAGCTTTGGGAATTCTTTATACTCAATCACTTTCCCTGATTTTCCTCCGAAAACTGGTGTTTTCCCAAATTCCTTTGGAAATGTTTACAATTACTATTTGAAAGATGCAATTGATAATGTTCCAGAATATATCATTCCGTTTGATATCTTAAGAAGTATAGCTGGTGAATTTGGCTTGAGATTACAATACCAAAGAACTTTCGGTGAGTTCTTCGCAGAACAAATGCCTAAATGGGGTGAAAGACTAAGCCCAAACGTATTAGAAGGTATCAGAAGAAAAGATGGTAAAAAATTCGGTGTTGAAGGAGAAGAAGCAGAAGCGGTTACAAATTTTTACATTGCCTTTGCATTTGTCAAAGCTGGTAATAGATAAAACTAAAAAATAGTGAACAATTGGAAAAACAAAATAGTAATACAAAACTCTAATAAATTATTACACAAATGCATAAGTACATACCATCATTTTTCAGCTATGAGTTTATAATGCTGTAGTAACTGTCATTGATTGTGAGTTGATTAGCATTATTGGTGGTAATTCTTCACACCATACTTGTAAATTCTCCAAGTATTCCTTGCAGTCATCTTCACTATAATGGGTACCAATAACAGGAGCTGGTAGAGTAGAGAAAATGACATGGACGTCTGCAGACACTGTCTTCATAACATCATTCAAGATTAAATGTTGAGCTTTTGCAGGTAAATCGTTGAAAGATAAGTCATTGATATCCAATTCAGGACTTTCTTCGTCGATTGCATTAGTGGAATCATATCCTGGAGCAAGGTCACCTTGATTGCTGATAGTCTCTCTCTCTATATTATAGCTTTTTGTTTCAGAAAACTTAATCCTTTTTGAACTCGTCGACTGCTGATCCTCAGGAAGTAATAATATAGAAGGCTCATCGCCTGTGGCATCATCAATCACTTTGGATCTTGGAATCTTTTCAGACGAGAAATTAGGTCTTTGATTTTTTTTGGTTTTCATGGCAGAATTCAATGTGTTCATTGATGGTGTTCTCTGAGGGCTGTTTGGGCGTTGTATTTGCCTTCCCAAGTTCCCACTATTGCGAGTAGAAGGTATTAACGATATATTACTAGAATCGTCAGGAGGTTTTGACAAATCTCGAACCTTTCTCAAAGTTTGAAACTCTCTTTGATCATGGAATCTTAATAGATCACTCTCACTATAAACACTATCCGTATCAGTTTCATCCTCTGAGTCAGATTCAACAGAGCTTCTGATATGATTGTGAGCCAGCTTGTTTGTAGTCATACTGAAAGAAAGTCCCATTTTCTGTAGTTTTGAAATGTCGTATCTTCTATTTTCTAAACCATAAAGAACTTGGGGTGATTGAACATTGATGGCTGGGATGTTAACGTTGGTATTGGTTTTAGATTGAATCTTTCGAGCATTCTTCAGCTCAGTCCACCATTCATCATTCTCCAATAAACTGTTAACTTCTTCAAAATTCTTAGAGTCTCCTTTTACAATGGTTTCATAATTTTTGAAATCCTTCAGACATACTGCTAATATCACTGCTTTAATTCTCAAAATTTCAATCAGTCCTTTGACTCTTTCTCTTTCATTTTCAATATCTTCCACATTTTCAACAAATACAACAATTCTTAGCCTGTGCGTTTTTTTCCAGTCCGGAACTGTTGTCAAAATAGCACCAAGTTGTAAGATTAGAGTATAGGTGTCAAAATTTGTAGTCATCGCAGATTTTTCTCCATTTTTATCAAACACTTCAGCAGACATTTGAATTGGATATAGATCAATGAACTTTCTCTGAGAATACTTCAATTTCTTCTCACGACCAGTTGGTAACTTCAAATTCTCAAACCCTTTGGCAACTGCAATATTAGTCCTCATGAGTATCATATCCTCAATAATGGAAACCCAATTCTGGATTGATACTCTCTTTTCATTTCGACACTCATCAGTTGGCAAATTTTCGATATTGAAAGTATGTTCAGTTGGTTTTTTTCTTATAGGAGGTCTGTTTGTTGGATAGTGTCTGTGAAGATCAAAATATCCCAGTACAACGATATTAGGCTTCATTCCTCCAAGTCCCGAACCCATTATAACGTTTCTAACACCCCATGGTAGTGTTGGCCCTAGGCCTATTTGTACAAAAGCTTTGACTTTACTCATATCACGAAGTTTAATCCATGCATTCTCCTGCTCTTTAAACTCAGTAAAGTTATTTTGAAAACTCTCCGTAACAATGACATGACCAAGAATGTATAAACCTCCTTTTTTCAAGTGATTACAAAAATGAATTAGTCTCCACGAGCTTCTTGGGCTATCCACTAGGAGTAAAATTTGAGGTCTCCAGTATTTAACATTATCTTGTCTTAGTCGAAGTAGATATTTTCTGACTTGATGGTATATTAAACTTTGGGAAACATCGCCCCACGGTTTTGGGGGACAAACGTAGTGAATAAAGAGAAATAACGCAGCTAAGAAGATCACAACCAAAGTTGCCGAGATCCCATCAACAATAAACATTGCAATTGCGCAAGAGATGAGAGCCATTAATGCAGTATACCAATCAAAATACTTGAAGGACGGTCTGAAGTTCGGAGCTGAGGCAATTTTCAAGAGGAAGCAAGCTAAGTTTGTCACAATAAAAGTCATCAGAAAAGCCATTGTGATGAAAGTTGCGATTTGATTAATATTAGCAAATAAGCAGAATTGTGTTAAAAGCCAGGTGAGGATGATTGCAGGAGTTGCATTACCTGTCCTTTTATCAACCTTACTTAGTAATCCCAGTTTAGGAAAAATAGCATCCTTCGCAATTGCTTGTAGGACACTAGCGGCTCCAACAATACCAACAATAATGGAGAACAAAGAAGTAGAGAACTCACCAATCAATACTATTGCACCGGAAACATTGATTGTCTGGATAACTTGAACATCTTTATGTAACATATCTCTAGGTACCGATACACCCACTGAAATAATTACTAGGAGGTAGCATACAAAAGTGAGAAGAAGCCCCCAAAGTGTACCTTTAGGAATAGACTTGGAAGGCTTTCTTAAATCTCCAGACATTCCTGCACCAGCTAAAATTCCAGCTGTTGCTGGAAAAAATATACCAAAAAGATCATTGAAGTTTTCTTTGCCTTCTAAAAGAGATCCAACTGCGCCCGCTGTAAAATGAGGTAGCAGATTTTCTTTGAACGTTTGCCATGATGGTCCAGAATAAAACACATCTAAATCTGGAATTTCAAAAGGACTAACAACGAGTGTTGATAAAGGGATAGAGATTGTCGATACCAAAAGTAGTAGAAATAACAGAGATCCAGCTTTGGAAACTAAGGTACTCCCAACAAGAGCAATACAGATGCATACGAGCAGTAGAATGGAAGAGTACAGAAACTCCCACCAATAACCCTGAGGGAATATTCTGGCCATAATGCCATTTTCCAATCCTAGATTTGTTAAGAGAGGTTCAATAGCACCGACACAGTTCATACCACTATTCAAAACCTGACCTATGTAGAAGACTAGCCCAATGGATCCTCCAAATTCTGGACCTAATGATCTAGAAATCATGTAATACGCACCACCTCCTCTGACAGTACCATTTGTTGCAATAGCACTAATACTCAAAGTAGTAAGCAGATCAATAGCATATGACATAGCTAGAAGTACTATAGTACCAAGAATCCCCATTTGCCCAATGATGAAACCAAATCTTAAAAACATCAAGATAGATAATACATTCAAGAATGTAGGCACGAAAACGCCATCTCTCGTCCCTAGTTTATTATTACTCTTGTCTTCTCCATCTGTTGTTCCACCATTTTCTACTGGAGAGTTATGAATAGAGCTTCTTCTGAAATAAGAGGAGTTTTGACGCTGGCGTAACAACGGTGTCGTTTCATTGTGATTGTATGGTTTATGACTGCCAGGTATATTGTAAAACTGCGAATCTGGCATTCTCCAAAATCGTGGAAACAGCAGTCTCTGTTGTCAATAGAAGTCCTAACAGAGCTCCACTTTTTGTTCGCTATCGCTACCAATATAAGAAGCTCAATTATGTTACACCCAGAGACCTGAACGGTTCAGATTTCTTAATCATGATTTCTGATTCTTTGATAAGATGTTTTTTCAGGTTTTGACAGGACAGCCATAAATTCGCGATGAGAAGTAATAACTAAGGCTTACTAGTAAAAAGGTATCTATTTGAAGACTATTACATATAAATTATCTACATAAATGGAATAATAGCTAGCCCCACTAATATTCGTTTATTGAATAGCAAGAATTTATAAAAAGAAAAACAACAGAACTACATATTTTATTTTATTTTTTAGAAAAAAGGGCGAAAAAGGTAAAAAGAGGCCATTGTTGAGCTAATCCTCAGCTGACGAACCATAAGGCTCTCCCAAACTAAGAGCTTGATATTCCGTGCACATCTATGTTACTTTATCTCCTCACATAGATGATCACTGGAAATCACAGTCGAAGAACAAATGTTCAAATTAAGTAAATATCAGACAGAATCCTAACAATTTGATTTCTAACAACTTCCAATCAGTGGCTGCTAGATCATTGCACAAGAGATCCTGCATATTTGTGCAAGACAGACACTGAAATAATTCAACCAATGAGAAATCTCTCACTTCACGGTCTATCGCAGGTGATACCTTGAATATATAAAAAAAAGCTAAATAAATAAATCTCAAAAACGACTTTTAATAATTGACAACTTTTCTTGTATCATGTTCAACATATAAATCATTAAATCATTATAGTTTTAACTGTGAACACTGAAAAAACTCCTCATTCATCGAAATGCAAACCTCTCTTATTTATACCGTCTATCAATAAATCCACTAAAAAAATCCAAAAAGTAAAATTCTAATTCGCAGTCTCTAGAGCATCGTTATTTGCATTTGCTACTGAATTTTCACCATTTCTATTTTCTTCTTCGACATCTTCTTCTTGTTTACCAGTCTCATCACGAGAACTCAATGGTAAAATCCAGTTATTCCAATTATCCTTAGCTCTAACCTTATTATTCTTCACTTCTATTGTTTCAACAGATAAAGCAGCAGCAGTCAATAAGTTAATATCACCACCTGTCAAAATTTGTAATCTATTGAACTCTATCAATTTAGACAATGGAACAAATCCTTGACTATTCATTTGTTTTCTCAAGAAGAAGTCTTTCAATAAATTCTCTATTGAAAAATAATACAGCAACTGGCCTGCAATCAAGCCTATTGCCTCATTTTGATTTTGATAGACCATCTGTTGAGGAACGAATGGAACATATGGGCTCGCTGCTGAAATTGGTGGGGTGCTCAAATTGATGAAATCACTCTTGCGTGGCGAATTCGAATTAGATCTTGATCCAGGAGGATTAAAGCTAGGGGAATTGAACGCTTGATAGCCATTGAGTGGTTGCGGCTGGTATGGTGCAGTTGGTGCGTAACCAAAATTGTACCCACCTGGGATACCAGGATTCATCATGAATGGAACATTTTGATAACCGTTGAAGCCAGTGATAGAATGTCTGTAATTGTTGAAAGCCTTTGATTGATTACGGCGGCCTCTGTTATGAATGAAAGGTTGGTTTTGCGGATACTGTAAATTGTTTTGCGCGAAAGGTTCAGAGTTTCTGTGCTGGGATTTTCTATAACTGGAGGTCCCATTATTGAGACCTTGCTGTTTTTGGTTGATAGTTGAACGATTTTGCTGTTGTGATATCTGAGAGTCCTGAGTAATATGTGAAGTCTCAGACGTAGAGATGTGGCCAGTCGATTGGAGCTCAGATATTTCACTATGTTCGGATGATGCGAGGTTTGTATTCAACAATGGTGCTGTGGTTGTGGCAGATCTTACTTCAATGATGGAATCACGACCTTCTGTGGAGGATTCTCTATGCTTTGTACCCAAGGCTAAATTTCTTGTCGCTTCTGTAAGATCTTCAGTTCCTTGTGTAAGACTCTTAGATTCTCCAGATCTCTTATCATTTGAACTACCATTAGTATCATTGTTTTGCCTCTTGCTATTTTTCTTGTTGTTTTTATTATTGCCAGGACCATTGCTATTTGATTGCTTCTTCTTGTTGATATTGTTATTGACATTCTTTTTTTTATTGCTATTGCTGTTACTATTTGGTGATGAGAAAACGAGTTCCGCTTGAAGAGGGACCCATTTTTCTTTACCCGTGGATTTCACTTTTGCAGAAGGTGTGATCTTTGTGTTGGTATTTTGTGAAGAATCTTTAGAAGATTCTAGTACTGAAGTTGAAAAGGCTGGCTTGGTTAAAACAACGTTAGCAGTGGGCCAATCTTTAGCAATGCCATTTGTAGCAGCCCCGCTATTATATGCAGTAGTAGTAACACTAGTGATAGCTTTGGCACCCCATGCACTTATCAAGGGAGCAGCTGCGGGAACTAGCTTAGAGGATGGAACGGTTTTGTTGCTTTCAGTAGATGTTGTATGTTCAACGGAGTGGATATCAGACATTTTTAGTAGGTTCAAATTGATTCTGAAATTGAAATGAAGTCTTGGACAAATGGAAGTGAGCAGTCTTGAAGTTTATATCACTGATGTAATGAGCCACAAGAGAGGGTTTTCTTTCTTAAAGCTTAAATTATAATGAAGCCAGAGAATCGAATTCTAGAAGTGAATAGGAATGCTTTGTTCTTCCAATGATTTTCCTTCGAGTAACGCCTCTGTAAAAGTAAAAAAGAAAAAATGAATCAATAAGTTGAGTTCGTACTTTCTATTGAAGCAAGAAGGTACCTTAGATGAGTTGGGTTGATCGTAGCACTGCTGTTTAATAAGAAAGTAGAAGAGTAACAGGGAAACAATTAACAGTAGATGAAGATTCTTTGTTCTGATTAGACTGAATCTCTCTGAAACTGCAAGGCTCTTAAATACTTTTCAAGTTTGAAGGCAAAATGAGACGTAAATCTACCTAAAAAGAGCTTCTATAATCCTGTGTGTACTTAGGTGCCGTAAATCAATAATATTTAGTGCTCACAGCTGGGTTTAAGCGGCAATTGTGGTGGGTTTCAGTATTGGTTGTTTGTTGGAGGAATGTTTTCTGAGCGGTTTTATGTGTTTTTTTTTCTGGCTAATCGTTCAGAAATTCCAATAAATCTACCAAGGTTTTGGGTCTTTTTCACGACAAACTTAACAGCTTTTTTTGCCACGCTCTAAAAAAAGTTACAAAATAAAGTAAGATGTGTCAGTGTCTCAAAACTTCCTCTTGAATCTACTATATTTGGTCTGAAAACTGTTCTTTGACCCACTAAAATTCTGCTGTTTTCTGAAGCACGATTTTGTGGTTTCCTGAAATAGGAAATATTCCGCACAATGTGCACTAAAAAAATTAACAATCGCGATATCATTTTACAAAACGTGTTGTAGGACGTTATATTTGATAAAGGCTATTCCTATACTCTTTGTTCAAGGTTTACTCCTTATATCGCGGGAGTCAAGAGTACGGACTATGGTAGAAAGTGCATTGAATCCTGTAGTACTTCAAGTGTACACACACTCCAGCAGGTTGCCCATCACTCTCACGGTACTTGGCCCGGTGCCAGCAAAACTATCCAAGATCTCATCCACGATTAACCACATACAGTCCTCATCACAGACATCTTCCACCATATCGACCATCAATAATAACAAGTCGAGGATATTTAGAGCTTCAAGTTTGCTATTTCAGAAAAGACTGGAACTAGGACCGGCTGTTGTCAAAATCACGCTTAATAACAAAGACCAATATGGCATAGTATCAGCATTAGATAATGATCAGCATTACATCATAAACTATCTAACAAGCTATCTGGAGCAAACATACACATCTCATCAGAAGCAACTGTCCAGAGAAAAAAATAACTTTATACAATTGTGGTGCTCAACGACAACTTTGTCTAAAGAGCCGAAGAATGCGTTGAAACTCTCAATGTCACCTCCTATTCAAGAATCACCAATACAACCTTCAAACTCACCTAATAAAGATGATACAATCACCGACCCATTTGACTATTTTCTTGACAAATACTTTGAAAACTTGTATTTGCTCAACACTCCTTTATCATTTTTCACTAAATCAGTGTTCTCCAGATTGAAACAGTTATCTGTAAATGATTTAAATTTTTACGAACAGCTGTTATCTCAGTTTTTAATCAAATTGCAGAACTTTGACTCCCGACATCTGCCCTCTAATAATGGATTACTGAACTCTGAATTTTTGTTTGAAAAAGAGACGATTTACCGAAAGAGCTTCATTTCCAAGTCTTTGAATCTTGTCGATTTCGATATTCATTCAAGTGATTATAAAGAAACCAATAGAAGTCTTGCCAATATCTTGAATAATTTCAAAATAAGAGAGATACAAATACAGATATTAATATTGCTGGAGCTCATCAATATAACAAATACCGATAATACGAAGCTTTTCACTAAAGTCCTTAAAAGAAGAACTTTCAAGAAGAGATCCTTAGTTGGAAAAAGAAAGTTAACCCCTACAATCAGCGGCCAAGCAATATCTACTGATAATTCAATGATAGATATAGAAACTGATTTGTCTTACAGTCAATTGTTAGATGCTTATGTAGATAAACTGAACATCAATGATCTACTAAATGGGCCGAGTTCTAGTGAGTATTATACTCCCAAATTCATCAATTATATAATTGTCCCATTTTTCGAGAAAAAATGCCCTAATTCTGTACGATATATAATCAAAAAAATCAAAGGACCATCATTCAAATCAGCAGCAAAAAATAAGCCAGAATTGAAGGGTTCATCCTCAGCAAGCTCATTGGCAACTCTGAAAAGACCATCATTAGCAAAATCAACATCCAAGTTGGAAGACATTGAGGAATTGAAAAACTCATTGTCAAGGTCTAATTCTGATTTACAAAATCTGAATAGAATATCATCGTTCAATGCCAATACCTTATCCAAACGACAAGTTGATATGTCAATTCCAAAACCTCTAGAACTAAAATTGAAAAGATCAAGTTCTCAAATATTTAATAGAGTTGGTAAAAAGGTAAACAATAAAGCCTCTTCCACTTCTAAATTATCCGAATCGGTTACTCAAGTTGATGCAACACCGATGAAGAGAACCAAAACCGTTGATCTTATTATCCACGAGACACCAAATGATAAAATGCAAGAAGTTGTCAATATGGATATCATCAATTCGTCTCGAACAATCGATGATTCCTCTCCAATAGTGCATAAAACTCCAATCAATGATTTAGAAAGTCCTATTATTATAAGGTCAAATGCCAAGCCTGGTGAGCCATTTGATTTAACTGATTATAGTATGTTTGGTAGTCCTGTGAAAAAAGTTAAGAGGAAGTTATTCCCTCCCAAATAACGTAAACTTTACAAAATAGCATTATATAATTTGCATTAAAAAGAATTATACAAGATGAAGAGTGTACATTCTATACCCTTTTATTCGGTCTTTCAAAAGTAAGTTCTCTATTTTTCCAAATCTCCAAAAAAGATCGATTCAATGATTTTTTTAGCATCCTCTTGTTTTAAAATCTCTTGAGAAATGGTATCACCAATTCTTTTTTTCAATCTTTCTTTTTCAGCCTCCGTGACTTCAATGTCCATATCGTTCGAGGAATTTACCAAAATTCTCAAAGTTTTAATTACAGTTTTTGTCAATATTTCTTTTTCATGTTCTTTCAAATTTGACAGGACTGTTTCACTCCAATTTTTCAAATTGCCCAAGATTGTAATTCGTACGACTTCTTCACCTAAATTTTTCAATCCAATAATTGCACCATATAAAGTTCCAACTGGCTTATTCGCATCCAAGAATGCTTTCAATAGAGTTCTTGTCACCCTTGGTCTTAAAGTTGAATAACTTTTTCCATAATTTTTACAAACATGCTCTAATAAAGTTGAGGCAAAATCTCTGACTGCAAAATGGTCATCATCGTTTCCAATTCTTTTAGCTAACAATAAAGTCAAGATACAAGGCATGAGCACATGGATATAAGGATCTAAGAAAATATTAGCGTTAGCTAATAGTGAATAAATCACTTCCAGCATCGTAGTCAACAATGCGATGTTGTTCAAGTTATGCGTGATCTGTTCGGATATGAATTGAATAAAATAGGGAACTAATTGATGTAAACCAGGATCAGAACGTAGTGAAGACATTGCTGCTTGTTTCAAATGTTCCGTTTCTTCTTCTTCATCTTGTTTGATTAAAGCCTGAATAACTCTATTGAAATATAATTGTAACTCTTTGGATAAAACATGTTTTACTAAAGGCTTTATTTCAGTGTCTTTATTAGTAACCCCGTTACTAGTTGAGCTTGAAATATTGTGATTAGCAGTTGCGGAGCTTGAATTTTCCGTTAATATATGGGTTATAGCGCCTCTTGAAGCAGGTAATTGTTGCCTGATTTCAGACTCCAAAGGGTTTTGTGGGATTGCTGGTTGAACACCCTCAATCGCTAACCAATGGGCAGTGAAAGTAGTTGATCTCGGAACTTTTGGTAATGGTTGGTTCACCAGCTTCTCAAAATCCACTTCTTCATCATCAACATAGTAAAGAGTTTGTCCATTGCCTACTAAAGCTTCCTTAAAGTTCAAAGGTCTTGCAATATCATAGCCATACAAAGGCTCCACATTCAACACTTTCAAAGCTTTTTCAACATCGGTGGTTGTTAGAGTTCTTCTTTTGGAGTGTCTCATAAATTTGAAAGCTTGCTCCAGTATTTCATGAATACGGTACTCGACATCCATAGCTAAATTTCTAGATGTCTCGTCATTCAGGTCATTCAAGCCTAAAGAGTCTGCAACATCTTTCACTGTATCAATAGGTGACCATAAGGTGTGTGAAAGTGGTGGTTTCGTGTTGTTATTAGTAGACATCCTATGATTGATTAAATGATCTTAAATAATCAATATCAAGAGTTGGAGGTTGAGTCAATGAGGTTATTCTAGGTCTGTTTTTAGCTGATTATATTGTTGTTGATTTCTCGCTCAGCTTCATAGTATTCAACACCCGAACACCATTATATTTCGTATATATGTTTACAGATATACTCAACTTCTGCTTTAATCTCTTCATTATGTCCCAAATGTTCGCTAGTCCTTCTCAATTTTACAGGTTCAAGTATAAAGCATCTATAATATTGGCTTACTAGTATACACAATTCCTATCCAATTGCTGTCTTATCCAATTAAAATATTCCTCTCATAGGTGTATGCACTCTGATGATTTTTATTAACATGAATTCACTAATACCTACTTAGGCTTGCGGTGTTGACATGCAAGTTGATATCCAAACGATCTGATTTCTCTTCAATGTCCTTCAATCTGTAGCTCTGTTTTTCGATTTCTTCACCTTGGGACATTGCCAATCTCTTCAATCTACTTGAGACTTTTCCAATTTCATCCAAGTTTTCGCCAATTTCATGTTCCATTTCTTCATCTTCAGAGTCCTCTTCAAATTGGTAAGGCTTTGCTTCTGTCTTAATCCTTTCACGCCTGTATTTAGCGGTAACGGTTTCTGCCAATCCTTCATTATCATCGATTGACGCCTTTATCCTTTGTGTAGAATTTGATAGTTCAGCTCTTGTTCTTTCAGCCTCAATCTTAGAACTTATTCTTTCATTCTTAATTTTCTCTTCACGATCCCTTAATCTTCTTGATTTGGTAAATGGATTTTTAACACTCGGTCTAAGCATACTTCTATTATAATGATGTAATTGTTGGGTTTTTTCCTTTGCCAGTTTTTGTTGTGTTTCTGCCAGAGTTAAATTTCTTTCAACGTTATATAAGTTTTCTGATTGTGCACCAAGCATTCCCATGGTATTTTTCCCAGATTCTTCCGCTTCTCTTGCCATTCTAAGGGTATTTCTTGTTGATGCAACTGATTCTTGCTTTGTAAAGCGAATTTGATTCTTGATTCTTTCAACTTCTTCATCCTCTTCTCTTAACGCACGTTCTTCCTCGGTTTCTTCCTCAATTACTGGTTGCTGTTCCTGGTACTGATACTGATCGTTATATCCACCATACGAGCTATCGTTTAAATCTTCTTGAACATAATTAGTATCATTCAAGTCTTCTTCATCGTAATTAAATGTCGATTCTCCCTCTTTTTCTTCTTGAATTAGTTGTTGTTGTTGTTGAAATCTCGATTGATTCTGGCTCGACTGATTAGTTGGGGCTCTTGAAACTGGTTCGAAGGAAAAGGATTGGTCCTCCTGACCATTTGATTTTGCATGAGCATATGGGTTGGATCTAGAAGAAGAGTAAGGGTTTGGATTAAGTTTGCCTTCACCAGCTATAGAACTTGGCTGTTGTTGCTGTGCGTGATTCTGTGAAGCAGAGTTATTGGATGATGATGAATATGACTGTCTATCGTATGAACCAGAATTATTAGACCCATATGGATTCACGTGTGGGTTGGTAGAAGCGGCATACGGATTTGAGGAAGAGCTTGATAAAGTAGCATATGGATTACTAGAATTAGAAGTCGCACTGTATGGATTATCACTAGTGGAATTCAAATCACCATATGGATTACCATTCCCTTTACCATTAATCAGATCATCTTTTTGCTTTTCAGCCCTTTCAGCTTCTTCTCTTTCTTGGGTGCTATAGCCCTTTGGTGCATATTCCTTCTTTCTCTTAGACTTATCCTTAGCATACTCAGAATAAGCAGAAAAGGTGTTTGGTACTTTAGCATCAGGATTCTTGACAGGCATAAACTTATCCAGCATGTGCTCACGCATTTTCTTCTCAGTGTCCTCCTGAGTTGGAGGTTTGGTTTTGAAGAAATTTTTGACACCCATTGCTAAATATGAAGGTAACGCTTCTTGTTTCTTGAGAAAGGAAAATACGGTATGAAAGAGAGCTTATATTGGGGTCTTTGCAACTAAGTGAAATGTGTTTTGGTTATTTTTAAAAATGCGTACCGCCTCCTAACAAAAACAAAAGAAAATTGAAATGACACCGCGAAATTCGGCGGGGCTCGTAATTTCTGTACAATATACCCCTCCAAAAAAAGAAATATATACAAGGGCTCGTAACTCTCATATATACACACATACATACATACATATATATGATGTTGTTGATGATGACTATTGATTCGATTTCTATGGCGTTTGTTGTTCTTTACATATTCACTACTTTTATGTCTGCTTAAACTGACTCATGACCGTTTTAGTTTGAAATATATATCACTCTTGCTCTTTTTGTGTTTTTATGTTTTTTACTGTTTTACTCTCGTTGGCTTTGGATTCAATTCAACAATGATTTTATGGATGTAACTGCACTATCCTTCTTCATAGACAGCAAAGCTCTCGAAGCCGAGGTTTCATTATCAAACTGTTGTTCAGTGATCATCTCCAGTTTTGATGACTCTGACAATGCTGGTGGCAGCTCGAACTCATTAGTGTCCGTCTTTGGAGCTGCAGTTGTGGTTTTATTGAGTGACTGAGGGAATTGAAAATCCTGTCTGAAGCTCTGTGAGGATAATAGCGAGGATGATTTGAGTGAGCTTGTTGAATTTGGATACAATTCAGGTGTTATTATTGGCGAAGGTAGTTCTTGGAATTTAGTTAAATCCATTCTGCTGAGATCTGTGAGTGAGTTTGTCCTTATGGAAGCAGTTGCTGATGGAATGCCATTTGATTGCGAATTTGACCTCGATAGTGTATCATACAGCTCACTGAAATTGAAATCAATGTTCAAATCTCTATATCTTTCAGAGTCAACGTTGATTTTCGCAAATCCTGTGTCTTCATTAATCCAGTTTGGATTGATCTGGACTAGTTCCTCGTTCTGGATATTCACCACTTGATGCAAAAACTTGATGTAATCAACAGTCGCTTGTAAAATAGTTAGTTTGTACATTCCCTCCGCGTTGTTATTCGAAGTGGTAAAGTTGTTCCGACAAGCAGGTACCAAAAACTTCAACGCCTCAAATTCTCTATTCATTCTTATCCTTCTCTTCTTTTCGATTATGGAGTGAGCAGTCTTATGCTCCCTTCTTCTCTTTTCCAACTCGTTCTGCGATACCAAAGAAGTCGACGATCGTCTCCTCTTTCTCTTTGGCGGCTGCTCGCTTGGTAATAGCTGGGGAGAGATAAACTGGTCCTCTACAGACTCTTCTGCATTGTCACTGTTCTGCATTTGAATGATTGTGGGCTTTAATTCTGGAGGAGAGGGAAGCATACTAGACATGTTGTAATTATTTTGAGATGATTACTCTACTGTCTATTGGGCTCTATTTTCACCTTTTGAAAGACATAGGGAGTTCTACTAGAAGTTTTGCCCGTGTATATAAATTTATATATTATGTTATTATTGTCTTGTGTCCCACGTGTAGTGTCACAAGAGAGAAATTGGCAAGCAGCACACGACCTTTAATAATTCAATTAGGGAGAAAGAGAAAAACAAAAAACCAACCAAGAGCTCTCGTGGAACAAAACCAGTTGCTGAGGGGTTGTTGTGATTGGATGAGCTTGAAAGAAGATAGTAGCTAATCTCTGTGCAGAGCGATTCCGGTGCGTGTTATCGTTTATGTGTTTCACAGCTTGTTTTCGATGCCCAGGACAAACATCTTCCCCCCCCCCCCTCCAAAAAAAAAAGAGCAGATATTCTCAAGCACAGTGGAGCACATACACAAACACCATGTGTCAATGTCATTGACACATGGTGCTCGTTCTTCTGTATAGACTGGTCTTTGCTAGGAACATGTGTATAGCAGTGTTGACGGTAATTTGACACATTTGGCAACGTGCAGTACTAATTCCTCGCTTACAACCAAAAAAAAAAGAAAGAGACCATGCTTAAGAGGCATGTAGAGAGAGCGAGCATGTGGGCCCCTTCTTCCTGATCTGTGGAAACCAATCGATCTTGCAACTCTTATCAGCTGAATACTTATAGCTTCTTTCAGCCAAACTACAGCTTTCATGTATACGTATATCTCTTTCTATATATAATGCGACATGATTCTTTGGTGTCGATCTAGGATAAGAAATGTCCGCATTCTTGTCGCTGAATCATAGGGTCCCTGAAGGAGAATCACCAAGGGAAAATTGACCTAGCATTGGCTGATAGCCGATACCTACTCAGATCTATTACTCTTTGGCTCTTCAAAGAAGCTCTATTTGTTGTTGTGTATGTATTTTTTTTATGATGCATCGATGACTCAGTTTTGACACATAAAGGAAAAATAAGGCTTGATTGTAGCTATTACTCACATCCCGATTATGAGATCACTATTGTGTATACACGTATATATATAGACATTCACAAGCATTCCCCTTTAGCATCCTACACTTTAGGCGATATCTTATTTTCCATAAGACCTTGATACATACTTAAATTTTCTTTCGATACGTACACATACAGTACTCTAATCATGATCAAGGGACTCAAGAAAGACCATCATCTGTTATCAGATATTCTTTTCAATAGTTTTTCTATTATTCAATCGAACTTATCAGAAGTGGGAAAGAGCCATCTCCATGCTTCTCTATCGACTTCCGTTAATACTTCGTTGCTGAACATCTCCAAGATCTATCTATCTTCTTTCAACAATATTACACCTCAACTTTTATCACATTTAGAATCTACTATAATACCCATCTTAGAAAGCTTTTCTCCATACTCGCCCGTTCTAATATCCATCTCATCACAGATATCGGCATTAATATCCAATTATAAGTGCTTCCTTATCAGTTCCATAAATACTACAAATTTCGATCAAAGCCCATATTCAACAAGTGATGAAGTTGTGATAGACTATGAAAACTATGAATTGGATTTCGAGTCGTTACTAAGCGACGCTAGAAGCTTAGAAAGACTCATAAAAGACTGAGAAGAAACGGTAAAGAAAGACTCAGAGGACATTGATGATGATGTCTTCAAAATGGATGAAGATGAACTTACGTTGGAAATTGACGTATTCTAACCAACATTGGAGAAACTTTAATTAAAAATTGAAAGTATTATATAAAATTTGCTATTGTATTATCAGTCGCTTTAAATCATTCACTTTTTTGCTAAAATCATCTATTCTCAAGCTAACAAACTCTCCTAATTCGTATAATGAGTAATCTTCGATGTCTCCACCAGAAACCTTCATGAATCCACTAGAAACAACCTTTAGGGATATCCTCCATCTCTTCAATACTGCTATAATATCACTCAATTTAGCATTAGACTTTTCAAGTAATTCCTTTTCTTCTTTGTTCAAGGTCCCATTAATCCCCTCCAAGATAGTCAACAAGTCTTCCATTATTAGATACTCGATGAATTTTACAATTTCCTTGAACTTAGTGATAAGATTTCTAGAAGAATTCGTTTGATTAAACTCTTGCTCTAGCGCATGTAGGTGTACTAGGTCTTTTGTGAAAGATTCTTGCAGCCATAATAAGTCTGTGCTTATATTTTCATCTGACACAATTGTTAATAACTTTTTCAATATAGACTGTACATAGGGGAAAGATTCGAAGATTCCCGTTATTATTGGATCTAGAATTTGGTATGCTCTTTTTAAAGACCCATCATCTTTGTTTACCTCAGTCATAATGAGTATCGTGTATATAGAAATAATGACTTCGTTCTCCGAAAGGTGAATAGTTTTTTTTACTGAATTACTGGAATTAAAACATAATGATAAAAAAGACAAAATCTAAAAAAAAAACGCACATAAATAAAGAAGATGTCTATATCTATACCAAACTCAGATGAGTTAATACAAATTATTCTCTGTCCATTTTGTTACGCTTCGAGACTGCTTCTATATAGATTTATACGTATGTTATTGTGTTTTTTATATTGGAAATATATATGTACATTTTTATAATTAATAAATATTCATCATTTATTTAATTTAACAAAAAAAATCAAAATTAAAATCGGGTTTTAAGTCATTGAAATCTTCAATAGTTGAAGTACTCAGCATTAACAGGAAAGTTGATCTCAAGTTACATCAATATCCAGAAAACATGTTTCTATCAATACAACTACTGGTATTCTTTGTGTGTGATATGATATACATATATAGATTTCAAGACTGAGTTCAGGTGGGTAAAAATAGATTGGATGAATACTGCTTTGAAGATTTGACTCAAGTGATAGCTAAAGAGAGAACTACATTTCGATTTTAATCATCACGACGTATTATAACTATACCTTCTCAAATACCAAAAACTTATAAAAAACCTAACTTAACACAGCATCTTTTTTTGATTTATTTTCATAAAGAGAGTAATAACAAAAACCAGAAATATAAAAAAATAAAGAAAATTAGAAACAGTTAGAAGTAGTTTTTATAAAGCTGAACTGCCCTCTAAGTATTTCTATTAAATGCAAAAAACTAACTTGGGAAATGACAACAACAACAACAAATTAATAAAAAAAATAGAGAAAATTATCTAATAAGAAGGGATATCATCGATAGTGATATCCTTTATCATTTCAATGCAATTTAATAAACACAAAATTTTTGTTAACAATTATTTAGCTTTTGATTCCAAATAATAAGACCCAAAAACATTCCAATGAAATCTGACTAATAGTGCAATTCTGTTGGCGATATCATTCAAATCATCATCTTCTTCATTGTCTCCTTTGGTGGTGATGCTATTAACACTAGCAGTGTTCGTAGAGCCTGAAACCATGGTACCGATAGAGTTACTATTAGTGTTGATCAAGTTCGTCAAAGAATCAACATCGTTTGAATCCAACTCATCAATCTTCAGCTTTAATTGTTGGAAAATCTTTTGTTCCATTAACGAATAAACCTGTGAGCTTGGCTGGGTCTGTTTGATTAACCAATTGAATGCAAATTCCACATTCTTCTCATTTGGAGTAGAGTCATCGCTACTATTGACTTTAGCGCGACGTGATAACTGCAATGAAATGGAACCAATATTTCTAGTCCATTTGACATTTCCATTATCATCTGTGATTATAGCTAAAATTTCCTTTTTCAATTGAGTTAAATTTCTAGATTGAATGAGATTGGCACGATCTATCGGGTTGGAATTCAACTTGTAAACTAACTGTTTGTATAGAGCTAAGCATAACTGCAAACAGACAACTTGACGAACACTTGCACGTAAGACAATTAATCTTGCGTGATCAAAAGATAGAGATGATGGAAATTCAGAAATCATATTAGAGCATGACAATAGATTTAATATTGAGTTTAAGGAAGATTTCTTTGGGGAAAGGCCGCTATTTTGATTATCTTTTTGGAACCACTTGATGGAATCTGATATATCTAATTTACATCTAGAAATCATTTGATTGAAGTAGTCACGTTCAAAATCAACAGCAGTTTGAATAAGAACAGGTCTCAACATTCTGATTTGATGATTCGCAACATCTAATTTCATAGCTTCTAGTATAGTGAAGATTAATCTTAGACCTTCAACTAACTTAATTACAGATTTTTCCTCATCAGCTTGCTTAAAAAGTGACAACATATCATCAACCCAAGAATCTCTCATTGGAGCGCAGTGAGACTTAAATATTTCAGCAAGCCAATTCGATAATCCGATAAAATCCAATGAATTCTTTGTCAATTGTTGAATAATCAAATCAATGTCTAGTACATCCATAACCAGTTGTTTGTCTTTAGATGGCAATAAACTTATCAGGATTTCTCTAAGAGTGTTGAATAGATTTGGCAATTTGGAGGAGTATTTGTTGAAAGTTGTGAAATCCTTTGAATATTCTTCAATTTCCATGCAAACTCCTGACCAGTACTTGTCATAAGTAATTTTCTTACGGCGACCTCTTTCGCCATCAAGATTTGGTCTGAATTGTAACTGTGGATCGAATAGAATATCATGACGTAATTGAGGGTTTTTCAAGATTTCACTTAGGTCTATTTCCCTTAGGGACTGAATATTGACAGGTGGTAAAGGTGGTGGTAATTTGGAAGATGATGGTCTTAATTTCGTTGATTCTTTTGGATAAAATGATTCAAAGCTTTTGGCCGTAAAAGAAATGTTTGGTAGCGATCTTGATCTGAATTTGCGTATTTTTGAGGAGTTATTGGTGATATTATTATTAATATTATTAGTATTATGATGGTGATGGTGGTGATGATGATGCTTTGGGGATCTCTTTCTTGAGAGTTTGGACTTGGATGAGGATAATGTAGAAGAAGAGGATGGAACGGATGTAGGGGTATTTATAGAGGTGTGTTCAGTGGCGACAGAATCAACAGGGGTATTTATAGAGTTGATAAAGTTTTTCGAAACCACCTGAACATGGAGAGGAGCAGATAAAGGTTGGAGAGGGTCGTGGCAGTCATCATCCAAGTCGGTAGCTGGGGGAGTTGGCACGTTGAAGCAAGGCGTGTGTGGTTGATTATGAGGGTAGGAAAGTGACAAGTTGTCAATGTCAGTGGCAACAACATCGGAGACGTCAGCAGGGGAAATATCATCATGAGATATGTTGCTTGGGTCAGAAGGAGATGAGACGGTGGATGCTGAAGTCGGATTGGAATTAGGGGTCTTGAGTTGGATAGTGCTGTCGAGTCTCGCTCTTTTGATGTGTGAACTTTCCTCATGAGTAGAGAGACGCTTCGAATCGAAAAAGACAGGCCTCATAGAATCCTCAGAGAAAACATCCTGGTTGTCTTTGTTGTTCATGGTCATTCTGATGAGATTCCGCAGTAAGATACTTCTATTCTTTAACGGTGGGATCTGGACGGAGGTAGTGTTGAGAAATAAGCAGAGAGAGCACAGAAATAGAGTGTGAGGTTGAATGTAAGGCAAAGAAATCGACTAAGAATGGGTATAGAACGGAATATATGGTGATGGGAATGGGAATAAAAGAGACTGGAAAGTGACTAAGAGATACAAATTTCAAAATCTCAGCGTTTTCCCTAAAATTCCCCCAAAAGAACCGTTCCAAAAAAAAAATTCGCGAATTTTTTTTTTTGCTTTCTTTTTTGAACCGTTTTTTTTTGCCTTTTTTTTGCCTTTTTTTTTCTTTTTTCTCTTTCTTTTTCTTTTTGTGATGGGAAAATTACTCTATTGGGCAATCACCTTCACAACCTTTTTTCCTTTTTATTGTCTATTCGCAATGGGAAAAGAAATGAGTGAAAGTTTATTAATAGATAGGCTCAACTAATCAGCTATTAGCTGTTTGTCGGACTTTGTTACTCTTTACTGCCCTTTTGCTTTTACATTCTCTATAGTGGGTTTGATTTTTTTGCTTTTCGCCTTTTCTTTTCCCTCGTATCCCCTACGGTGAATGCCTGATACAGCCATTGCTCTCTTATCCGAAATATAATCCGCGCTCTCTTATGAACCCACACATATTGAAACAACAAACACATCATCAAACGCACATCCTGTAATGAAAATAAAATCCTCAAACTAAACAAACAGTATCGTATGAAGGGAACTGCAATGACCCATCTTGTCCCTCATCCCTGTTCCATGAGATACTACCACTACAAAAGACACAATATGATAGTCTAGATTCCTATCTCATTATGCGAGGCCTACGCAAAGGAACTAATAGAAAACACACACACGTATATACATGATACTAACTTAACTTCTGAGTCTTCTCAGTTGCTTCCACACAGGGTACTTGCATGCTGTCTGTCTAGTCATTACTGATCCATGTCCTCATCTATTTTCCCTGCTTATATCCGAAAAATACGATCAATTCGCGAATCCATACTCCCGCTTTGGGGGATAGAATCCTCGGAACTTAACAAGTTCCGGAAGTTCCGGAGTTCGGGGTTTATTTGTGAGCTTGATGACAATGGACAATAATCGCAGGTTGGAGGTTTCTCCACATATAGCATTCATTCTTTAAAATTGTTTACTTGTGGTTTTGTATTTATCTTTGTTTATTTGGTTGAATGTATAACTTGTAATAGTTACTTGTTCTGTGATGCTATCCCTCTTTAAAAGATCAATGGCCACCAAGGCATCTTCTGATATCTATTTCGGTACGAATTCCTTGAACAGACATTCATTTCTAAGAGCAGATTCATCGTTCATCTCTCAGGCAATAAGTTCACCATACTCTAAATACATTTTCTTCCAAAACCATGAGCCAATCGTGGATACAGTGAACAATAAGCTGTTAACTTTGAACTACACGACAATAGGCAGTAGTAATCGTGAATTGATTGACTCTTGGGCAAAATCAAATGAGTTAAAGAATGAATCTTTGTTAGCCTCTCCTGTAATTCATTTCCTTGGCCTTGATACCAAAGATTTTTCTCCATTCAAGTACAAGACTTATAGCGGTGAACCATGGTTTGCATTAGACATTTCCAAACATGGTTCGCTCAAAGACAAAGTCCTCTCACAAGCAAATGTCCAACCCTTACCAACAAGAGAGTTGGTCAATCAACATCTCAATTACACTGATGCAAACATCTTTGCGCAGGGAAAAATGTACATTGAATGGATATCATCCACTCCGTACTGTCGTGGCTGTGGATCTAAGACAATACCTATTAATGCAGGTAGCGAGTTAGCTTGTACCTCAACCACTGGAACTTGTCCTGTTAAATCTGCCCCTGTTTCAAACGCATCGTTTCCAAGGCTAGATCCAGTTCTAATCACATGTGTCTTGAATCCAGATAAGGATAAGGTATTGTTTACCAGACTGGCTAAATTTCCAAAGGGCATGTATACCCATATTGCAGGATTTATCGAACCCGCTGAAACCATTGAAGAAGCGGTAAAGAGAGAAGTTTGGGAAGAGAGTGGATTATTAGTCAACGAAGTCCATATAGTGAGATCTCAACCATGGCCTTATCCCTTCAATATCATGATTGGATCTGTGGCTGTTGTACAGGACGTTAACCTGAACTTGGACCATGATATGGAATTAGAGGATGCCTTTTGGTGCGATTTGAAAGATTTAAAGAAAATTGTCAACGAGGGTAAAGAAGATGAAAATTTAACAGTAATGGTGCAAGGCTTGGACTTTGGGATTCCAAATGACAAAACGTTGGCTACACAGTTGTTCAAATACGTTGCTGATAATTACTGAATACAAATCTCACAATTGAAGAGCAAAAATATACAAGGTATTATGTATGAGAGTAAACTGTGAAAGATAAAACAACTAACGAAAAACGAAAAATCAAAAAGAGAATCAAACTGCAAACAGCTCCACAAGATTATTGAGGTTTTTCAATCCAATTTGACTCTGACAGCTTTGACCTGAGTATAGTTATCTAAAGCTTCAATCCCTTGGTCTCTGCCAAAACCTGATTGTTTGTACCCACCAAATGGAACTTTAGCATCGAAGTCATTGTAAGTATTAACCCAAACAGTACCGGATTGTAATTTCTTTGCAACTTTGAAAGCATTCGAAATGTTTGTGGTTTGGATACCAGCACCTAAACCATATTCTGAATCATTTGCCTTCTTGATCACCTCTTCAATAGTAGAGAATTTCGCAATGGTAACAACAGGACCAAAAATCTCTTCTTTATTGATAGTTTCATGTTGATCAACATCGTAGAAAATAGTTGGTTTGATGTAATAACCCTTTGTTCCAATAGCTTCACCACCAGTTAATAATTTAGCAGTTGCTGATTTTTTACCAATATCAATATAGTGCAAGATAGTGTCAAATTGTTGCTTGTTAGTGATAGCACCTTGATAATTAGACTCATCAAATGGAGAGCCAACAGTAACTTCAGTTTCGACATATTTCTTGAATTCAGCTAATAATTTCTCATATATAGTATCTTGGACATAAATTCTTGAACCAGATGAACAGATTTGGCCAGCATTCTTAAATATACCATTAGCTAAATTAACAACAGTTTTGGATAAATCAGCATCTGCGAAGACAATATGAGCAGACTTACCACCGAGTTCCAATGAAACTTTTTTCAAGTTGGAGGTAGCAGCCTTAACCATTACATCTCTACCAACAGAAGTAGATCCAGTAAATGCAATTTTTCTAATCTTTGGATGATTTAGAATAGCTTCACCACATGATCTACCAGGACCTGGTAGGATATTGACAACACCATCAGGGAACCCAGCTTTCTTGGTCAAAGAGGCAAAGAACAAAGCATTCAATGGGGTGGCAGAAGCAGGTTTCAAAACAATAGTGTTACCAGTAGCAAGAGCTGGAGCAACTTTCCAACTCAACATCATGATTGGGAAATTCCATGGAATGATTTGACCGCAAACACCAATTGGTTCCCTAGTAGTATAAGTCAAATAGTTATCACCAGTAGGGATGGTGCGTCCATCGAGTTTATCAGCTAGTCCTGCAGTGTATCTGAAATAATCAATAACAATCTGAACATCACCTCTAGCCAACGCCAAAGTTTTACCGTTATCATAAGATTCAATTGAAGAAATCAATTCTTTATTTTCTTCGACCAAATCAGCCAGCTTGAGTAATAGATTAGCTCTGTACCAAGGGTCTGCATCTCTCCAAGTATTCTCAAATGCATCAGCTGCAGAATCAACAGCGAAATTAACATCGTCAGCATTAGCACTCGAAACTTTAGTAACATGCTCACCAGTGGTTGGAGTCTCTACATCAATGGATTGATCAGTTTCGTAAAACTCATTATTGATAAAGATACCAGTTGGTTGATCATATTTCAAACCGTTAGGTAAGGTAATTGTGATAGGTTGTGCAATCTTTCTATTAAGAGTAGACATATTGTAGGACGCTTGAGTCTGTACAACTCTGAGAGAAGATTGACGAATTGCCAAAATTGCTATTCTCGATTGCTTAAATAGTAAAGACTGGAAAGGTGAAGTGTTAGTAATTATTCCTTCAATTGCGAACTTAGGGAAAGGAGAACATGGCAGTTAATTCCAGAAAGAGAAAGAAAGATTGTGCTGAGTCTGGTTGGCTACTCCTTTTTAAGCGGGTTGCCGATTAGCCTTTCTATGATTTCAAGAGTTCTAGAATAAATAGTACGTTAACGGATAACACAAAGAATATCAGATGAAGCGCAAAAAAAACAGACATCAATAAAACAACGCGGGATACGAGTATTAGCGAATTGATGACAGTTCTTTACACTATTGTTCCGTGAAATAGACTTTTAGGATCCTGTCCTCCAGAATGCCCTGGTGTGGAGACAACATTTCCTCTTCTTTAGCAACCTTGTATAATAAAACTCGTCCCACTGTCCAACACATGCCAATGGGCTGAGTCCATTAAATACACAATACTAGCAATACAGATACAGAATTCTTCAAATCTCTCTCCTTCTAGCAATATACTAACCAGGTATATTTGCTCCCACCACCCATAATTCACCTAGGATTATGTCTCGTTCACGGGGATTAGAGCATTTTTTATCTGTAATGAAGAACACTCACCATGCTGGAAGGCCTTGGTCTAAAATGAAATGCCTGGGAAGAGACACTGGTAATGTGTTTTTTCTTTGGGCAGAAGCTGTAAAGAGAATAGATTGTGTATTTATGTCTGTGTGTGAGTATGTGCTTTTTTTCCCAATCTCATCGATTTCTCGATGAATCATATATATTCATGCCATCTGTAGGCTTCTGATATGCATAACAGACTTAACACCTGCAAATCTTGCACTCGACTACTAAAAAGCAGGAGTAGAATTCGAAGACTACAGTTAGATTCCAAGGGAATGGAAGGATAAGAATATGTTATTAAAGATCCAGATACAACGTCAGACTGTCACGATCTAGGTTCGCTCACCATGAGCTTTTTACTTCTCACTTCTTCCTGGGTATCCTATTTTTGCTTGACGGACTTAAAGAGAGCGCTACAGGGCCTTAAGCGGAAAGGCAGGGGGTGGTAGTTTCCAAGCCAAAGTTTTAGCCTATAGAATAAATAGCCTTTATAGTCAAAATTGAGAGCGAATGGTGCACTATATTCCGATCTGGCTTTTGATAACTACTGTTGAGTTGATGAGTTCGCACCCCGAAGAAATAGTCCCACATGGAATGAAGTTTTGATTTTTGTGAGTCATGAGATCTTTGATTGATTGTGTCTAATAATTGACTTGATGCTTTTAGCACGAAAGCAGAGCAAATGGCGAAAACACACGCACACAACATCTTTGATTTTATGAAGAGGGAAAAGAGGTGTTTGGAAAACAGAATTATACATCAACATATCAGTCATGACCTCACTTTTTTCAAAGAATCATCTGGAATACTATTATCAACAGTTACTAATAGCCAAGCTACCATAAAAAAAGTGCTGATTAGTATCTTTGTCATTGCTTACTGGAACAGCATTTTTTACCTTCTGGCCAATTACTAAAAATTATAAATTCTCGTTTTGACAGGGAAATTACATACAAGTAATATTTAATAGGTTGGTAAGTATTCCCAGTTTCAAAGGGACGGTAAGAGTTAGTGGGTTTTAAGTATAAATGTGAAGCATCTGCAACAACGTAGATGTGATACCCTCATTGAAAACACTCATACTAGAACTTACAGCAAAAGCCATAGATATAGATGACAGATAAAATGGTTTCTCCAAGATCAATTCTCAACTATTTTCTTGCCATTTCTCAGGAGGAAGGTGTAGGAGCTCATGTGAGAAGATCAATCGGTACTTTAAAACAACGAAATTTTTCACCATTCTTGATGCTTGACCATTTCAGTGTCACCCCTCCTGCTGGATTCATGGCTCACCCTCATTATGGGTTCTCTACTATCACTTATGTGTTTGAAGGTATGATGGCCCATGAAGATTTCACTGGATCTCGTGGTGTAATGAGACCAGGCGATTTGCAATTTATGACTGCTGGTAAGGGGATTGTTCATTCTGAGATCCCTGTTGCCTTGAACAACCCGCAAGACACAACTGGTATGCAACTATGGGTGGATCTTCCTGTTGAACTAAAAGAATGTGATCCGCTGTATAGAGACTTACGAAAAGAGGAAATCCCAATTGCTAAACCAAACGATAAAGTTACAGTCAAAGTTATCGCTGGTGAGTCTTATGGGGTTAAGTCTGTTCAAAATTTAGCAAGAGTGGCTGTCGATTACTACCATTTCGAAGTAGCCCCAGGCGGTGAATTTTCGCAACCATTCAAAGATGACTACAATGTTTTCATGTACCTATTGAAAGGAGAAGCTGAAGTTTCTGGCAAAAAATTAGAACAATATTCTGCTACTTTCTTTGAAAGAGACGGTGACTCAGTTGTTGGCAAAGTCCCAGAAACTCAAAATGGTAATTCTACTTTCATCCTTGTTGGAGGTCAAGTTCTCGATCAACCAATAGTTCAGCATGGCCCATTTGTTGCAACTTCACGTGCTAAAATCCAAGAAGTCTTTTGGAGATATCAATCAGGAACTGAAGGGTTCGAAAACGCTCGAAATTGGGTTCCAAAAATTGACTTAGGGGTCAAGGAATCCGATCTAAGAAAAGATGAAAAGATTCGAGACGAGTTATAGATGAAGCAAATAGTGTATGTATAGTCAAAATCAAAACCAAAACAAACTAAAAAAAGCTTTGGAAATATACTCCAGCGAAAGGCTTTCTCTCTCTCTCTACATATATATATATATTTATATTATTTATCTAAATTACTTGTTAAATGTAGTAGTTATTATCATTTTTCTTCATATAATACCATAAACTATTTCCTCCTCCTATCTTGGTAGTGAGAAGGCAGAAAAATACAGAAAAATGACATAAAATATTTTCTGTAGGCGCCACATTCACAATAACGAGCCAAAAGTGCAAAAAAAAAGTATTCCTCGATAGAAGGAGAAGCTATTTGAAAGAGATTTTTTCACTCGATACTAGGTGGGAAACATCATGGGATTTCCTCGAACACGACTACAGTCTGGCGTCAAAGTGAGCAGTCAAACTGATCAAAATACTGGCTCAAGCGATTTAGAAACCAGCACCCTGAGATCCAAATCAAGGCTAAAACAAACAACGAAAAACATATCTACACAAAAGAGAACCGCTATAACGAAACCCTCATTTTATTCAAAGAAGAAAGCAACTTCGGATCGCATTGATTTGTTAGAAAGATTAGATAAATGTGAAAACTTCATAACGCCTGCTTTATCAAAGTTTGAGCCTAATCTACAAGCACATATAAATGAATTGAAAAAATTCAAAATCATCAAGAATCTTGATATCAATATGAAAACTATTAGTATATTACAGTCTGATATAGGGGAATTGCGTGAACGTGATTCAAATTTGCTCAAAGTTTTTGAGATGAGTCCTGAGGAACAGAAAAAGGCTTTCTATGAACTATATGGAATCTCATTAGAAAATGAGTATCTTCCAGCGGACAGAAAGAGTGAGTATGATGATTCCACAGGGGAGTTTTTATTGAGCTAACACTCTTATTTCTTTATCTTTGATTTTGTGATTTGATATAGTCAATTTCCATTAGCATGAGCAGCATTAGCATTAGCATTAGCATTTTCATTAACATTTGCATCTAAACCACCGTTAATATTTATATTACCATTCACAGGTTCATGCGTCGTAGTAAGTCTTTGTCTCCATAACCAAGGTGGCCCCAGCGGATTTACTCCATGATTCTTAGCGAACACACTATCAAAATAGAATACTGTATGTCCAACAACTAATCCGGAAATTTCGAGGAGAATATCAAGTTCAGATTGTTTTAACAAGCTTAGTGCAAAAGTAAAAAGTGCAAAATAACAAGCTTTGTACTCCACTAATCCCAAGTAAGCCAGAGTCTCATCTGGATTGCGTCTAGCCCATACATACATCATACTTTGTACGAGAGAAGGACCCAAGTAATATATTGGTCTGATAAAACTTGAATAAAGAAGTAATAAGGTGCAATTCATTAGTAGGAACCAGATATAGTCCCTCGTACGATCTGAAATCTCCTCAAGCTCTTTTGAATATTGTGAAACGTTATACCAATATGCTAGTACTTGTAGCTCAAATCCCCCAAAATACAGAAATGTGGTGATAAGTCTCCAATATTGATGCTTCTGTATGACAAGTGTAGGAATGAATACTATGTCCTTTTCCGTAATGATTTTGGTTTCTAGCAGTATCGAAGTTGCCAGAGCAGAAATAGACCACACTCTAGTAACTACAGGAATCTGCTGTACCCATTCAATAGGTATCCTTTCCATCGCTTGGCTTATTGCTTAATCGTTTTATGTTGCCTTCTCAGTAAAGAGACAAAGGTATTTTAGATAGTGCCACTTTGTTATGTTTATAGAAATTAATCGAAATCACAGGGCTCCCTAACCATCACAGAGCTTTACTAACCTTTAGCCATATAATAAACATTCCGAACAATAGGGATCAATTAAGATAGACAGCAGATACGATAATCAATTTGCTTTAATTGCTTTTGGAATGAATGAAGAGATCTCTTCATCTCCAGAGTCTTCTCATTCGCAAGGAACTCAAAATTCTGAAATGACTGCATCCACACCATCAACTAATATCACTATACCCACAAGGGAGCCAATAAGACAGTCCACGTTGCTTGGAAGACTGGACCTCAGTGAGGAAGAACAGATAGCATGGAAATCTGCTGTAACTCCTTCAAAGAAAACCTTTCAAAACGTTCCAGTGCCGGCGTACTGCTTCCCATCACTTAGAGGTAAAATAGCCAT
The DNA here is from genome assembly GCA_003706765.3 of Xingzhongia hampshirensis. NCBI lineage: Eukaryota > Fungi > Ascomycota > Saccharomycetes > Phaffomycetales > Wickerhamomycetaceae > Xingzhongia > Xingzhongia hampshirensis. Next base: position 870,026 of record PPXL03000003.1, on the reverse strand, counting down.
ACCAGTATCAACACCAACCTTAGAGTTAAATGATAGAATCTTAACATTAGAGAAACCAGAAGTTAGACAAGAAAGAGAACTACGGTATAGCATTTATGTGCAAGATAATGACTTTGAGAATCCGAAAAATTCATGGATGAAACTGAGAAAGTTCAGACATGGTCATAGCAATTCATTCTCTGAGTTGTTCGGAGGATTTACAAAGAAGAGAAAGGATCATAGACCTACTAAATCTGTTTCAAATATTGAGTGGTAATCACTTAAAGATATTTAATTATTCTGTATTACTAATATCTGATTTGTATGGAAGTTTCTATTGTAGGAGTTCTGTATTAAATATAACTAGTCTCTATCGTTTTCGATCATCTCCTGAGATGCTTTGGTATTTGACTCTATATCATTATTGAAATGCTTGCGCTTTTTAGCCATAATCTTTGAAGCTTTGATATTGAATCCACCAGTAAGGACCTGCTGAGTTTCTTCTAATTGTAAACCAGACAATTCAGGGAAACAAAACCATATAAAAATCCAAGATACAAATGTCAAGGCAGCAAATAACGCAAAAGTTCCAGTTGGGGTGATATTTTGTAACATTGTTAAGAAAGTAGATGAAATAACTAAGGACCCTGCCCAGTTTGTTGAAGTTGCAAAGGAGGATCCTAACCCTCTAACGTCTTGAGGAAAGAGTTCAGATTGTTGCCATGGAACATTACCAATGCCAATAGCAAAGGAAGCGACATATAGAATCATGCCAACAATAACAACAATACCCCATTTAGAAATTCCACCATCTCCTGGAACAACAGCCTCGGAGCCATTGAACTTGATTCCTAAGAAATGAAAAGCAATTGAACATAGTACTAATGCACCTAACATACATGGAACTGCCCATAGTAAAATAGCACGTCTACCTACTCTGTCAATGATACCGAATGCTAAAATAGTGAATACAAAATTAGTAGCAGCAACAATTATTGAGACAGAATTTGGATCATCAAAGCCCACAGCTTGAAAAACAGTACCTGAGAAATACATTAATGAATTGAAACCAGTGAATTGTTGAATACCTTGTAGTCCACAAGCTAATACTAATGCTCTGAAGTTAGAAGGAACAGTATGCAATCTTTTGAGAGCAGTGAAAGAGCTGGATAAAATATTTGTGTCATGAATTGCATTGCTATTTTTGGTTAGTTCACGTACCGTTTGTTCAATCAGTTCTTCAGAAGCATCAGGATGCGTTTTGTGTAGAGTTTGTTTAGCTTTTTCTAGATCACCTTTCATTATGTAGTATCTTGGAGTATCAGGTAAGAAAATGAAACAGGTAAACTGCAAAAAAGCAGGAATAATAGAGATCCCTATCAAGATTCTCCAACCATTATCAACTTTAGTCAAGCCTGCACCAATAGCGTAAGCTATTAGCTGACCTCCAGTTATGCATAAACAGTTTATGATAGTTAATCTGCCTCTAAATTTAGAAGGTGCGATTTCGCCAATGAACATTGGAGAAATGGAAGAGCCGATACCTATACCAAAACCCATCACCAGTCTACCAGCAGCCATTTGCCAAAATCTATGAGCAGAACACTGTAGTGAGGCGCCGATCCAGAAAAGAACATTGGAGAACATGATAACTTTCTTTCTCCCAAAGAAATCTGCAGCTAATCCAGCCATGGTAGCAAAGATCAATGCACCCAAAGAAGTAGCAGCAGTAATAATCTCCTTCTCGCCATAACTCAGAGCCTTGTTATCCAAGTCAGAGCCAATAGCTACTAAGGCCGAAGATATATAACCCGTGTCATATCCAAACATAAAACCAGATACGGAGGATAGAATAGAAAGCCCAATAATCAAGTATGACGGCCTGGAGCTATCAAAGTTAAGCATCACAGAGGCATCATCTTCGTCACTCTTGGGCTTAACAATCTTAGTAGCAGCATTACCACCAGTTGTATCTGTGAAAGAGGATCCTGAATCCGAGGAAGTAGAATTATCGAAGAAGCCAGTTTTTATAGTAAGGAAGTCTGCGTCTTGTTTGCTCAATGACATAGCTATACTGCATATATACTATACAAGTAATGGTACTAGTAGTAGTGTTGACTGCTATCTGCTGTTTGTATTTTGTATTTATATGAATTGGAGGTTTGATGTGTTTTTGATATAAGTACGCAAACTGGAGCAGAATTGAAAGCATAAGAGGGGCTATAAGCCAGTATTTATATTCAAGACTTCATCACCAACCAATCTGCATTCTCCCTACAAGCATAGAAACTTTCAGAAATTTCTATACCAATAAGGGAAATGCTTCATAGGTTTTTCTCTTCCTGGGGTGCCCTAAATTTTGATAAGCGATTTGAGCGACTTTCTGCGAGGTTCTATACAGATGTGGCTCGAACCTGTATAATGTGTGCAGGATGGTGATTGGATGTTAGGTGACCTAATAATCATTAAAGGGATTTAGAAGACTTGAAGTGTTGGATCAGACCATTATTGGACGTAGTTGCTCAATGTTTAATTAAGCGTGACAAGTCCACCTGAGCTTACTTACTTTTTAAGGATGCTGATGATTCTTTTAGTACGTTGTTTCTTTATTCCCGTATTATAACGAGATCGTATTAGGATATTTATAATATATGATATATAATGCTCAGCTATAAAACATTCTAATGTATAAGTATATACAAGAACCCTTTCTTGGGATGATATATTTTTTTGTCTGTTTTCTTACTTAGTTCTTGTGACAATGGCATTTGTTAAAAACTCCAAGGCGCTTCTTGAATCACTTTCAGGTAACGTAGTTCTTAGATTATTCAATGCTTTATGGCAATATTCTTCTGCTAATTGTTTGGACTGCTCTAGCCCTTTGTATTTATATACCTCATTAATGGCATATTCAATATCACCTGGTTGCTTGAATTTTCTTGAAATTAACTTACCCAACTCCTTATTCTCCTTCCATGCAAATAAAACAGGAGCCGTGGCTAAGCCTAGATGTAAATCAGCCATACCTGGTTTGCCTAATTGTTCAGAAGTTTGAGTGTAATCCAAGACATCATCAATCATTTGAAAACAGAGACCAATGTTCCTACCGAACTGATAAGAATTCTCAATAACGTCATCTTGAGCACCACTTATTATTGCAGTGGATCTACAAGATTTTGATAACAAGGCTGCAGTCTTCAGGTAGGTTTTGTGCGTATAATACTCAAATGCAGCTTTCACATTATCTTCGTGTGAAATGGAGTTACCCTTAGGTGGTTGCACTGAGTACTCATGGACACTGGTTTGAACAGAACCTGTTGGTTTTGGAATTGTTTTAGTATCATCTTCAATCATATCTTCATTTGGCTGGAAAACAGTATTCTTCAACTGCATGAATTCTCCCTCAACCAAGTTAGCAATGGATGTGGACATAAGTTCAATAACTTCTGGATTTCTCAATCTTGAAATTGACACAGAAGCTCTGCCTAGTAAGAAATCACCGGCCAAAACGGCCATCTTGTTACTGAAAGCAATGTTTCCACTTGGTCTATTTCTTCTTGAGTCAGAATCATCAATAACATCATCATGAAGTAAGGAAGCTGTGTGAATCATTTCAACTATCTCTGCAATGCGGCGTTGTTTCGGTAAGATACCTCTTTTGGAATCAAATTCAGGTAGAGACTCATGAGGTCTTGTCAGTGGATCCAGCATAATGTTTGGACTGATTCCATGAAGTATCTTCAATGGGGACAAAGGCCCCACTGGATCTTTCATTTGGTCAGCAAATATAGCAGTCAGTGACTTGGTACTATCATAAACAGGCTGTTCTGGGATATCGAAATTATCAATCTTTATTCTATTTCTTTGCGACTCTGGAATTTCACTCAGGGCTCTACTGAGCAATAATACAATCAAGGGTCTGATTTTTTTCCCCTGACTTTCAAAATAGTAAGCACTTATTCTGTTCAGAGTAGGATGGCCAGATCCAATTAGTTTTCCAATATTGTTAGCAAGCTGGGACATCTCATGGGAAACCAGTGAAATAGGGTCCTTTAAGATGGCCGCTGGAGTAACCAGCCGAGCAGCTGCCTCAACAGCTGTGGACCAAGAAGATCCATTGCGTAAGGATCTCTTCAGCATATTGATTAGAGAACGATACAATTGGTCTATATTTCTGTCGGGTTCTTGCTACTGTTTTGCTTGTCAAGGAGGTGAAAAACTAAAAATTGTTACCCTGAGAAAATTTCAATCAACTTTTTGATGACATCTTATTGTAAAGCTATAAGAAAGAGAGAACACCAAAATCGCAAAGACAACAAAGAGAAAAAAGCTTACTTACTATTTATTTGCCTGGTGTTTCTATTCCCATCAGTTGCCTTGCTATTCAATCTTCACATCGTTGCTTATTATTATGTTTGACTGGCTCTCAACTTTTCCAGGGTACCAATATTTCCTTACTCTATCCAAAGAGATATTCGGTCAAATCATTCAGACTGGGCCAGCACCACAGCACATTGCTTTTGTAATGGATGGGAACCGTCGATATGCTCGAAAGAACAACATTGAATTGAAGGAAGGTCATAATGCAGGGTTTGAAAGTATGGCAAAGATACTAGAGATTTGTTACGAATGTGGAGTGAAAAGTGCTACAGTATTTGCATTTTCGATTGAGAATTTTAAGAGAAATCAATACGAGATTAATTGGTTAATGGAACTGGCTAAAACGAGGTTTTCACAGATTGTCGAGCAAGGTGAATTGGCAGAGAAGTATGGTATCAAAATCAAGGTATTAGGGGATAAATCTTTATTACCACCAGATGTCTTGAAAGTATTATTGAAAGCTGAGGATATCACAAAGAATAATTCAAGAGCTGTCTTGAATGTATGCTTTCCATACACATCTCGAGATGAAATTACACATGCATTAAAATCCATTGTTAAAGATAACAGCAAAACGCCAGATATCGATGCCATAAATGAGCAACTAATCGAACAGCATTTGTATACTGAGGGGCAGCCGCCATTAGATTTACTAGTGAGAACTTCTGGTGTTAGTAGATTGAGTGATTTTCTTCTGTGGCAAGTGAGTTCCAAAGGGGTGGTTATTGAGTTAATTGACACTCTTTGGCCAGAGTTTACGCCCTTGCACATGGCATGGATTCTGATCAAGTTCAGCTACAAGAAGACGTATTCAAAAAGTAGTTAGCATTACTTACAGGAAGAAGAGAAAAAAAAAGAATTAAATAACACAAACACACACACAAAACAAAAAAGAGCATATGTGGTTTATATTTACGAAGTGTAGATTATAAGCTTCTATTCATTCCATTATCTACTTCTTTGCGTTGAATTCTTGAGCCTTTTCAAATTCTTCTTTAAATTTATCCGCGTTTTCTTTGTTACCAAATCTGATTGCCAAAGTCTGAGCCTCAGGTTCACCTTCTGATATATCAGCAGTAACGTTATAAACCCATGATCTGTCAGAACCTACATTTGGTTTTAGTGAATAGTCAGCAGAGATGAAATGGTTTGCACAGATTTTCAAAGTTTTGTCTCTTCTCATCAAAAGACGAACCTTCTTTGATACTTTATGTTGTAGAAATTTGACATCACCAGTACCTCTTTCTTTCCATTCCTTGGAATCAGCATGAAATCTAAATAATTTAGCACGAACTTTGAATAAAACCTCTTCATCTTCTTCATTGGTTTTGACTTCGACTTTTTCTAGAGTAACTAAAGGTTCAAAATGGACCTCTGGTGATTCTGGCTCTTCATCGTCGTCTTTGGCTTCTTTTTTATCTTCCTTGTCTTCTTCCTTTGATTCCTCTTTTGCTTCTTCCTTCTTCTTAGATGCGCCACCAAACATGGCAAAGACATCAGCAGACGCTGTTGGTGGTTTAGGAGTGGAGTCTGCAGTAGCAGTTTCAACTGGTTTAGATTCAGAAGACATTTTTTGCTGTGTTTTCAGAGGGGCGCTCGTTGTTGTAAGAGAATATGTTTGTTTTGTTTTTTGTTGAAATTTTTTTTTTCGAATTCGCTATTGGGGTTTTTAGAGATGGTTCATGGAATGCTAATTATTAGCAATTACATAGTTGTTGTAGAAGAGCAAAAGCCAAAAAAAAACCGATTGAGAGCACCCCGATTTTCAGCTTGAATTCTGAAGAATGTCCTACTCATTTTAGACCGTAAAAGTATCAGATATATCTTAAATTGATGATTAGATCACCTGATAGTCTTTTTCATTGTAATTTTGATCTTGCCACTTTCTCTATCGGAGAAATTATTGCAAGAATCTTGGAACCTAGAAATTTCATATTTTGCACAGTTGTCTTATATATCTACTATAAATATCTGAAGAATTGATCATTTTCATTGTTGTTCTGTTTCTTGAGTTATCTCCAGTACCACAGCAGACGAAGCAAGTACCTACGAGTTAGTTATAGATTCTATCCATAGTCTGTTTATTCATCTTTTGACACATAATGAGCAACAACGCAATTTCTCCAACTTCTTCAACCGCTTCAGTACCAAATACCTACCAACACAGAAGAAGAAAGTCTTCCATGGATGATCATGATCCGTTTGAGCAGCCAGAGGTGTACTATGGTCCTACCACAGACCCTTCTAAGGCTCCACAGGGGTCACGTTGGGCAAGAACAAGAACTAAATCTGTTGCTGAAAACTTGAGCCATTTACACAGAGACTTTAGACAAGAATTCAAATCAACAATCAAGAGAAGAGGGTCGCAAGATGAGGCTGGATTAGAAGGTGGCCGTGGTAAAAGATTCTTTATTGCTGATATCGATGCTACTTTGAAGGAGCTTCTAGAGAGTGAAGATACTGATAACAATTGGCAAATTACAATTGAGGACACGGGGCCTAAAGTGTTGAAACTAGGAACTATGAATTCTAACGGGTATAATCAGAAGGATATCAGAGGTACCTATATGCTATCTAACCTATTACAAGAATTAACAATTGCTAAAAGATTTGGAAGAAACCAAATGATTCTAGACGAGGCAAGATTGAATGAAAACCCAGTTGATAGGTTGAAGAGATTAATATCTACTCAATTTTGGAAGAGTTTGACTAGAAGAATTGACTCAAAATCATTCTTGGATTTCATTCATGACACGAAAATTCCTTCCAATCCAAGAATGTACATCCCATACAATTGTCCTGATCAGTTTGAGTACTTTACCAAAATCGCTAAACAAAATCCTAACCTAAATATTGATGTGGAATACTTACCAGAGGAAATCACTCCCCAGTTTGTCAAATCTATCAACAAAAGACCTGGCCTTTTAGCTTTAGGGATGGAAAAACATATTGATGAAGACACTGGTGAGTCAAAAATGGTTGGATGGTCTTATATAGTACCGGGAGGTCGTTTCAATGAAATGTACGGTTGGGATTCTTATATGGCTTCATTGGGACTATTATTGGACGGAAGATTGGACTTGGTTCGTGGTACTGTAGAGAATTATATTTTCCAGATTGAGCATTATGGAATGGTTTTGAACGCTAATAGATCATATTATTTAACTAGATCTGGTCCTCCATTCTTGACTGATTTGAGTATCAAGGTGTTTGAAGGAATGGGTGGATTAGACAATAAGGAAGCTGTCGATTTGCTGAGAAGAGCCACACACGCTGCTATTATAGAATACAAGACACTTTGGACTGCTAAGCCAAGATTGGATGAAAAGACAGGATTGTCGTGTTATCACACAACAGGAATAGGTATTCCGCCAGAAACGGAAGCTACTCATTTCGACTCAATTTTGGGACCATATGCTTTGAAACATAATATGACTATCCATGAATTCAGAGATAAATATAACGATGGAACCATTAAAGAACCAGCATTGGATGAGTATTTCATAAATGATAGAGGTGTCAGAGAAAGTGGTCATGATACTTCCTACAGGTTGGAAGGTGTTTGTGCAAGCTTGGCTACTATTGACTTAAATTCTCTATTATATAAGTATGAAACGGATTTAGCAGAGATTATCAAAAAATATTTCGATAATAAATTTCAAGATTATTCAGGTGCTGATGAAGACTCTGAGATTTGGCTACAAAGGGCTACCAAACGGAAATTGGCCATTGATAAGTATTTATGGAACGAGGAAAAGGGATTATATTTTGATTATAACGTTCGTACAGAGGTTCAGTCATCATATGAAACTGCCACCACTTTCTGGGCACTATGGTCAGGCCATGCTTCTCCTGAACAAGCTGGAAAACTAGCTGATAATGTCACAATTTTTGAAGAATTAGGTGGGTTAGCTGCCGGTACAGAGAAATCTCGTGGTGAAATCACTTTAGACAGACCAAACAGACAATGGGATTATCCTTATGGTTGGGCTCCACATCAAATATTATCCTGGGTTGGGTTTGCCAGATACGGCTATGAGGCAATCACTCGTAGACTAGTTTACAGATGGCTCTACCTGATCACCAAGGCATTTGTTGATTACAATGGTATCGTTGTCGAGAAATATGATGTTACTAGATCAACAGATCCACATAAAGTTGATGCTGAATATGGTAACCAAGGAATGGGATTCAAAGGCGTTGCAACAGAAGGGTTTGCCTGGGTCAATGGTAGTTTTATACTAGGACTAACATATTTACAGAACCATGCAAGAAGAGCCTTGGGAACTTGTACCCCACCAGATGTTTTCTTTAGAAACATCAAGAATGAAGAAGACCGCAAGAAGTTTGCCCTTGAACAACTTGAAAAAAAGATCAACATGTTTCAGCTATGATTTGTTAACTAGAATAGAAGAAACCCTCTTCTCATTCTATCAAACTTATGTGTATGTTTTGTTTTGTTTTTAGTTTTTTTTTTCTTTTTTTAGATTTATCTAAGTGACATATTTCGTGTAAGACAATGCACATTTGGGGTTAAATCAAGAAAACATACACGAAAAAACAAACAAGGAAGAAACCATATGTTACTTAAGCTCTGCACATCTAATAGTGTTATAATGGCCTTTAGGAGATTGTGTTTCTCGATATAAGCAGATAGGTATTATGCTTCTTATTGTAGTGCAGCTGTTCATGTTTGGTTAATTTTGCCCGTGGCCCAAAAATAGAGTGAGGAATCAATCGTATATGTAAGATTATTAAAAGGGTGAAGAATGCAGAAAACTTCTGGCACCTAAGCAAGCATAACATCTAAATATGAATAGAAAACAAACAATCGTCGGTGTTAAAAAGGACATGCTAACTGTAACTACTACAGATTTTAGATACATCAATAGATGTATTGGTGTACTTGTATTTTATACTAGCCTAAAAAAGACCCCTTTTCCTGATTCAGTTATTTGTAAATATGGCGCGGGACCATTGTCAGTAAAAGAGAAAGGGAATCGCGTAGGAAACAGCTAAGGAGCTTTAGCAACGTGAAAAATTCTTCTAGCAGAATTGCCAGCACCAACCATTCGTGTCCTAGCTGTGTAATTGCGTGTAGAAAAACTTGGCCTAACCTTGGGCTCCACTCAAAGGTCATTAATTGTGTACAGTTCATAAGGATGTACCGAGAGCAAAAAGCAAATAAAACCTCAATATGATGCCGAAGGAGCAATTACAACTGAAATACATAACTTTCGGATCGCTTTGGGTCCTTTGCAGCTGTAGGTACGTCAAAAAATGATGATTTCAAAGAGCTTTGTCATGCCTATTTTATCGCGAAGCTGATTCTGAAACACTCCGATCTTAGCAAGCAATAAAAGCAAGCAAATACGCCGAGCGGAGGGGGAGTAGCTAGAAAGTATCTGAAATAAGGCATTGGTGAAGAATCCTATAACCCAAAGGACACAATAGTATGGGGAAGAAGCAGACTGGCATGTAATAGGTAGTGGACGTTATTTTGCTCTCTCCCTAGTGGAGAAATAGGGTTGCCATACTTTGGAACGCGTTTCTACTGGTTAGACATAATTGTAAATTAGGAGGAATTACACTGTATAGCACCAAGAGCCGAAGAAAATACACACATACACACACCGTCTATGTTCCTCATCAGTGTGTGTACTGGAGGGTGATTGCAGCAGGCACCAATACATACATAATAAGGAGAACTGAGCAAGATCTGAGTTTCCTGGTTTTATAGCTTAACGACCTCATAAAGCTTGATTTTCAAGCACGCATAAACTTGCAAGTTCTATTTTAGGACTAGAATTATAAATGCAATCGTTCCCCTGTAATATCTGAACTTTTTATCTCGGGAAAGATAGTTGATATATATAGAGAGAGCCTGAATTAACAGTAACACCATCAAGGCTGTAGTAACTAGAGAAAATGCTTCTTTATGGCTTGATAATAGCAGTGCTACAAGCCTACGTGCTAGCTCTACCATTCGCTCAGGATGAGGCCAACCCTCGTGTCTTCAAAAGGGATATTTGGTCGTATGAAACAGATATAATCCGTGGTGTGAACCTTGGTGGTTGGTTTGTGCTAGAGCCTTATATGAATCCATCCTTATTTGAGGCATTCGGTGATGATGAGTCTCAGATCCCAGTAGATGAATACCATTACACTCAGTACTTGGGAAAGGAACTCGCTCTCGATCGTTTGTCCCAGCATTGGTCGTCATGGATTGTTGAGGCAGACTTCGAAGATATGGCTAATTTTGGTTTGAATACAGTGCGTATCCCTATTGGGTATTGGGCCTTCCAGTTATTGGATGATGATCCTTACGTTCAGGGGCAAGAAGATCATTTGGACCAAGCTCTAGAGTGGGCGAAGAAGTATGGTATCAAAGTTTGGATCGATTTACATGGTGCTCCTGGATCACAGAACGGATTTGATAACTCTGGGTTACGTGATACTTACGAATGGCAAACCGGTAATAATGTCCAAGTTACATTAGACGTCTTGCAATATATCTTTGAAAAGTATGGCACTTCTGATTACTATGATACCGTTATTGGGATCGAGTTGGTCAATGAACCTTTAGGAAGTTTGTTGAATTTAGATGAATTGAATGATTTCAATACGAAAGCATATGAGAATTTAAGAAACACTGGATCATTGCAGAATGTCATTATCCATGATGCCTATCTTCCTGCGCATTCTTACGATTCGTTGTGGACATTACCAAACTATTGGGGTGTTGTTATAGATCATCACCATTACCAGGCATTTTCCACTGGTGAGCTGGCTGAAGATATTGATACACATATTTCAGGTGCTTGTGCTTGGGGCGAACAAGCAACATCTGAATATCACTGGAACGTTTGTGGTGAATGGTCTGCTGCATTGACTGATTGCGCGAAATGGTTAAACGGGGTTGGTCGGGGTGCTCGTTATGATCAATCATTTACATCTGACCCAAGTGATAATTATCAGTACATTGGTTCGTGCGAAGGATCTCAAGATTTTACAACCTGGGACGATACTAAAATAGCAAACTATAGACGCTATATTGAGGCTCAATTGGATGCATTTGAGCAAAGAGGTGGTTGGATTTTCTGGAGTTGGAAAACCGAATCTACTCTAGAATGGGATTTCCAAAGATTGAGTTATAACGGATTATTCCCATCTCCTTTGACAGACAGAAAATATCCAAATCAATGTTCAAGCTCGTAAAGAATAACCATAATAATAATTTTTTCTTTTCTTTTATCAAATGATTTTTCTCACTCGTTCTACTTTCTAGAATGGCTTTTCACTTCTCTGGTATATGGGTATTAGCCTCACATCTTGTAGTTTAGTTATTAAGTTTTGCTTAAAAGTAATTATAATATAAATTTTTAATTTTGATAATAGTGTAATGTACTCCATCCGGATTTCCTAATTAAGTAAAAATATGCCAAAATGTTGACTATCGAATAATGAAACTTCGTCCATTCTAAAGATTATTCTCCTTCTCTATATTGCATTGAATCTATTCCTATCCGATACTCAAAGATGTACACTACTCTCAAAATTCCAAATGGAGAGACTTACTCCCAACCAACCGGTCTTTTCATAAACAATGAATTTGTCCAATCTGAATCTGGATCCACGATCGATACATATTCACCATCAACCAAAGAACTAATCTGTTCAGTTCAATCAGCAGGTCCTCAAGATGTCGCCAATGCGATTGACATTGCACAGAAAGCTTATGATAATGTCTGGTCAAAATATACAGGACAGCAACGTGGTGATTTATTATGGAAACTTGCTGACTTAATTGAATCTAATGGTGAAATCTTAGCAAAAATCGATTCTCTTGATGCTGGAAAGCCATACAAGAATAACTCTTTATATGATATTGACCAAATTGTTTCCTTAACTAAATACTATGCTGGATATTGTGATAAAGTTAATGGAAAATTTTTACCAGTCTCTGAAAACAAGTTTGTTTATGAGGTCCAAGAAAGCTACCAAACTCCAATTGCGTTAATTATTCCCTTTAACTATCCTTTGGCAATGGCTTGCTGGAAGATTCAAGCAGCTGTTGCTGCAGGAAATGTCATTATTGCAAAATCCTCCGAGAAAACTCCCCTTTCTTTGTTGAAATTTGGAGAAGTAATTAAGGAAGCTGGTTTTCCACCAGGTGTTATTAATATCATTAGTGGTGACGGTATTACTGGCTCTTCTCTAGTTAAATCACCAAAAATTGGGAAAATATCATTCACTGGTTCAACTAACACAGCAAAAAGAATCCTAGCAGATGCAGCACAGAATATGACTGCTACTCATGTTGAAGCAGGCGGAAAATCTCGCGCAACAATCTTCAAAGATGCTAATTTAGATGAGGCTGTTAAACATCTAAGTATGGGATTTGCCTACAATTCCGGTCAGAACTGTACAGCGAATACCGTTATCCTAGTGGAAGAAGAAGTTTACGAAGAGTTCTTGGGAAAATTTAAGCGATATATTTTGAAGAACTGGATTATTGGCGAACCATTTGACGATAATGCTACTATTGGTCCTATTGTTGATGAGATTCAATACAAGAAAGTTTCCGAATATATCAAGTATGGGAAAGAAGTGGAAAATTTGAAGTTGTTAGTTGGTGATGAACCTCTTAGTCAAACCCTTCAGGAATCTGGGGGGTATTATATCCAGCCAACAGTGTTCATTGATGTTCCAACTACTTCAAAGCTCTACAAAGAGGAGATTTTCGGTCCGGTTGTCGTAATCAGATCCTTCAAGTCATACACTGAAGCACTAACATTGGCAAATGACACAGAATATGGATTAGCAGCCATGGTTTTTACCAAAAACATCAAGAGAGGTCATAAGTTTGCTTCAAAACTACAAGCTGGTACAGTATACATCAATAGTAGTAATGATGAAGAAATCAAAGCAAGTTTTGGTGGCTATAAGATGAGTGGAGATGGAAATGGGAGAGAAATGGGTGAACTGGGGATTCTTCTATACACACAAACCAAGGCTGTTCATGTTAATTTGGACGATGAAGAAGAAGATTTTTAAACAATAGAAATAAAGCCAAAGCAGGGGGAAAATAAAAACAAGAAGAAGAAGAAGAAGAAGAAAACCAAACGGATGAAGCAAATTGTGTAAAAATCTTTCCAAAGATTCCAAGACTATTCTAGTGTTGATACTGACTAATTTGATCCAATTTTCCATTGATTTAACCATAACTGTAGCAGTTTTCTTTGTTTTCTTCTTTTGCAATGTAAAATTTCTGACACATTCGGAAAATCTGCAACAAATCTAATTTCTTGGAACTTTCGGATACAAAGAAAATCCCTTACAATCACGGAATTCATACAAGCCCATTGAGCTGATTTGTGGTTGAAGTTTCATAAAGTCGATTTGACTGGATAGCCACTACTCTAAAGAGTATTTTACAACTTTTTATATTCGAAAAAGTAAGTTTTTAAAGCGCATAATAGGCTTTCAAAGTTACCAGTTCGTTTAGAATTGGTTCTGGAAAATCCGCAGATGACTTTTCATTTGAAGAACGAAAATTCAAAATACTTTAGAAACCGCAAACTTCTATAGAATATCAGTTATTCCTATCCTGATACTACCTGCCATTTCTTGTGAATCTAATTATAATGTTAAAGAACTACATCTCTGATTTCATAATTTCTCTCTACAAAACTTCGTCGCACGATTACTCACTAAGCAATCATGAATTCAACTCTTCCATAGTGACATTACTCATAATATTCTTCATTTGCGTCATACTGATGGTCTTTGGGCTAACATTGGTACTGCTGATGATTAAATTGAGGAATTTGAGTGATATTGAGGAGAAAGACAGTGAGATAGAGATATGCTCACACTTAGACTCAGACTCAGAGATAGAGAGAGAATTCCTTGAGAAAGCAATGTATATCAAAGACACACATTATGATGATGATTATGATGATGAAGAGGCTAGTATTGGTTTAATGGTGCAAGTTGCACTACAAGATCAAGAAGAGCATGAATATCATTACAGTTATGATGTATGTTTCCATTAATATTAGCAGTTAGTATGTGTGCATGTATATATATATGATACTTTTATGAGTTTACTTATTTGTAGATTTGAATTTTTGCTTCCACTTCTCGTTAATTTCCATAGCTGTTTCAAGATTCTCTTTGAGAGAGTCTACTTGCTTCTGTAATTGGCGGATTTTGGGGTCATTGTAGTTATGCGTTGGCGGATGCTCTTGATTTATCAATAGTTCATATAATGAATTCAACTCAGTCAATAATGAAGTTCTCATCTCATTTGAGTCTGCCAGATGAGATGACTTAGAGGTATCATCATCTTTATCTAGCTTGATTGTCTTGTATATGTACTCAGGACTTGGTGGCAATTCTCCCTTTGCTTGTAAATATTCAATGAGGTATGGTAAATACAGAACCAAGAACTTCAACAAGTTTGCCGACAACTCATTGTTGTTAGTTAAAAATTGAATTAGCTGGTTTAGTTGAATCATCATGGACTCTAATTCATCATCCAGTAGCCCATGTATGTTGTTGCTTGAGTTAGTGGGATTGTTTCCCGATATTGTAGAGGAGCTATATTTTGATACTTTCTTTAATAGTTTTTCTTGTAACTGATTGATCTGAACAGCTTTCTTCTTGATTTCAATTTCATATTTTGTTCTAATACTACCATTGATATCTTTGAGTTTTTTGATGTCTAGATCCTTCTTTGTAATTAATTGTTTGGATTTCAGTAATTCTTGGTTTGACATCTGTAAAGATACTTCTTTAGAGTTCATGCTTCTGTTATTCGCATCAATAACACTCCTTTGACGTTCATTGATCTCCTTTAGTTGATGAATTTCTCTTCCATTGCTATTTATTGTTTGTTGCAGATTCTTATTGTCAATTTTTGTACGTTCCAGATCATTTATTAGCTTGTAGATTGTATTGATTATAAGTTTATCGTGGTCAAAGTCTGAAGAGAACACTAGGGATTCATCCGGTTGAATGTAGCCCTTGGCTGAAAGTAAAGAGTTAATTAGCTCAGCAGCTTGCTCGATGTCAGACATGGGGTTTACTATCGATATCTGGTATAGTTCTGTTAGTGTTTCTGTTTGTTTACGTTTAAAATACTACTTCATTTACGCGAATTTATATTTTGCTAAAACTAGTGAAAGATTGATGAAACATGGAGAAAGATAGATCGGTAGAGGGGAGATGATTCAAAATATTCCAAGTGATATATATTCATACTGAAATTTGGCTACATTCCGGCTTAGTTACGTTGTTGCTTTTACTACACGCATCAGTTATTTTTTGATCTTCATATATATCTAGTTTTGGGAAATCCTCTTATATAAAATATAAATTCTTTCAATATCTTATTCAATGTGATTATGTTGGTTTGAATTATTTTATTTTCCTACTGGCCGATTTCTTAGTTAAGCTTCGTTGTTTAGATTGCTTTAACTGTTCAATGATGGTGATCATCTTCAACTTCTTCTAGAACAAACCATTCTTCACTAACTTCTTCCCCAGAAGCAGAAGATTTAGTTTCAACTTCAACTTCAGCAGCTTCGTAAGCGCTCAAGTCTTTAGCGTCAACTTCTGCTTCTGGTTGTTTTGGGGCAACTGGAGCCTTCCATGGTCTAACAGAACCTTCAGCATCAGAGGCACTCAATGGGGTTGGCTTGAACGCTTTCAATTCTTTGATGTACAAATCCTGAATGACATTGGAGCGTCTCATAGAAGTAGAGAATTGACGACTAGATTGGAGAGCGATTCTTCTGAACATGTTATTGAATATTGATCGGTAGTGAGATCTTTCAAAGTTAGTACTCGCTTCTTTCTTTGTATAAGGATCTTTTCATTTCCAGGTGGACAATTCGAAAATTAAAACCAAAAATAGTTACCCGGAAGATTTGAGTCTTAGTTTTAAAAAAGATAATAATCATTGGTTAATTAAAGGTCTATGCCTGATGGAACATCAATAAACCTCTAAGATCATGGTTAGGTTCTATTGTGACTATTGTCAGTGTGAGTATATAAATGTCATGGCCAATCAAGCATTTTTTGGTGTTTTTTTGTTTTTCTTTTTTGTATACTAACCATAGATCTCAAGCATACTTAACTCACGATGCTACAAGTGTCAGAAAAAATCATCTAAGTGGAAGAAATCATATTAAGTTTGTTTGCGACTACTACGAAGGTAAGTATCATTATGTTTTGCGTGTTTTTGCATTTGCGTGCTCACTATCAACTATCTTGATCGAGTTTACTAACAACGGTTCCAGAAAAGGCCAAAGAAAAGGGAATCTTTCAACAGTCCGAGTCTCTATACACGATTGATGTCAATAAACTATACAGAGGCATACCGGGATCAAAACAGACTGCAGTAGATCACTACAAACTCTCACAAACAAAGATGATTCCTCCACCTCTGGGTATAAATGGCCTGCCCAACCCTCCCCCAAGGGTGTTCAAGGACATTATCGATGAGAAGGAGATACTGGGGAATGTATTGAAAACTGTGAATTGAAAGGTACAGTAAAGATACTGCGACTTCTCACCAGCTATGGCACATCCACATCCTTATATAAATATAATGAATAACGATTTATTACCATATGTATATAGTTACATATTGTAAATACATCTTTAGTCACATGACATATCACATCACTAACTATACAATAATTAAGTCATGTGATTATTGAATCTGACTAGTCACGTGATTTTACTATTGCCATAGTAACTATAAGCTTTTAAGGGAATTTTTTGTAAACAAAAAAATTTTCGATGGCAAAAAAGTGAAAAAGAAAAATCAGTTCTCTCCCTTAAAAACAAACAATATCAATAACCAAAAAACGTTCAATTGAATCAAGTAAAAAATGGCACAAGAAGTTCCAACTTTCAAACTAGTTTTAGTCGGTGATGGTGGTACTGGTAAAGTAAGTAATATGATATTTCTTTGCGCTTTTAGTTTTGCTCTGATTGATTGTTTTACTATAATCTGATTATGGTTTTATGAATTGCAGATCTAGATCAGTGCTGGAATTCAATGAGTGAGTACTAACGATATAGACTACTTTCGTTAAACGTCATTTAACAGGTGAATTTGAAAAAAAATACATCGCCACATTAGGTGTTGAAGTCCATCCTTTGGGATTCTTTACAAATTTTGGTGAGATCAAATTCGATGTCTGGGATACTGCCGGACAAGAAAAATTCGGTGGTCTAAGAGATGGTTACTATATCAATGGTCAATGTGGTATCATTATGTTTGATGTGACCTCCCGTATTACTTACAAAAACGTCCCTAACTGGCATAGAGATTTAGTTCGTGTTTGTGAAAATATCCCAATTGTCTTGACTGGTAATAAAGTCGATGTTAAAGAACGTAAAGTTAAAGCTAAAACCATCACTTTCCACAGAAAGAAAAACTTACAATACTATGATATCTCTGCTAAGTCCAATTACAACTTTGAAAAGCCATTCTTATGGTTAGCTAGAAAATTAGTTGGTAACCCACAATTAGAATTCGTTGGTGCTCCAGCCTTAGCTCCACCAGAAGTTCAAGTTGACCAAGCTTTGATGCAACAATACCAACAAGAAATGGAACAAGCCACCGCATTACCTTTACCTGATGAAGATGATGCCGATTTATAAAACTACGAAAAGAGTATTTTCGATTCTTCAATCGACCTCTTCCTCTTGTTCTTTTCCTGCGTTTGCTTCTTTGACTCATCGAGTTTAAAACTTTAATACAGACGAATCTCTCTTATACTTTCGTAGCTTGATGAAATCCTTATCTGTATATAGCAACACTGAATTAATTCAATTTGAGAAATACTGGCTTTTTTTGAGATTTGATTTCTACAACAAATTCGCGTATATATGTTTATTCTTGATTCTCATCACCACCTTTGCAAATTAACACGACTTAGAAAACACTGACGTTGATTCTCGCAAAATTCAGCATCGAAACGTGAGTCTCAATATGTCACTTCCATTGGAATACAATGCGCAAACAAAAATCATCACTGCCTTGCCATCCGCGTCGATCGAACTACAAGATGAAACCACACAATTAAACCGCCTCATCAAAGATCTTGTCTCCACCAACTCAGAAGTTCCAGAGTCTCCAGAACCCAACAAAGCCCTAGTCCCAATCATTAAAAAAGCACAGGAAACTGCTATTAATGCACTAAAACAAGGTAAATACCCAGAAGCTATCAAAAACTTCTCGTTGGCTATTGAAATGACCTCAAGAAGAACAAGATGGGAGTCTTTCGCTGTACAATTACAAGAACTTGGTATGTTATTGAGTAATAGATGCGATGCATACATGCTGAATAAACAGTTCATTGAGGCATATGGGGATGTTGATATGGTCTTAGGACTACAAATAAATTCAGTAGAGAACTTCTTCAGAAAATCTGTTGCATTGAGTAACTTAGGAAGATTTGAAGAGGCTAAACAGAATTTAGAAAGAGGAGTTTGTTTTCACCCAAATGATGAAAGATTGAGAGGTCAGTTAGAGAAAATTAACAGAATAATTGATGAAGAGAATGGGGGTGTTTAGATTATACTACTATTTATGTACAGCACTTACTAAAGAGTCACTATTTTGAATGAAATGCAATGTATAATGTATTGTTTTCTTTTTTATTTTTGCCCACTGTAATATCTATTCTTCTTCAGAGTAACTATCAGATTCATCTTCATAGTCTTTATTATACAAGAAGAATTGAACAAAAATAACAAAATCCAAACTCAATGTACCAATACTACCAGCCAACCAACTGGATTGGATTGCTAAAAACTTTGGTTCAATTGAGATGCTTAAAATGCTAACAACATAAGTCAAGTTCCCGAGGCATGCACATAAAAAGAACAAGAAGGAGATACCTTCACAACTTTTTCTTTGAAAATTCAATAGAATCTGTGGCATGCGGGAACCCAAGTATAATATAGCACTCAACCAACCAAAAAATTGTGCAACATAATCGAATTTTAAGTCAGGTTCAGAACCAGAGTCGTTTGGGTTATATGTTAAATACCATCCAAAAACTCCCGAGGATATTACCAAAACGATTAAAGTGCTCTCGATAAGGGTTTTTCTTCTTGATTTTTTCTCCTTTGTTTGGTTTCTCTCCACATCGTTAATCAATGGAGTATATTCACTGCTCGTCTCTGACCCTAGCACGTCATGAGTAATCTCGTTTAGGATATTCTCGCTCAATGGATTGGCAGGACTTAAGTGTACAGGATCCACTTGTGAGCCATCACCATACTGGAAAATCTGACCTAATAGTATTAAATCGGCCAGCGTATAATAAATTGCTAATATAATCATAGTCGGTAAGACATGCTGCAATAAAGCCCCCAATACATTGAAGACATCACCAGCAAGCCATAATACAACAAATAATAACGATAGACCTTCACTCGACTTACGATAATAATTTTCGTAGATTTGTGGCATGAATACTATGATCCAAAATGAAATAGAGATGGAACCAGTTATACCACTGATAGCTTTATTATCCAGTACTATGTGACCAAAATACTGGCCGGCTAGCGTACTTATTTCTGAAAACATGATGTGAAACTCTATCTCTGAATCGGATAGGGACTAATGATAATAGTGGATGGATAGGTATTCTCACAAACAGACACAATCTCTCTCTCTGTATTTGATTTATAACTTCTTGTTTTTTTTCTACTTCTCGAGCATCGATTGACAGCAAAAAAAGGAAAGTGCCATTTTTTTTCACTTGAGGAGTCATTGTTTCGCAAAATAATACCTTTTCAGGACATTTGGCGCGAATTCAATTTTGCTGAAGGAAGAACAAAGCTAGTCCATGAGTTTAGACTAGACTTAAAATAGACACATTATTAGTCTCTAGACTCATCTGAGTGAAACTACAAGCCAGGCTTTTGATAAGCACAAAGGAATTCTGTAAGTGACACATATATAAAAACAATAGGAATACTTGTCATTTTTATTGTGCGACTTCAACCACTTTCTTTCCAAGATTATTTGAGTTCTTAGATTAGTGTTATATTTCTTAATTCAATTGCCCACAATTTCTCTTCGCTCGAGCGTATTTGTGATTCTGTGATCTAAGGGAATTCATTGTATACTCAACCCAACAATTTGAAACTCCGATTGATTGAGGTATTAATTAGAGATATGACGATTCAAATAGCAGGTCATAGAGGATATAAGTCCAAATTTCCAGAAAATACATTGGCAGCGTTCAATGGTGCTGTGGAGGCCGGTGTGCATGTGATTGAGACTGATATTCAAGTGACTAGAGACGGACATTGTGTGATCAGTCATGATCCAAGCACAGGAAGAATTTATAATCGAGATTTAGTTATTGCTGATACAGATCTGGACGAGTTACAAGAATTGACAAATAAACAAGACCTAAGTCTGAAAATGTTGACCTTTAAGGAGTTCTTACGCTGGTATTCCAACTCAATCAAATATAGCAAGAGTTTCAAGATTATGTTGGACATCAAGCCAAACAATGGAGTAGTCGTCTTGGCTAAAATTGTCAGAGATTTACTAGACGTTAATGATAATTTGTCCTTTTGGTATGAGAAGATCATTTTTGGACTTTGGAGACTAGAATTCTATAAATTTGGTGTCTTGACTGAATTGATCAAAAACTTTGAGATCATCAATATTTCCGTTTCACCAACATATTCTCTTCAATTTATAAATTTTTCCAAGTCTTTACCCAATTATTTAAAGCTAAGTGCTGTATCTTTGATTTTCTTGGGAGCTGAAACTCCTGAATTTGGAAATATCCATGATGAAATGAAGGAGAATGGTATCAAATTATACTTATGGACCCTCAATGACGATGAACATTTCAACTTGGCTTTCAGATATGGGGCGGCGCTTTTAATTACTGACAAGATAGTTGAAGCACATACGGCAGCGAAAGATTTTGAAACTGGTGCTTTAAAAATACAGCCAATAAATACGCATTCTGTATTCACTAAATTGGGATTCAAATCATATCTGCGGTTTTATTTTTATAGAGTTTTTGAGTTCTTGATTGTCAGAGATTTATTAAGATTTACTATAGTTAGGAGAGCATTTTTGAAAGCTTCTAGAGTTTTCATCACTGCTCAATAATCTTTATGAAAGACTCGGGACATCAAATGCCACTGAGCTACAACAAATATTACTACCAATATGATTACTTTCCTGAGCAGTCAGAGGTAATAACTTAAGCTGACCTGTAATGTGTATTTTTTGCTTTTAAATTCTTTCTTACCTTTACTTTCTCTTTTTATTTTGCCCTTTCTTATTCTTGTTTTGTTTATGACTTATTTTATGTTGGTATAATCATGCTCACTATAACCATCAAACTCTTTTTTGGTATTTTGACAAGTTACCATCATAGTTTTACATTTTCAGGCAAAAGTTTGTTCAAGGTTTGTTTTATCAGTGAAACACTCTAGCTCTATGTATATGACTCGATTCATTTTTCCGTTTGAAGCCCTTCGTTATATGCCATGTAGTAATATATTGAAACAAAACTCTGAAGGATTAAAGCGGTTATGTGGAATACAAAAAAAAGATTGTGACAATATCGTGCTTCATAACTAGATAACTACAGTTTTTTGATGTAATGGGTCTATTGCTCCGTTGATACTAAGCTCTCTAGTTTTTTTCTTTTCTTAACAATTCATCTAAATTCAAAGAGAGTAACTGTAACATGCACGTGGAAATACTGGATATATACTTTCTTGTGTTCCGAGTTTTAGCCTTTCCCGAGAGCCATCCACATGGGCAAAAATAGACAATAAAATGGAAATATTTCACCTATTCCCATTCTACTCTTTCTCACTATCATTGACATTAACAACACACAAATCATAATGTCAAACAAAGTTATTCCAAAAATTGCTACACATAGAGGGTAAGTTCAACTTAAAAAAGAGAGAGAAAATAAGAATGCTTGTTAATTAACAATGGTAAAAAGGTATAAGTCCAAGTACGCAGAGAATACCTTGGCAGCTTTTAAGGCAGCTGTTGAAGTTGGTGCTGATTGTATAGAGACTGGTAAGTTATCATTTTGAAGATATAAAGTAAAGTAATACTAATTATCTATAGATATCCAAGTTACTAAAGATAACTATTGTATCATCAACCATGATCCTCACACTGGAAGGAATTATGACAAGCATCTGATAATTGGGGACACCAATCTTGAAGTCTTGAAGCAATTATCAAACAAACAAGATCCCACCCAAAAGATTTTGACCCTAGTGGAATTTCTTCAATGGTATTATGATACGATAAACACAGATGTTAAATTTTTTAAAGTGATGTTGGATATTAAGACGAACAATAAGGCGAAGGTTGCAGTCTTGGCTAAAATTATTCGAGCTTTGTTGGATGTTCATGGGGACATAAACTTCTGGTATGATAAAATAATCTTTGGGCTTTGGAAGCTAGACTACTATAAATATGGTGTAGAAACTGGTTTGCTCAAAAATTTCGAAATCATTAATATTACTGTTTCCCCATATATTGCCTTTCAGTTTTTGAATTACTCAAAATCCTTAGCACAGCAGTTTAAATTGAGTGCTATCTCAATTTTGACTTTTGGAGCTGAAACTCCAGAGTTTAGCAGTAGATTAACAAAAGATTTGAAAGAGAATAATGTGAAGTTGTATATGTGGACTACAAATAGTGAAGCGGATTTCATACTAGGATTCAGATCTGACGTTCAGATTTTCATCACTGACAAACCTCTCGAGGCACAGCAAGCTATCGAAAAGTACAAGAATGACGAGTTAGAGTTCCCCCTCATCATTGAACGCTCTATATTCAACAGAAAGGGATTGAGAGCACATGGTAAACTGATTCTTTTCAGAGTTTTAGAGTTTTTATTTATCAGAGATTTGTTAAGATTTGGAGTCGTTCAAAAAAACTTTGCTAGAATTGCAGGGTATTTCCTCCGTAGATAGTCGTTGTTAATCATAACATGTCCTACTTTACATGAATCAGAGGAGTTGATTATTACTATATAGTATGAAGGGCTTGATCTTTTGTTTTTTGAACTTGTTTATTTTCTGTGAAACAAATTTGTATCATCATCTTATTATCCCTACATAACAAGACTAAGACTTTCTTGTTTGAATAACTTGAGTAGAAGTTATCACCAAATCATGGGATGTTTCAATAAAAGACAGAAACTACAAATCTGCTTTATATTCTTCTATATTCTTGTACCTGCATAAAAAAACGCTATTAAGCCTTGTTCTGATATTTACTCCCAGTCTTTATAACTGTCCAAAATACTAAAGCGTAAATATCAGAACTAAACAATAAAAACTACCACTAAATTTTAGGAATTTCTCACTTTCGTATGAAACAGTTATTCTAAACGCATCTAGGTCATTGAATTTCCCGTCAATTCAGTCTTCTATACTTATTATATCACTGTTCATTGCATATTCACAGCTTCTGAAATTCATTATATCCCTATTTAGAGTTTGACCATGATCAGAGTGAGTATAATCGAGCTAGTTTGAAAATATAACTTGTTTACTAACAGTGTTTCAGGGACTTAGAAAATCTTTGAACAAGAAATCTTCTTCGATATCATCGCCACTCAGTGAGAGAAATGGCTCCGTTTCATCAGCTCATGATATCCAAATAAACAATAACAATCTCCTACAGTCCCCAAAAAGAGTTATAAAAGCACTATATGACTACAAGCCACAGGGCCCTGGTGAATTAGAATTTAGTAAAGGTGACTTCTTTCATGTCATAGGGAATGAAAACGACCCTGAATGGTATGAGGCATGTAATCCATCCAAGAACATCAGAGGAATGGTGCCAGTACCATATTTTGAAGTATTTGGAAAAACTAGACCTCATATGATGCAATCATCCTCCACAGTATCTTCAAAAGTTTCACCGAGCTCGAAGAAGTTATCGACAGAATCAATGCCCACTTCAATTTCTTCTAAATCTAATTCGAATACGCTATATGGTGTTGTTTTGTATGATTTTAATGCCGAGAGATCTGATGAGCTAGATGTATCTGTGGGAGAGAATATCATACTATGTGCACACCACAATTATGAGTGGTTTATTGCTAAACCGATAGATAGATTAGGAGGACCAGGGCTTGTACCAGTCAGTTACATTTCAGTGATTGACATGCTAACAGGAAATTCCACAGAGAATGATGTTGTCGCTGATATCAACGGTGCTAATTTGCCCACTGTTGATGAGTGGAAATTCAAAAACGCCAAGTACAAAGCAAGTTCAATTCCTCTGGGGAATGTTGACGAGGATCTTCCAGCAAACTCTTCTACTATCAGTAGAATGAGATCATCTTCTCAGGGCCATCAAACAAGTCGCCAGAGCTCGGGCTTACTGCCACATGAATCTTTAAGAAATTCTAAAAGCTCGAACTTACTCAATAGAAACACATACAGTAATGAAATAGAAGTCGATGAGCAAACACCATATATTTCAGAGTCTTCTGTGGATTCATTCCACGTTGATAATGGGCGTTATTGGTTTCATGTTGCGTGTATTTTATCTAATGGAGAAACAAGATCATTGTGTCGATTTTACGAAGATTTCTATGATTTTCAAATAAAACTATTGGAGCTCTTCCCTAATGAAGCCGGAAGATCACAGTCCAATGTTAAGAGAATATTACCATATATACCTGGACCGTTAACTTACGTTACCGACAAGATCACACAAAAAAGAACTATCGACTTGAATGATTATATCAAAGAACTGATATCATTACCGAACTATATATCTAGATCCAATTATGTCAAAAATTTATTTGAAAT
Source organism: Xingzhongia hampshirensis (assembly GCA_003706765.3). Lineage (NCBI taxonomy): Eukaryota > Fungi > Ascomycota > Saccharomycetes > Phaffomycetales > Wickerhamomycetaceae > Xingzhongia > Xingzhongia hampshirensis. The sequence goes on along the minus strand of PPXL03000003.1, from coordinate 844,796 downwards.
CAAATATGATGAGGTTGATAAAGTACTAGATGAACAGTCTAATTTCTTTGAACAAGATAGAAGAATTATATCTAATTATGGAGAGATGAATGATGATAATGACAATACCATTGTCAAAGATGAATCAGTGAAGACTTTAAATGTTGATAATGCAAATATTGGAACGTATACTGGTGCCAATATAACATTAGAGAATGGAGTATCGTCAGTAAAATTGAAATTTTTCTATAAAGATGATATATTTGCTCTTTTAATCCCAACTACCATTAGTATTGAACAACTGAGACAAAAGATCAGTCATAGAATATATGATGACTCAAAACCCAAGAACTTTAAAATATTCATAAAGAAAAATGATGATTTAGGACCAGAAGTGTTGAATAGTGAGGATATTGAAAATATATTAAAAAATAAACTGAAGATGCTTATCGATGATGAGTAACTACAATTTAATGCTTTATTCTCAGCTATTGGTTTCCATCTGGATATATTGGATTTAATGTACAAGGTCACTTGGATTAAGATTTATTAAAGATATTATTTGTAGACTAATCTACTTCCATTTCTTCATCATGCTCATTCTCACAATTATTATAATTATGAGTCGAATCTTCATGAGATGAATTATCATAGTATCCACCGTATGTATTGGTGATGGGCGTACTGCTGGCATTGATATCAAACTCAAAATCTTCATCATCTCTCATCAAGTCATCATCACTTAAATTAACATTATAACCTAGCTCATTAGTGAACTGACTTAGCTTGTACTCATTTATATACCAATCCTCCCAATGTTGATGTACTACTTTATAGGGATTTACATATTTGATCAAGCTCCAGTGTTTCAGTATATCATAATCATGGAGGACTTCCTCTAAAGTAACTCCGTACTCGTTACTCAATCTTTTTCTAGTGAGCACTCTTTCATAACTCATTTTCCCTTCCTGCCTCGAGAGTCCGCTAAGGGAAGTAATGGCCTCTGGGATGACGATATCTTCTAGGTTTGTGTTCTGGATATCCACTATATGTTTTGATGACTCGAGAACATCACGGTCATCTTGGTTCATGAGGAGAAACTCATCAATGTCAGGAATATATTCAGTATGGGGAGTACTTGTTGGCCGGAGCTTGGTGTAGCTTGGTGAGCTCTGGTTGTTTAAAGAAAGAGCCTCGAGGTCCGCTAAGAGACGCTGACGTTTGATGTTGTACTGCCGTACCTCATTAATGGTAGGCGAGTAAGAGCGCTTGGACGTCATTGTGATATTCTATTTCAAGTTCCCTTTATTGTTTCTTTCCAATGTTACTTATATATTCCTTATGTCACTTTTGTTTACTTTTCAGTATTCTAGAAATTTCACTAAAACTAATCAAACAAGCAAGCACGAATGGTAAGCACAATATTAGAAAAGTCTTAGAAATGTTTCACACACCGCCTATAAAGGCAACATTCACCTCTTCAGAATCACAGGAATCATCCTACGCAGATCCGTCAACCTCTTCGGCCTTAATAAAGGAAGAGACTGTGCAAGAAGTGGCGCAGGAAGAAGCTCCACATAAGCTTCCCGCTGAGCTTCAAGACTGTGTGTCAAACTTCCTTAATGAACTCAAGACACCTCGCTACAAGACACCACTCACTGCAGAACAACTGTCGAATTTGTTTAATGAAAAATGGATGCAATTAGTGCTATCCACGGAGTTGTATGTCAAGGGATCACACTATTACAAAAACAGGGTCAGAGAAGTGGAGCTGTTGACAGAGGAAGAGAATTACAAAAAGAAATTGATACTGGCTAAACTAGAACAACGAGTGGGTGATTATCTGGAATTATCTGAAGAGCAAGTGTGTGAACAAGTTGGTGAAAAACTATTCAGGAAGTATCAGAGAGATATTGAAATCAATGATTATATCAAACGTAAACTAAGTATCTTCCAAAAGATACCTGATATCAATTATTCTCAATTGATTGATATCAAAGACATCGATCTCACCTTACCTGAATTCAATCAGATTTCAAATAAATTCCAAACCTTAGATGAGGTTAAAACTTCTAAAGCAAAACTAGATATATTATTGGATATACATTCTTCATTGAATACTTCACTAAAATCCATCCTAAAACTCTCATCTATAGATGGTGATTATTTATTGCCCCTATTTATATACTTAATTTTGATAAACAAGGCAGACTTGAACCTATATTTGAACTTCATTTTTATTAAAAGATTTAGAAATGACTATTTCTTAAAAGGTGAACCCTTATATGCATTGACTAATTTAGAAGCATCAATAATGTTTATACAGCATTTGAATTTTGATGAGTTTGATACTTCGTCATTGGTAGACGATGAAATAACCTTCATACAATCTACACCGCCAGATATTGCCATCCCGGATTTGCCACCCATTACTGCTAATAGCAAACCAGTCCCAACAACACCAATTACTACTGATAGCTTAAAATCCATTGGTTCTGCGTTAGATTCTTCCTTCAAAACTATGTTTACAAAATTAGGTAGTACGACTGATGATTTAAATGAAAATTATAATCCTTTGAATAGATTAGTTGGTGTTATGAAATGGAGAAATACTCCTGAGGCTAACTCAGACTCTCCTAGTATTGGGACTCTAAATACCAACAGAAAAGATCCGAATGCTTTAGAGTTTCCATTTGATTTGGCGAAGTTCCAAGGAAAAGAGTTCAGAGATTTAAAAGTATCAGAATTAGAAGAGATGTTTAAAGAATATAAAGAACTAACGAAGTGGTTGCAACGAAACTACATATAGGTGAAAAGAACTTTATGACCATTTGAAACCCTGTAACGCTAACCTAAAATTTCCCTGTAAACACATTCATATATAATATTATTTCCTTTTTTTTTTTTGTTGAAAGACAAGAGACTCAAAAGACTGCGAGATTATACTGGAGGTCCCTTGTTCAAAAAGTCCATCAAGTCCATCTCGTCCTCATTACTGGTTGTATCACTATCCACCGAGTTATTCTTCTTATAAGTTGTTGAATCAATGAGGGAGTTTGATAATCTATCAGAATTCAAGAATTCTTCAGGATTCAAGTTATTCATATTTATACCACCGGTAATGAAATCCAATTTATCAGTTTCATCGACATCTATAGAAGATATATCATCTGGTAATTCAAATAACGGTAAGAACTTAACAAAGTGTCTCCATTTACTTATACTCACTTCAGGGGCGAACGGAGATCTTGGAGTTTTCATATAAGTCAGTTCCCATGGGCGTTCACGATAGAGATAAACAATAGCATCAACAACACCATTAAAGGGTTGAATGAAAGCGCATATTATTGATATTCCAAAATTTGATTCCAGTTCTAGTGTTAGAGAGTTCTGAACTAATGGGAAAATCCATAAAATGAAATAAGCAATAGGGTATAAAAATATGATTTTGATTTGTCGCTCAATAACTCTGTAACGCGTTTTCAATCTTTGGGTGTTGTCTAATTGCAATTGGCTATTGATATTGATATTCGTTGAGGTCCTTGAATTGGGTTTATCTGGCCCATTAATAGCATCTTGTTGTTTAATTCTTGAAAGTATGAATGCCTTCAAGGATAGCCTAGAGTACCAATAATTGGCATTATCTTCGTTTTCCTCAACCATTGTTTGATTTTCCATTTTTCTCAATTGGTTGATAACATAAAAGTATATATTACAATAGATAAAAATAATTGCAACCATGATAAAGTATCTTGGGCCCCAACTCAAAGCTAGTCTATACCATATCGGTCTCTCCGGTAAATAACAAAAAACGTCAAGTGCAGTATATCCAACGTTATTGATGAATGCTAGCGATGCTAATAATGCAGGACCAACAAAACTCAAAATATAAACATGATAACGTATGAAATACAACCCACCAGTTTTTTGTGGCATATATATCGTGAGCAGGGTATGAACAGCAAACGAAAGAATTGCCAAATCGCTCCCCTCAATAGAAAATGCTGTAAACCATCCCAAAAAATTGATTGTTTTCTGTCCTGTATTTAAAGGATCGGTGAATGTCAAAATTGGAAAGATGATCATGGCCATTGCTTTCAGGAAATCAAAAACTACAAGAAAGATGATGAGTTCATGTCTGAATTTTTTCCTCGAAGGGTGTATCGCCATGTACGTGTAGAATGTAAGGAGTGTGGCAAGTATGGATGCTGAAGCTGACGAGATGGAAATGATCCTAAGGATGTGAGAATCATGATCAGAGTAATTTGCAAGGTCTAGCCTTCGAGGCAAAAGTGCAGTCATTCTCTGTGTATCCTTTTTCCCTGATAATAACAGGGAGCACTCTTGAGACGTGGAATTTGTATCAATTATAAATAGGTTCAATGAACGTAGTATTAATAGTTCTTTTGCCGGAAATACTCCCTTTAGATAGCTTGGAACTTTAAAAGAAAAAAAAAAGCGAGCGCGAGAGAGATCCTCCGCTGAAAATCCGTGGAACTAATCGTTAGGATTATTCCCTTCTTCTTAAATTAGATGAAAACCTTTAGGAACAGGTCGTGCATATATGTAATCAGAGGTACTCTCTTGCCAGTGGCGCACTAAGCGAGCAAAACTCCTCTCTTTGTAGTATCAAAACTACAATGTTATAATCTCAGAACATGAAATTGTTTTTTTTTCTGCAGCTAAAAGGATTGGCAATACAACCTATACAAATGTATACACAACCTCATGAAAAGATTGATATATATGAATCATTCCCAGCTGGGTAATACCCACAACTTGGTGGCAAACATAAGCATCTTTTTTTGATCTCGTGAGCATCTTTTTTGAGTTTAGATCAGAACTTGTGAAAAAATAAGGTTTTAAAGAAGGTTTATTCATTACCTTGCGAGGATTAATGCGGAAATTTTCCTAATTGGGTAAACTCCATTCAGGTTGGTTTTCTTCTTTGATATATACTATACATTAGCATTTTTTTTTTCATTTCAATATATAGACATATTGTGTCAAATTTACTACTGTTATAGATTGTTGTCTCTATGGATATGACATGTTGTGAAGAATGACTCCAAATACTGAAAGTGCTGCGGAAGATGCATCACTCTATATAACTGAGAGGCTTGAGGTTCTCATGATCAATGACTCTGCTCTGTCTTCTTCATATGACGAGGACACGCTGCAAACACACTCCATATACCTCAACGCTCCTACAAGAAAGTTGTCACAAACACGAAGACGAAGTTCAGTACGGTCAGTGAGGTCCAAATTATCGTTCAGCACGCCTGCTAAAGACTCAACTGATGTCGAATTGAGTAAGGACTACTCTATTGGCTTGACAAAGAGAACAATCAAAGATTTTGAAGAATTGTCTATATTGGGAATTGGCTCGTATGGTCGGGTGTACTTGGTTAAAGATAAGCACACGGAAAAATTGTATGCTAAAAAGACCATCAAGAAGGCAAAATTGTCGGTGGATAAGCAATCTTTAAAAAACCAAAAAAATGAGCGTGATATTCTAAGTAGGATTTCACATCCTTCCATAGTGACTTTATTCTTCACTTTCCATGATCATGAAAATATAGATTTAATATTGGAATACATCCCTGGAGGTGAGATATTTTTTCACTTGAACGCAAAACAAAGATTCAATGAAACGGATACTGCCTTTTATCTTGCCGAGATTTCCCAAGCACTGCGCCATTTGCATACGCTTGGTATCATATACAGAGATCTGAAACCAGAAAATTGTTTACTGAACGCTGAAGGACATGTCGTTTTAACTGATTTTGGATTGTCCTCACAAGAAGAGAAGTGCCATTCAGTATTAGGAACACCACAGTTTTGTGCTCCGGAAGTATTAAAAGGAGAAGAGTACTCATATCCTGCTGACTGGTGGTCCTTTGGTGTGATGATGTATAATATGATTACTGGTGTTACTCCATTTGAAGGGAGTAATAGAAAGACAATATTCGACAAGATCATCAAGAAGAAATTGCAACTACCATTCTATTTGACAGAGGAAGCAAAGGATTTGCTAAGAAAATTACTAAATAAGAATGCATCAAAGAGGTTGAGAGTTGATGGAGATTTCAAAACCCTATCTAATCATAGATTTTTTAGAAAGATAGACTGGGACAAATTAAGGACGGAGAAGCCTCCTATAGTCCCAGAGAATGATACTTTGAATCCAGCTCAGAATTTCGATCAAACCTATATCAGAGAAATCTTAGAGAAGGAAAAACGGAATCCTATATACCGGGATAATAACAGTGCTATCATTGAAGAAGATTCTGTAATTGATGAAGCTACCAACCTGGAAATATTCAAAGGATTCAGTTTCACTGCCCCAAAGGCTGTCTTTGAAACACATGCCTAAAGCTACACGCATACTTATTTAACATATCAATAGTCATATTTATTCAGGAACGTAAACGTTGTAGTTCAATGAACTTTTCTTTAAGGCTGATTCAGTGTCTTCCCAAGGAACTCTGAAAATCCCAGCATTAATTTTTGGGATATTGATTAGCTTTTTATAATTCGGTAATATATGCTTCAAACTACCTTCAGATCCATTCAACTGCTTTTCCAAATCAGTGATCGCTTTAGCAGTGTTAGCTACAATTTGTTTAGGCATATCGGCATCAGCGCCGCCCCCAGCACTGGTAAATAAGCAAGCAATTATATAAGGCTCTTCACCGGCATTCCCTGGCTCATCAGGTTGCGTATGTATCAGCAAAGCTGTTCCAAGGAGCTCTTCAGAAGAATGCGAATCGCAATGTTGCATATAGATTCTTTCAGCGTGTGGGAATCTTTTGGCAAACTGGTAAGCTACGCCACCACCCCAAATTCCTTGTGTATTACATGAGTGTGCAAGAATTGCGGGATGTGCAGTTTTGAACAAGTCTCCCTTGATATACTCTATGGAAGACATGCGCTTTGATTCCGTTAGTTAAAGAAGTACTACAATAGCAAGTATTCAAAATCTTCTGGAATTTTTGATTAAGGACACTTCACGCTTCAAATTCGAGACTCTGCTTAATAACACCAATACTAGCACTAGATTGAACTTTTTCATTACCTCCTTTGGAGATGGCGTATTCAATTTCTCCCAAACCTTTCAAAATGGATGCTCTTGTTTTTACTTTTAATTCAAATTGCTCTAAAATCTCTACAAACCCTTGCAGTAAATCAATCAACGCAACACCTTTTAGTTGTTTGATCTTCTGCAATGTAGTAATCGAGGTACTCCAGTCATCTTTTAAGATGGAATCTAATATGGTTTCAATATCTTTAGGATGAGGGGCACCAACACTTTCATAGATCATTTCTTCTGTGATTTCGCTACCTTCATCAGTTGCAGCTTTACAGGCTTGCAGGACATTCAATGCCTTTCTCATATCACCCTTTGAAAGTTTCAACAATGAACTTTCTGCATCATTTGCTATATTCAAATGCTCTTTGATTATGACTTTTTGCACATTATCCTTAATAGATATTTCACTCAAAGGAGAAAATCTAAATCTTGTACAACGGGATAATAAAGCTGGATTTAATTTATGGGCATAATTAGCCAAGATACAAAATCTTGTATTCTTTGTATACTTCTCTATGATTCTCCTCAACGCATTTTGTGCAACATTTGTCATTGCATCTGCTTCATCCAAAATGATAAGTTTAAAACCTTTACTGAAAATCTGTCTCGTACTAGCAAAATCCTTTATTTGATTCCTCACAACATCAATACCACGATCATCAGATGCATTTAATTCAAGAACCATATTCTTGTAGTTTTTACCATAAATCTCACGAGCTAATGCAATGATAGTAGACGTTTTACCTGTTCCTGGTGGTCCATAGAACAACAGATGGGGCAAACGACCGTCATGAACAAAACGGCGAACTAGAATTGATTAGCATCAAATCACAATGTTGATAATTATATTAAACAAACACTTACCGGTATCGACAATTTCTGGTTGGCCATACACTTCATCTAGGGTAGTAGGACGGTATTTTTCCACCCTTCCAGAGATGTTAGCTATTTGGTTTTAGAAGATGAAAGAAAGAGACAGACCTACCAAGGAAGGTTCTCCTTTGTACGCTCACTGGACATAATCGAGTGACTAATGTAGGATACTTATTCAAAGCAAGTGATCGAACTCAACTATCTCAGTGCTAAACAGAAGCTTTGAATTAGTTTTGCTACGCGAGAAATCACGACACGAAACTTAATAGTGCCTGTATTTACACAATATTACGCGATAAATAGTAAATTTGTGGACAGCTGAAAAGTAAACAAAAGTCTATTCTTTCAATACAAAGAGGTAAGTGCATAACTTACAGATTGGCTTCGTTATATCACCTGAAACGTTAGGTTCCCCATATTGTACTATTGTGTCTACTGCATATACTCGATTTCTGGAAAAGGTCATTTGAACTTTCACCAAATATTGAAGGGCAATGAGGAACAACCTGAAGGCCCAGTTAGCCTGGATCCAAGATTCAAGGGCAAATGTGCCACCGCTTGACATACTTCGAGAGATCACATCATCCCTACATAGTAACGCAAATGTTCAGCAAGTCATCAAAATTACTGATCCTGTACGGCTTCCTTCTATCACATCAACATCGTCTCCAACGAGCTTGCAGAATGCAAATGTAATATTCTCGCCAATCTCCCCAGCCCATGTGACTTCTGGTCCTGATGTTTCATACATGATGTCTTCTGTCTCTAAGGTCAGCAGAGCTTCTGGGCTTAGAGTAGCAAGAAGAGAAAATTCAATTCCCAGGTCATCGAATTCATCTGGCAGTAAACAATCGTCTCCAGAACCTTTCAAACAGCCCAATCTACCTGCTAATCTCAACCAAAACCACACAACGATACCACAAGATGGAACTAGTCCCGCAATCATAGACTTGACATTTGACGAAGAAATGAGCGTTACTCCTACAACGCAGAAAAGGAGAAGTGATGTGTTTACTAATACCACCAGCTATAAAAAGCAAAAAACTGCCAAAACATGCTATGATAATAATGAAAAAGAAGAAAATGACTATAACGAAAATGAAATCACTTTAGATTCTGAAGGATCCGATTTGAATAATGTTCTCAACAATTATGACTTCAACAAAAGACAGGGCTCCAACAATACAACCATCACGCTTAGCAATTCAAGATCTATATCTGACACATACACCACCAAAGGCTCTAAAGTCTCGATATCAAAACAGGATTTTATCTCAAAACAAGAAGAGTACATCATTGCTTGTGAAAAGAGAATAGATCTGCTAGTTCAGCGAGTTGCAATTGAAACTTCCACTGCATTATCAGAAGACGATAAAAGAAAGAAAAGAGGAGAATTAGACCCTCAACTGGATTTGCTAAAAAAATCTCAAACAAATCTGAGGTTGAGCTTAAACATGTTATCTGTTTCTCCTGAAATCCCTACAAATTGCACAATTGATGCACCACTAAGCTCAATACAGGTACCCGATACTTCAAGAGATAAAAACACTAGTGAACTGCAAATGCATAAAAACTTGATTATCTCTACTCAATTACAAAATGATGATGGAGACATGACAATAGAAGATGAATTGGGAGATATAACTGAAGCACTAAATCCTGCGAGTCAACATATCGATCAAAACTATGAAACGGATGACTCAGATGAAGGTGTTTACACAATGGATGGTCTGGTTACTAGTGATCCTGAGGATGAGGAAGCCATTCGTAAAGAATTAGGAGATTTTGTTGATTATGAGGACGAACCCGTATCTGGTGATGATGAATACAATACTGCAGAGGAAGATGACGATGTTACGGATTCTTATCAAGTGAGAGTGTCTCAAACGGAGATTGCTAACCTTAGAAATTCAAGTGCTGAAGAAAGTGATGGAGATGAAATAGAAGAAGAACGTGCTACTCGAAAGTCTCAAGAAGTTATTTCCTCAAGTGATGGAGAAGAAATCCAAAATGGAACTATAAATTCGACACATAATTATGATCATAACCAGAGAACTTATGATAACTACGAAGAACACGATATCATTGAAATTGACAATTTTGACGATGAAAGAGAAGTCTTATTATCTCAAGAACACATCGAAATCGTATCTGATGATGATGACGATATTGATAAAATGGATATTCCATTAGCCAGAATGCAGATGCCACCCCCTGTTTCTATACCCTATTCTGTCAGTCTACCACCAAGTTCACCCATCGAAACACAATACAATGACTCTCAATTTGATGAGTTCTTAGCGAATGAAATATTGCCTGGTGAGCCTTCTCATCCTTGGACTAGCGAAGTGTTTGGTAAGCTAAGAGATATCTTTCATTTGAACTCTTTCAGACCCAACCAATTGGAAGCTATCAATGCTACTTTATCGGGTAAAGATGTCTTTGTTTTGATGCCTACAGGTGGTGGTAAATCTTTATGCTATCAATTACCTGCTATTGTAAGATCTGGTGTAACGAAAGGTACTACAATAGTTATTTCTCCTTTGATTTCTTTAATGCAAGATCAAGTCGAACATTTATGGGAAAAAAACATCAAAGCTGGTATGATCAGTTCAAAAGGTTCGACGGAGGAGAGGAAAACAACATTTCACCTATTTGCTACTGGACAGTTGGATTTGGTTTATCTTTCACCTGAGATGATCAACGCTTCTAAACAAGCTCAAAACGTTATTACCAAGCTTTATAAGCAAAAACTATTGGCAAGAATTGTTATAGATGAAGCTCATTGTGTTAGTTCTTGGGGTCATGATTTCAGGCCAGATTATAAGGCTTTACACTATTTCAAGGATACTTATCCGGATATTTCAGTTATGGCATTGACAGCTACAGCAAACGAACGCGTTAGGTTAGATATCACACACAATTTGAAATTGAAAGATCCGGTTTTTTTGAAACAAAGTTTCAATAGAGTCAATTTATTTTATGAAGTATTGAAAAAAGACAAAAACTTGTATGATAATGTTGAAAGATCTATCAAAAGTAAATACAATAATCAAACTGGAATTATATATTGTCATTCTAAGAATCTATGTGAACAAACAAGTGAAAAACTAAACCAACGTGGAATTAAAACAGCATTTTATCATGCAGGAATGGACCCTGACGATAGATTAGCTATTCAAAGGAAATGGCAGTCTGGTGATATCAAAGTTATTTGTGCAACAATTGCTTTTGGCATGGGAATTGATAAGCCCGATGTCCGGTTTGTAATTCATTTGACTTTACCAAGAACATTGGAGGGTTATTATCAAGAAACTGGGAGAGCTGGTAGAGATGGTAATTATTCTTACTGTACAATGTATTTCAATTTTGGAGACGCAATTAGTCTGCAAAATATGATCAATAAGGATAAAGAGCTGGACAAAGCAGGCAAAGAAAAACACCTAATGAAGTTGAGAGAAGTTACACAATATTGTGAAAATAACACTGATTGTCGCAGAGAGCAAGTTCTACGTTACTTCAATGAAAATTTTGACAAAAAGGATTGTAAAAATAATTGTGATAATTGCTGTAAGAGTGGAAGCTCAACCATGCTTGAACGAGATATAACTGAAGATGCTATTAAATTCACAAAATTAGTAAAGGAATTACAAGAAGAAAAAGTCACTTTAATATATTGTCAAGACGTTTTCAAAGGTTCTAGAGCTCAGAAGATTGTTAATGCAGGACATGATCAATCAGAGTTTCATGGTGCTGGTAAAGAATTTGATAGAGTTGACTTGCAAAGAATGGCATTCCAAATGATAAATGGAAACATTTTGAATGAGTATAGTGTAATGAATGCTGCGGGCTTCGCAACTAGCTACATAAAAGTTGGGCCAAAATCTGGACTATTATTATCTTATAAGGCGAAGCTTGTTATGGGGTTTTCATCACCAACTGGTTCTAATAAAGCACCCTCAAATTCTACTACATCCAGAACTGCACCACGATCCACCACTAAAATTTTGAATGATGGCGAATTGAATAATTATAGGATGCCTCCCTCGACTCCAAGAATCATTACCGCTAGAACTCATCTTGAAAGAACATCATCTGAACTTGCTCCACAAACTTCGGTTTCGTCTGTTCCTTCTATAAGAGCAAGAACTGCGGCTACCCCTAGTAGAATCACTTTGGAAGAGATGGAATTTTCTAACCAAGATGATAAATACAGATACTCAGAGTGTTATCATCAATTGCAAGATAAAGCAGGTGAGATTATGCATAGGTTGAATTGGAAAAAGAGCTCGACTGTCTGCACAGAAGAAACACTAAAGGATATGGCATTAAAACTACCACAAACTGAAGAGGAATTCAGGCAATTGAAAGGCTTTGCAATTCCAGGGCATGCTACAATGTTCAAGTATTTCAAAGATATTTTAACTAGGTTGAAGTCTCGTAATTCTCATTCAGCTGCTGCTACTAAATCAATTTATTTTGATAGAACAGAAAGAGAAGAAAGCCAAATGATTATCAGCACCATCAGAGCTTCCCAGACTCATTCATCTTCTCAGAAGACGCAAAAAAGGTTCTCGCAAAGCAGAAGAGGTGGTAGAGGTGGAAAGAAAAGGTACCCCAAAAAAAGCTCAAGATCTTCTCAAAGGTCTTCCCAAAAGCCTACACAAAGCTCTGCGTATCAACAGGGGCAAAGTAAACATGCTGCTATGCCATTCTAAATCTACTTCCTCAATATATATATATATATATATTTTTTTTTTCATCATTGAGGAAATAAATCAACCATTTTACTCTTAGATGAATATGGTGTTGAACTAAATCTGGTGAACTCATTTATCTTTATACTATGTGCTACACAAATTGATCTCCTAATAGTTCGATTACAAGTCTTGTAATCAGGCGTACTTCTGGCCCGTGCAAGCTGGAGTTCCTCTCAAACCACTGTACTAGCACTATTTCAAGGGACCATGAGATCTCTAGCGATCGATCTTGAATACTTCTAAGATAATTTGTTTTCCAAATACTGGAAGTAAGGCACATTTCATATTCTACAGATATCTACTTGATTGATAATGTGTTCGAGTATACATGTATATCCATCAGCAAAAACCCGAACACTATTACTTGAAATCTATGATAGAGACAAATAACAAGCTATTATTATAGCTTGTCTTTAAATCTACATTAATTAGTAAAATGATTTCAAATCTCAACTGTTGTAAAACCATCTGAGATGTAAACCGCTGGTCTAAAGGGATGCAGTCGGAGTTAACTGTGTGTCAAAACGAGCTTTTCAAGCGTAAATTAATGTTGGCAGCTTCCTGCCTGCTTGGCTCACTTCAAATAGGTGATTGAGACAATAAACTGTGGTTCAAGGTACCAAGTCTATTGTACAGAAGGCTTGGAAATCATGGTGTTGCATTTTTGGAGTCTTGAATGTGCAATAAGACGCCTAGTAACTCAACTTTTTGGGCACTTTTAGCATTTTTGGTATTTTTTGCGCTGATCGGGACTCATAAACATATATATTCTAGTAAGAGATGAAAACTGTGGATGCTCATAATGTTACGGGTGACTTTCTGAAACAACATAAAGGTAATAAAGAAAATGACCACAGTTTCTTTAGCGCTTTCTTACCTATCAAATGTAATAAGTATAATCATTTGGTCAGTATTGTGGCTCCAAGTAGAGAGTATACATAAAGTTCAAGACTTTTCGATGCTAAGAGGGAAAGAGAGTATAGAGAAGCTCAATTGGAACACTTAAATTGGTTATGACCGATACGAAAGAGAGTCACGAAATCGAAATCACCTCCTTGGATCACTCATTGGATCATGAGTCTGTGCATCCTGGACACAAGTTTTCTAAATGGAGATTCCGCCTATTGAATGTTGATGCTAATCCTGACAACGATACTATATTTGATGACGAGCCGTATACAATTGACACTTTACTAGAATACGAGAGTGATCAAAGGTTGGATAAGGCAAATTCACCAGGATGGAAGAAGATTGTGGGGTTTGTGTGGGATCCAGTATTTCTACCACCAAGTGAAAGACGTTACATGTTGAAGGTTGACTTCTTCATCTTTATATATGCTATTCTAGCTTGTTTTGTGAAATATCTTGACCAGTCGTCTGTAAATAACGCATATGTGAGCGGGATGAAAGAAGATTTAAATATGTATGGTACTAATGACTATAACTTATTGACTACATTCTTCAACATTGGGTATCTTTCATTCTCTATCATCATGGCTACGTTAATCAAGACTATCAGACCAAGCATTATTTTGCCAACTTGTGAGTTACTCTGGACAATTCTTGTTATGGTTCAATCCGGTGCACAGAGAAAGGAAACTATATTTGGCCTTAGATTTATTCAAGGTGTTGTGGAAGCTTCCTCCTTTCCAGGCCTAACAATGCTTATTGGTGAGTACTACTCAGTCGAAAGTCTTGCTAAAAAGATGTTTATGATGAATGCTACATCAAGCATTGCTGGTATGTTCTCAGGATATATCCAAGCATCTGCTGTCTCGCACCATCCAAAAGGAATGGCTGGATGGAGGTGGGTTTTCCTAGTTGATGGGTTCATTAGTATTCCAGTTGCTTTCTTAGGCTATTTCTGTATACCAGACTTTCCAGAGAACACAAGAGCTCTGTGGATGACAAAAAAAGATAGACAATTTGCTCTAGCTAGAGCTAAGCTTCATAAAAGAGCCAAACCAAGACCAATGACCGTTAGATCGTTTGCTAAGGCTATCACAAGCTGGAAGCTTTGGGTATTCTTACTGCCATATGCGGTTAGCATTCTGGGCTGTAATTTTGAGAACTATTTTTCTCTATATTTGAAGAGTTTAGATCGGTTCACTGTTCAGCAAATAAATCTTATTCCAACAGCACAAAATGCCTTTGCTTTCATTAGTGCATTTATATATGGTGCTATTAGTGACTATACCGGAAACAGGATTCTTCTGATTTGTGTAGCAACAACAGTTGGTTTCATATCTACTCTGATTTTGTCTATATGGAATGTGCCATTTGGAGCAAAAATATTTGCTTTCATCTTCGGTGGAGGTTCCAGTGCTCAAACTATTGCGATCAGTTGGTTTGCAGAAACCTATTACGATGAGCCAGATCTAAAAGCCATCAATATTGGTCTTGGAAATACTATCGTATATTCTTTCAATGCATTCCTTCCACTAGGAATTTATAAGACAGTTGACACACCTCATTATCCATATGGTTATGAAATCTCTCTCATGTTTTTTGTTCTCGGTTTTATTGGCTCTTGGGTTTTCTGGTACACTGCCAAAATCCACAACAGAACTAGAGATGCCAAAAAGGAAGCTGATGCACTAACTGAGAAGAATTTGTCAGGTTATACGAAAACTTCACAAGAAGCTCTGGAAGCTACCGTAAGCGTTAAACAGGACTAATACGTTATATATATAGATATTCAAGCATAACAGAACTCGAAAAATGAGAAATGTAGTTAATTAGTATCCATCTTCAGTTAATATACCATCCAAAATACCTTCTGAAAACCTCATCTGCATGATGAGTTATCTCGAAATATGTGGGGAAAAGAGCTACTTAAACTATAAGTCAGTTTATATTGTAACATCACTACAATAAGAAATTTGAAAAGGGTTTAATATCTACATGTGTCGGTTATGCAAAAAGTGAGATGTATATTCAGTGAGTTTCATGTATAAAGCTGTGTGCTCTCACAGAAGGTAAAGGGTTTCCTTATTACTTTATTTTTCGTCAAAGAGTACAAGATAGCACAGATTTCCTGCTCTATCATACGTTATCATCATGATAGACAAAATTACTCCTTGCAGGATTCTTTGGTGCAGTTTTCACATATCTTTCATCATCTTCTGGCTTTGAATTATCAGTATTCGAGGATAAGAAACTTTGTATAGAAATAACAACGCTTTGAATTGTTTGTATTGGTGTCCATCCTGGTCCGAGAAGGTCTAGGCAGATATGTCCATTTGAATAAATATGAGGATGTGTTGGTATGGATACGATGCCTTCATTCACATTCTTAACGAAGAAACATACTGGAGCAACAAATGGGTATTTCTCTGTGATCATGATCTTAAGCCGCCATGTTTTTCCTTGATATATCGGGTTGTCTTCTATTATTATATCGGCATAAAGCTCATACAAATTTTCTGTGAGCTTGATTTCTATTCCAGGAAGTGTGTTCTTCTCCATTATTCTCATCTCTTTCATGATTCTTGTCTGAGCTGACATTGTTTGTAATTTGTCTTGAATCAATCTGACTGGCGCAAGTAAGTAGCTTGAAACTGTTTGAACTGATTTTGACTGTTGTCTATTTCCTAGTGGTGTTGTGCTTTCAGTGGAATTCCCTCCGCTGAGAGTGTGGTAAGTTGAGGTATGTTGAAGCATTTCTAATTTAAATGTGTTTTCGTTTATATTTCAGCGAACTTGTTATATAACGAAGAAAAAAGACAGAGAAGAGTGATAGCGGTCAAGAAACTCTTTCTACTTTATATACTGAGGGAATCTAGGATCAAAAACGTTAGATAATGAAGTACTGTGTTGCATGCTAACTACATCACATCGCAGCGTCTCCTTTTCCGGACGTTTTACTGTTTGATAGTAATCGAGCTTATGCATACGCGATCTGGACCTGATCTATATTACTTATCCCGACAATAAGAGCGGTGATCTGTCAGTTCTAGGACACTTAATGATTACTCATTTGAAGAAATCCTCTTCGAAGAAAGACCGTCTTTCACTCTTTTCCAGTATAGTGTAAAGATATCTAGAAATCTCCTAGTATATCACATAGTCATGTTCTGGGAAACAGTCATCTAATGAACTCTACCTAATGATCAGTCTGATTATTCATCCGTATACATTCTATTTTACTCTCTTTCGTTGAAATCACCAACATTGCATGGACGTATGTAAAGCTACAAAGCTACAGTAGTCGCATATACAGTGAAAACAAATCTTGTAATGATTGCCTTTCAACTACCGCCTAAGTGTCTTCATATGCTTCATTACAATAGCAAGCAGCAAAAGCCCCCATGATGTGAACATAAACAAACAAACAATTAAAATAAAGAAAAAAAATCACAAGAGCAATTCGTAACTTTCTGAGCTTGCTTAAAAGCCTCGTGATGTAATATCTCTGACAACTTCTTCTTCATCATCACCTCCTTCTTTGCTATTTGTTCTAGTGAAGATTTCTAAACTTCACATATATTCATGTTATGAGCACTTGTCCCGCTTTATGTTATGAACTCTGCCCTTCAAAATTAAAAAGCAACTAGGTTTACACGTCATTTTTTTGTTTGTAATGATTGATGATGGGTTATATTGTTTACTCGCTTGCATAGATAAGATAACATAAGTGATAGTCTGTGCTGATTCCAATTTTTTTTTTTGCATTCTATTTGACACCATTGATTCTCACGTCTTTGATCGTTTGCGTTGTTTCGATATTTCATAATAAACCCTGGTGAAGCACAGCAATGGATTGGAGTAGATCGAAAAGAAGTTCCTTTTCTGTAGGCTCTTATAACGCAAATAACAGTTATAATGAGTATGAAAGATTTCCTAATATTAGCTCCTCTCCTCTGAATCAGCAACAGCAGCAACAGCAGCAATTTCTACAACCTTTACAATCTCAATTGCCAATTCGCTCAGCATACTATGAAACTTATTGGCCATTATACTATTCGGATTGGTGTAAGTCTTCATCGTTTCGAAACGTGGATTTGGTAGCGCTATCAACTTATAGAGAAGATGCTGTCAATAAGATTGAAATTATCCAGGGATCGCCTTCTTTAGTTGAACATGCTAATGGTACAACAAGTGAAGGAATTAGTTTTAGTAAATTGGCTGATGCTACTGTTGAGTTACCGGTAACCAAATTACAGTGGGATCCTTCGGGTATGGAAAGATTAATAACCTCAAATGATCGTCTAAAAATTTGGGATCTAGAAAGTTATAGCCAAAGACTTGTTGAGCGAGCTAACTTGATCAATGGAGCACAGCCAAATAAACAACAATCATTCCCCCCATTGACTTCATTTGATTGGAATAAGGTATCTACTAATATTGTCATAACTAGTAGTATTGACACTACATGTACAGTTTGGGATTTGAATCATCCATCTGCGCCAAAAACACAATTAATTGCACATGATTCAGAAGTTTTTGACGTTCAATTCATCAAAGGCTCATCAGACATATTCGCATCGGTAGGGTGTGATGGATCGATGAGAGTTTTCGATCTCAGATCTTTGGAGCATTCTACCATTATCTACGAGCCCCCAGTTCCTGTTGCATGTTCAGTTTCTACTCAGCAGCATTCGTCCTCATCACAGCATCAGAGTCAGCTATTACCTCCAAACCTTACACATAACGCTTCTAATGGTGTATCTTCCGTCCCATCTTTGCTAAGACTAGCCTGCTCAAATACTGATGTAAACGTCATTGCTACTTTTACTTCCAAATCTAATACCATCAATATCATGGATATGAGATATCCTGGTCTACCTACAAATATATTGAACGGTCATAGTGGCAATATCAACTCTATCGATTGGCATCCAACGCAATCTCGATTACTATCAGGAGGAGATGACTGTCAAGCTTTAGTATGGGACTTAAGTTCGTCTTCTCCAGTATCAGCAACCCAAAAGGTTAATTCTTCCATTGAACACCCAGATTATGCTTACGGTGACACATTCGAGATTAATAATGTTACATGGAACCCAACTGGAGACTGGTTTGGCGTCGTTGCAGGAAAAGGATTCCAAGGAGTAAAAGCGTAATAAAGGGTATCTTCTATTGCATTTTCTAGTTCAAAAAGACGGTTTTAATGACAGTCTAGTGTAGAAGTACTACTGTAGCATTGACTCCTTCCTTTTCGACCCCTACCCCCACTATAGAATGATAAGACCGAGTCGGAGAATTTTGTATCGGCCCCATTGTTAGAATGGCCCATCTGCATGACTCGGAATTTGATTCATCAGAGTCAGAAAGGGAATCTTTTCATAAAAAGATTTAATTCTTTTAAGGGTTTGTTGATTTTTTTCCTCTCTGAAATTTATCCTCTGATTTATTGTTGTTCTTCGTTCAAGGCTCAGGTTTCTCGCTTCATTGCTGTTAATTTGTTGTCGGTCCCGTTCTTCATCTCGACATCCCCTCTTTCAATATCAACAAAGCATGCTCAGCGCGATAAGATCAACAGGTCTAAAATCCACTGGGGCCCTCAAAATGGCTAGATCTGTATTATTGCCATCTAACTACTTGAGACATCTTTCTTCAGTTCCTGGTGCTCGATTGAACTCTTCTCTGGCCAAAACAGATATTTCATCTGCAAAGTTTAATGCAATCTACGATCCAACAAGCTCTGTGAAGTATACTCCACAAGATGCTTTGAGGCCACTAGATTCATTCCAAAGACGTCATTTGGGCCCAAATACTACTGATGTTTCTAAGATGCTCGGATCATTGGGATATAAAGATCTGGATGCTTTCATTGTAGATGTTGTTCCAGAATCTATCCTTATCAAGAGAAAACTCAACATTGAACCAGAAAATGGTTACACAGAGACTGAAATGATCAATCGATTACAAAGTTTGGCTAAAAAAAACAAAGTTTTCAGATCTTTCATTGGTAAGGGCTACTATAACACCATTACTCCTCCCGTAATCAAAAGAAATATATTGGAATCTCCTGAATGGTACACTTCCTATACTCCTTATCAGCCTGAAATTTCCCAAGGTCGTTTAGAGTCATTACTTAATTTCCAAACTATAGTTGCTGATCTTACAGGCTTGCCTATTTCCAATGCTTCCTTATTAGATGAAGGAACTGCTGCTGCTGAAGCTGTAAGTCTTTCTTACAATCACAGTAAAAAGAAAAGAAGCAAGTATGTGGTAGATAAGGATATTCATCCACAAACTCTTGCTGTAATCCGTACTCGAGCTTTGCCTTTAAACATTGAAATCGTTAGCTTGAATCTAGCAACAGCTGAAGGTTTCAATGAGTTACAATCTATCAAAGATGAGATTTCAGGTGTATTGCTTCAGTATCCAACTTCTTCAGGTGATATTATTGACTATGATCACTTATCCAAGATTTCTGAGTTGGTCCATTCAGTTAAAGGTCTATTTGCAATAGCCACTGATTTATTAGCCTTGACGTTGTTGAAACCTCCTTCATCATTTGGTGCTGATATTGCATTAGGATCTTCCCAAAGATTTGGTGTCCCTGTTGGTTTTGGTGGTCCTCATGCAGGATTCTTCTCTGTCATAGAATCTTTGAATAGAAAAATTCCAGGAAGGATTGTTGGCGTTTCTAAAGACAGATTAGGAAATCAAGCGTTAAGATTAGCCTTACAAACAAGAGAACAACACATCAAGAGAGATAAGGCTACGTCCAATATATGTACAGCGCAAGCTTTGCTGGCTAATATGGCTTCAAATTACGTTGTTTATCATGGCCCTGACCGCTTGAGAAAAATTGCTCAACGTATCCATGGTTTCACTACCTTATTAGCTAATGAAATAAAAACTAAGCATGAGGTTCTTAATAAAAACTGGTTTGATACTTTGACTATTAGATTAAATGGATTAACTTCCGACGAATTATTGGCATCAGCTGTGGAAAAATACCAAATCAATCTTTTCAAGGTTGATGAATCTACTATCTCTCTTAGTTTGGATGAAACTGTCACAGAACAAGATTTGAAAGATTTGAGTGAGCTATTCACAGGGTCATCGTTTGCAACTGAATCTATTCTTGAATTCCCACAGCTTTCAGCCCACTTCACAAGAAGTGATGAAATTTTGAGTAATCCTGTTTTCCACTTGAATCATTCTGAAACTGCAATGTTAAGATATTTACACTATCTACAATCAAAAGATTTATCTTTAGCTAACTCCATGATTGCTCTAGGGTCCTGTACCATGAAGTTAAATGGGACCGTGGAAATGCTACCCTTATCATGGCCAGAATTTGGCTCAATCCATCCATTTGTTCCTGAGAATCAAGCGGAAGGTTATTCTGAACTAATATCTGAGTTGGAAAAAGATTTGGCAAATATCACAGGTTTCAAAGCTACAACCTTACAACCAAATTCGGGCGCTCAGGGTGAATTTACAGGTTTGAAGGTTATCAAAGCTTACTTAGAATCAAAAGGTGATCATGAACGAAATATTTGTTTGATTCCTGTTTCTGCACATGGTACTAATCCTGCTTCCGCATCTATGAGCAACTTCAAGGTGATCCCAATCAAGTGTTTATCCAACGGTTCGTTAGATTTAACTGATTTAGAAGCCAAGGTTTCCCAGCACAAAGAAAAACTTGCTGCTGTTATGATTACTTATCCATCCACCTACGGTTTATTTGAACCAACCATTAAACGTGCTATTGAATTAGTGCATGAAAATGGAGGCCAAGTATATCTGGATGGTGCAAATATGAATGCTCAAGTTGGTTTAACATCTCCAGGAGATATAGGTGCTGATGTTTGTCACTTGAATTTGCATAAAACATTTGCCATTCCACATGGTGGTGGTGGTCCAGGTGTTGGTCCAATTTGTGTTGCAGAACATCTGGTTCCATTTTTGCCAAAGCATGACGTCAAATCCATCAAAGGCCAGACCACAAACTCTATTGATTCAGTTTCTTCGGCTCCATATGGATCAGCATCGATATTGCCTATTTCTTATTCTTATATCAAGTTACTAG
The DNA here is from genome assembly GCA_003706765.3 of Xingzhongia hampshirensis. Taxonomy (NCBI): domain Eukaryota; kingdom Fungi; phylum Ascomycota; class Saccharomycetes; order Phaffomycetales; family Wickerhamomycetaceae; genus Xingzhongia; species Xingzhongia hampshirensis. The sequence continues at coordinate 823,099 of PPXL03000003.1, read as the reverse complement.
GTGGGGCCGGTTTACCATTCAGTACCTCTATTGCTATTCTGAATGCCAATTATATGATGAATAGACTCAAGGAGCATTACGAGATTGCATTTGTTGGCCAAGATGGAATTAAGTTCTGTGGTCATGAGTTCATTCTTGATCTGAGAAAGTATAAATCTAAAGGTGTCGAGGCCATTGATGTTGCCAAGAGATTACAGGATTATGGTTTTCATGCACCAACCTTAGCATTCCCAATCCCTGGTACATTAATGATCGAACCTACAGAATCGGAAAACTTGCAAGAGCTAGATAGATTTGTTGATTCTTTGATCTCTATCAAGAAAGAAATTGATGCTTTAGTTGCTGGTGAACCATTAGGACAAGTTTTGAAAAATGCGCCACATTCTTTAAGCGATATAATATCTTCCAATGATTGGGAGACTAGAGGCTATTCAAGAGAAGATGCAGCCTATCCATTAAATTTTTTAAAATCCAATAAATTTTGGCCTTCAGTCGCTAGATTGGACGATACTTACGGTGATTTGAATTTGTTGTGTACTTGTCCATCAGTAGAAGAGGTTGCAAATGACTCATGATATCTTTCTATCTACCTTTGGTTTCTTTTGTTTGATTCGATCGATAACTGTGCTGCTTGAATTTGAATATTACATATGTTGATTTCTAGATATAGAATCCCTATTTATATTATGATTTTATAATCACTTATATCAACTGTATGTTAAATAAAAATCACTATTAGGACAGTACACATCCAAAAGAGCATACCATAATTAACATACACGCTTCTCCCTGCTCCACTTGAGACTATACTTATATTTCCCACAACATTACAAGTAGAATAATCAGAGGTGCTTGAATAATAGTTATAACTTCTCAGTAGAGTAGTATTGTCAGTTGGACATGCAAACCCTAAGTCAGACGGACAGTACCTTACGATAGCATAGCACAAGTCTATACAAGGCATGACTTCATAATAATCCTTCTGAGGCTTCACCCTTTCTTGTAGTGCTTCTGTTCTCATAGTACTATTTCTATATGTATAAGCAGTCTCATTCACAGTGGTGCATCTAGGTATAGTGACAGCACATAGCCAATCTTTATAAGCAGATTCACAATCAGCACAAGTAGCAATTGGTGAATAAATGACATCGTTCTCAACTTCACAGGATATTTGTTGCATAACATAAGTGAAGTTATCATAAATAGCCCTAGCGTATGAATCATATATATTTTTTAGTTCATCTTTGTCATAATTCTCTTTGAATTGAGCAGATTGCGGAACAGAATATGCAACATTTTCACAGAAATCTAGATTGAAAATTAACTCGCATGAGCCTTCTTCCTGTGTATCAAATGATACTACTTCATAGACAATTCCGCCACTTTGAGTTAAGTTAAAATTATAGGTAATAAATGCATAATAAGTAGAAGATGCATTTAAGTTGTCTATAAAAAACTGTTTTTTCAATGTGGTGTTCGAGGTGAAGTCGTATGTCTCCTGAATATCAGCTATCGTGAGAGTATTATTCTGAGAAGTTATAGCAGCCCAGCTCCTCGTTAAGCTCTCAATCTGCTTATAACCATCCTCATCGAATACATGTAGATTAAAGCTTTCTAAGCTGCTGATCGAGACTGTTTCGTTTTGGGAAGTCACTGTACACTCTTCTGTTTCAAAAAAAGCTGAATCATCGTCTGTATCAATCAGAGTTACGAATGCTGTATCATCCCATTGGAATGGCAATGTATTCTTGGAAATACCAAACTGGAAAGTGACGGTATCATTGGAATTGAACAATGTACCGTTAGCATTGAAGTAAGGTTGGAACAGAATATATCCTTTTGTTAATTGCTCTTCATTTGTGAACATAACCGTGAGATCGGAATATCCTTGTAAAAAAGTGGGCGAAGCGTAAGCATTCATTGTTTCATTAAGGTAAACATCAATCCCAAAATGTTTATCCCAGTCAGATGATGATAAACCAAGAAGTGCACTTGGAAGCTGTTGGATATTAGCAGCATAGAAATAATAAGATAGATAATCTTCGCTCGATGTATCAAAGTAGTAGACGAATAAAGAATCATCCCCAGGATGTAGTTCTATCGTAAGGATCTCCCAATCTGTCATATTAGTAGCATCTCCCAATGATACAACATTGGTGGGCAGCTCTTCATCAACAGTATACCAGGATCTTTTACCAAGAGGATTAGAGCTCCAGGAATGCACGAGTTTCTTGTCTTCCATTTCTGAAATTTCTTGAACCATTTCATACTGATCTACTACAAACTTCATGTCTTGATAATCAAAATTTTGAACCGGTAATTGGGCTGAGACAAGGGATGACCAAAGCAATAATAAAAGATGTACCATTTTGATAGACAGACAACGGGGTACTAATAAGCAGCAGAATGCTTCGAGAGTTCTCCAAATCAAAAACCATTAAACAAGCAGATCAACGGGATTCAGTTGAGTACTAAAGATGCTATTCATACTTATGAATTCCGGTGTATATTTCTTTTTAGTAAACCGAGGTTTTCTTTTTTTTGTCAGTTAATCCTTCATATCAGCTATCATAAGCCTTTATTTGCAGGTTACTGTGTATAAATCATGTATTTTTCGAATCAAGTAAAACAGATAATGCAGGCCAGCTCGTATTAATGAACTGATTTGAAAACATAACTAGAAACTCGGTAGAATCACTTACTTACAAGCAAATTGAAAAATCAATCAATTTTACTAATTGCTTCCCTAACCGTATATCGTCGGAAAAGCCGAAAAAAAAAAGCGTCAAATATACTAGTACCATAGATTCTTGCAAAATACAAACTTCTGCATTAGTGTACACCTCTTTAGACAACATTTTGAATACTTTAGTGCTAGATCACATAGCTGGCAACGTTTTCCACAATGAAGGCGGTCTTCATCGAACAAGCTGTAAGTATATATGGTTTTGACGAAAGAGGATCGATCAGATACGTGTATCAGTAACCAGGGACGAACCACCTGTAGTTGCAACCACTTTAGTATTTCATACTAACAGACTCACCAGTGCGACTCATGTCGTAAGAGGAAACTGAAGTGCTCCAAAGATCTTCCAAGGTGTACCAAGTGTATTCAGCACAAATGGGAGTGCACATACTCCCCAAGGGTTGTGCGAAGCCCATTGACGAGAGTGCATCTGACGAAAGTGGAAAATAGAGTGCGTGCTTTAGAGTCTTTAGTTCATGAGCTTCTTCCTGATGCAGATGTTGACAGACTATTAGCTGGTCATGCACCGAAGTCCATCACTCCAAAAGCTACATCAGGCAGCAGATCACCCGTGAATAACTCCCCCTCCAGTACCATGTTCAATGCTCCTACTGTCACCTCACAAGATTCAGTTGACTCTAGTGAATACCATCCGGAAGTCCCTGATGATGACGTACCGGATGATGCGATCTATGGTTTTGATTGGGTTGAGGAAGATGTAGATGCTCTAAATGATGGTATGGCTGCTTTAAGTGTTAATCCTCAAAATAAAGGATACTTCGGCCTTGCATCGAGTGCTGTAATTCTGAGGGCTTTGAAAACTCCCAAAGATAAGGATGAGGATGACAATACAAGTTCAAGTCCCTCCAGTGTGAATAATATTGGAGGATCTGACTCAAGGTCAAACTCTAGAGTTCTGGATATGGATTCCTCAATCTCCTTGACTGCTAAATATTTAACTAATGAATTCATTGATTCATACTTTCAAAACTATCACACTTCATACCCTTTCATTCATAAGGAAACTTTCATGGCCCAATATAGAGATGAGATCCCAAGTCCAAATCATGAAATATGGCAAATTTTGTTAAACACTGTTCTGGCATTGGGTGCTTGGTGTTTGCATGGGGAGGCCTCTAATTTTGATTCATATTACTATCAAAACGCCAAATCATATTTGTCCTCCTATGTGTTTGAGAGTGGTAGTATACCATTGTTACAAGCCTTAACATTATTAAGTAACTATGCTCAAAAAAGGAATAAACCAAATACTGGTTGGAATTACTTGGGTCTTGCAGTGAGAATGGCCATGGGTCTTGGATTATACAAGGAGTTTTCTAATTGGACCAGCTCGAAAAACCAAATACAGCTAGAGATGAGAAGAAGATTATGGTGGGGTTTATACATCTTCGATGGGGGCGCTGCTATTACCTTTGGGAGACCCGTTAATTTGCCTGAGGCTAAAATGATGGATATCAATGAAGTTTCAAACCTAAACGATGATGATTATGCCAATATACACTCTGCAAAGACGGAATTGCTACCTGTTTCATATCCAACAATCTATTCTGGGCTAATTTGGCAAGCTAAATTTACATTAGTATCTACAGAGATCTATAACAAACTGATTTCCAATCCACCACCTGGTGCTACTGAGTGTCTTTTCCTCAATAATAAGGTTTTGGAATTTATTGAATCATTGCCAGCATTCTTTTCAGAAAATACTATTATTGCAGAACAGGCTTCATCAATTCCAAACGTGAACGGAACCCCAGAATGGTTATCATTTGCAAGATACAGATTGACATGGAGGTACAAGAATTTACAAATCATTCTACTAAGAGCATTTGTTTGGCAGAGAGTTATCGGTATCAAAAACCCAGAGGTTTTGAAATTAGCAAGTTCTCCGGAAGGTAAACAATGTAGAAGGCTGTGTCTTGATACTGCTCATGAAACAATTCTATCTGTATCAAACTTCATTCATAATCATGAATCTACAGTTATCTCAAGTTGGTATGCTACATTTTTCCTATTTCATGCTTGCTTGATCTTTGTTATTTGCTTATGCTCAGACCCATCGTCCAAACATGCTAAGAGCTGGAAAAATGATATTATTTTATCAAAACAAGTTTTGACCACTCTGACAAAAGGAAATTCCCTGGCCAATAAATTCATTTTGGTTATTGATAGTTTATGTGGTAGGTACTTGGGAAATGAAAGTTTATCAACAACCAATACAGCGACTGCTTCTGGTAATGAAAGCCACCCCAACCATTCAGAATTCTCAAGTGAACATGTTAAAGACGATGATGAAGAATTGCCTGATTTTGACTTCAATGATCTTTCTTCAAATCGTAATATCAACGAGCTACTAAACTTATTGCCATCTGATATCGTCAATATTGAAGCACAAACTACTGGGTTCAACAACTTCAGTGACCCTAATCCTGATCCTACAACATCAAATATCCAAATCAAATTAGAAGAGACTGATTTCAATAACTATCAATCCACTAGAGAATCTAACTCATCCTTATTTTCAGCTCCTCAACAAGGTCAACAACAAAATAGAAGTTCTGGAAATTTCAATTTAAATTCAAGCCAGAGGGTGAACGGAATTCAACAAATACAGCACTCACAACAAGAACAAGAACAACAGCTGGATCCAAACGTCCAACAGTTGTTACAACCCCAAGATGATTTCTACTCGTTAATATTCAACGAAAATAATTTGCAAGCAACTGACTCGTGGGGCTATAAATCTTGATACTCTCTCTACAATGTTATATTTCATGTATTATTATTATTATTATTATCGTTATCATGTCTTTTATGACTAAATTTATAGATTAATCTAATGACTTTTATGACACTTCTCCCAGTAGCATTGAGAACAGAATAGGAATGAACTCCCCGATTCTCGGAAATCTCGAATCACAAACACCCGGACACAAAAAGGCACAATTTATTATCATATTTGGGAAACAAACACCTCCAAAAATAAAGGAAATATACTTATAGATCCTTGTTTGTCTTATTCCATCTTTTTGCTTTCTTCCGTTTAAAGTAACGATTACATATTCATTCTGTTTGGGTTTTCTTGACTTGAGGGCCTTTAAATACGGAAGTGACACCTTTTCTAGGCAGAAATGTTGATGGCAAATAGATTGAAGAATCTTGCCCAACTCACAAGGGGTGCCGTAAGGGACGTGCGTCAGATCGTGAATGAGCTGGCTGAGATCCTCGCTCCATCTCGAAGACAACCTGCACTGGTGAGAGTTCCTTTGGGAAAGATCGGTTCTGGGCCAGGTGCTAGACAGCTGAAGTCGCCTTTTACGAATTCATCACGAAGCTTTAGTACCGCATCTGCCTTTAGAGCGTATGCTACTTTCAACTATTCTTCCAGATTCAATCCAAGATTTGTTAGGGCTATAAAACCTAACCTGGCTGCAAGAATATGGCCTTACTCTGCTTTCAGAAAGCCGTTGCCAGCCAGAGGACCTCTATTGAATGGGTTATACAATAATTTTGTCAATCTAAATGCTAGAAATTTTGTAACATACGGTGGTACAGGTCCTAGAGATGCTGCTCAAAATCTTGCCTCCAGCTTGCGAGGTATGATCGATAAAACTGATAATGTCGGTAACCCTTGGCTAACCATGAAGACGAACTCTGAACCTGCACGTCATTTGAGTTATCATGGATGCTCAAGTCAAAAAGATGCGGTTCACACCTTCGAACTAGCAAGAAATGAGTCTACGGGGGTTGAAAGAATGGGTTCCTATGTCGAGTTTGTTCTACCAAAACTAGAATTGAATATCCCATCCATTTCTTTCATGAACACTGAAATCTTGGGTTCCATACAAAATGATCTCGAGGAGATCAAAGCTAAAATTGATGCCACCCATAAACACATACAATTGATTTTTGATTCTTATGGTTCCTTGCCTATCGAAAGACAAGATCAGTCTATTAAAATACATTTTCCAAACTTGGATGCCGATGAATTAGAAAGATTATTGATTGATCTGGGCATTGATGAAGGGTTTGTTTACACGAATGAGGATATTTCTGGGATGATTGAATCAAGTGAAAGAGCTGATTCCGCTACTACTTCAATGACTTCTCTCTCAGATTTCATTGAAGATGGAATCCCTGGCTTAATTTCTACCAACTCTGACTCGGTGTCTGAGTGTTCAGATGATAGTTTTAGTTCGAGAGATTTCTTTGCAGTTCTATCCTCTTCTGGTGATATTCAAACAGTTTCTGCAATTGAGCCACCATTAGGCTCTCCAGTGATTATTGCTCGTACTAATTCTTTTTCTGAAATGTCAATTTAATGTGTTTGACAATGATACTTTTGTGAGAATATGTTGTGTTTTTGTTTTTCTTTATGGGTTTTCAGATAGTTTATGATACAGTTAGTGTTTAGTTATTCTGGTGAGGATGGGGTTTTTTCTTACTTTATCATGGTTTTAACGTGTTTTTTTATATGTGTGTATTTTACATTCTTTATTTTTCAATACACATATTACTGATGAGCAACTGAGAAAAGTTATATGTAAGGCTACTGAGTTTCTTGGGATCAAGAATCTTGAGCCTTCGAAGCCAAAGCCCTTAAAATGATACAATTAACCACTGAATGCCATCTAGTCTGGCTTAGAAGAAAACCGAATTCCGATGTGAATACCTCGGAATTGATGAAGGCGCTAAACGCGATTACTTAAATGACAACAAACCTTTGGGCGAAGGAAAGGGCGTTGTTTAAAGTCCAAATTTTCACTCTAGGAAGTTCAATTGATCTTGAGATAGTCCAATAGAATCACAGAAACAATGTCAGACGTATCGAGGGACGAGTCCGAAGCCTTCCAGGATGCAAATGAAGGAGTTGAAGCAAACAGTGTCGTAGGTGATCTGAAGGGCGATGAGCTCAAGCCAACAGAGAGTCAAACTCCTGATGCTTCGCTATCAAAGAAGAAGAAGAAGAAGAAGAAGAACAAAAACGCCAAAAGTTCTGCTACCGCTTCAACGGACGAGCTTGCGATTCCAGATACTGGTGAGACTATTAAAATCGGAACGAGTGCCCACCCGCAAGACCCAGTTGATAACTCAAATTCCAAAGATGAAACTATTCCTGAAGAAGTAGAGGGCCCTCTTGAAGCCACTCCTGAAGTGAATGAGGCCCATCTTGTTAATCAGACCATGGATATTACTGCTGCTGACTCCACTAATGATGAGAAACTTGATGATGATGAACTTGATGATGAGTTGAATAAATCGCTTGGAGCTCCACTGAGCGTATCCACCCAATCATTTGATGCTGATATCGACGTCTTAAAACAGGAAAACCAAGCCCTTGAAGCTAAGCTAGATGCCTTAAAATCTGAAGATGATCTTTACGATGACCAAACTTCCCCGAATTCTCCTATCAAACAAATTGATGTACAATCTCCCTCCCCGTTAACTTCAGAATTAAAACCTCCAAAGCTACCTGAAAGAGTACATATGGTAGTACCACCCTCAACTACTGGTGCCCCTGAACTTCCAGCAAGAGATATTCCACAATTGTCACCTCAAGTTCTCAGCGGTATTCCGCCTCCAGTACCAGATAGAACTGGTGTAAAACCATTCAAGGTTAATTCTCAAGAGGGGGCTTTGAAAGCGGCTGCTGAACTGGCCCCTCCCCCATTACCTCCACAATTGACTGCTGCTCAGAAGCAACATCATAGGTCCGGTAGCATTTTGCAATCTTGGTTTCAAAGAACAACGTCAACTAGAGGTTCTACTACATCTTTATCTGAGAAATCTGTTATTGAGTACGATGAGAATTACGATTTGCTATTGAGTAGATTAAACGAAAATAGTGAAGAATATTCCGCTAAAGATGATATATCAAAAGAGCAGATAAACTCTACTCATAATACTTTAAGATCTTCCTTTGCTGAAAAAATACCAAAATTTGAAGAAGAAGAGAGTCTTTTAACTTCAGATGATTCTGAATTGCACAAGATTGATTGGCCCTTTTGGACTCAGGTTGTCAATGATTATCCATCGATTGCTAAAACTGAACCAGCAAAATTGGCTAAAGAATTATCTGGTGGTATTCCAACTCAAATTAGAGGCATTGTATGGCAATTAGTTTCTAACTCAAACCCTCAGGAGTTTCAAGAACTTTATACAGAGCTGAAAACAAAAGAGAGTAAATTTGAAAGGAATATTGAGAAAGATTTAGCGAGAACGCGCTATATTGCTGATTATAATGTTGACTCAGAAGCTCTACATAGAATATTGAGAGCTTATTCGAATCTGGATACGGATGCTGGCTATACACAAGGAATGGCTTTCATTGCGGTTCCGCTATTATTGAATATGGGCGAATTAGAGGCTTTTAGTTTATTGCATAAGTTGATGTATGGATATAACTTACGGTCATTATATCTACCTGAAATGCCTGGTTTATTATTAAGACTTTACCAGTTCGATAGACTTGTTGAGGATTTATTACCAAATTTGAATACTCATTTTCAGAGACAAGGTATCAGATCTTCAATGTATGCTTCGCAATGGTTCTTAACATTCTTTGCTTATAAATTCCCATTGGAATTTGTATTGAGAATTTTTGATATAATAATAACAGAAGGTATTGAGTCAATTTTGAAGTTTTCCATTGCACTAGTTCAGAAAAGCGAAGCAGTATTATTGACTTTGAGATTTGACCAGTTACTGGAATATTTGAAGGACAATCTGTTCACTGCTTATAGACATGTCCCGGAGAAAGACGCTGATGATGATGACGAATCAAGCACTGAAGGTGGAGTTGGGTCAATCTTCAAGAAAAAACCTGTTGAGCCAATTACAGTAGAATCATACAATGTCGATCAGCTAGTCGAAGATGCTACAAATGTAAAAATTGTGCCAATCACATTACAAAGATATCAAGAAGAATATGAGGAGATCCACCGTGAAGAGAAAGAAAGACGTGAAGAAATTGAAGAATTGAGGGTAAAAAACAGTCAACTACGAAAGGAGATCAGAAAAATTGAAGCAAGTTTCACCATCCTTAATAGAGAGCACGTTCAAATTGCTAATGAAATGATTAATGGTAGAATGAAGATCGCTGAATTAGAAGATGAAAATAAAGATTTGAATGAACAGTCCCAAAATTTGCGTGAAAGGGTCAAATCGCTACAAAATAATCCAATTGCTGAGGACATTCCAGTTCCAACTGCCCTTGAAGAAGATTTGAAAAGAACAATGGAAAGAAACTTGGAAGTTATGACCAAAAACCAAGAATTAGAAGATACTGTTCAAAGCTTGTTGCAAGAAGTAGAAGACTTAAAGGCTCAATTACAAACTGCAAGTGGATCAAACTCACCAAGAGAATCTCAAGAAAAGGCACCATCCCCACATGCAAAGACTCATTCCCTATGGAGCAAAAAATTATTTAAATAACTTATCTAAGTAAAACTCGATCAACTCTTGTGTCTTTTTTTTTGGCAAACAAAAGTGTAGTTCGCAAAATGGTAAGTTTATTATGATGTGTCCCTTACCATCTCTCTTTTAATTTGAGAAGCGTTGAAAAATAATCAATATGCCCTTGATAACATCCAGAGGGTCAATTCTGAGCTTCCCAGCATTTATTTTGAGCCTTCACTGCATCCATAAAATGTTCAGACCTTTAAATTTTCTACGAGGCTTTTCATCCGGTACACAAGCTTTGAAGAAATGGGCCAACGTCGTTAACCGTAGAGTTGCTAAAAGACCACAGTATAAGATCGGTGATGAAAAGCCAAATTACATTCCAAAAAGACAAGCAACTCCAGATTACAAATATGGCGAGTCAGCATTCTTCGTAAGAGGTAATCGTGGTCTCTTTGGTGGTGCCTTCGTTAGATCAGGAAATCGCATCTCAGAAATGAGAAATAAAAGTAATAGATTCTGGAAACCAAATGCTCACAAAAAGAGTCTATGGAGTGAAACACTAAAAAAATCAATCACATTTCAGGTGACATCAAAAGTTCTTAAGACAATTGATAGAGAAGGTGGGCTCGATAATTATTTAATCAAAGATAAATCTGCCAGAATTAAAGAATTAGGTCCATTTGGTTGGAAATTACGTTTTTACGTTTTGAAAAGAAAAGAAGAATTAGCAAATCCTCCACATAAAGACTCCAAAACTTATGTTTCACCAACAGGTGAACAGGGGATCATTTATTATCCCAATATTACTGTTGAGGGGCTTGAAACTCCATTAGATATAACTGTTGGTAGAAGAAGGTTGCTTAAGGAGTTATATGATACTGAAAAGAAGGAATCTAATGCATTAGGAGAACCATTGAATGGTAAAGAGTTCCATGATAGATTCAGAGAGCTCCCAGCTGTGGATATCATCAAAAAACTAGCTAACCATGGATATGACTTTAGCAAAATAACGCCTCCACAATGATAGCAAGATCAAAATAGATGAGGATGATTTAGTTGTAAATAGGATCTTTTGTTCATAATCAGATGATGCATATGAGTATCAAGCATGTAGTTTCTCTTGAGAAGAATCAATAACTAACTTGGGATTTACAAAAAAATATTACAATCATCTTCTAAAGATGTTATAAATTAGGGCATTATTTTATATCACGTGATATCAAAATTATTTAGCCCTAGACGTCACACTTTCAACACCCAGACACCTTTCTGGTTGGAGCAGCATTTAGTATATAGTCTCTCATAGTTAATATTTGTTAAGAGCACATTCTGTCATTTCTTAACGGTTCTATTACCGTTTTCGGTATATTTTTTTTTTTCTTTGGGAGCAGCGAGCGACTCTGCAAAAGTGAAAAATAAAAATACAACTTCATACAAACAATTAGACACCTTCAAGTCTATCAACTAAACATATAAAAATGGCTGCTAAAACTGGTATGTAACAATGAATAATACGCATTCGACGAAGGAAGAAAGTTTTCGCATCAAATATCCATGTTTTTTCCATTAGAAGAAAATCTTGATGCCTAAGGTGGTATTTAGGGTTAAGCTGGTTAGGGTTGATTTGCCAAATCTCAGCCATTCTTAATAGTATTAATTATCAATATATTTGATGCACAGTATCATTATCATCAGCAGCAGCATCATCAGATTCAATAAAATCATGTTAGAAACTCTCATCATTATATCATGTCATTCTTCCTTTTTTACTGTATTCCAATATCTTGAGGTCCATTCATACTAACAATCGTTACAGGTATTGCTGTTGGTCTTAACAAAGGTAGAAAGGTTGAAGCCTTAGAAAAACAACCAAAAATCTCTTACAGAAAGGGTGCTGCTTCCAAGAGAACCACTTTTGTTCGTTCTATCGTCAGAGAAGTTGCTGGTTTAGCTCCATATGAAAGAAGATTAATGGAATTAATCAGAAACGCTGGTGAAAAGAGAGCTAGAAAGGTCGCCAAGAAGAGATTAGGTACCTTCACCAGAGCTAAAGCTAAAGTTGAAGAAATTAACAACATCATTACTCAATCTCGTCGTCATTAAACTCCAGGATATTAATATTACAATTACAGAAAAATTTTTATTTGTGGGTTATGTGTTGACTTTTTAATGTAAATTTATTGCTCTAATGGGATAAACAGCACTAATTTAAGGTGATATTTGTAGACTATTTTGAATTTTCTTCTGAGCAGCGCGTTGTACTCTAGAATGTAGTGTTCTATTTTGTTTTTTATGTTACAATTTTCGTTGGGCATAGCTCTTTAGGAATTATTATTGGATTTTGAAGGGAAATAAATTGCGCTCGCCATATAAGATTTATCAACTAACACACATCTTTATAAGAAAACAATACATTCAATACTAGATTCAATTGAACACAGATAAAAAGAACAGGAAACTCTTTGTCTAAGAGTTTATAGTGTTTGAAGAAAGATAATATACTTGATCCTCAGTTATAGGATGCTCAAGCTTCGATTCCAATCACCAGTATTTCGAAATCTACAGCAACGATGTTCGTCTACGAAGCCTCCCAGTTACTTCTCAGATCACATAGAAGAGACTTCAGAACAAGTATTGCACTCAAGTAGCAAACCACGAACCTTGTTTTCCAGCCCAAATGAACGACCTTTACAGCACAATGAATTCCCATCGTCATCATCATCGGCAACCAGCTCCTCTTCCTTTTCATCCCGTGCAACTTTACTGAGAGACTACTCACTTGTCGTCTCATTGATAGCTCTGTCATATTTTGCTGTAGATAACTATCGTACCCGTGTTGCATTAGAGCAAAAGGTTATGGAGCAATCCGTGAATCATATGAAATCATTAGCAGCAGCACAGAATAATTTCAATAATCAGCGGAAGAAGAAGGAGATCCAGGTTTTGAATGAAAGAAGACTGACTCAGAAAAGAGACATGAAAATGGTATATCATATTGCGATGTTAAGAAAGCAATTGAAAGATGCAGGTGTAGATCCAAGTAGGTTCACCTCGAAGAGTTTCAATTCATTAAAGATACTAACAATTCTTTAGTTGATATTGAAGATGCCGTTGCTGAATTCGAAAAGAACGTAAAGATGGAGACATCTATAAGTAATGTTTCGGGTACCGCACTCTGGGTCATTGATGAATCTCGTAAGTTAAATCTTTATACATCTTTCTGAACTAGTGCTCATTACTAACTTGATTAAAGCTATGAAAGCGTATGTTCCAAATATTCATGAGTACGACTCCAAAAAATGATCTCGAATTCTGAAGGTTTAAGCGTTTCAAATGCTAGTACATATTCACAACTATATATATTGATAGATTCGATGATAGGGTGGTCAAAAATCACAACCTTATGACGCTCTCTATCTCTCTCTATTTGTCCTCTTTTTTTTCCTTATTTAATAATAGTAAGAATAAGAACAATATCCACCAAGTTTGTACATTGATTCCAAACCGATCTGCTTGGATGAGAGCAGTGTGGATAGCCAATTACACGCTAGGGAATCTGAAGAGTTCAAGAAAATGTCTCATCATGACTCTTTAAAGAATTGACTATTGCAAATCGAAAAAGTATACATTGTGTTTTACCCCATCATTCATGATGAGGGAACACCATGTTACATCCAAAATACAGAAAGCTTCATATTTGTGTTGGTCTTGTTTTCGAGAATATTGATATCATAATACTAAATTCAAAAGAAGAAGAAACGAATGGCCCTACTCATGTATTATTAGCTGATAGCTGATGCATAATGAGTCTTGAAGGAAGAATTGACTCCTTCCTCATAAGAAGCCCTTGAAAGGACCAAAACAGAGAGAGATCAAGTCATCCAAACACCACCAGCACATTGGAAAATCTATAAAAAAGGAAATCCCATGAAAAAATTTCCATTCTTAATCCTTTTTGAATTTTTCCTTTCTTCATACAATGTCTTTTAACACAGGCACCCAGAGTCACGGTTCGATCCTTTATTCTCTATGGACGAGCAAATGAATGTTATATATATTCATTTTTCGTGCTCGCGGTAGCCTCAGAGTAACCCACAGTTATCCTCCGGGATGATTGGTTTTGACCAACTTTCAATGTCGTGTCTTTCTTATGGTTTGACTACGCAGTTCTAAACATACATTTATGAAGATGAAGGGAAATAAATAGTGTGTATATTTATGTTGTGTGATCTTTTGTGTTTTCTGATGTCTTTTTTGCTTATTTTTTTTTATCGACGATGTTGTAGTAGCTGGGCGTCAAGCTTATCCTCCTGTCGTTGTTTTATCTTTAGCGAGAGTAAAGAAGGAACAGGGCAGCACGGAGATCTTGAATCTTGACCGTTCTCCTGATAGAATGTCGAGCAGCAAGCGTATAGCTGATCTATTAGCTTTGTACATTTGGACTCATCATAATTTGATCTCTTCAAGCAATCTACAATTCGAGGTAAGTCAGTAACTAGCAAGTTTGAAGGAAAACCAATGAAAAGCACATACCTTGAATTGCACAAGCCTGTGGTTTGCATGGATCTGTGGAGTTAGACATATCGGGGTATAAATATATCTGTATGGGTTATTAGTTATCAAAGTAGAGAAAGAAGGAAGAGAGGTTATATACATATATATATATATATATTGAAAATGGTTGATTTAGTTTTGTGGTTTGAAGCCCTCATTTGCACCACGTCTCACTCTTTGTTTGCTTAATGGTATATGGAACATTTAGAGAATCTTCTCTTTATTGCGTTTGTCGGAAGAGACTGATCAGGAATTGAGTCATGTTTGAGTAGGATATCCATGGAGTCCAAAAGGGATTTCTTGATTTGTTTGAACTCAATAACAAGACCCAATCTCGATACGTCTGTTTCCATATCGACAGAATAAATGTAAAGGTTTGATTGGTCAATGAGAATAGATACATCTCTTTGATCGTATGAGGGATCAAATTCCAACTCTAAGAGATCCTTCATGCATTTCAAGAAGGAGGTTAATTCAATGTGGTTGTGATGATTATGTATGAAAATTGATATTTTTTTAAGATCCTCATTCAAGCCAAATATAATCATTCTCATGATATTTTTCACATCTCTTGTATAGTCTAACCTTGTCACATACCCAATAGCCTTGTGGATTCTCAAATCTACTATTAACTTCTCTTGTTGCCAGAATTTAACATCCTCAAAAAAGTTTCTCAACCAAATTCTTCCATCTTCATTTCTATTTGTGTAGAACTTAATCGAGGCATAGATGAGATCGAGGAAGCAGTAATTACCACTTTGGAACGTTACTTCATTTTGAATTTCCAGATACCCATACTCAAGGCTATCGATTTCTCCAAATGCGTTCTTTTCGTAGATGATATCATTGTGGGAGAACTTAATGCATCTCATAATTGGCAGCAGGGCTAATAACAGACACACAGAAGAGAAGGAGTCAATCTATGATTTCTCATGCCCTCTATCGAAAACACACTTAGGAGAAGGAAGAGGGAAATCTGCCCCAACAATGATACTAATCATCATTGAAAGTACTTAGTATTTTTGGCTGTTCTGTTTTTCAGTTTTTTGACACAAAAACATACCCATTCTAAATACAGCTAACAAATAAATACCCATAAATAAATACATAAATAAATACATAAATAAACGAAAAATACGAAATATTGAGTAAGAGTACAGGAACTCTTGTTCAGAGGAGACATTGCTATTGAACATGTGTATAGTTGTAGAAACACCACAAGTAAATACAGAACACAGATAATACTCCTGCCACCATCTGCCTCTGATTCTACTGATTCTGTTTTCATCGGAAACGTAGTTCCTACCAATAACTACCCATTCTACAAGGGGAATAAAGCTCATCATGTCTTCTCCCTTTCCAGAAAGAGAGAGAAAGATAGAGGGAGAAAGCTATTGTATTATTGGAATGCCTAGTCATTGAGGATCTGTGTGTGATAGTGATATGCCTATGGCACATAGGATGCGATGCGCACGTGCTCTGGAAAACAGCCAGTATTTCTACCACAGTGAGTAATCGACAACAGCACTAGTAGTACTATACCAGTATCAGAACTAGTATTACCACTGCATAGTGATAGACAGATTGTTTGACCACTCTCAACAGGAGCCAATAGGATGTGTGATGTTCGGAAAAGCCTTGTGCTTATTATCTTCGACTTGCGCTGTAATGTGTGTGATGTGTGTGATGTGTCTGTCTATTTTGTTTTACAATTGATCCCCCTTTTACGCAATCAAACAGAATGAGAGCCAGTATGTATCACAATCGCACATCAAAGCAATGAACGGGTGTTTCTAGAGCTCTAGGATCCAGCTCTGAAGCCTCCAGGATCCATATGATTGATAGCCAAGGCTCATACGCAGACACACCAGATCGTCTCACGGCTTTTGCTTGTTCCTTCCTGTGTGTTTCTGTGTTGTTCCTGGATCTTGCGCGTGCGCGTCGGGTAAAAAACAAGAGAGAGAGTATATAATTTTTGGCTCTTAATTCACTCTTCTTTAATCGAAAAGAGTCTATCCCAGGAACACAAACACCCCCGCTCATCTACACCGGTACTATCTGTTGATCCACAACTAATCATACTGTATCCGTATCCACTTGTCTAACATCTGCTTCTCTGGCCCCACTTAATTCTCACTCTTCCTAAGCGTAGCGTGCCCTAACAATTTCAGATTGGATAATCCCATCAAAATCAGAACCAGAAGGGCCAAAAAACGCCATTAGAAAGCAAAATCAGAGACAGAGAGATAATAATTAATTTAAAAAAAAAACCAAAAAAAAACCATAAAGTGGACGGTAGAAAGCTTTGAGAACGGGAGAAAAGTAAAACACACACACAGAGTAGTCTCAGTGTTTTTGCTATTGCTATTGTTTGTCTTGGATTTGTCTTCGATTTGGTTGCCTTGCTTATTTGTTCGTTCTTCCATATCTAATAATTATGCTTAGGCTCAACACAAATCGAATCGTTCACACAGTACGCAGGAAAGTCCAGCAAGTGCTGCCGTTCCAATTCCCCGTCAACAGATTAAGAAGCTTGCTGGGTATCAGTATCTTTGTTATCCTGGCGTTACAACTGCTGTTACTGTCTAATAACCAGCTCGGGGCTCCTCTGCATAGCATCTATGAGGATCCAGGGAAACTCGTTATAGTGGATAAGGACACAGCAACATCTACTCACTATAAGCACTTACTATCAAAGTACTCGGAGAACTTCCCCTCGTACTCGTTCAAAAAGAAGTGCAAATTATACTTTGATGAGTTGTACAATCAGAACGAGGACTGGGAAATCGTTGACCCTTCAAGAGACTACAAGAAGGAGTCTTTTGACCACGATGCGTTTATCAGAAACAAAATCAGCGAGTACAAGAAAGAGCACGAGGATAAAGAACCATCAAAGGGTGAAGAAGCCAAGTTTGAATTGGACTTTCAGGAGATGTTGGGCGCCACTCAAAGGGCTGAACAGAGGATGGTGGATGCCGTTACCCACTTGAGAGTCTTTGCTCAGTGCTACTTGAAAGACAAGACCCAATTGTCTCTTTTGTCTTCAATTTTTGGTGATGGGGGAAATAAGGGTGACGATGATGACGCTACTTTGAAAGATTCCTCTGCGTTGGATATGTGTTATGATATCGAACAACGTTTATTCCCATGGTTATCCAAAGAATCACCAATCTATACAAGATGGGATAAAACTAAAATCATTGGGGTCCCCATCATGTCTAAATACGTTGATGTTTATGATGACGATGATGTATTGCTCAGCAATCAAGCCCCAAATACCTTCAAAGAAACTGGCAACTCGTTAGCCGATACGCACAGAATTTTTGAGAGATCTCAAAGAAGGCAATGCTTCCTAAATGAATGGCGAGGCGCATTGAATGGTAGGGGGATTGTATTGTCAGTCGCTGATAAGTATAAAAACGATTTGATTGGTTTGATTAGAGTTCTTAGAGCTTTGAATAATAGATTACCAATTCAATTGGTCCATAAGGGCGATTTATCGGAAGAGGTTCAGGAAAAATTGATTGAAGTGGCAAGATCAGATGATATTAAAGTGCCGCTACACGTTTATGATCAGGTCAAGTCCGATATTCCACAAAACTTCCCTAAACAAGAAATTTGGTTTGTAAATGCAAAAAGATGTATCGCTAAAGATTATCAAGGTCACTTCAATGGATTTGCAAATAAACTAATTGCATACTTGTTCAACTCCTTTGACGATATTTTATTAATGGATACAGATTCAGTCCCATTAGTGAAACCCTCAAAATTCTTCGAATTGGGTCCTTACAAAAGAACAAACACTGTTTTCTTTAAAGATCGATTCAGTAATGAAAAAGTTTCTCTTCATGATTCTCAGTACTTCTTGAAATTAATGCCAACTTCCGTCGATTCGTCATTGTTCGGGATTCCAAAAGTTGGTGAAGTCACTATGAGAAACAGATACATAAGAGATCAGAACCGCCATGTTATGGAAGCTGGTGTTGTCGCTATCAAGAGATCAACTCATTTCATTGGGATCCTCACTTCGGTTCAATTGAACTTTTGGAGTGCAACCACCTCAAGAATTTGGGGTGATAAAGAATTATTCTGGTTAGGCCAATCTGTTAGTGGATCCGAAGATTATGAATTCAATAAATATGATGTTGTTGCCGTGGGTGAACTAACTCCAATGAGCGAAAGACCAAGGAACACAATTTCCCATGAGTTATGTTCAACGCATCCAGGCCATTTGAGTGGTGATGATGATTACACTCTCCTATGGATCAATTCTGGTATGAGATATTGTAAAGTTGATACATGGGAAGGTGATATTCAACAAGAACGGATGAGAAAGATTGCCAAAACAGAAAAAGTTGAAGAATTGGCTAATTATTATAAAGGTGCTGTCAAGATAAATGCTGCATTGATTCCACCGGGCGACAGAAATGTACCAAATGACAAAAATGAGCCTACAATGGGATGGATTATGACACAGCCATGTAAAGGTTATTTGTGGTGCGCTTACGACATTGTTGGTGGTTCTACAGACCCTATGAATAGAGGTGCTTATGTTGAATATGATAATATTACGGAGTACACAAATGAATACTTAGGAAAACTATGGTTAGAGCAAGACTTGGTTGATATTAATAAATATGATATTGCAATGATTGAAGAGAAGGCAAAGAAGGAGAAGGAAAAATTAGAAAAGGAGAAGAAAGAGAGAGAAAAGAAAGATCAGGAAAGGTTAGAAGCTGAGGCGAAGCAGAATGAAAACTAGATTTCATGAATGTAGACTAGGAAAGACAAAAAGGAGGGAATAATAAAAGAAGGAAGATAGAAAATGCATATATATATATATATATATATGGATATATAGGCTATGGATATAGTTTTGGTGTTCTTTTGCATTTCAACATTTTTGTTCAGCTTTTTGTTTTTTGGTAGGCAATGCTTGTACCAAATTTGTGTTTTATTTTTGTTTATCTTTGTTTATTCTTGTACCAGTTTTAAATTTGAGAAAGCATTTGATTTATTGTAATTCATAAGAGCTACATACAACTACTGGTGTAGTTTTTCTTTTATGAAATTTCTTTTATAAATAAACGAGGTTTTCTATAAACAAAAGACTTTAGTCGTTGAATCTCAGCAACAACAAAGGAGTCCAATATTGAGCTGTGCAACTTGGATTGATGGAATGCATTGATATGTGTGCTTTTTTTTACTTGCTTCTTCAGCTTCTTCCATCTTAAGCTTCTCTTCCTACATACATCCCAACTATTAACGATACCAACCTAAGATACCCAAGCCATTTACATTTGGCTTCACCATCAGGAGTTTCTTATTGTGGCAAGTCTTGAGGGTCTGGATTCTTCACCCAGTGTTGTCCGAAGTATGGAATGTTTTGAAAGAAGGTCTTTTGGAATAATGGAACACCTTCACCAAAGACAAAAATTGCTAATAAGGAAGTGGATCCCCAGAAAGCCAAATTTGGACCGTATGCAATTAGGTTTGTCAATGTGATTCTTCCGAAGTGTGGAAGAGCCTTGAAAGCTGGACTGTTAACGTATTTGACCATGTTTGGATATTACTATTGTCTATGAGCTGTGACTCTGGATTGTATTCTATGCTTTGTCTCTGTCTAATATCTATAATTTTTTTTTTGGTTTTTTGGGCCTTCCAGTAATTTCCAAATAAACGCTCACAATTGGCTAGAATTCCAAACAAGTAATATTCCACTTATCTCATGTGATCGCACTAAATAGGTAATATTCCACTTATATCCTTGGTCATCCTAAATAGGTAATATTCCCACTCCAATCACGTGCCTGAAAATTAAAAAAGTGGGGGCGGGGCTAAGTAGTTTTTTCGTGCGCACACCAAGATCATGTGATCTGTTGTAGGCTTTTTTACCTTTCTTGTTTAAATAATATAGAAAAAATTTCAGGAGGAAAGGGGGGGAAATTCAATTGTGCAGCAGCAGCGCAGGAGATAAAGCCGTTCTTAGGTTGATGCTGGATACATGCAGGGTACTATTTCGTAATGAAACAAAACAAGAATTGTACCCTCTTGAGTTGGATAAGGTGAAATTCGTAGGTTTTTAGCTACTAGGGAGAAGGAGGAAAGCAAAAAAAAACCTTAAGGCCACAAGGAGGGATAAAAAACCAGCAGCGATCTCAAAGAGAAGGAAAGACACGCTGATGTCTCGAAATAATAATAATGATGATAATAATAATAATAATATAAATAATGGACACAAATGAAATTATTATACTAAATGTCCCAAAGGACGAGGACGTCCAGTGTCCCTGTAGAATAATAATAAAAAAAAGAAAAGGAAAAAAAGTCCCTGCCTTTCCGGCTTTTGGATCTACGTCTAGCCATAAAAAACACCAAAAAAACAAAAAAAAACCCACCAAAACACAACCAAAAACTGCAGAAACAGAGACAAAACGCATATTGTTCGGCATTACAAGATTCCCATTCCGGTCTTTGGACAAAAAGATAGAAATCCCAAAGCTAAGACTTGTCGTTAGACAAGCTTCCTAATTGAAAAATCGACAGAAGAAATAAGCCAAATAAGCCAAATAAGCATAAACACTTTCTTGGAGAAGTTTGTCATTATAGTTCCTTTGGAGGTCTTGTCTTATTGTAGGCGTTATAGCGGAGAACTAGTAAGTCTTACCTTCTGTTAATTCAATTACCGTTTTATCTGTTCTAAGTTCTGGGCTCTGTTTTCTTCAATCAGAAGCTCCTTTTCACTATACTGTTCTGGTCTCATCCTCATCCCCTAATCACATAATTCTTAGACACTTTTTTTTTTGCTTGGGAGGAAAGAATATACGATGCTTCAAGTGAAGAGATTGGTATCTGGCCTGGTTTCAAGGCCAGTGATCTTACTGAACTCGGTGCTTCAGTCATCCTCGAATGCCCAGCAGGCTACTGCTAACTCTTTCCAGTATCAAAAGTCACAGAATGTATACTTCAAGTCCAAAATTTTGATCCTGATTGCACTAATTTTCATTGGATCTAATTTATTGTTGAATTCATTAATCTTTAATGTGTCCAACTTCTCGTCGTTTGTGGAATCATCCAAGAATTTGGATCTATATCTAAACCTGCAGAGATCCTTTTTCCAGTCAAAGAATTTCTTAGCTCAATTCAAATTATCAAATACAAAGAAACCTTCAAAAATTTTTATCGACAAGCATATCATTACCAATGACTTTTCTCAAAACTACTCTTCAACAGCTTATTTGAGACATTTCATGAGAGTGTACGAAAATGAAGTAAATCCGGAAAAGTATTTTACTCAACACCCGATTCAGTTCCATTGGGCTGATTGGGTTGATATATCTCCTGCCAACCCCTTTATCAACTCTTATGAAGGGATCAAGGCTGAATTCAATGATGACGAAGATGAACTATACGGCTTCATGAAGAAATTGTGTTATGGAAAGTTGTTTGATAGTAAAGATCCTTGGATTGACGATGAATCCTATAATCAGAAACTACAGGTCTTTCAGCACTTGCAAAGTATTGGGATCTGCTCTGCTATTTTTAAGTATTATTATTGGACCATCCCAGAACATTTGGTCTTTGAAACTGATTTCAAATACTTTGATATCCCAGTTGATGACAGGAGAAGATCAGAACCTTATGGTGTTGATGGTTTGGCTTCTTTGTATTACAATAAGAACTCTGTTAGCTCTAAAGAAATGCAAGATTTTGAAAGAATGGCTCTGATTGATAGATCCTCTTTGGCTGATGAATTGAGAACCATTTATGAATCTAAAGGGTATGAGATTGAAGATCTATCTCTGAAACCAACATTAGACCAAGACCCTGGAGATTTTCAGAAACCTGATATTGATGAAATTATCAAATCCTATGAATCTATCGAGTACCCAACTATTGCTGAACGCAAATATTTGGACTTTTTACGTTATTCCAAGGCTGAGGTTCAAAACGCTGATAAGTTTTACTTCACTTTTCCATTCATTCAGATTGACAGATCTGCAGAAATGCATCACTATAATTTTCCATGGATCAAACAAATCATTTCTCATGAACAACGTATTACCGTTATCCACCATTTAATTAGATCGTGGTTCAAATTCTGTGAACATGCAAATATCATATCATGGTTCAATTATGGAAATTTAATTGGTTGGTATTTCAACGCACAGAACTTGCCATGGGATAATGATGTCGATGTTCAAATCTCAATCAAAGATTGTGACAAAATTGGTAAAAATTTTAACAACACTTTGATTGTGGAAAATCCAAAAATTGGTGACGCATTGTTTTGGTTACAAACAAACCCATTCTATTTACAACAGAAAGATAACCAGTTCATAGATGCTAGATATATTGATGTTAAAAGTGGGATCTATATAGATATTTCTGCTCTATGGGAAAGTGAAAAACCTATCCCTGACAACATCAAGCCAAAGGATGGTGAAATTGCTTTTCATTGTAAGCATTATAATTGGTTTGTATTTAGTGATATTTTTCCTTTAAGAAGAACTTTATATGAAGGTTCTCAAGCATACATGCCAAATGGTATCGATATTATCTTGAAGAGGTTTTATGGTGCCAAAGCTATCAACGATTGGAATATATTTGATCATAACTGGCAACCTGATATTGGGTTATGGGTCCCAAACCAAATATGTGAACTAAATAGAGTTCCAAAGACTGAAGATAGATTTGATGCTAAAGGTGATTTGACCTTATATGGTGCTTGTAACAACACAGAATTACTAGACGCTTGGAGAGGTGGCAAACAATTGTACGAGTATCATAAGAAGGAATTCGAGTTAATCAAGGCAGGAAAAGATTCAACAGGCTTCAGTGAACGCGATCTTCCGATCTTTAGACATTTCAACTTCGACGATTATAGATGAAAATCATGATTGTACATGCCTGTGATTTATTTTGTATTTGATTTACCTTAATATTTATAATGTCTGTATATTTTATTTTTGGAGTTTAAAGATAAATGTTTCTAATTTAAATTGTCATTTCTATATGAAAATATTTCTGCTTTTATATGAGCAGTACTTTTCGCTATACAAATCATAGGCATACAATATCCAGTACAGTCGTATCGAACAAGAAGTCCAACCCCACATGTTTATCAGAGACAATGTCCTCATCCCAAACGATTTTCAAGTATCTCAAAACTTTCCCAGATAAAGTTGAATGGAGTAAGTCACTCACGTTTTCAAATCCTTCTTTAAAATGATTACGATGCTCTTGCTTGATTGCAACACTCCCACCAACAAACATAGTCCATAAAGATAGTAAATAATTCTTGTGTAATGTCTTTGAATATTTCATTTCTTTAATAATTATTTCTACTTCATTGCTTAAATCATCAATAGTAATACTATAATCACATAACTTTTTCAAAACAATAAGACATCCATATAGTACAGCTTTATTGAAGGCAATTCCTTGCACTTGCTCCACTGATAGATCTGGGGTTTCAGAGAGTTTGTTTAACTCATCAATGTTACTCAAAGTCTGAGTTTTCAAATCTAGTGCAACTAGCATATTCTCAGAATCCAATGGGAAATTGTTGGTACGACACATCCAAGTGCTCTTGGCTTGAATTTCATGAGCTTTGAGACCACACCCTAAAATCGGATGATTCAACCATGGGTCACTCGTGGTATCATTGAATGGCTTTTCCAAAATTCCACCAAATTGCTCAAAGAAATTGAAAGGGGATGGAACCTTTTCGAGTTTATCATGGCGACATAGCATTATAGTGATTCCATAATTGAATATGAAATGCTCTGTCAATATTCTATCCAATGGTGAAATTCTAATGAACGTGGCATTATGAATTGCAGAACTAAGATATCTCTTTTTTAATATTTCATAAGCAGCACTAAGATGAGCAGCAGA
Source organism: Xingzhongia hampshirensis (assembly GCA_003706765.3). Classification (NCBI taxonomy): domain Eukaryota; kingdom Fungi; phylum Ascomycota; class Saccharomycetes; order Phaffomycetales; family Wickerhamomycetaceae; genus Xingzhongia; species Xingzhongia hampshirensis. The sequence goes on along the minus strand of PPXL03000003.1, from coordinate 798,477 downwards.
TTTCGTAGCATTGAGGCCTAAAGACTTGTCACGAAGGCATAATGTCTGAAGTAGCTGAACGGAGATAAATAAATGATCTTCACATCCATCCTTGGATGTCTTTATATCATGAATCAATGCATTAACAGCCTTGACATATCGATTATGTGCCTTTGCTGCGAAAGAATCTTGCTTATAAGCAATCAAGGAGGCACCACATGCAAGAAAAATATCTCGAGCCGTGGCGTTGGATACAGCATATGGTAACAGTATATTCATCGGTGATAATAAGGGATTGCAGTGGGCTGGTGTAACAGACGGCAAGAAAATTTTGATGAAAGCATCATAGCAAAGTAAATCTTCATTGGATAAAGGTATACCAGGGATAGTGTGTTCAAATGGTTCATAAGAAACAGAAGAGGATTTGGAAGGGCAGTTTGAAGAACCTACTGAAGCAGGTTTCGAAGTTGGAGAAAGGAAAGGCTCTTGTGGCTCAATTGTGTTTGCATGTTGAATGTGCAAAAACTGATCTAACAGAGGATCTTCTAACAATGGATCCACGCTTTGGAAATTGTCATACTTATTGTAATCGATATCAGCTGGAGTAAGCTGGTACTCTTTCTTGATCACAATATCATATTGCGGTTTTGCTTGAAACTGGTTCTGTGAAGTACTCTTCGTCTTTGCAGAAAAGTCACCAGTGATCGAAGATGTCTCCTTCAAGTTAACATGGCTGGGCCAGGCGCAGGGTAGTCCTCTCTTGGAGCATCTGGTACACTCTGGTTTCTGTTCGTCACACTTCTTTCTTTTCTTCTTGCATTCAATACAACCGTTAACAGATTTCTTGAACTTTTTCCGAGCTTTTCTTTGTTTTAGAGGAGCCCTTCCATTGTTATCCTCAAACATAAGAATATGCTGGTAACTATGATAATCCTCCACTACCATCCTGAAATAGAAACCGCAACTTAATCAATAGCTTTGTACGGCAAGGAATTAACAGAGAAGGTATTAATTATGCCTCTCTAAATTCCTCTGTGTTTATTTTTATATGTGTGATAGATCTCCGATCGCTTTCCCAATTCGGACAGCGCGATAAGATGCTTTTCATTGATATATGCATTGATCTTTCTTTAAAAGAAGTTCAAATCCAAACCTTGAACGATTTATCAGTCCATATTGCAACTAACTATGTCGGCTACAGCTACAAAAACTTTAACAAGCTCACTAAAGCTCTCATCTTCTCACCCTGCGCACACTCTAAAGCTTAAGCCTGGTCGTCTACTGGACACAATCCACTCGACTGCCCAATGGGGAGCAAAGTTCCCATGGGGAACAAGCCCTACAGAGACTGGCGTTTGCCGTCTAGCACTTTCAGATGAGGATAAGAAGGTCAAGGACTGGTTCGTCAAAGAAACAAAATCACTTGGTTGTGAAATCAAAATTGATGAGATGGGGACTATCTTTGCATTTTTCCCTGGTGAAAACAATGATGCCAAACCTACTGCTATTGGATCTCATTTAGATACCCAACCAACTGGAGGGAGATACGATGGTATTCTTGGTGTATTGACTGGGCTAGAAGTTTTACGTACTCTGAAAGAAAACAACTATAAGCCTAAGTATCCAATTGTTTTGATCAATTGGATGAATGAGGAAGGTGCGAGATTCCCAATGGCTTTGATGGCATCCTCGGTGTGGTCAGGATCGCATAGAAAAGAGGAGATTTACAAAATCAAGTCAATTACTGATGATACTCCTGTTACAGTTGAAGAAGAGTTGAAAAGAATTGGTTATTTAGGAGAATACAAGTGTGGATATGAATCGATCCCGATCGCTGCTCATTTCGAGATTCATATCGAACAAGGGCCAATCTTGGAAAGAGAAAATAAAAAGATTGGGGTTGTTGTTGGTGTTCAGGGTTACAGTTGGTGGAAAGTCCATGTCAAGGGTAAAGCACAGCATACTGGTACCACTCCAATGAATATGAGAAGTGATACTTTGTTGGCAGTCGCTAAGATGATTGTCAGGGCCAATGAGTTAGCAAGTGAGTTTGATGCAATGACAAGTACTGGTACTTTGGACTTGTCTCCAGGGGTAATGAATGTGATTCCTGGAGAGGTCACTTTTGGATTTGATCTAAGACAAGTTGAAGACTCCAAGATGAAGCTTTTGATCGAAGAAGCCAAAAGAGAATTCACTAGAATTGCAAATGATACTGGTGATAGAATCACTGTTGAATTTGAACATATACATACTCAGCCTGCAACTCATTTCAATGAAACTTGCATCAAGTGTGTTAGAGAGAGTGCTACTGAATTATTTGGCACAGACCAGATTAGAGATATTGTCAGTGGTGCAGGCCACGATTCATGTGCTACTGCTTTACATGTACCAACTTCAATGATCTTCATTCCTTCCAAAGATGGAATCAGTCACAACCCTGAAGAGTATAGTACTCCGGAACAGGTTCATGAAGGGTTCTTAACTATGCTTGGTGCAGTTTTGAAATATGATTCCTTAAGAGAGGAATAAATCAACCCATATAACACAACAAATTCACTCTTTGACAGGAGAATCCAAATATATACATACACAATTCCTTTCCCTGCAAGCTGTAGGGTGTAATCGTTTTATTGTTAGCTATCAGGTAATACTACTAACATGGTACACACAACACTCGGAAACCCCATAGAAACTGCGGCAGAACACCATAACTCCAACTAATTTTTCTTCTTTTGCGCTTAAAACTGCCTATAGATAACTCAGCTGACTAAAAGCAATTATTTTCAGGTTGATCGTCGAAACAACAAACGAAAAGTACCGAGAAATAAAGTAAATATTGCAATGCTATTGTTATCATCGCTTACAAATAATATTTTTCCCCTTGGCTGCTAACCATTACGGCTGAGTCTCCAATTTTAGCAAAGTATAAATACAAGGGCTCTCTCCTCTACTTTTCTGATTGTCTATCGAAGAACGCTATTTATAGTTTACTCACGAGCTTAATTGACCTGGAATATTTCAGTACTATAAACGATGTCTACCCAATTGATTGATGAAGGTGATCCAGATTTTCCTAAATTAACACCACCATATAAGAAGTTGTATTCCTTAGAAACACCAAATGGTAAAAAGATCACAGTGTATTTATCATTGTTGAAGCTAGACTATCATTTGCGTCGCATTGATATCACAACTAATATTCAAAAAGACCCATGGTATATCAAGTTGAACCCAAATGGACGTATTCCGGTTTTGAGTGATGTCGATTCTCAAGGAAAGCAAACCATCATCTTCGAAACTTCAGCGATCTTGTTATACTTGGGAGAGAAGTACGATTCAAAGCGTGAATGGTATTACAGTATTGATCATCCTCTTTATTGGGATCAATTGAAATGGTTAATGTTCCATTCAGCTTCCCATTCCCCATATCAAGGTCAAGCTAACCACTTTATTCTTTATGCTAAGGAAGATGTACCATATGCTAAGAAAAGATACTTGGATGAGACCAGAAGAGTCATAGGGGTTTTTGAAATCAGATTAAAAGAGAATAATGGTTGGTTAGTTGGTGACCATTTGAATATTGCTGATATAGCTGCTTCTGCTTGGTTGTTATTCACTGATAGAATCGGTATCCACATTGCAACTGAGTTCCCAGTTGTTGCTGATTGGCTGGAAAGAATCAAAGCTATCCCTGGTGTTCAAGAAGGGCTAGATGCTAAGTAATTTATGATAGTGATCTATTTATTTATGTGTCACATATTCTTATAATCGCGTGATTTTTAAAAATCTTTTATTTATAACTTTGTAGTGAGTTGGGCTTGAAAAGATAAGTTAGCAATGCTCAAGACATTATATCGAACCCTAGGATTCATCTCACTTAAACAAAGATATCAACTGAACCTACTCTGTTGATTTATAAAATTAGTTCGTGTGTATTTTTTTGTGCCCTACACAGTTTTCCTATTGAAACAAATTATCTGCCTTAGATGAAGGAAAACTATAACGAACAATTACTCTTCTTCTCTTTTGATCTCTTGCATTGAAGCAATTATGGTAAGTTCAAGATTCTATACTTGTTGTTTCGTCCTCTTTTTTTTTGAGTTCCTACTAATCTTTTTAGAGCAAACAATTTATCTCAACTGCCACTGCTGGTGCTGCTCATAAAGCTGATATTTATTCTGTCGCAATCTCTAAACCTTACACCGTCACTGCCTCAGGTGATGGGTATCTAAAGTTTTGGGCTAATTTTGTAACAGAAACTGATAATGCTAAAGATTTTGTCAAAGAAGTGTTCGTTCATAGAACGGGATTGCACCATGTTGATGTCTTTGAAGATGTGATCAGCTCCACTATCAAGCATATACTCGTTGCTACTGTGTCTTTTAGTGGCGAGGTATTCTTTTTATATGTTGATACTAAAGGTGAAATTAAGCAACTGAGGGACGTGAAACTCTCAAATGATAACAAAGATGCATTTTGGGCTATTAAATGGCTCAAGGATGAGGAAAATAACACACAACATAGGTTTGCTGCTACTCAGGCGAGTGGAACTACAAAAATTTACAACTTTGAGGTCAGTTCAGAGGGAATTCCAACTTTCAATTTGCATGGCTCCATAGATGCACAAACAAAATCATTCGCCACCTGTTTAGATTTAAATTCTTCTACGAACTTACTAGCTACAGGATTTCAAAATGGTGATGTTGTTTTGACTCATATCGAAACTTCTAAACCTGTTTACACGTTTCACAATTTTGGCCAGAAAGGTTCCTCTAATTCGTCATCCACAATTCGTTCTGTCAAGTTCTCCCCATTGGGAAAATTATTAGCAATTGCATCAGATTCTGGATCCTACGGTACTATAACTTTATATGATACAATCTATGGAGAGAGTATTGGAAGTTTCACCTTACCAACACATTCGACAACTGTTAGTGTAGGAGCTTATGCTCATGATGGTTGGGTTTTTGAATTAGACTTCAATGAGACCGGTGAATCTTTAGTCAGTTGTGGTTATGATTCCAAAATCCGTGTCTGGAACATTGCAACCAGAGAACGCGAAGCTACTATAGCTTTAAGCCCAACGGATGTTGATGATACCGATATTGTTAATGAAGAAGATGGATTATGCTCAGCATTAGGTGTTAGGTTTATTCCAAAGGGAATCAGAGGAGGTGCTGGTGGTGATAATAATGATGGATTAGTAGTTATATCCTTAGACAGAGGAATTCGTTGGTATAGGGAAGCAGGTGGTATCTAAGAGTATTAGACTATACAAAAAAAGCTACTTTGATATATTGCCAAAATGTGTATTACAAGTTCAAAAAGATTTCTATTTCACTCTTAATGGTTCTCCGAAGCCATTACTAAATCCGCGAATAAATAAATAAATCATAACTCTTAATGCCGTTACCTTTCAACTATATATCTTCATCTTCTTCCATATCTGTATCATCTTCTTCCAAATTCCTTTCACCCAAACTATTCATCCCAATTTGTGGATTTGCGAGATAAATAGATGATTGCGGAGTTGCTAGTCTTGATCTGTAAGTCTCCTCATCATCATCCTCTTCTTCAAAAGTTTCATTATTTTCCTCAACATCTTCTACTTCGTCTTCATTATCCCCCGCCTCATCCTCGTCATAATTATCCCCCTCATTAATAAATTGAGCTCCTTGTTGCATCATTCCAAAACCAGCACCATTTGAGGTATCATTTAGTCCACCATAAGATCTATACTTGAAACTGTTCAGTACAAAGTCTTGGTTTGAAGCATTGAACATACCATTGCTTAGAACATTTGAACCATTATTATATCCTTCATAAACTGATTTTCCCGAGGATATTAAGCTGCTGGATGAGGAGGGATTATTTATGATCACTGAATCACTTTCAACTTCCTGGCATAACGCAATTAATTCGTCCTTGGTTAGTTCTTTGAACTGTTTCGTTTTGACAATTCTACCCCAATTGAAGAAGCAGAAAGTTGAGGCATTGTGTGTGATGATGTTTTCATTCACAGATCTTGCTCTTTTCCAGATTTTCAAGACGTTTTTGATTTTGAAACCCTGCGAGTAAATAACTTCTATACATAATTCTCTCAAATTGGGTATCTCATAAACATTTGCTAAAGTCAGCAATCCAGTAATGATGTCGATGTTCTTCTCGAAAGATTTGATTGAATCTGTGTAAAAATATTCTACCAATGACTTCAACCAAAAAACTGGTTCTGGAATAAATAGTTCATTAATCTGGGATTCAATCATTCCGGAAGAGATGATTCTTTGAAAATGAGGCCATCTTGCCAACAATATGATTTTATGGACTGAGAGTGGATTTGACTTCATAAAGGTATCACTGGACACAAGTGGAGGATCTAAAGGGGTACTCTCTATAAATTTTGCATTTAGGGTTGGCCTCTCTTCTCCTTCAATTCCAATTATCCTAAAATCAGTATGATCATTTTGAGATAATAAATTTTTAAGGTCTAAGATCAATGAGTTTGGTTTCCCATAATTGGGTTGAGACTTATGAGTTATACCTAAATCTCCCAGTCTTAAGTTAATAATTGAAGACAGCTGATAATCAAATGACGAATCATTGGTATTTGAGGTCAAAGGATAGCCTAATAAATATAATTTTGAGTTATATAAAAAGGTATGTCTCCATCTATATTCTAGTAAAGGTTTAAAAGCACCTGCCAATACTACTTGCCATCTAAGAGTTTTCAAGTCGTATAAGCCAATGCATGGTTCAATTTCTTTGAAAGTCCATAATGGTACCACAACATCTAGTAGCATTGAATCATTGATGGAATTCAAGTAGATATGGTCTCCCTCCAACTTGGGCAGATTATTTATATTTATAGAGCCTGTTGTATTTGTGATCAAGTCAAACCAAGAAATCTCTGTGACATGAGCCATATCTCTAGTTAAACCACCAAACGACCATATCTTATCATCGAAGTGGGTGATGAAATGGTCAAACCTACATATAAATCTTCTCGGACCATCCCAATTTGAAGTTGCAATATCATAGCAATACAGATCATCTAGTGGCTGGTTCAAATTATGCATTAATAGCCCACCTGATACGAACATCTTGGAGCCATCTTGAGAGAGACATGCAGCATGCCTTGAACGCTCTTTAGGGATAACATAACCGTAGATAGTGGGAGAGACCCATTTATCCTGTATTATATTATAAATCATGAGATCTTCTGATGTAAAGTCTGCCTGAGTAGAAGGGTTGTCATCACAAAGACCCCCATAAACAAGGATATTCGAATTGTCTATGCACAGTGCAGAATGGCCCTCTCTGTACACTTTGTGACGACGCACATGCCATTCAAGAGATTCCACGTCCAGAATGTAGACGTTAGAGTCAACTGCATCTCGTTAGTAAACATACTCTTTGTTTGTAAACAAATCATTAACTCACCAGTATCATCTTCTCCAAAGCCACCAAACAGAAATAGCTTCCCATCCTGTGTGATGGCAGAAGCTGATTTGACCCTGAAGAAGGGCTGGGTTCCACCTAGCTGCTGCGCGCAGACCTCTCTGAGGTTCTGCTTGGGTCTAGAAGGGGAAATGATGGCTGCCATGAAAAAAGCTATACTCTGCTCTATACCACACTGCTATCTCTACTAAACAGAGAGCCTTTATGGATGAAACATTTTACTAATATTCACTAACGCAAGAACTTAACACCATATTAGGTAAATTCCGAGACAATATCCTCGAGCCTTATTTAGTCACGTGATAGGGTTAGAAGCACCTGTATTCTTAGTCACGTGCTGAGCAAAGTTCTTTTCTTTTTGTAAAAATTCTCTGGTTTGGGCACACTTTGATTGTTCGCGAAAAAAAAGAGAATGGCGAGAATAAAATTTTGCTAGCCTGCCGTCACCGCCTTTCCTTCTTTACTTCTTTCTAAAACAAACTGCCACTGTGCAATTAAAAACTCTCAATTTAAATCCAAATTACTTTCATCTTTTGAATTTAATTTGATTTTATTGAATACTCTGCTTTTTCCTTGCTGAAAGGTGTGTTTTCATTGGCTTTTTTACCGCTTTTACTGCTCTTTCATAGCCCTGTGACCGCCTGAGGAAATCTCAAATAATCAATAAATAAATTTAAAAACAAAATCATAGCAGAACGCTTTTCTCTTTGTCTTTTTTTGGTTCCAACAGGTGTTCAGTTACTCACTAACTGATTTTTGTCTTGCTTTTCACTGAGCATTAGCTTTACCGTACCGTGGTGTGGGCTATTTCTCCTGAAAGAGACCGATATTTACTTATTGCTAAACCGTTGCCACTATTCAAAGAAGGTGTTCGAACGAGCTTTTTACTAAGTTATCGTTCAATATTATTATCTGACTGCGGAATACAGGAGCCTTCCTACTCTCGAAGCTTTTTTTCTCTTTATTCGGGTTACAACTGATTAATAACTCTCCGAGAGAAAACTATCGATATATCATAACTATATCCAACACAGGTTTTTGATCTTTGCTCAGGCCTACAACAATATCAGGCTCTTGGAAATCCTCCTCATTCTCTAGATTTTAATACTTTTCATTCAAACAACAAATCATAACAAAACAAAACAAAATAAAATCATACCATGACTTCTGTATACGGTTACCAACCATATGCTCATCAGCAGTATAACTCAAACAACTATGCTGTTGGTGCCAACCACACATATGCTCCAAATGTTGCATATCAACCAATTTATGGTGCACCAGCTTTAGCTCAACAACCCTATCCAGTTTATGGTCAAAGTTATGCTCCGCAACAAGTTACTCAAAATGGATATTATCAACAGCAACAACTAGCCCCTCTTCAAGCTTCCATGTCATCTCAGCAGGAGGTTCAACCTCCTACTGGTGGGGTCTCTTCTGTTTTGGATTATGATTTGAATATCATGGCTAAGTATTCTACTTATTTGGCTTTCAAATTGTACTCAAGACAAGATACAGATAACGCGAATTTTATCAACTCCTTGAAATCTGTTTTGACAGCTGTTAGATTACCTTTATCTACGTTGATTTTGGCTAACTATTATCTGTTGCAAAAGTATGAAAAGAAATCATCACTTTTTTCCCAAAATTCTGATGACTCAATCTATCAGACTGTTGTCTTATCTCTAATCTTGGCCAATAAATCAAACGATGATAATACTTTTACAAACAAATCTTGGTCTGATGCTACAGGCTTAAATGTTAAACTAATTAACTCTCTAGAAGCTACCTGGTTGAGTTTAATTTCTTGGAGATTGCATGATGTTGATATGTCTCGTTATAACGAATTATATACTCAGTTCAGCAAATACACCCAGAGTGTTAATCAACATCAGTTGCAATTGCAACAACAGGCTCAACATAATGCTGAACAACAAGCAATGCACCAGCAACAAGAGGTTTATTCTCCAATGTACAATAGAGAACCAATTTCTCCAATATTATCTGACGGATCAGAATATTCTCCAAGATATGATTCCAGATATGGAAATGGTCGTCAATTTAGTCACTTACGCCATGAATCGTCTTGGTATAACCTGAATAACTATGATTATCAGTCTGCTGGCTTTGAACAACCTATAAGTCATCATTCGCATCAGAAAACTCTTTCTTTGCAATTAGAACCAGAATATTGTTCAAGAACTGGTTCTTACATGAAAAATGCTTACTGTTCTTGCCGTTATTGTTCACATCCTTCAAGTGGGGTTGATTGGTCTTATAACATGGCAGCCGCCTGTTGAATCGGTTAACATAAACTAGTGTTTTATAATTAGCTCATTTAGTTGATTTGTTTATATTCCTAGCACTTGTGTTTTGTGAACTAGTTCAATTACTTTTTGTCTGTCTTCTTTTTGTTGTGATTTTACTTTTTTACACTATGGTCTTTACTAGTATCCTTTCACCAATGAAAACCAATAAAAAATTACTATTACTTTTACACGATTCAAAATTAAAAAAAAAAATATATATCAAAAGTCTATTTGTGTGTTTTGTTTTCTATCAAAGTTTCACCATACTTCATCATCGAACATAACTAATAACAGCCTAATCTTTCCCTGACTCACTTATAAACTGTTTGGTTGTTATTTTTCTAATCTCTTACTCATTATATTGTTGCTATTTGTTCTTTTTTGGTTCGGATTTTTTTTGCTTTTTTTTTCATTACTGGTGTACTCATTTGGCTGCTTCCTGGTTCTTTCAATCACTATATATATATATTATAAATATGCTGCTTCTTAATTATAATACATTTATGTTCAGATGAGTTATATATCTGATTTTTTTGAAAAGATATTGAAACTTGTAAAAGCGATAATTATTATACTGAATCTTACAAAGAGTTAACATATATATATATATATATATCTGTGTGCAAACTAATTAATCTATATAAAACTTGTAGGTTCATAAACACAAGCTTATTCAAACATATCATCATCTGTAGCAGCTTCATCATTCAATCTTATGGGCGCACCCAATCCTATCACATTTCCTGGATTATCATTCATACTATTAGAATGTGGTATATTTTTAGGTGTTGGAGTTAATAAAGGTTTTAAAGATTTTGAGGTCAACGATTTTCTTTTCTTTGGAGCCGAAAAAACTTGTTCCAGTTCAACAAAACTTTGATTAATAGAATCTTCTATTATTGAGTCTTTAGATATCATTTCAAGATCATTTGTGGATTTGGCCAATTCATCCATGTTGACATCCGAATCTTCCTCTTCTAGGTCAATCTCATGTCCATCAATCGTCTTCAGGGAAAAATCAAATGAATTCTCTTCACCTGGTACATCCCATCTAACTTTCTTCAAGATTGATTTTGGTTTAGTGAGTGGAACTGGAGAGGAAATTTTGGTAACTCTTGAAATATTTGATGCTATAGATTTTGTCATGGATAATCTGGCAGAAGGAGAAGAAGTTTTAAAGGGGGAAGACAATCTTGTTTTTGCAATTTTTCTGACTGGAGAGGTTGGGAGATAAAGATCCGAAATCATATCATATTGTAAAATTGATGCAAACTTCTCGAATCTTTGGTCAATGTTCATTAAATCATTGATAGCCTGATCAAAGTCATGGAAAAAAGATTGGATATTCAGATAAATTTCAGACTTCAATGATTCAAGGTCTTCGAAATTGTCATGGAGGTATCTCATTCGATTGACGATTTTGAATAAAGCAGAACTTGTGAATTTGAAATTACTCATGAATTCTTCAGAGTTCATGATCTTATCATATGAAATAGAGGAGTTATAGAGGATTGTTCTTTCGATGGAATCCTTCATTAAAGATAAAGAAGCATCCAGAATCAATCTATCATAATCAGACCATCCCTCGAGCTCGCTTAGCTTTCTAATAGCACTTTCAGCAGAGCTAGAAAACACGTGATCTAGCTCTGTATCTTGCCTATATATTGATTCTAACTCTTTAACCTTTTCGGAAAGTTTGGCAACGATTTCATTAATGGCATTGTACAAATCATCAAATTCGATTGTATCGTGATCCAATGATTTAAGTGTCTTCAAATACCTCTCCATCTCAACTCGTTGCTGAATCATCAGTTTACTTTTGCATAAAATCAGAGATTTTTTCACCTTTAGTTGTTGAAACTTCTTAGAATTTATATTTTGTTTTAGATTATCAATAAACTCCAAGATTCCTATAGCAACTCGTTCTCTTTTACTCTCATATCTATAAATGGCTTCCTTTATCTTAGCTTCCTCCCTTGCTCGTAACTCCTCGATTTCCTGCTTCTGCTCAGTTATCATTTTCAAATATGACCCCACATGTCTGTTCAAGCTATGCTGATTTCTTATTAGCTTAGTCTTGATTTCCTTGGCTCTATCAGCATATTTCAATGTATTCAATGTTTCATCGTAGTGATGACTTGATGGGCTGATGCATACAATCATAACTGTTTTACAATTCCCACCTAAAGAAAACTTCAAAAGTCTAGTCAACTTTGAATCCCGGTAAGGAATATGATTTCTTCTTCTTGCATCACATAAAGCATTGATACAATTGCCTAATGCTAGCAAGGACTTATTAATATTTGCTCCCTCATGAAGCCTTTCGCCACGATTTTTAGTGGCAGCTGCTCTTTCACTTCCTGCCAAGTCAATAATAGATAAGGTAGCAAAAGTGTGATCTTCTTTGATATCAGCAGTTCTATTCTTTTGAGAGACATTTATTTGCAACACAGCGTGGGATCTAGACGATGTAGCATTGGCTTCCGTTGGTGAGCTTGTTCTGTTTTTATTACCCACAATAATCATATCCATAACATCTTCAACCGAGTTGGGATTGTGAATAGAAAGGTTTGAAACCGATATCCTGTTGTTTGCATCTTCTCTCAAAGTCAACAACTTCCCTCCGGTATCAGGTTGCATTAAATCTCTGATAGTTTCATTATATATTTCTAAATAAGACAATGATACCTCTATGGTCTTTGTATCTTTAAGCTCTTCAATTTTTTCAAATAGTTCCTTCATTGTTAGAAATATTATACCAGGCTGATCTTTTGTCCCACTGATAGTATGGGTTTTACCACATCCTGTAGCACCATAAGCAAACACAGTAGAGTTATAGCCATCCAATACACTGTCTAATAGAGGCCGTGTAGTACTATGATAGACAATCTCTTGGGAAGCATCTTCATCAAACAATCTGTCAAAAACAAATCTGTGTTCTTTGAATCTTGTAGTGCGTTTGCCATGTGAGAAAACATTTTGAGATATATTTGATAGGGGATTATTCTGAGGAGGATCAAATATCAACATTCGATCATCAACAACCTCTACGACTTTTCTGAGACCTTTGGGGCCATAGTTTCTTGGACTATATCTGTTTTCTTTGTTCGCTTGGTTAAAGCTAAGAGCACCATCGCCTAGAAATATGCCATCTTCTGACCTTTGTACTATATGACTGGATTCAGTTGTTGTGAAAGGTCTAACACGAACAGCCACCGTTATGGACGATTCTCGCAGTGACATCTGCTAGGTCAGGATGGATCACTGCTATGGTATTTGTGTTGGATATAAAAGAACGAAATTAATGGAAAGGGTAATATATCCCAATAAGTTTTGACAAGATCCAGCTACCAAAATTCAGTCAAGTGGCTGTTAAGTCACCCTCAGAACAATATCGAGGCTGAAAGAATAGAAAAGCAGTGAGGAAACAATGGAAACAATGGATTCTCTTATTTATTGACAACCTCATCGTGTTTTTCTCTGAAATCAAAACAAACACTTACGTAATTCATGATTCTAATACAACTTCGCGGAAAAGGAATGCACTCTCAAACGTCGCCATAGTAACTCAAAAACCAACAATCTACCTTCTACTACAAGTGGATAAAGCTTTCTAAAGTTTTGAACTTATATATTTGGAGATTTTTAATGTTGATATATAAATATACTACTGCATATGTCGTTATCAAAAGGCTGAGTATACTTCCTGGCGTGTAAATTTCATTGCAGTGGAGCATACAATACTTGGGTAACATATTTCCTCTTGTATCTCACCACAGATGCTACAGCCAAGGTATTATGTTTGATACTGGTGGTAGCCAGATGGTTTAACACGACATGATTAGGAATTGGTAAAGCACCACTGCTGTTACTCTTATCAGCTGCAGAGTAGTTATTCAATATCACGCTTTCTAAATGAGGTGGTAACTGTGGTGGAGTTAACCAAGATTGATTCTGACTTTGATTTTGATTTTGATTATTATCTAAGGTCAAATAATATTGTTCCATGACAGAAGGATCTGTGAAGATAGCTGGAATGTCTCTAAGATATTTCAACTGTGGTTTTAATGGTTTTTCCTCATGAAATCTCGAGTATCCATCACCCATATCGTCATCATCATTTGTCAACCCGAGATTAGAGTCTCTATGAGGAGGCTGAGGTTGCCTAGAATCGTCTGTAGTTGTTTGTTCTTGTTGCTGGTGTTGAGGTTCTGTGGTGGTCTGTGAGGTTTCGGGACTTTGAATTTCGATATAATTAACAAAGTTGCCCATTTGGTCAGTGGCCGTAGGCAAATAATCAGAAAATCGTAGTTCATTATCAACAATAAATCTAAAACGGTGTGTTCCCTCTGGAAGTCTCAGCTTTATAGCAAACTTATTATCAGCCTCTTTGACTAGTTTGATCATTTTTCTCCAACCTGTGAAAGAACCAGTAACAAAGACATTGTCCCCACCTTGGAACCATTGGATTTCCACAGGTACAGTATGCGAAGAATTATGAATGTTATTTTCATTCTCATGGTCCCCCTCGTTGAAGTTAGGATCTAATTTCTCCAATTGGGAAACAGATTCTTCAGTTGTATCATTTGAGGTTGTTCCATAATCAGGTCTGCTTAGCTTTAATTTTTCATATTCCGGATCATCAGTAAAAATGAGTGTAGATCTGCGTCTTGGTGGAGCAGAAGGATTCTCTTCTGATTGCAGCCCTTGTTCGTCAATGCTCATAGTAGATGGTTGAGAGGTCAAATTAGAATTCGAAGCACCTGTACCAGACATCATCACATCTTGAGCTGATATACTATTTTCATTATGTGGAATAGGCTTAGAATCTCCACTATTTGCTGTGCTGACTTTCTTATCGTGCACCATGATTGCAGTTGAGGAAGAAGTTGGTAAGCCTTTAACTAGTGAGTTTGCTGGGAGTAATAAAGGATGGACAGTAGGACTAATTGTAGGACGTAAGTTGAGGTCGGAGTCTTGTAGATGCTGATTGTTAGATTTATTACCACTCTGAGAATTTTGACTCCTTGAATAATATTCTTGTTCCTTATTGAAGCTAGAGTCGACGTGTGACGAGGTGTTTCCCATCTAAATTCTAGCACCAGATGGAGAGGGAATAAACTGTCCGAAACTCCTGCACTTCCCTTTCAATATAGCAGGAAATCTTATCTGTGGAAGTCGGATTTCTCTCTGACAGTTGCACAAGGCAAAAAATAATAGACAGTGAATAATACCAGATTGCTGAATGATCATTCTTTCAGGAAAAGACTTGTTTTCTATTTCTCTGGTTGTTTTCAATAAAGGAAATCCGGTAGGTCGGAATAGACTCAATATCGTATTCATCACGTGATTGGTTTTTTTTTCTTAGTGGCCAGTGGAAAAACACAGACATTGGAGTACTAAACTGAGTTTCTTCAAGAGAAACCTTTTTTAATCATCTTTTATAGAGTGCAGACTTTTTTGTCAGTATAATGACAGATATTAAGACTAATGGGAAACCTGTATTAGCAACTCAAACAGCTACTACGGGGTCAGCTTCTACTGAAAATACAAAACCCATAGAAACTATCAATAATAATATCGATGCTTTGAAGCCAAAGCCAAGGCCTGGCTATACCAATCCTGCTTTCAAAGCCATGGGGATTCCTCCCCTTCGTCTTCCATCAAGAAATTGGATAATCTTTTGGGCTGTCGTTGGAGCTGGGGTTGGTGGCTATGTTTATGATAGATATCAGCAAAAACAAATTCGTCAAAAATGGATGGATAGAGTATCAAAATATGGTGAAATTCCCTTGGATCCTTTTTCTAATGCAAGAAAGGTTACAATATATATGGCACCACCTCCAAGTGATTATTTGAGTGAAAGCATGGCAGTTTTTAGAAGATATGTGAAGCCAATTTTGAATTCTGGTGGTGTTGATTTCGAAGTAAGATCCGAGAATAGACAAGGTGTTATTCGTTCTACTGTTGCTGCAGAAGTTAGAAAACTACGTCGCGAGTTATTAGAAAATGACATCGAGCTCAAAAGAATTGAAGAATCTAAGAAATGGACACACAGAATAAAGAGTTGGTTTTCTAGGTCCAAAGCTGTTTCAAATGAAGAAGAATTGAAATCGAAACAAAATACAGATCAATTCAAGTATAACAACTTATTAGGTGTTTATTATAAGAGTGCTCATAAAGATGCAGTAGTTATGAATGAAGATGCATTGGTCATAGACCCTTCTGCTAATGGGGGCATTATTTGTATTGGTAGGGGTGCTTATAAAGAATATTTGACCGGGCTTCATGAGGGTCTTTTAGGCCCATTAGATAAACCAGTTGAAGCAGAAGCTGTGGATATTGAAACCAAGGAAGATATGGATAATAATAATCATGGAAGTGACGATAGTAAAATGGTATTTTTACCAAAAGTTGAAGCACCAACTGTGAAACCCTTAGATGAAGTTATCAAACAAGAATCCAACGATGAAGCAAGTTCAATCAGTGAAGTTGTTGATAATGAATCTCCAGAGGAAGAACCGAAAGAAGAGGAAGATGTGGGTGAGAATGGTGAAAAATTACTTCCAATTCCAAAGCCTTACATCTCTCCATCTGATTATAGAAAGAGTAACCTAGCACCAGAGCTGAATCTCCAAACAACAGAAAAGATTCCAACAGCTTCAAAAGTTTCACCAGTTTTCCAGCAGCCAATTCTTGTCATTCCAGTGTATCATCTTATTGGATTCTTGAACACTCCACAAAGAATATATAGATTCTATACCCAACGTTACCTCAGTGAAGAGTATGGCAGAGCAACAGTTGCATTAGTAGAGAATCTTCGAAGTCATTTCAAACTGGAAAATCTTGATTGGGCTAAAGAGGAAGAGCAAGACTGGCCAAAAAAATGGGTAGAAGCTGGGAAGGTTAAAAAGAGTGAATGGGTCCAAGAACTAGTTGCTGATGAGAGAATTTTGAAGAACTTGTGGGTGTATGATTCCAATAGAGTGAAATAATCTGTGAGGTTTGTGTTTTGTAAATAGAGTGAAGAGGGGTTAAGAAGAGAAAAATGCATGTTATATGAACTAAAGTATTATATTTTATCTTGTTAAGAATTCAATCGTATGTTTGTAATTCTGAGAATCCTGGGAATTTGAGTGTTTTCTTCTGGATGGTGCCACAAATGCAGTGGATTCGTCCAGAGTTATGTGTGACGAAGATGATGGTGGGCCTTGGATGGGGGGCGTTGATTCCTGATAATTCTTAGTGCCCACTGATGCTGGAGCTATACCCTGGTTATTGGCATTATCTGAACGGTGTACTTCTGCTGTTGCTGTTGCTTCTTCGTTTGACTTCTTTTGCAGTTTGTAATTGAATCTAGAGTTCTTGTTTTCATGGACAGACTTGATATGTCTATTCAATAAGTCGATTCTTCCAAATGATTTATTGCATGCCTCCACCAAGCACTTAAACTCTTTTATCTTCAAATGCACTGAAGCCTCATGGCGATTCAACTGTCTCACTCTATTGAACCCAACTATTTTCCAAGGACAGTCGTCATGTGAACACTTGTGTGGTCTCTTTACTTTGAACTCGTCGAAATGATCTAATAATCTTTCAAAAGTGCTAAAGACACTATCACAATGATTGCACATGTAAACTCCCTTTTTCGGTTTTGTCAATACTGTACGTAGAATTTTCTTATCATTGAATATTTGGATCCTTAAGGGTACTCTTCCGTCAGGGTAGGTCTTGAGGAAATTCGGAGGGATGAATTTCACCAAATCTTTGTTGTTCACATCTATGTCAAGCCTTGATTCAATAGTATCCTCCTTTGCTGTTCCCATTTGCAAAGAGCAAGAACAAGAACAAGATTAGATTGGAAAACAAAAAAAGAAAGAAAAAGACTTCAAAGAGACACAATTGGAGTCGGTTTCTTTTGACAGGCTGTTCATGAACTCTTTCTGCACAAAAACCAAGCTTTGTATAGAGGGTCACTCTCTAACGGAAACAAAACCCACAAGGGAATATATATATATATATATATGCCCAAAACCGTACTGTGTGATTCACCACTATGGTTGCTAATCTCGAGGTTTCTGAAGAAGGAGAACCATTGTATTTAAAATCTTTCAAATCAAGGACATGTTAGACCTCAACTCAAAAAGAGGCAGATGAGTTCTTGCGTGAGTTAATGCAATGCGCTACCATTAATTCTTGCATTCACTAAACAGATCCAACCTTCCACAACCAATACAAAACCTCCTGCCCTCTAGGTTTCTATGTAACGCTTCGCACGATTCTTGGGATCCGGAGTTTTCACGCCATGAGTAGCTTTGGGATTTTCTTTCCACAGAGAGATTGCAACACTTGTAGTCTGATGAACAACCCTAAAACGCATGCGTAGGTCGCGCCAGGCACTGAAGCTGGCATGTTTCGGCTTACTTTATTCTGCGCCTAGTGGCTTGTTTGGTCAGCAGTTCGCAGTTCAGATTGATCCGGAGCCCAATATACACACCATACACCACACCACACAAGAATATCGCAAGCAGAAGTGGGAAAAGCTAAAAAAAAGAAAAGAAAAGAAAATAAAGAGAACTACTTGAAAATGAGGCAGTATCGGTTTGCTTCTTTTGCTATTTGACTTTACATGTATGAGTGTGTAGAATTCCTATCTACTTCATGTGTTTTTTTTCGGCCCTTGGCCCTTGGCCCTGTTTGCCAGTGGTTGTATGTGTTGCGTGCTATTTGCTTTTACGAGAGTCCCAGATGGAATTTTTCACTCGCATTCAAGTAACAAAGCAAGGGCCCGAAAGAAAAAAAAGCACTTGTGTCTCTCAAACGCAGTCTTTTCTCAGACCTGTCTCAAACTATGGTTCAGACTTTGTGCTCATTCTCGATCCATCCACTTGTTTTCGCTTCTCTGTATCTCTCTCTTTCTCGCACTAGTTTGAGCTCGCACTGTCACCTTATTCAGGCGAAGAAGCCTGCTTTCCCTGTGCTCATCCTGTCAGCTTCGTTTTTAAGACATGCATAACCTGGGTAAATGCTGCAACTAGGACGAAAACGACGAAAAAAAAACGAGAAATGGAGGTAATTGGAAAAGTACGAGCTTTAAAAACCAGTATTGTTGTATTTGTACTTAACAACAGGAAGGGAAGAATGAATGAAGAAGGAAAAAAAAGAAAAAAAAATACATAGGTTCAACGAAACTCGATTGAATCAAGAAGAGATATCCAGATGGACACTACATAATCTAGACTTCTTCCTTTTCTGGGTTATCGTCGTTTCCATCTTGTTCTTCATCAAATCATCTGCAGCGTGAGCGCTTGCGACACCTCAGTATCCTCTACTGCCCGCTTGAACTCCGCAAAACTGAGCTTCCCATCACCATCATCATCATTCTCCATAATGGTTCGGTCAACAACCTGTTGCAGCTGGTCAGCATCTAGATTGTTCCCCACCATCATCTTGAGTACAATGAACAACTCCCCGTTGGAAATAAACCCATCCTTGTCCATATCGTATATCTCAAACGCGAACTTCAGCTTATCATCCTTCTGGCCCTTGGTACTGAAAATGCTCAGTCCGATAATGAACTCTTGAAAATCAACATCTCCAGATCCATCTTTATCAAAGGTCTCAATCAACCTCGTAGCTAGTGGGTTGGAACTCACTCCTGGAATACTCAGAAACTCATCCTTGGATAATGTGCCTGAGCTGTCTTTATCTAACTTCATGAATCTTTTATGCAATCTGTCAATCTCTACAGCATCAACTTCGGGAGAGGAGCTATTGTCAGTATTATGTACTCTGCGAAAATGAAGAGAAAAAAATGTTATCAAAAACCACTTACAATTCGTGCCCTCTGTAAGAGACTCCATCAGTTTGGATGATGCAATGCCCATTATCACTTGTGTCTATTTGTGTTAAGTGTGTGTACGTGTTGTTCTGCTTCTTTATTCTCCTTTGTGTGTGATGTATGTTCGTCTCACAATTTCACAACACACATCCAACTGATTATAATCAATTTCGCTGTATATGTATAGATATATATGTATACATATATATGTATATACGTATGGTATCATTTCCTTTTCCCAAAAAAAAAACCTTGGTACTACATCCAAACACCGTGTATAGGTTTAGAACCGCGAACATATATTGTATTCTTAATGTTCTCTTCTTCTGAACAGATATAGCAGCAGTCGTGTTATAATTTTGATAGATTAACCCTCTTGCTACTCTTGTCTTAGATCTCTTTTGAGCATGATTACAGGACTGAAAGTTTCAATATTTTGCCCATGTTCAGAAAAAGTTCCGTTAACAATCAAAGACGAATCGTCTTTGAAACTTTCTTCCTTTCCTACAACTCTAAAAGATCCAAACACTCTGCATCTCCTGTCATTTCTCAACTATTGTGAGCATTGCCAGGCTGTGAAGTGTCGCAAGTGTATTGAACTAGAAGTTGCCAGTAAATTTTGTCCAAGATGCATGAATGAGATGAAGCCCGAGTACTCCTTTTGCTCTAGGAATTGTTTTGACTGTCCTGTTTGCGGGAAAAATATCATCGTTAGTCATGTTAAAAATACAACAAGATACTCCATGAGATGTTCGGATAATGAATGTGGCTGGAATTGGCAAACAGCAGAGCTGAAGAAACAAAAAAGTTTGGCTAGAGTGGTTAGAAACGAATTCAATAATAGTCATGAAGAAATCGAAATGTTTTCAAATTTAGAGAAATCTTACATACAAAGGAAACAATATAAATCTGGCACTTCTGAGATACCTAAAGAGATAATTGTACAATTTGAAGAACTAAAATTGACAAAACAGACAGCTTCACTAGATGTTCTAGAATTCTTGTCAAGTAACTCCATGAAGACATTTGATACATCTCAAGATATAAACAACGTGGAAATTCGATCCGGTTTAACGTCAAATGAATCAATTATATCGTATCACCAAGCAATAAGGTCTATGGATCAAAATTTCAACAAAACTTCTGCCCTGCCACTATCAACTAAATTAAGAACAAAACATTCAAAACGCTGCAAAGCTTGCAGATCCCTATTAATGAAGCCTGATACAGATCCAACTTCGGTTAAGTTTTATAAATTATCAAATGCTACTGATTTCCTTCCCACGCTTAAACTATTCATTAATCCTTCAATGTCATCCCAACTTCTCGATTCAGACTCCCAAATGAAATATCTTTTATCCTTTATAAACCCCTTAGAATCACCGATAACCGTCACTTTGTCGTCTTCTTCTATCCCTGCACCGTTCAATCATGAAATACATATTCCAGTCTCGACATTAATAATTGGAGCTCGTCCAGAATCATCAGGTAAATTGGAAACTCTATTGAAAACCATTCCAAGTATAGAGTTATCAAAATCTACGAAACTCTCAAGACTGGAACTTATGAATCGAAAACAGCCAAGTATCAATGAGGAAGATATCTATGAAAAGGGTGTTAATTATGGTGTTATCCCACTTAAAGTAAAAGTCAACGAAAGTCTCAGAAATAATCCAAGAATCCCCTTATTGATTACTGTCAAGAGCGATGTTGTTAATTGTGGGTATTGGATTATGTTGGATCTAGGAACAATTGAGATATAATTATTAAAAGAGATATGCTAGATATAAAAAGGCTCCATACCATATAGAGCTTGCTATAGTATATGAAGCCTGGGTGTGCTAGTTCTGCTCTTCGTAATCATATGTTCACTTCAAGAATGCACAAAACCCGAGATGCAGCTCTATCACTCTCGCTCTTTACTGTCTTGCAATCAAACTGCAACCGTCTCTCATATCAACAAAAAGCATCTCTCTCTGTTCACTCATATATATAATCCTCAATCCTATCGCTGATTCAATGTATTGTTTATATATTGGTACGGCCAGTATATACGCGTTTTATTTGAGTTTTTAGTTTGTCGCGTTAAACAAAACAATAATGCTTGAATGAATTGTTTAGTAAGAAGAAAACCACTCTTAAAGAGAAGAAATAATGTCAAAAGAAACTGAGATTCCAACTAGCACTCTCTCTCGTTTGTTCCAGACTGCTGTATTTGAGAACAATGATACTCGAATAACCGAACAAACCTTGGAATTAAGTGCTGAATACTTGAGGATGTTCACAAGAGAAGCAATTCTCAGAGCGAATGAAGCTCGTGAAGCTCACAAAACTGGAAATAATAATAACAAAGAAATTGATATTGAAGATCAGTTGGTCAGTGATGTCTTAGATACTGAACATTTGGAGGAAATATCCGGTCTACTGTTATTAGATTTTTAGGTTACAAAACTACACACAAAAAAACACACACAAGTGAGAGATCTTTGGGTGAATATCGAATTTGCAATACTATATAATTTAATGCTCTTTATCGTTTGGGTCGATACGGAAAACTTTATCTGGATTTAATAGTCTATATGGATCCAGAGCTAACTTGATTCTTCTCATCATATCCACTGGACCTTCCCCTAACTCTTCCAATAAGAATTCTCTTTTACCGTACCCAACACCATGTTCACCAGTACAAGTTCCTTCGGCATCGAGAGCTCTTTTTACCATCTTGGCAACTAGATTTTCAGCAATTTGCCTTTGTTCAGGTGTGTATAATAAGAATGCATGGAAATTACCATCACCAACATGGCCAACTAAAGTTGCAGTTAAGCCAGAGTCTGCCATATCAACTTTCGTCTCACTTAAAACTTTTGCCAACTTGGAAATTGGGACAGCAACATCAGTAGTCCAAATTTGCATATCAGGATGTTGTTGCCTTCCTTGATTGATTGTTGACCAAAGTGCCATTTTTCTTGCAGACCATAATTCTTCGATCTCATCTTTATTTTTGGCAAATTCGAAGTGTGATGATTTGTTGGTTTGGGAAATCTTTCGAACTTCATTAATCAGCTCTTCCAAAACCGATGTATTGTTCGCTCCAATTTTGAAAAACAATGTAGTTTTCTCTATCCAATGTCTTGTAGTTTCTCCTGAAGCATTAACAACTTGCATCATCTTGTCATCTAGAAGTTCAACAGCATTGACTTGGATACCATGTTGAACAATATCAGCAACTGTATTAGAAGCATCATCAATATTATCAAAACTGACAACAGCAACTGTTTCTTCTTTAGGTTTGACGTGTAATTTTAGGGTAGCTTCAGTGACAATCCCTAAAGTTCCTTCTGATCCAACGATTAATCCAGTCAGATTGTAGCCCGCAGATGACTTTCTTGGTCGATTTTTGGTCTTGATAATAGAACCATCAGCTAAAACCACTGTCAAGCCTGCAATATTCTCCTTCATAGTACCATAACGAGCAGCATTTGTACCGGAACACGAGGTTCCAATCATACCACCAATCAAGGCTCCAGGACCTGGATCAGGACCAAATAGAAGTCCTCTTTCGCCTAAATAATCATGCAAATCTTCCCAACCAACACCTGGTTGAACAATAATGTCTAAATCCTCTTGATGTAAATCTAAAATCTGAGTCATATTTTTAGCCAAGTCTAAAGTAATTGAAGGCGTTCCTGTAGTTGAAATATAATGGCCTTCCAAGGAAGTACCACCGGAGAATGGAATTGTAGGAATTTTGTACTTGTAAGTAACTTTCATGATTTCACTAACATCTTCAGTAGATCTAGGAAAGACGATTAATTGAGGTCTTTGATCTGCATGAGCATGATGAGAGTTAAAATACGTATCAGAGTGAGATTCAAGTTCAGCTTTTGAAACTGCAATGTTATCAATACCAACAATCTTGGTAATTTCCTCCCTAGCCTTGTCGAAATCCTCAAGATTGCCGTATACAGGAGATTCTAAATCAGATAGCTTTGTAACGGAACCCTCAGGAAAGATTGATTTGGACTTTGAGCTTTCATTGAGAATCGAAGAGACTGTTGGATGAAAGAAAAAAGCGCCAGTTGCAGCAGCAGCTATTACTGCAAGAGATGTTACAGTTATTGATTTTGATCTAAACGAAGCTGCTGGAAAATGTCTACTACTTGATGACAGTGCTCTTTTGGTGAAAGCGGAACTTATTCGACCAAATACAGAGATCTTTGGCCTGAACATCTTGATTTTTTCTGCCCTCGATCAACAAAAAGGAATGTTTTTAACCTATAACTGAGGAAATCCTGACGACTTTTATACCAGAATGGAAAGAATAACTAACTCTAGTCTATTGTTCGAGGATGCAGGATGCCTATAGAAAATCTCCCAAATTGCGGTTTTCCAGGGTCGTTTGGTGGTGTTCGGAGTTGCTTTAAACAGCTTGTCATTTTAAATGAGCTCCCATTCTACCAGGTAAAACTGGGTTAGGAAAGAAAGGAATCACTGGAGTTGGTTCGTGGGGGACATTAACTAGTGATAACAGTTATGCGCATGGGCCGCAATTGATTCAGGGAGGGTATATTGTGGGGCAGAAGACTACGCTTGTTGTAGCGCACGATTAAATTGGCCCAAACGGAACTTCAGCATAGAACTGCTTTAACCAACACTAAAGATAACTCTATAGAGGCTCATAGACTACACTGCACTCAATAATCTCACTTCTTTAAGAAGTTATGAGAGAGAATGAGGACCCCCACCCTCCCCATCTTTTTTTTCATTATTATTTTTTTGGCTCTTCAAGTAATTAACAAATAATCCCTTTTGCTTTTCACTCATACGGCTATTATTAACCGGTGAATCGGAGGATGGGAAGGACAGACTGGTCCTACTAGCTTCTCGTTTCTGATTCACTTCTTATTCAAACTGTACGAACGCCTCCAATTGAAACGTTTTTTGCACCTTTCACAATGTGAGAAACAACTATTTGATATATATATGTATATGCATTTTTTTACAATCTCTCCCTCACTCTTCTATTTCGAGCATGAGAAGATGATCTGATGATACTTGAATAACTATATAAATGTGTACGATGAATGCTCGATAATCTGTTTTACTGAACGCGTGTGTGTATTCAGCACATCAATAAATTGATAATCTTTAACTTCTTGTCATATTTCATGCAACTATGATTCTTCAGCAAAAATACATGTATGGCTACATAGTTGTTAATTTTAGTTTTTTTGTTATATAATCTTAGACATCGTGTATATGAATAAATATTCGTATGCTCAAGCAGAGATATCATACATCCATAATCAGGTTACTAAAATCAAAATGTCATGTATTGAAGAAACTATAAGCAACAAAAACAACACTAGTATAACAAAGAATCTTTCTTGAGTAGTGATGCTGAAATGCTTTCGTACATCCGAACACCTTTCCAACATTTGCGTAAATAAGTCTGTGCAAATCGATAGACCAAGCTTTCTCTATTGTTCGTATCAATAATCCAGTAATAATGCAGCTATTTTGTCAAAGGAACAATCTACTGCTCTGATTTTTACAGCATAAGTGGTGTTAGAATCATATCCAGATCGATCCATACCTATTTGCTGTTGAGGTAGTGGTTGCAGCTAAAAACATCCAAACATCATTAAAAATCGTACTGCACAAGCCACAAGGCAAATGTCATGAATTTAATTTATTTACGAATGGGATTATAAGCAGTGTGGTGGCTATAGATGACAGAAAACGTTCGGTTTAAACGGCATATTTTATCTTTCAAATGTGCGTGACTCCGTTATAACAGATCTAAACGGATGTTACTTGTTTTTTTTTTCTTTCTTTCTTTGCCTTCCTAATACCCACCTGAGCTAAGATTTCTCAAAATGGCAGGGGAATTGAATATGTGTCTTGAGCTTCCAGAATCTAGCCCAAAGGGGGCAAAAGTTACGCTAGGACATGAGGCTCCGCCTCCGACATGTCTCCATCGCATGAATGGTTACAATACTCCGACTATCAGAGCCCACAAAGACACAGATAGAAAGACCTGGTAGAGTTATGGATTACAAAGGTTCCCAAAACACCAACTGAGAGAACTCCCTTTCGTTGTCTACTTCCTTCCATAGAAATTCTACCTAGACGGGGTAAAAAGTATATATCCCTCTCTATAGAAACAAAACTTCCACAGATGTTACTCGTGCTTTTCAACTACTTCTGAATCAACATGTACTTTGTTAAATAGCCATTTACCGTCATTTCGCGATCGACATTATCACTGTAAAAAGTGTGGCAGAAGTGCGCGTAACTAATGGTAAATAAATGACAACCAAATATCTCTCTTTCTCTCCCTTTGGTCTTTGAGCCAGAGAGGCCAAATAATAACTGTGTGTTTTGAAGCTCTATCGAGCCTGTAAAGTGTTTAAAGAAAGGAATGATTAGAGTCGTAGTAGACGTACATCCATATATAGAAATCAAAAAGCTGGAGAATACGATAAGGGGAGGGCTCCATTTTTGACACCACACCCAAACACCATGTGTGAGTATCATAAAGAAGAACCACAGTTTAACCATTTTGATGATGCATTTGTGAGTTCAATTTCTACGTCAATAGTCGCTTAATTAGCAAAATTAGTATGTGTGCAGCATGAAAGTTGGCAGGCAATCTGTGACAGGACTCCAGCCACAACTCACTTACATATATGTCTTCCAGTAAAAAAAAAATGTTGCAAAGACATGGATCTAAGACTGGAGAGTTTCTAAGCCTGATTCTATTGAATAGACAATCCATATAAATAAGTTGGAATCACTCTCCTGTACTTGATCTCAATAGCTATTACAAATTGTGGTTTTTTTCCCATTCATTTTTCGTATCTATTATCTAGGAATAATAAATATGAGCTTAGAGTATCGTGTAAGTGGCAGTGATCTTGGCAAGCTTGATCACAATGAGGCAGTTGAAGAACTAGGGTCAGTTTCCGATACCTCAGACGTTCCTACTATAAATGGATTTGCTGTACAGACTGATAAACCTTATATTGACCTCACAGTCAATTTCGACGAAGCGGAAATCAAAAGAAGAAATACACGTTGGTTCAAAGCCTCTTCGTTTCTATGGGATTCCATTGACAAGCACCCATTAGAAAGAAAGTTTTTGTTCAAGCTGGACTTTTTTTTGATGACTTCAGCATGCCTTGGTTACTTCATTAAAACATTGAATCAGAACAATGTGGCGACTGCGTATGTTAATGGTATGCAAGAGCATTATGATATGTCTGGTAATCAGTATAACTACTTAGTTACTTTATGGACAGTTGGCTACATTATCGGGCAAATCCCATCTAATCTGATTCTACATAGAATCTCTGCACGTTACTACTTGGCTAGTTTGGAGGCTGTCTGGACTCTATTGACTGTTTTGATGGTGACTCCTAAGTCTTTGAACGGTTTATATGCTTTACGTTTTTTCATTGGGTTGACTGAGTCTGGATACTTCCCTGGTTTGGAATATTTGATTGGAAGTTGGTATTCCAAGAAAGAGTTGAACAAGCGTGCAACTTTATTTGGCTGTGCTGGTAATGCAGCTGGTCTGGTTAGTGGGCCTCTTCAACAAAGAATTTTAACTTCTGCTTGGGCTCAGCATTACTTGAAACCTTTCCAGTGGATGTTTGTTATTGATGCTGTTATTTCTTTCCCGATTTCCTTCTATACACTGTTCGTGGATCCAAACACTCCTTCTACCACTACTGCTTTTTATTTCAACGAAACTGATAAGCTCATTGCATTAGAAAGAAGAAGAAGAATCGGAGCTCAGCTGAACACAAGAGAGAAATATACAGTAAAGAAAATTCTATCATTCTTCAGCACATGGCATATTTTTGTTTTCCCAGTCTTGTTCTTAACCTTCAATAACAGTTATCAACCATTGACATCTAATGCATTCACGTTATGGATCAAGGACGACTTGAAGCTAGGCTCTTACTATTATAACACTTATCCAACAATCATGTCCGGTGCTGGAATTGCCGTGGCTGTGTTTGCTGCATATATCAATGACTACTCAAAAAGTCGGTTGACTCCCATCTTCCTGTTGAGTATGTTTACTTTAGTGATTTTCGGTTCTTCTGTTCTTGCAGTTTGGAATGTTCCAAGAGGTTTGCATTGGTTTGCATATTTCTCTATTAGTGTACCATTGTCTGGTATGGGTCAGCCAATGATTTTTTCATGGGTGAATGGATTACTAGCACATGACGATATGAAGAGAAACTTTGTTGTTGTTTGTACAAACACGCTTGCGTATGTTACAGGAGCTTGGGTTCCTTTATTGACTTTCAACCAGAACGATGCTCCAGAGTTCCATAAAGGGTTCACTTATAACGCTTGTTTGAGTTCGGTTGGCGCTTTAGCAACAGTTCTTGTATTTACTCTTGCACTGAGGGATAGGAAAAGAGCTGAAAGAGCTGCTGAGTTGGAAGAAAAAAATATAAATAACGTGGATACACAGGTAGATAGTGTATTGGAATAAACTTTTTTTGATAGTCTTTTGAATAATACCTGTAGAACTATTATTTGCAGGCTATTACAAAAGTAGGACAAAGTGAAACGAAAAGAAGTAAGCAAGACTAGACTATATTTTGTTCATCTGAACTTATATGTATATCTATCTATCCATCTTAATGCAAGTTCTTTTTTAGTGCTTCCTGCCAAGAGCGGAGCACTCATCGATGCCCAAAATCACATAATTAGAAACAGCTAAAAAGACTAAGAATGGAACTTCTCACTCTCAAAAACTCTCCTTCTAAAATATGCTGCTGACTTACTTTGCTTGCTTACTATTGAACGTCTTAATTTTTAAAATATGTAGAGAAATCCATTTAGACACTTACATGTAATGGCCAAATAGAACCCCTGAAAAAGAACAGCTGGAAACAAAAAGACACAACTAAACTATCTTTGTTGGTATGTAGAGAAAATTTATCTTTCAACGAGATTTAAGTGGCTGTATTGCCTTGCAATAGCAGAGGGATATTAAATAGAGTTCCTGTCAAGCTCTGCGATTTTGTTCAGGTCGCTTAAGTTACAAAATCAGTAAGACTGCATTCATTCGTACTAACCACTACAAAATACCCAGACTGTGATATGACTTCAGCCACAACGCAATTGATAAACATCTAATGGTAAAATTTGACTAAAAGTTGCAGAAAAAGCAGTAGAATGGTGGCATAAGGTAAGATAACCCTATTCACTATGACATTTCACTATATATATAACGGGAAATCTGCTCTCTAAATTCATTGAGTTTCTTTTTAATCAGGTTTTATTGTCTTGCAATACCAAGAAAATGAGCTTTGAAAATAAAGTAGATGAAAATCATCTTGGCAAGCTTGAACACAATGCAGCAGTCAAGTCCATAGTGTCTGCCTCTGATTCTGATGGTCCAACTGTTAATGGGTTTGCTGTTTTGACTGATAAACCATATATTGATCTTAGTATCAACCTCAATGAAGAGGAAATCAAAAGAAGAAATTCATACTGGTTCAGAATCAGTTCCTTCTTGTGGGATTCAGTTGACAAACATCCATTAGAAAGAAAGTTTTTGTTCAAGCTGGACTTTTTTTTGATGACTTCAGCATGTCTTGGTTACTTCATTAAAACATTGAATCAGAACAATGTTGGTACTGCGTATGTTAATGGTATGCAAGAGCATTATGATATGTCTGGTAATCAGTATAACTACTTAGTCACTTTATGGACAGTAGGCTACATTATCGGGCAAATCCCATCTAATCTGATTCTACATAGAATCTCTGCACGTTACTACTTGGCTAGTTTGGAAGCGATCTGGACAGTTTTAACAGTTTTATTGATTGTGCCAAAATCTTTGAACGGGTTATATGCTTTACGTTTTTTCATTGGGTTGACTGAGTCTGGGTACTTCCCTGGTTTGGAATATTTGATTGGAAGTTGGTATTCCAAGAAAGAGTTGAACAAGCGTGCAACTTTATTTGGTTGTGCTGGTAGTGCAGCTGGTCTGGTTAGTGGGCCTCTTCAACAAAGAATTTTGACTTCTGCTTGGGCTCAGCATTACCTGAAACCTTTCCAGTGGATGTTTGTTATTGATGCTGTTATTTCTTTTCCAGTTGCTTTCTACACATTGTTTGTAGATCCAAACACTCCTTCTACCACTACTGCTTTCTATTTCAATGAAACTGATAAGCTCATTGCATTAGAAAGAAGAAGAAGGATCGGAGCTCAGCTGAACACAAGAGAGAAATATACAGTAAAGAAAATTCTATCCTTCTTCAGCACATGGCACATTTACGTGTTTCCCCTTTTATTCTTAACTTTCAATAACAGTTTTCAACCAATAACATCTCAAGGGCTACAGCTGTGGATAAAAAAGGATTTGAAATTGAGCTCATACTACTATAATAACTATCCAACAATAATTTCGGGTGCAGGTATTGCAGTTGCAGTCTTCGTCGCTTATATTAACGATCACTTCAAGAGTAAATTGACTCCAGTCTTTCTATTAACTATGTACTTTTTAGTGGTCCTTGGTTCTGCTTCTCTTGCAGCTTGGAATATCCCTAGATCCTTACATTGGTTTGCATACTTCTCTATTGGTGTTCCTTTAGGAAGTGGACAACCCCTGATTTTTTCATGGGTGAATGGATTACTAGCACATGACGATATGAAGAGAAACTTTGTTGTTGTTTGTACAAACACGCTTGCGTATGTTACAGGAGCTTGGGTTCCTTTATTGACTTTCAACCAGAACGATGCTCCAGAGTTCCATAAAGGGTTCACTTATAACGCTTGTTTGGCTTCTGTAGGTATCATTTTGACCACAGTTGTCCTGGTTCTTTCTCACAGAGATAAAAAGAGAGAGAGATTATCGGACAATGCTGAGAAGTTGGAAGAAACTGATTATTTTGCGGAGAGATGATGTACTTTTAAAAATCCTTATCTATTTGGTCAGCATATTTGTAGGGATTTCTCCTCTAGTAGCAGTTTGACTCAAACTGGTAGAGTCAGATCAGAGATGTGACTTGCCTTTAGTTACATCTGTTGTTTTAATAAGCCGGAGAGTAATTCTAGTTTTTGGGCCAAGAAAGTGGAGCGCACGCCTGGAGAGATGCTCATATTATCATTCCAAGAATTACACAATTGGCAAATTGAAAACTCTTATCTCTGAGCCACTTTATTGAACATCTCCTCTGTCAATGAGTTCGTCCCTCTATACTCATCTCTGAACTTCTTCTTTCTGGTAAGCTTAGAAGCTATGGTTCATCTTAAGTTAAAGATATTCTTTTTAGACAGATTCATGTTGGTGAACGCTTCGCGGGCATGCAAAAAGAGTCAGAGACATAATTACTATGCAGGATGGAAAACACATCTACTAATACACAAAAAGAACCACACTCACCATGCCCAGCCTGTTTTATTTTCTGTGCAAAACTCTTTCAGATTTAAGGTGGTGAAGTGAGCTTGGGTTCAAGACTTTATAACCATTATGGCTGTAAAATAGCCACAGTATTCTATTTGTTTTTCTTGCAGTCAAACAATGAAGGTTGATGTGACTAGTGCACCCATGGTATCTACAAAAGCCATACTACTAGCAAATAGTATATAAAGAGTGAAACATTCAAGATATTTTTCAGCTTATTGTGCTACTAGCAGTTGCTAAATCAAAATTTGTTGATAAAAATGAGTTCTGAGCCCAAAATAGATAATAATGATATCCCAAACGAAGTTAATATCGAGAAGACTCATGAGAAGGGAGATTTGAGCTCTATTTCCTCCGGTACCGACACCCCAACTGTTAATGGATTTATCTTGAAAACTAATGAGCCTTATATTGACCTTTCATTTGAATCCGATGAAGCAGAAATCAAGAGAAGAAGAACGTATTGGTTTAAGCTTTCTTCCTTTTTATGGGACTCTGTTGATAAGCACCCGTTAGAGAGAAAATTCATGTTCAAGTTGGACTTCTTTTTGTTATCTTCTGCTTGTCTTGGTTATTTCCTGAAAAATCTCAACCAAAATAACGTTGGAACCGCATATATCAATGGTATGAAAGAACACTATGATATGTCTGGTAATCAATATAATTACCTGGTCACTTTATGGACAGTTGGCTATATTATTGGACAAATTCCTTCGAACTTGATACTTCATAGAATATCTGCACGCTATTATTTGGCAGGCCTAGAAACCTTATGGGGGATCTTGACTCTCTTGATGGTGACACCCAAGTCTTTGAATGGTGTGTACGCCATCAGATTTTTCATTGGTTTAACTGAAGCTGGTTATTTCCCTGGTTTGGAGTATTTGATTGGAAGTTGGTATTCTAGAAGTGAGTTGACTAAACGTTCCACTCTCTTTGGTTGTTCAGGAACAGCTGCTGGTCTTATCAGTGGTCCGCTCCAACAAAGAATTCTAACCTCTGCTTGGGCCCAGAATCATCTCAAACCATTCCAATGGATGTTTATCATTGATGGTATTATCTCATTTCCAATTGCTCTCTACACATTGTTTGTAGATCCAAACACTCCTTCTACCACTACTGCTTTCTATTTCAATGAAACTGATAAGCTCATTGCATTAGAAAGAAGAAGAAGAATCGGAGCTCAGCTGAACACAAGAGAAAAGTATACTATAAAAAAGATATTATCATTTTTCAACACTTGGCATCTTTACATTTTCCCTGTTTTGTTCCTCACATTCAACAATTCTTACCAACCTTTAACTTCTCAAGCCTTCCAATTATGGATGAAAACAGATTTGAACTTGGGTTCATATTATTACAACAACTATCCAACAATTTTGTCAGGGGCAGGTATAGCACTTGCCATCTTTTCTGCTTATTTGAACGACCACTTTAAGGGTAAGCTGACCGCATTCTTTTTATTCTTCATGTTCTTTTCAGTGATATTTGGATCTGCAGTTCTAGCTGCTTGGGATATTCCAAGAGGTTTACATTGGTATGCGTACTTTTCAATTGGTATCCCATTATCTGGTACTGGTCAACCAATGATTTTTTCCTGGATTAACGGGATGTTGGCACATGATGATATGAAGAGAAATTTCGTAGTTGTTTGTACGAATACCCTTGCATATGTTACTGGTGCTTGGGTTCCTCTATTAACTTTCAACCAGAACGATGCTCCACAATTCCATAAAGGATTTATTTACAATTCGTGTTTGGCTTCCTTCGGGTTTGGTTTGACTGCTGTTGTCTTTGTGTTATCATTAAGAGATAGGAAAAAAGAAGCAGCTAGTAGAGAACTTAGTGGAGAAACTGAACTATATTCTGAAACTTAACCTATCTCTATATATACATACGTTTATAACTGCTTTTTTTCTGTGCACCTTCGTAAATGCACATTTTTCTTGTTGTATATCATAGATGTTGATACAGTTCGATTTAAGGTTTTATCTACAAATCTCTTTTTAGAAATAAAGCTGTATTATTATATTAATAAATGGAAATGTAGCTCAATATTAAAAATTAACTTCTATAAGTAAGGTATAGTATGGCATATAATCATCAAAGAATAGAAGTAAAATTGTAAAAAATTTCACTTATGGTGAAAGGGGTGTTGGATTTGGGGAAGCTGGGGTAGATGTAACACCAGAAGTAGCACCAGAAACAGATCTGTGCACAGCAGTCTCACCTGATGCTCTAGCAGATGTTTGACTTAAGCCGCTGAATTTCTCATGAGGCAAAACTGCATATTCTGGCTGATTCAAACCGAGACGATCCAAACTAATATCTAAAGTAGCAACCCAGAACGCAACTGGGTAGAAAACAAACACGCACACATCTAAAACCCCATAGAATACAGCTTCTGAATTTGGCTGGATAACATTACCACCCTCAGAAAGACCCCAAGCAATTGGGTAAATGAACCATAGGAAACAGAAAATGGAGGATAACGATATAAAGTAGAAGTGAGCGTCTTTTCCGATTTCAATTGATAGTTTTCTTGACGTTGTGAATAGAGAGATTGTGACATAGATATAACCTGCAATGGCAATAACGTAGTAACCCCATTTGTATGTTGAGGTAACGAGTGAGCCAACCAACAAACCGACTACCCAGACCTCAGTAAAGAAAACGTTGAATGCGATTTGATATGTAGGAGTTTTTGATAATAAGCCTAAATTAATAACTTCAAAAGGGAATGATAAGAACCATCCAATGTATTTGGCATAGAATACTTGTCTATATCCAGGGAATGTCGATTGGATAGTAGTAGTAACATGATTGAATTCAGCCTGGACTGGAGCCCAGCCTAAATCTGAGGCATAAGAAAAGTATGCAACACTCATAACAATAGAAGGAACAATTGTTGTGAAGTAAAAAACTCTTTCCTTAGAAGGTTTTCTAAATGATAAACCCATGAACAGCAGCCCTGTGAAGATGAAAGTACAAAAGGCTGCCCATAACCAATCAGAACCCCTAGAGGTTAAATGAAAATCAGAACCACTAGGTGTATTGATTTCGATGGCTTGGTTACCACCACGTTTAATTAAGTATTCTTCAATAGCAGGCATATTTATAGAGTTAAGTGTGCTTTAGTGATGGAAAAGACAAAATATCTGGCAAGTAAGGTTATTTCCTCTCTCTTTATATACACTTTGTATCACCAGAAATCTTCATTTCGGTAAAGACGGTGAGAAAGTTATAGAACAATTCAAGAAAAGCAAGACATTAGAGCTCCCTTCAACACTTTTCGTCAATAGTGAAAATCCCTCTGCAGTTAATAAATCCTCTTCTTGACTCTAGTTACCTATTTTGGGCACCTGCTTGTATGATCACGTTAAAGACCTTTTTTGCCGGTAGGACGATTTTCAAAGATCGAGTCTATAATTTTCCTTCAAAATGCAAAAAGTTCACAGAGAGTATTGAATCTCTTGAAGGTATGAAACCCCTTCTATAATCAACCAGCAAAACATTCCTTATTGCTTGTTATCGCTGATTGAGCATACTTGACGTCTTGAAATGCAAAAGCTTTAATTGCCTGCTTTGACGCAAAAAGTGGTGTAAGGGTGTTCAAGCTTACATGATACATACAATATATTAGTGAGTTCACCTTCAAATCAGATCCTTGTCAGATCCGAAATAGGCATAAATATAAGAAAAGAGAAGGGAAGGGAAGGAAGGAAGAGAGTAGATACATAATAGCAATATATGCTACTTTCTCAGAAAGGTGACAGAAGAAGAGATAATGATACTAAGAGCCAAGTATCTCCTCCATTATATATATGTTCTTTTTCTTTCCCAATATGGGGAGTAAAAGATTCCATGTAGAAACGATATTGCGTCCAGATATTGAAAGATATCATGAAAGATATCATGAAAGATATCACTGAAAGAACTGAAATAGTGTCTATGTAAAAACTGCAAAACATAAATTCAACCAATAAACTTGCCTCTGGTTAGATTTTTCTTTCTATATACTTACTGATCCGATGCCCTCGAGCGGTGTTAACATGCATACATGAGATATGTGTCAAGGAGATTGAGTCAGGACTGGATTTCCATAGCTCATTAGAGTGCTAAGGCAGATGTTTTGCTGATCAAATTGTTTGAAATAAACAGATACTGTGCTGATCTATCTATACATCCTCAATAGAGATCTCATTGGATGTTGTCCTATGCATGAATCAAATCAAATAAATATACACAAGTTTCCAGTGCTCAAAAAACAACCAAGAAGAGTTGCTTTGAAAGAAAAAATTACTATTATTCCCCCATTTAATAAAACATAGCAAATGGGGATGAAGCCCCTTTCTTGCACTATCATGGAAGAAGTCAAAAGATGATGTTGGTGATGGTGATGGATGGTCGGTGGTGATTTTTGTTTTGCTTTTTTTGCTCTTTTTTTGCCCACTTTCTTCTGCATCTGCGATGATTAATGGAGCACTTGAATCTAGCTATGAGGTTTGGGAAAAGTCTCTAAGAAGATTCACAAAATGCTCGTACTTCCCTCATTCGATTCTCACTAAGGCAATGATGTATGTTGATTACTGTACTTAATGCTGTTTAATATGAGATTTGTCAAGATAATGAGCAACTATATCACGTGTAGCAACTTAAAACTATTTTTCTCTATTAATTTGCTTCTTTTGCAAGTGCGATTTACATACAATATGATTTGATTCAACATTGAAAAAAAACACTTGAGCTGGTTATTTCTTCATGAGAAATGAAAGTGACTTAGAACCATATTCAGGAAAAGAGGCAATGCCGGTATTGTTCAAAGGGCTGCATTTTTTCTTCTTGCCTAACAACGAATCTGCAATTACAAAAATAAGACAAGATCTTGCTCGTAAGAATGGTGCCAACATTAACAAAATGTTTCGGGAAAAGGGTCATAACCAGGCTACTACTCATATTCTAGTTGATATTACAGTTATCCCACATGAATATCAGGTTGTAAAAAAGCTTCAAGAATGTGGAATTGATGATTCCAAGTTGAGTGATGTTCCTGTTTTGAGCCAGAAATGGCTAGTAGATTCTTTACTGAAGGAAAGCTTAGCAGATATCGATTCTTATAGTATTGATATAGATATGATTTCAGCTCCTCCTTCAAAGCGCAGAAAGACAGAGTCATTATCTACATCTAAATATCAGTTATTAGAAGATTCAATCAATGAACCTGCTTCAAAAAAGAATCTAAACATTGAAGTTATCAAACTTTTATCCAAAATGGCCGATGAACGTATGCTCCAAGGGGAGGTCTTCAAAGTAAAGGCATACAGAAATGCAATTGATTCCCTGTCAAAAAGTAAGGAATATATCAGTACTGCGGAACAAGCTTTGAAGCTACCAGGGATAGGTAAAAGTATTGCAATCAAGATTGAAGAAATAGCACAAACTTCCCATTTGAAAGACTTGGAGGATATTCAAGGGTCAAAGTACTCTTCATTGGTTAAATTATTCATGGGGATTCATGGAGTGGGAAACGTTATCGCAGAAAGATGGATTGCTGATGGGATGAGGAGTTTGGATGATATACGCGATCGGAAAGACTTGACAATGAATAACAAGCTAGGTTTAAAATATTATGAAGAATGGAATACAAAAATTCCAAGAAAGGAGTGTACTATTCATAAGGAATACATCAAAGATATTTTCAAAGAATTGGATGAAAAAGTTGAAGTTACGATTGGGGGTAGTTATAGGCGTGGTGCAAAAGCCTGCGGTGATATCGATTTTATCATTACCAAACGGGATTCAAAGATTCATGAATTGAGAGCCATATTAGATCGAGCATTAGAGAAAATGCAAGAAGATGAATACAGCAAATGTTCTCTGAGCAATTCAATCAAAACTAAATGGCTTGGGGGTTGTGCATTACTACCAAAATACAATGAGATTTTAACTGGTAAATATGAATCTGGTAAGTGTCGTCGTGTTGATTTATTATTAGTGCCTTGGAATGAAATTGGTGCTGCAATGATATACTTTACAGGAAATGATGAATTCAATAAGAAATTAAGATTAAGGGCACATAAAAGAGGAATGATCTTGAATGAACAAGGATTATTCGAAAGACTCAGAAATAATGAGAGAGGCCCGTTGATGGAAGGGTTTTCAGAAAGGAAGATTTTCGAGATTCTCAATGTTAAGTATATCGATCCTTCACTTAGAAATTTGGGAGATGTAGAATTTGTTGATTGACCACATATAGTAGGGAGTATATATTAGAATAAATCTCTACAAAGGCTGATTCAACTTAGATGTTCATCAATTGAGATAGTATAAAATCATATTAAACACAATATTTGTAGGATCATTTGCTAGATAAGAAGTCACAACCTGGTAATACTTTACCTTCCAACAATTCTAAGGAGGCACCACCACCAGTAGAGATATGAGATAATTTATCAGCGGCACCAAATTTGATTGCACAAGTAGCGGTATCACCACCACCAACAATAACAGTGTGACCAGCTTCTGCAGATTTAACAGCAGCTTCTAACATAGCTTTGGTACCGTTAGCGAATTTTTCAAATTCGAAAACACCTGGTGGACCGTTCCAGACAATAGTGTGAGCTTTAGCAATGGCAGCAGCAAATAAATCTCTGGTTTTTTCTCCACCATCAAGACCTTCCCAGCCATCTGGAATACCTTCTTCAGCTGTTGCGTAACCAGTGTTAGCATCAGCAGAGAATTTATCAGCAGTTACGAAATCAACTGGAAGAACAATTTCAACGTTTTTGGCTTTAGCCTTTTCAATTAGTTTTGGAACAATTTCAGCACCTGCCTTGTCAAAGATGGAATTTCCGATCTTAGTACCATCTAAAACTTTCTTGAAAGTGAAAGCCATACCACCACCAACGATCAGAATGTCAACCTTGTCTAACAAGTTTTCGATTAGTTGAATTTTGTCAGAAACTTTAGCACCACCTAAAATAGCTAAGAATGGTCTATCTGGGTTTTCCAAGGCTTTACCAAAGTAAGTCAATTCTTTGTTCATCAAGAAACCAGCAGCTCGTTGTGGTAAATCGAAACCAACCATAGAAGAATGAGCTCTGTGAGCAGTTCCGAATGCATCATTAATGTAGACATCAGCTAAAGCAGTCAATTGTTTTCTGAATTTGGTGACATCTTCTTTAGAAGCTTTGACTTTACCATCAGCGGTTTTCTTGGAGCCTTCTTCTTCGATATGGAAACGCAAGTTTTCCAGCAGGAAAACTTCACCACCTTTGGCAGCATTGACAGCAGACTCGACTTTAGTACCAACACAGTCATTCAAGAAGTTGACTTTTGAGCCTAAAAGCTTTTCCAATTCATCAGCAACTGGTTTCAAAGAGTATTTTTCATTTCTTTCACCATTTGGTCTACCTAAATGAGAGGCCAAAATAACAGCTTTTGGCTTGTGCTCCAAAACGTACTTGATGGTAGGTAAGGCAGCAACAATTCTTTGATTGTTGGTTATAGTCTTACCATCCAATGGCACATTGAAGTCGACACGAATGAAAACACGCTTGTTTTCAACGTTTAGATCAGTGACGGACAATTTGTTTGATAGAGACATCTAGCAATATCTGTTAGTATTAGTTCAGAGAAAACCTTTACAGAATGAATTGAGGGCCAAATATCGGTTTGTACCTACTTTTGTAAGGAATCTAGTGAGTAATTTTGATGTAGAGTACGAAATCAACTTAGGAATTGACAGTGGTGCTTCTTGCTCCTTTTAAACGTCCCCGAGTGTATTGGGTGATGTCAAAAAATAGAGTTCACTATGTGACATTGTATGTTACCCTGCGGGCGGGGCTCGTGATATTTGCGTCACCTCATACAAGTGAGTATGTAATAAAACTACTGACTCTCTTTGTTTGATAACTACTACATTCATTATTTGCTGCTTCGCACTGAATGGGGCCTTATATCCACCCCGTTCACTTCTTAAGGGTTTATTTTCTATATGTGCTAGCGCTCTCAACTCACAGAATGAAGTCAGTCTTTGCTTGTTGGCTCCCTAGGCCATAGGCTTTTGGATGGTGGTGTTCGGACGTAAGTTTAGAAAGGGCTTTCTCTACATATATGGTTTTAACAAACTGAGCCGAAGCATTGTTTATAGTGAGTCGGCCCTAAATGGTGCCAACGAGTGGAAGCAAAGTGATACAATTCAAATAAAAATCAAAAACAACAACATGATATTTACTATTTAGCTAAGATTTAATACTTTGCTTTTTGGAAGACGAAGCAGAAAAGACAATGTTCTCCTCCTCAATATCATCATTAGAAGCAGCGTCAAGTTCAATAACATCATTATCCAAAACTTCACTTGGCCCACGGAACGTTTTTCTTCCTTGAACAGCGTAACAAATGGTCGCAAGGAAAATAACAATGAAAATGATTACGACAGTGTAGTTCATGTTCCCAGTATTGACCGGATATAACGTTGGGAACATTGAAGTAATTGAAACGAATATCAACCATAAAACCGAGATTGCGTTGATTATTACCCCAAAGAATCCCAAGTTCCAAGGTCTATTTTTTGGCATTCTTGATCTACCTCCAAATAGCATCAGGGCGATTGGAATGACATATGCTAACTCATGACCAATGGTACATAGAGATAGAATGGTATTGAAAACCACTGGTGAGGAGAAGTATAGAATAACAATGATACATTGAACAAAGCAAGAAAATAGCAAAGCAGGAATTGGAACACCATATCTATCAGAGATCTTAGAAAAGAAGTTTGGAAAAATAAATGCACCATCACGAGCAAAGGAGTAGATGGTTCTGGAATTAGCCAATGTCATCGTTTCACCAGCAAAGATTGCAATCAATGCAGGTAATGTTGTCAAAAACACCGTTGCAGGGATATTATCGGTACAGTTATATAGTAACTGGGTAAAAGCAAACCCTGTACTAGAATCGATCAAATCAGGAATATTAGTCAATACAGAGCAAATAATAACCACAGAAATGAATCCATAAATCAATGATGAACTAATGACCACCATGAAAGCCTTAGGAATGATATTTTGAGCGCCAACATTGGCTTCTTCTGCTAAATGTGTGACAGCATCATAACCTGTGAAAGTGTAAGCACTTTGTAAGAGACCCAAAATGAAAACATAACCATGGGAGCTAAACCCAGACATGTTCACATAGTCAGTGAAAATGAATTTTGCGTCATTTCTCTTTGGAGCTGTTGCTAATAGAGTAATCAAAATAACAAGAATAGAAACAACGTTGAAAATCAACAAAAAGTTTGTGGTCTTCGAATGATACTTTGCAAGAAAGATATTAGTAGCAGTGGCCAAGAAAATAGCAGCCATGGAAGACAGTACATAGTGATAACTCTCAGGTACGTAGGTGGGATGTTGTAAGCTGGCTCCTGCAATGATACCAGTACATCCTTGGAAAAACGCAGAAGCAGCGAAAGCTATTTGGGCAAAAATATTGAAGTAACCAGTGTAAAAAGAGGCTAGAATCTTCACTCTTTTGGTTTTGGCTAATTGATAAGCCCAGGATAATGGCCCACCAGACACTGGGTAGACAGCAGAAATCTCTGCCATTGATAATGCAACGAAAAACGTGAAAAAGGCAACCACTATATAACCCCAAACCAATCCCTGAGGTCCTCCAAATTGTAGAGGCGTACTCAAAGTGTTCAAGATGGCCGTTGGTGGAGTTAGAGTAGCGATACCAAAAGCAATAAGAGACATCAAAGAGAAAGACCTCTCCAACTCTTGCTTATACCCTAGCTTCTGAAGCATAGCTTCTTCATCTTCGACTGATGATTTAGCTGCTTCAGGGTCGTACTTGAGCGAAACAGATGCTGTCATTATTGATAAACTTCAAGCCTGTAGATCTTAGGACCCTGGTTTTAGCAAACACTCAAGTGCAGGTGATGTTAATTATTTATAGAGCCAGGAAAAGATCAAAGATACATTCAAATCTTGGAGATAGTAATAAGTGGAGTGTGATGAGCTAGGGCATCGCGAGATTTTTATCCCCTTTAGGAAGCTGATTTCGTGGGAAAAGCATTATGAGCCTTGATGCAAAGCGGAATCTTAGATCATTAGCGGAAAATAATCACAGAAAAACGCTAATATAGATATAGATACTTTTTGATCAGCAGAGTTCTTATCTATAATGAACATAACTTAAGGTCATCATACCGATATAATGATTCGTAGTAATAGGCGTGAATTCAAATTACGAACATAACATGATAGTAAACGTTTGATCTCCAATCTCGTCTGATCAGCTGCAGATATAATCGGGGTTTTGTTTTGTGTCACTTTTCGCCCAAAGATAAGATCGTGAATGAAACTCCGCGCAGAGTGGTGAACTTTTTATAAAGCGCAGCAAATCTTCTGTTGATTCTGATAGATATCGGGTAACACTTGAGAAAGAAGCAGGCAATGAATGTACAGCTTCCATAAATGCCCAGTTTCCTTAGCAGTGCTGTTTTTGTGATTGGAATTGTGATTGTTCTCAAATATAGCATTGTTCATACTTGTTGTTAAGTAATTCCTGTTTAGCTGCCAATGCAAATACTCCAATGGAAATATCCTCTGAGATTAGCTTGCTTCAATGTTTTGCTTTTGCACCGGGGAGAGGGAGAAAGGTTGCTCGATTAAAACGGTATTATCCAAACACACTGGTGTACAAGGAGAGAGCATAGCGGAACATAAAAGAACACTGAGTATGTTGAATGCTTTATGAGAGTCCGAGATTATTTTACAGTACTTGAGTACGTTTACAGGTGACAAATTTGTTTAAGTTGTTATCGATATTCTTTGTTATCAGATCTGCAGTGATTAGCTGTATCAATTTCAACAGTTGTTGAGTTTACGATTGAATATAAATACCTATGCTATCGCAGCTATGAGTATATTGACGAATCTTTCGAGTTGGCACCCTGTTGACGGAAAAAACCAAGACAAAGACACAGATTACTTACAAGCTCAAGAATTATCAATTATGAGCACAGCTTCAAAGAAGTGCGACCCAGAATCAATAGAGAAAGTACAGAATGAAGAAACTATGCTGAAACGACTGGGGTATAAAGCAGAGTTTACAAGATCCTTTTCATTATTTTCATTGATTTCTTTTGGTGTTGCGACTTTATCTCCACCAACTGCTATCTTGAACACTTTAAATACGCCTTTAGAATTTGGAGGACCTCAAGGATTAGTCTGGGGGTATGTTGTGGTTGCCTTTTTCACGTTTTTCGTTGCATTATCAATGGCAGAGATT
Organism: Xingzhongia hampshirensis; assembly: GCA_003706765.3. Lineage (NCBI taxonomy): Eukaryota > Fungi > Ascomycota > Saccharomycetes > Phaffomycetales > Wickerhamomycetaceae > Xingzhongia > Xingzhongia hampshirensis. The sequence goes on along the minus strand of PPXL03000003.1, from coordinate 756,152 downwards.
TCTGCTGTCTATCCAGTGGCTGGTGGACCATTATCATGGGCTTATCAATTAGCAAGCTCTAAAAGATCGAAAATTTTGGCTTCGTTTTATACTGGTTATTACAATATATTTGCGCAAATTGCATTTGGTGCCTCATGCTATTTTCAAGGTACAATCGCACTGTTATCAGCAGTTGCATTCCAGCACCCAACGTATGTTCCTCAGAGTTACCACTATGTTTTGGTTTCTATTGCACTCATTTTCTCTGGAACAGCCACGAATATTTTTTTAGCACATTATCATTCGAAAATTACAAGTTTCCTATTACTTTTCAATGTTGCTTCAATTGTTTCTATTTTAGTAACCTTCCTAGCTACTGCTCCAAAGAGAAATGACGCAAAATTTATCTTTACTGAATATGTCAACATGACAGGTTTTAGTTCACGTGGTTATGTTTTTATTTTGGGTCTCTTACAAAGTGCTTTTACATTCACAGGTTATGATGCTGTCACACATTTAGCAGAAGAAGCCAATGTTGGAAGTCACAATATCATTCCTAAGGCTTTTATGGTGGTCATAAGCTCCTCGTTAATATATGGCTTTATCTCTGTTATTATTGTCTGTTCAGTTTTGACTAATATCGAAGAATTAATAGACTCGAGCACCGGCTTCGCATTTGTTCAACTACTCTATAATTGTACTGGAAATGTTTCTGTAACAGTGTTTCTCGTTGCTCTGCCGTTTTTGATTTCGATTTTTGCCGGTGAGACGATGACTTTGGCTAATTCAAGAACTATTTACTCTTTTGCGCGTGATGGTGCATTTGTTTTCCCAAAGACCTTTGTTAAAGTCTCTCATAAATACGGTGTCCCAATCCCTGCACTACTGCTCTCTTGTGTTGGTCAATCAATTATAGTCATTCTTTACCTCTCTTCGCCTGTTGTGTACGACACAATTCTTTCTATATGTACTATAGGCCATGAAATAGCCTACGTTATACCAATCTCCTTGATGTTGTTTTCGGGTAGAGCAAAAATGCCAAAGAATAGGCCTTGGAATTTGGGATTCTTTGGAGTGATTATAAACACCATGTCTGTTTTATGGCTCATATTTGTGTGCATTACTTCCATGTTCCCAACTGAATACCCTGTTACCAGGGGGAACATGAACTATACAGTGGCAGTTATATCAATTGTGACTTTTATTGCCACAGTATGCTACTTTGTTCAAGGAAGAAACACATTTCATGGCCCTAGTGAGGTTCTAGAAAATGAAGTCATAGTTCTAGATGCTGCTTCCAATGACGATGACGATGACATCGAAAAAATAGCGTTGAGCTCAACAGTTTTTGAAAAAGAATTTATCAAATGAACGGAACAGCTTTGTTAGTATAGAATTTAGCACTCCTCTTAGACTTACAACTGATTAATGCAACTTTTTTTTGCGAGCATAAATTGCAAGTGTAGGATTCAAATGTAAGTGTTGAAGGTGGATGCATGATCAGCAACAGCGCATTCGTGTAGCGCAGTTACTTATTATCGATTACCGTTATCAACCAGGAGCTTTTTTCATTGATATTTATATGCTGTTCTTTGAGGATAACTGGTAGTAATGTCCCAAATAGGAGACTTCCGCGATCAAAATCTTATCTTCAAGAGTCATATCCATCGCGCATCGCTCTTGAAGAAATTGCTTCATAATGGAAGATTCCTCAATGATTACCAGAATATAGTGACACCCCTATCCTAGTTACTAAAGCCCCAATTACTATATATCCATTCAAATATATTGGTGCTCTATTATAATCCATAATGAACACAAACACCATAAATCTCGACCCAGAGTTGAAAGATGCAGCAGCACTTCAAGATGAAGAAACTATGCTAAAGCAGTTGGGATATAAACAAGAGTTAGAGAGATCATTTTCTATGTTTTCCCTCGTATCGTTTGGTATCGCTGTTCTGACTCCTCCAACAGCTGTATTAAATACCTTGAGCACTCCTCTTCAGTTTGGTGGCCCACAAGGTTTAATTTGGGGTTATATTGTTGTTTCGTTCTTCACATTCTTTGTTGCGTTGTCTATGGCTGAAATATCTGCTGTTTATCCGGTTGCTGGAGGACCATTATCATGGGCTTATCAATTAGCAAGAACTAAAAGAATGAAAATTGTAGCTTCATTCTATACTGGTTACTTCAACATATTTGCTCAAGTTGCATTTGCTGCCTCTGCCTTTTTTCAAGGTACCACTGGTATACTAGCAATTGCTGCATTACAAAACCCTACATATATTCCAAAAAGTTATCACTATGTTCTTGTATCTATTGGCTTCATTATCCTTGGAACAGCTACCAATATCTTTCTTGCAAAGTATCATTCGAAGACCACAAACTTTTTGTTGATTTTCAACGTTGTTTCTATTCTTGTTATTTTGATTACTCTATTAGCAACAGCTCCAAAGAGAAATGACGCAAAATTCATTTTCACTGACTATGTGAACATGTCTGGGTTTAGCTCCCATGGTTATGTTTTCATTTTGGGTCTCTTACAAAGTGCTTACACTTTCACAGGTTATGATGCTGTCACACATTTAGCAGAAGAAGCCAATGTTGGCGCTCAAAATATCATTCCTAAGGCTTTCATGGTTGTTATCAGCTCTTCAATCGTTTATGGATTCTTCTCAGTAATCATTCTCTGTGCAGTATTAACCAATATTCCTGATTTGGTTGATTCAAGTACCGGATTTGCCTCAGTTCAGTTGATATACAACTGTACTAAGAACATACCTGGAACTGTTTTCCTCTCTGTACTCCCTGGCATTGCAGCACTATTTGCTGGTGAAACAATGACTTTGGCTAACTCCAGAACCATCTATTCATTTGCTCGTGATGGTGCTTTTGTTTTCCCCAAATATTTTGCTAAAGTCTCCAATAGATACAGTGTTCCAATTGAAGCTCTTGTTTTTTCTTGTGTTGGACAGTCTATAATTGTTATTCTGTATCTATCTTCCCCTGTCGTTTTCAATACTATTCTTTCTCTGTGTACCATCGGTCATGAGTTGGCTTATGTTATTCCAATTGCTTTGATGTTATTCGGCGGAAGATCGAGAATTCCAAAAAATAGACCTTGGAATTTGGGTACTCTTGGTATCATAATCAATGCGGTTTCAGTGGTATGGCTAATTTTTGTTTCAATTACTTCTATGTTTCCAACTTTATACCCAGTAACTACTGGAAATATGAACTACACTGTCGTAATTATTTTCATTGTAATTTTCTTTGCAACAGTCTGTTATTTCATTCAAGGAAGAAAAACCTTCCACGGACCAAGTGAAGTTATAGATGAATATGTTGTTGAATTAGATGCTGATTATAGTGAATATACCGAAGGAGAACAAATTGCACTTTCGACTTCAGAGAAGGATCGCTTGGAATAGTTGCTTTTACTCTTTTAAATATATTGTGTGTTGGTGGTTTTTTTCTTTCCAAACTAGAGATTGATAGCACTAATACTTGGTGGTCATTCGTAGATTTTATATTCCGGTGAACTTAGACTATCGTGAGAAAGTACATACTAAAGCACTGTAGCAAGGTAACTTTGCAGTGTTGTATTCGTACAAAATAGTTTAGGTAGTCGCTTTAGTGACCAATGATTATATATGAAATTTATAATAAATAATAAATAATGAATAAATAAATAAATAAGTAAATAAATAGCTAAATAAATAACTGAGAAACACCATGGTAAATATCATTTAGAAGGATCGTTCTTCTGATACCCATAAAACCCTTTTACACTTCCATGAGTGTCTAGCATTTGCAGGTATCTTTCAGCTATATCTCTGCAGTCTTCAAAGTGGTTGACGCCTTTTTGTTTATAACATCTTTCCAAAGCTTTACGACATACTTTAAGAGCATTTACACGAATCCACTGTTCTCTTAACAGAGATTCTTGAGCTTTGCGGAGGTCTGGAAAGTTTTCATAATCAATTTCATCAAAGGAAACCAGTTCATTTCGTTTGTGAGGAGCTGAGAGTAGTGTCAGTAGTTGATTATTTCAGTAGCTAGATTCAAGAACGACCTACCTGGCATTGCACTGTTTGGAATCTTGCAGAGTTGTATGATTTGTGGTGAACTTTCTACTTTCGCTCCTTGTTTTTATTGGGGACTATCTCCAGTATTCAGCCACAAATATTACATAAGATTAGCCACATAAAAGGCTTTATGGAGAATTATGTGGCAAATTGAATACTGTTTTTTTCAAAAGTGGAAATATTCTACTTCAGTATATTTTTCTCATGAAATCCAAAGAAAAAAGGCATCAAAACATAAGTAGGATCTTGAAGTGGTCTTTCACTGATTTGCTATCTTTTTTTCTTTTCATAGTTCATTTATTTTCTGGGCAGATTGTGACATTGGTCGAATTCTGCTCCTGAGTTATACTGTTCTATACTAAGAAATTAGAATGCCGGCGGAAACAGCTCTTTTCACTCTCAACGCCAAATACATCGCTTGGGCTCACACCATTTGCGCCTCATCAGCCTTTTTAGCAGCTCTCATAGTTGGAGTTTCACTTCACTATCATAAAATTGTTCAAAATGGGTTCTACGGCTACCCAGATGAATGGTTTCCAAGCGTTTCAGCTACGATTGGTGACAGATACCCAGAGCGTTCTATTTTCCAGATATTAATAGCATTAACCTCAGGACCAAGATTTCTTCTCCTGATTGTATCATATTTGAGATATGCCCATGTTAATGGCCCTCAGTTTGCACTTTTTGGGCTTGTTGTTGGAGTGGTAAGAACTGTCACCTGTGGTGGTTGGGTTTATATCACCAGTACAGATGATCATGATTTTCATGATATATTTATGATCTCTTATATCGTTTTGACTATTCCCTGGGAGTACTATGTTATAAGCTCTACTCCAAAACGAACTTCACTGAGAAGCTACAGACTTTATACTTCTATTGCCTTTTTTGCTATGTTGGTCCCATTAGTTTATTGGTTCATTCAACACAAAGTTCACAGAGTTGCTGGTGCTTACTCCATCTATGCCTACTTTGAATGGTCCCTAATCATCCTTGACATTGGATTTGATTCGTGGAGCGTTGTGGACTTCAAAGACTTAAACATCGTTCTAAAAGCTTCTAAGCTTGACTTCAAAATCATTGAATTAAAAGAACGGGAGCAAGAGGATTTAAGTAAGTTGAAACCAAAATCCAAAGTTTCTGTGGAACTGTTCGAGATTTTCATCAATGTTATCAACTCTTTTATCTTTTGGTCTGCTTTCACGGGATTGCCTGTTGCCTTATGGTACTTCCCATTATGGAGTATGGGTATTTCAGGGTTTGAACTTAGTGTCTTGACTTATCTATTCGCATTTTTGTTACTTATTCCACAATTAAGAAAATCATTTGCTGCGTACCCACAAATTCCAAGAGTGCTTACTACTATTTTCGGTGTGGGCTCATACTTAGTGGAAAACCCAGATTACAGATTGCTATCAGTAGGGACTGGAGTTGCTTTCGCAGTGATATCCTTTGCCAATGAAGTCCATTACTATGGATGCGACTCGGAAAAATCGAAGGCTTATGCTACAACTTTCACATTAGGATTAATTCTGTCCTCGATTGCCAAATTTTTCAATTATTCAAATAATCCAATCTGGCCAATCATGCACAAAGAAAATGGTGGCTGGAATAAAACTGGCCTTATTGTTGGTATTATCAGTGCTCTATTAACTCCTAAACCTACTTTCCTGTCGCAATCTGTTTCTTCAACTTATAAACCCTCTCAAATAATCACTGGAGTAGGACTTGGAAGTTTATTATTTTCCCTTCACGCTATGCTTACTGATTCTTCTACATTGATCACATGGGGTTGGAATGGGTACCCAATCGAAGGTCCTGTTCCTGTTCCACACGGAGCTGTAACTATTATCGTATCATTACTTGGTTCATACATCGCATTAGTGCGGGAAGATATAGCTTCAAAGAGAGTCGTTATTATTGGAAGTGTAAGTGCGGTTGTTTTGTATATATTTGGTGGATGGATTGGCTATACTGGTGGTTTAGGATATGCTCTTTTCTTAACTATGGTAGTTCCAAGCTATTTGAATCAAGCTTCCAAATTCAATCCAGGAATGGTTTTTACTATTGCTGGAATTGTATTCATCATTTTTGTATTAGCTCATGTTTGGGTTGTTGCTTATGCATTTGTTCCAGCGGGCTGGATTTTGAGAGAAAGAACTGACATTGTTCTTGGAGCCTCTACTGGACTGATTGGATTAGGTATTGTTAGCTTCAAATCACCAGAAGGTTTGAAGATAAATATATCTGGGGCTTTAAAGAGCAGTATAAAGAAAATCATATATACTTTGGCTGTTATATCAGTTTTGATTGCATATTCTAGATTTCCATTCCAAGATCCACAGCCATATCATCCTGATTCTAAATTATTCACTGCCGGTATTTGGACTGTTCATTTTGGATTAGATAACGATATGTGGGCCAGTGAAGGACGTATGAGAGATTTAATCCGTGATTTAGAGTTGGATGTTGTTGGGCTACTCGAGACTGATACACAAAGAATTATAATGGGTAACAGAGACTTGACTCAACAATTGGCTGAAGAATTGAATATGTATTCAGATTTCGGGCCTGGACCAAATAAACATACATGGGGGTGTGTTTTATTATCGAAGTTCCCAATTTTGAATTCTACGCACCATTTATTACCATCTCCAGTGGGTGAATTAGCGCCAGCGATTCATGCAACTCTAGACATTTATGGTGAATTAGTTGATGTTGTTGTGTTCCATAGTGGTCAAGAAGAGGATGTTGAAGATCGTTTATTGCAGTCGTTAGGAGTTCGTGATATAATGGGATCAAGCGACAGACCTATGGTTTTGCTAAGTTATTTAGTAACAACACCATTGGAGGGAAATTATAACAACTATGTCAGCAGAGAAAGTGGAATGCATGATGTTGATGCGAGCGACTGGGATAGATGGTGTGAATACATTCTGTACAAAAAGTTGAAAAGAACAGGCTATGCAAGAATCAGTAGAGGTACAATTACTGACACTGAAGTTCAAGCTGCCAAATTTATTGTTGGATCCTCAGATGCAGAGAGCTACTCACAGAACAGAGTTGATGAAGCGGATGTTCCCCAAGATTTAAGGTTTCCTAGTATCTTTTACGGAGAAGGGGTGAGAGGCCATGCTTTCCATGTATTTGATGAACCAAGGTATTATGATTAAGTGATGTATAGAAAGAGCCGTCCAGCCTCTAGCATATAAACTGTACAGCTGTTGTATATAACCATCGCATAGCTAAAAGATTGAGTTGGATGTAGATCAAACTGATAACATGATAACATGAAGCTGTGCACTATTCAATGGTTTCCAAAGCCCTTTGCTTGTATCTGTGTGCGAGAATACTATACAATGCCCAGTGCGAATACGTATGTATGGATGGATCCTCCAGGGTTCCAAGATCCAAAAGATACGCTGGATAGAAAGCAATGACCTTCACCTCTGGTGTCATGTATGAAAATCGGGTGTCAAACTACTTTATGTTTACAAGCGTTTGCTCTTCTATTATGACAAGCGGGTCATTACCATGATGGTCTGAGGACTTGCTTGGGTCATTGATACCCCAGATTTTCTGTTCTTTTTTTTCACCTAATGAACCGGTAGTGTGGTGCGGGAGAGAAGGAGTGTGTGTGTTTGCCCAAAAAAGCGTGGGAGTACACTTCCATTCAGACCCAATTAAGCCAATTCTCTCAAAGGAGCTAAACTAAACCTTCCCCCATACTTACGCACATACACACTCAATTGGGTTCTGGTCGTAGATCATCAAACCTCTCTCTACACCCTCCTCTGCCCCACCTATGTAGCGTTTTTGTAGTTTTTTTGGTTTTTTTGCCCTTATGCTTTGACAGAAGCTAAGAAAAACTACTTTTCGCGCATCGGAACCGATTCAAATGGCAAAAAGGCTTTATACGCCTTACAAATAGCCGCGAAGGGATTGGACCGAGGGGGATGTGAGGCTAACAACAGGAGGCGAGATGAAGAAAGATCAATAGGAGTCCTAAGCTAATTTGTAGCGCACGTTGTGGCTATTATCTCTCTCTCTATAGAAAAGACAGCCAGGAGAGATGTGTTGTTGTGTAAGTCTGGCGCCCTGCTGTGTTTTTTATATAGTGTGGTCCTTGTAGTTAAAAAGCTCTATCTAGGTGGGTGCTTATCGTTGTCTGCCCCTCACCACTGCAAATGGTGGGGGAAGGTAAGCAGCTGCCAGGGAGAAAAGGTCCACCAGAGTAGCGGCAGGGGGAGCCGAGGGAGCCTGGGAGAGGATTTTCCTACCTGTCCTTTCCACCTAGCGGGAGCTGTAGGCAGAGGATTCCAAACAGACAAACAGACAAAAAAAAATAGTGTCCCACGTCTTAAAAACAAAACAGCGCTGTTGCCCCTTATCACCACAAAAGAGATGACCATATGCATCCAGACGGCCAGTATAAATACAACCGGAAGTGCCTTGTCCTAGGGCAGTCCCTAAAAGGAGGCCAAAAAAAGCTAACACAAAGAAGAGAAGGACATAAACCAAGTAAACACACACCCACAAACAACCAGAGAAAATACGAGATGCTATCAGCCCAATTGAGATCCACAGCGTGGAAGAGAAACAGTCAGCTGCTAGCTAGATCATACTCATCGTACGAAAAGACGTTGAAGCAGCGCTTTGCAGAGCTGATTCCAGAAAAAGTTGAACAGATCAAACAGTTGAAGAAAGACTATGGAAGCACTGTTATTGGAGAAGTTACATTGGCTCAGGCGTATGGTGGTATGAGAGGTATCAAAGGCCTTGTTTGGGAAGGGTCAGTTTTGGACCCTGTTGAAGGGATTAGATTCAGAGGCCGTACCATTCCTGACATTCAAAAGGAGTTGCCAAAGGCAGAAGGTGGTAATGAACCGCTACCAGAGGCATTGTTCTGGTTGTTGTTGACCGGTGAGACTCCAACTGAGACTCAGACGAAGGCTCTTAGTGCTGAACTAGCTGCAAGAGCGCAATTACCAAAGCACGTTGAAGAACTCATTGACAGATCTCCTTCCAACTTGCATCCAATGGCTCAATTCTCCATCGCGGTGACCGCTTTGGAGTCAGAGTCCCAGTTTGCTAAGGCTTACGCTTCAGGGGTTTCCAAAAAGGATTACTGGAACTATACATTTGAGGACTCTCTTGATCTTTTGGCTAAATTGCCAAACATTGCTGCAAGAATTTATCAAAACGTTTTCAAAGATGGAAATGTCCCAGCTATTAACAAAGATTTAGATTATGGTGCCAATTTAGCCACCTTATTAGGCTACGGCTCAAATCCTGAATTTGTCGAATTGATTAGATTATATTTGACCATCCATTCTGATCATGAGGGTGGTAATGTTTCTGCTCATACCACTCATTTAGTTGGTTCTGCATTATCTTCCCCATATTTGTCCTTCTCTGCTGGTTTAAACGGTTTGGCTGGTCCATTACACGGCCGTGCCAACCAGGAAGTTTTAGAATGGTTATTCAAATTGAAGGAGGAAGTTCACGGTGATTATTCAAAAGAAACCATTGAAAAATACTTGTGGGATACTTTGAACGCTGGTAGGGTTGTTCCAGGCTATGGTCACGCTGTCTTGAGAAAAACAGACCCTAGATATACTGCTCAAAGAGAATTTGCCTTGAAACACTTACCAGATTTTGATTTATTCAAATTAGTCTCAACTATCTATGAAGTTGCCCCAGAAGTATTGACAAAACATGGTAAAACTAAAAACCCATGGCCAAATGTTGATTCTCATTCTGGTGTCTTGTTACAGTATTACGGCTTGACCGAGGCTTCCTTTTACACCGTGTTGTTTGGTGTTTCAAGAGCCATTGGTGTCTTGCCACAATTGATCATCGATAGAGCTGTTGGTGCTGCAATCGAAAGACCAAAATCCTTCTCTACTGAAAAATACATTGAACTAGTCAAAGGTTTAAGTAACAAATGAATACTTCATCAAAGAATGTTTACGAAACCGCCTTTCACGGCTGCTAATGAAATCTGTTTATACACAACTTATCTCCAAAGTTCTTACTTTGAAGCTTATTTATTGACCACTACTTGTCTATTTTTATTCTCGTTTGTTTTGTGCTTTTTTCCAACTCAAATCTGAAACCGCCCTATTACATATATATACACATATATATATATACATCATTTGTATTATGGTTTCACACGAAATCTCCTTTTTATATAAGATTATAGAATTTTCAGAGTCACTATTTTCGTAGAGGGAAAGGTAATTCATCAAGGGTTATACAAGTATGATATAATATATATGAACAAATGCAATGGGTGCAATCATCATTTGATGGCCATTCCTTCTTTGATACCTGGGATCTTTGTAATCTTTGTAAGCCAATCACTTAGAGCTGGGAATTCTTTCTCGAGATCGATGCCAAGTAATTGTGCACGAGTTATCCAACAATAGCTAGCAATATCAGCAATATTCAAATGGTCACCAACTAACCAACCATTATTCTCTTTTAATCTGATTTCAAAAACCCCTATGACTCTTCTGGTCTCATCCAAGTATCTTTTCTTAGCATATGGTACATCTTCCTTAGCATAAAGAATAAAGTGGTTAGCTTGACCTTGATATGGGGAATGGGAAGCTGAATGGAACATTAACCATTTCAATTGATCCCAATAAAGAGGATGATCAATACTGTAATACCATTCACGCTTTGAATCATACTTCTCTCCCAAGTATAACAAGATCGCTGAAGTTTCGAAGATGATGGTTTGCTTTCCCTGAGAATCGACATCACTCAAAACCGGAATACGTCCATTTGGGTTCAACTTGATATACCATGGGTCTTTTTGAATATTAGTTGTGATATCAATACGACGCAAATGATAGTCCAGCTTCAACAGTGATAAATAAGCCGTAATCTTTTGACCATTGGGAGTTTCTAAAGAATAGAGTTTCTTATATGGTGGTATTAATTTAGGGAAATCTGGATCACCCTCATCTATTTGTAAGCTGTTACGCTGTTGTAGAGCAGACAGAGAAAATGTTTTAAGAGAGTGGCAAAAGGGTAGCCTCAGCCTGTTGCTGGATTGTAAAAGTGAAATATTAGGTAGCGGTCTCATATGCAAAATATTGGTCATAGTGTAGATGATTAATAGATTGAGACAGCTGATATAACAGTGAAGTACACTAACAATAGAAGATCGATATACATTGTGTTGCCCCAAATCCAAGAATACCCGCGAAAATGGTTTATATGAATCATGTGATAACATATTTCGCGAACTTGTCGTTTATCAAGACCAAAAGTGTAGCCAGAGAATGTCTGAGTGATTGTAGGTTTAAATGTGGAATCAGCTCTAGCTTCTTGAAAGGTTTTTCTCAAAGGCGGTAAATTTAACAGAATGGAAATACAAGTCCATATTCCAGTTTCATCTGTGAGTGAGGATGGGAAGTACACATTATACCATATTCTTGTGAAGCTACCTGGCAAGTCATTCTCGCTGGAGAAGCGATATTCAGATTTTGCTAATCTAAAAGAAGAACTAGAATCATTATACTCTGACCAGCTCCCCTATAGATTTCCAAAAAAAACTTTTATACGCAGCAGTGTATCCAATACTGGAATAACAGAAGAAAGACGGCAAATGTTTGAAAAATTCTTACAGGATATTATAAACGATAAGATCAACATTAAATGGAAAAGATCTTTGCCATTCAGAGAATTCCTCAATTTACCACCGGGGACTTTCTCCAGTGTTAATGATAGTACTAAAGAAAGAGTGAATGCTGCCTGGACTTTGAGTTCGACAAAGAATAATGAGCCAATTGTGGATATTGCCACATGGATTGATACTATAAGAGAAACTAAAGCAACTTTACAAGAAGCAAGATCTAAGATTTTTGTTGATCCAGGCGAAGCAAGAAAAAACTTGATTTTATCGAGAGTGAAGTTTGAAGGATTAACCAAAGGGCTTGAAATTGTTGCTAGAGATGGAGTAATTAGTGAACCTGAATTGAAGAAAAGAACTGATTTACTTAATTCTTTAAAGCGTGAACATCAGGATTTGGAGTCGCTGTTGTCGAACGTCTCATCGAATCCTGCAATATTAGAGAGTGCATCATTAGCCGGTCTAACATTCAACAATGCCAAAAATGAACTATTCAGTAGTGGTAGCAAAAGAGTGTTAGGGCAACCCAAAGAGACGGAAAGAACAAGGGGTGTAGAGACACAGCAATTGCTACAAATGCAAAGAGATGATTTTAAAGAGCAAGACAAAGAATTAGAACAGCTAGCTAGGGTGATACAAAGACAAAAAGAACTAGGAATTGCGATAAACGAAGAGCTGCAGCTGCAGAACGAACTCTTGGATGAAATGGACTCTGAAGTTGACAGAGTTTCCAGTAAGCTGAAGTACGCACAGAAGAGAGTTGGAAAGTTCACTTAAGACGGGAATAAATATTGGTTGTATGGATATAGCGAGCGCCTTTAATTTCACAGTAAATGATTTATGTACACAATTAATCAAGTAGTTAGTATTCGAGCTAAGGCACGTAGGGTGCAGGGCTGGATCAAATTACGGGCCAGAAAAAGCTAGAACAGTACTTGGTTTCATTAGAGTTTACAATTTTTAGCCTTTCAGTCGACTTCTGAGTGCAAGTTACTTATTAAAATTGTTCTCAATGGCTTTTCATAATGGATTCTGAATGAGAACTTTGTTTACAAAGCTGTTGTTTTTTTTCGGTCTCGGAACCCAACTTTTTTCAACGGCTGCTCAGAAAAAAAAAGACTTGAAAAACACGTCAAAATGTACCGTAAACAAAGAATTCAGTTTGGTACCATTCAGAAGCTCGCGGCAGTATCTGTTATATGATGACTTCCTCCCCAGGGCACTTTGACACTCTTACTGAGTCTGAAGAATGGAAATTGAAAGAAGTTTGGGCCCACTTCTTGCGATTCTGGGGCACTCCAGTCGTGTTACCAACAGTTCCAGAGAGAACTACTACCCAGGCAAGCATTGCCACTAAAGGGTCTTCAAAGTCTAAAGATGATCATCCAAAGAAGAAAATGTTTTCAAGATTCCGTAAAGGTCACAAATCTTCCAAATCTGCAGATAAATTGTCACTAACTACTTCAAGGTCGAGAGAATCTATTGAGGCCGAGTATTCGCACAAAACGATTCATGATGCTTTAAAGGAACTGAAACCCGAGGATATTTATGACAACTTCTGGAATATGCTAAGAACTGATACTCCTGACAACTTGATACTAAGATTCCTTAGAGCAAGAAAATGGGATAGTGACCACGCTCTTGCTATGCTCGCTCATACATTGCATTGGAGGCTGAAAGAGAGTCACGCTGACCAATTGCTGTTGAAAGGTGATAGAGATTTCTTTGAAAAGAAGGAGGATGGCGTGATCTTACAATTCAGATTATGTAAAGCTTATTTCAGAGGGAATGATAAGCAAGGCAGACCTATTGTTCACATTAGGCCAAGACTACATCATTCGTCTGAACAATCAGAAACTGACATTGAAAAATATACCACTCTAATTATTGAGATTGCAAGACTACTATTGAAAGAGCCCGTGGATTCTGCTTCTATTTTGTTTGATTTATCTGGATTCTCTATGGCAAATATGGATTATGCCCCAGTCAAATATATGATTGGTGTTTTCGAAGCACATTATCCTGAATCATTAGGCAAACTTCTAATTCATAAGGCACCATGGATATTTCCTCCAATATGGAATATCATTAAAAATTGGTTAGATCCTGTGGTTGCCTCGAAGATATCATTTACTAAGAATGCTAAAGACTTGGAACAATTCATCGACCTAAAGTACATTCCTAAATCACTTGATGGTGCCGATGACTTTGAACCAAAATATATTGAACCGAACTCAGATGATGATGTTTTACTGAAGGACACTGAGACTAAGAATTCTTTATCAGCTGAGCGTAAGGAAATTGTCCAAGAATTTATTGAAGCTACTGTCAAATGGATTGAAGCTTCAAGCACCGATGAATCAAAGAAGTACAAAGAGCAGAAAGCTCTCATTGGTAAGAAATTAGCTGAAAACTTTGTGAAGTTAGATCCCTACATTCGATCTAGAAACGTTTTTGATAGATGGGGCACTATCAAGGTTGCTGCTTAATGGAAATCTGAACCCATGTACAACGTTAAAGCAGCAAAAAGGTTTATATCAACCTAAAAACATTGTTAACATAATAAAAACGATCCCAACTTATCCACCATATTCATTGTATCTTTAAAATCTTGAACTGATAACATAATATTCAGGACGCATAATACTGTTCACATAGCTTTAGGATCTTTCAGAAATTTTTTAAAACTCAAGCCCGTTATGGCACCTTTTTAGCTTTCTTATTGTTAGGAGATCATGCATCTGTAATGCAACCAACACTGTATTCTAGTCCTAATGGTAGATACAATTACAAACGCTTATTAAGAAATACGCGTATATTATGTAAATACTTATAATAATGTTGCTATGGAAACTCCTTAGTCTTGTTTTCGCGTTGGATCGTATTTAATACTACGCTAATATTTTTTTGAAATAATACTTTAGTCTGGGAGGGTTCATCCACGGATATCACATCTTCAAGATGAGTGAGATTTCTAGACTTATAGGGATTCTTCAAAAGGGTATGTTCTGTGCATTTTTTTATTATTTTGAAATTTCAGTTGAGTGAGCACACAATAACTAACAAAGATGTACAGAAAAGAATGATATATCAGAGATCATGATCCAATTGGATAATAGCAATATTAAATCACAAGGAGTAACACAAAAAGATTTGGTTATTCTTATAGATCTAATTGCTGAATCTGAGAATCAATTGCCAATATCCGTGAAGAACCATATACTGAGAGAATACCTGTACTTCAAAGACCTAGTACCCACGGAATGCATATACAAGATATGTGGCGCACTTGGTGTAAAAGTAACAACAGATGGCGATAAGAAGTTATCTCAGCCTTTACAGATTGCTTTGGTCAATTGGATCATTTGTATTTATCCCTTTTTGGAAGAAGTTGATATTATTGAGAGATTGTATGGTTTATTATTCAATTATCTCGAGTTTGAGTTCTTGAGACCATCGATTGCAAATCTACTATTTCTAGCAACGAGGAAAAAGCACGTTACACCAATTAGAATCAATAGACTGATAAGTCTCTACTTGAAAAATAATCAAGCTGAACATTTGATTGCTTTGACTTTGCTATATAAGGAGTATCTTCCATCTGAAATCATGAATTCTTTTCCACGAATATCCTCTAATGTCTTCAAACATCCAAATATCCACTATATAAATGAACTTATGCAACTAAAGCTCCAACAAGATGTTCAAATTAAAAGAGCGGAAGATGAACTCAAATGTTTTGGAGAGTTTGGTAAGATGCTCAAAAAGAGAAAAGCCAGCACAATGAGGTTGGATTACTCAACTAGTAATGATATTAGTCACTCCAATGATATAAAATCTATGAGTCAGTTTGTGAAGAAGATTAACAAGCTGAAAATCCCAAAAGATTGGAACTCAGTACTAGGTGATAATCTCCATTATTCGGTATTCACATTATTAGTCAAAGGTTCAGAAAAAGATTTTGAAAGATTGGACACTTGGATATCTCTAATGATCGATGATTTTCCAAATATGAAACTGAATGCAAAGGTTGAGTTCCTTGACCTTATCAAAGGCTACGTTGAACTTAGCTGTGCTGTTCCCGATGCAATTATCGAGGAGTTTCTGATAAACGAAGCCATAATAAATAAAGAAAGCGAACTTGTTGAATATGTATGGTTCTTCATGAAAAAACTGAGTTTGGAAAAAATGGATAGTATAGAAATCCTTGTAGGACTGTATAATGGACTGATGAATTTCAAAGATGCGTGCTGGTGCTCAAGATACATCGAATCAGCAGCATTCGTGCTACAAAGCTGTTACTCTATGGATTCTAAACTGACAGATGCACGTTTAGCAGCACTATCTAAGGTTTTCCATCAGTTACTGCTCGATATTCCTAACAAAATGAAGAAACTCAACTATGATAGAAGATTCACCCTTTCGGTTATTCAATTGATTAAATCTTTGCAGTTGGTCCCTAAGAAACATCTGAAGGTCTCAGATATTGTTTTACCACCTCCGCTAGTTTTCACCTTGATTTTTTTGGACGACTCAATTGCATTTTCAGAATTATGTCAACATCTGAACTTCTCAAAAGATATTCTGAAAAATGCAGAAGTCACAGAAGAGGTTACAGCACTTACAAATCTCCACAATTCTTATGTGGTTGACATTTGTAACATAATATGGAGAAATAAAGCTTTTGAAGTTGGTAAAAATGCTAAATTTGCATTTGGATTAACTTATGAATTTATAAACGCTTTTGCTGATAGTGTTCCAATATTTGACCGAAACTCAAACTTCAAATCATTATTTAATGTACATCATTCTCCAGCGTTCGCTTCATATTCTGCAATTATTTTGAGAAGATTTGAAGACAATAATGACCAGTGCCACACAAGACATGATGGTCCTTTAACTTCAACATCGGTGCAGGAATTGCTAGACGATCATGAAATTGAGTGGTTGAAGACGAATTACGAGGATATTCGAGTCAAGATCTTAAAACAACTAGAACAACTTGGTTATATTGGCTTAGGTGATTTGTTGTTTTCACATCTGAAAAGCTTGCTGGATAGACGATAGAACTATATGGAACTATATCGAACAATGAAAGTAAAACTCATAGAACTATAGCGATACAGTAGGGAGCTAAACCAAAAAAGAGCTCATGATCATTAGTATGTAAATTGTGAAAGCAATGAAGGTGAAATCTTTCTACTAGTATTTCATTCTATTTTACTTAACAAGTTGTGAGCTACTTAGGCTAGTTAGTTTGAATTTGAGTATATACAGTTCTTTTATTTAGGTATCTACAATATATTTAAAGGATATTTAGACAACAACAAGACTAATAGCACGCTGTTTACAAATGATTTTTTTGATCTCTTTACCGTCAATGAATTTTTTTGCCTCCGTTTTAGATAAGATCGCCGATTTAACTGATTCTTCATCTTTATAGAAGTCTATCGAAGCCTCATACACAAACCTCATTTTACCATTGATAAAGATATTATACTTGGTCAAGTATGATCCTTCGATAGGTTCTAATTCTGGCCATTTTTGAGCAAATATAGTGTTCCAAGGCTGATTTAACTCTTTGGAGAGAGTTTCCCATCCTTCTTCAGCAGATGCTGGTGTTACAGGTGAAATTGATATCAAAAGCATTTTATATAATTTCAGGACCAACTCAGGGCGAATTGCTTCGTTCTCAAGGGCTGAGGATAAAATGCGAGTGAATTTCATATAATCAGATATAACAGTGTTCAGAGATAACGTCACATTGAAGGACTCAGTAACAGACCTCAATAGATTCTGAGCAGTATTGTGAAGCCTAATTTCATCGTCATTCAATAGCGAAGCATCATTAGAAACTGATTGTGATCTAATCTTCTCAGGAATTTGTTCAGATAATTGAAGGAGACGACGTAACCATCTTTCAATACCGACAATTTTCGATTCATCCCAGTCTAAAATTTCATTAACTGGAGCCTGGAATAATATATGTGCTCTTGTGGCATCTGCACCGTGTTTAACAATACATTCAGTTGGATTAGCACCATTATATTTGGATTTTGACATCTTTTCTGAAGAAATTTTAGCAGTTTTTCCTGTTAATTTTATGATTGGGGCTAAAGGGTTTGATATGTCTATTTCCTCTGGTTTCAAAAACTTCCCAGTTGTTGGTTCTATAAATGTTTTTCCGTGAACCATACCTTGTGTGACCAATTTTTTGAAAGGCTCGCCTCTGAAACTAGACCCATCATACAACCCTTTAGAAGCTAAAAACTTGGATATGAATCTTGAATAAAGCAAATGTAAGATAGCATGCTCTATACCACCAATATAGATATCAACAGGCAATGAATTTGTCGCTTGCGTGTGATCAAAAGGCTGAACCTTATTGGATGGATCAGAGTAACGCAGAAAATACCAAGAACTATCAATAAAAGTATCCATGGTATCAGTATCACGCTTTGCATTGGAGCCACATTTTGGACAAGTTGTATTAACGAACTCATCCATATTAGCTAGCGGGTTTCCTTTCCCAATAATTTTAGCATCTTCAGGCAATAAAACAGGAAGCTCTTTTGCAGGAACCGGTACTGGCCCACAAGAATCGCAATGGATGATTGGAATTGGTGTACCCCAGTATCTTTGACGACTTATTAACCAATCCCGAATTCGATATTGTGTGGTCTTTTTACCTAAACCAGATTTAGTTAGTCTCTTAATGATTTCGTCCCGAGCATGATCACTTGATAGGCCTTCAAGGCTACCTGCATTTGAATTAAGAATACCTTTTGAAGTAAATGGTGTAATTTCTGGGCTTGAAGAGTCTGTAACTGAAGGAGAGATGGTTTTTTTAACAGGATCATTTGGTTTGTTCTCTTTCCAGAAGGCAAAATCACGGTCATCATGACCTGGGCAGCCCATTACAGCACCATGACCGTACGATCCAAGCACATATGGAGCTACAAATACAGGGATGTCAAAATTTTCCTGATTAAATGGGTTAGATGCGCTAATACCTTTCAACTCATACCCTTCTTTGGAATCATCTGAGTATGTTCCATTTATGAACTTGCGCAGCTCAGGATCTGATTCAGCTAGTCTTTTAGCAATTGGGTTATCTATAGCTAATGCTAAGTATTGAACACTCAATAAGGTATCAGGTCTTGTAGTGAAGACACGAATTGATATATTATCTAGATTTGAAGGAAATTCTATCTCTGCCCCATAAGATTCTCCAATCCAATGTTTTTGCATCAATTTTACTTTTTCTGGCCACTCTTTCAGTATTTCTAGATCTTTGTTCAGTTCTTTAGCAAATTTTGTTATACCAAAAAACCATTGATTTAGTAATCGCTTTTCAACAACAGCACCAGATCTCCACGATCTACCCCTGCTATCTACTTGTTCGTTAGCCAATACTGTCTGATCTACAGGATCCCAATTTATTTCAGCCTCTTTTCTATAAGCCAATCCCTCTTCATAGAGCAACAAAAAGATTCTTTGGGTCCATTTGTAGTAATCCGGTTCGCATGTGGTAACTTCTCTTTCCCAATCGAAGTCTGCTAACATCAAGTTTATCTGCTCTTTCATTTTAGCTATATTTCCTCTCGTCCAAACACCTGGATTGATATTTCGTTCCATAGCAGCATTCTCAGCAGGTAGGCCGAAAGCATCCCAGCCCATTGGATGTATCACTGTAGTGCCATTTGCTCTATGGAATCTTGCAATACTGTCGCTCACTGTGTACACTCTCAGATGTCCAATGTGAAGTGCTCCAGAAGGATAGGGGAACATTGAAAGTATGTACTTCTTGTCTGTAGAGGTCGTACGCTCCTTGGAAAGTGGATAAATGCCACCGTCTGGAGACATAGATCTCCATTTAGCACTCCATTTAGCATCAAGGTCTCTTAATCTAAAATCATCAGAGTCTGCTCGAAGAAAGCTTTGCGAGTGAAAAGAGCGATAGCGACTTGCAATTTTAGTCGTTTTAAGCCTCTTAATACTTCTGGGCCGCCTCTGAAAGCAAAACATTAAGCAGCTTTCCTTGCAAATTTAGCTGTGATCTTTTTGAAATGTTATGTTCATCTTCAATGGGTATTATAGCGAAATTTTCTCGGCCGAAGAAGGAAAGCTATATGGTGCGCCCACATGATAATAAAGTAGAATTTGAGAGCTCATTTTGATGAATTCCTTCCAGTTCGTAGTGTTATAATCGGACAATTGAACCTTGAAATGTCACAAGAAGAGGCTGACATCGAGCGTAGAAAACAGTTTGAAGTTCATGAAGGTATCATATTTGCAATTGAGCTATCTGAGACATTACAATTTGTTAATTCAGAGAATGGAAAATCCAACTTAGAAATAATCTTGGAAGCCTTGCAATCTTCTATGGCCCATTCAGTCATTACCTTGCCTAATACAGGTTATGCATGTTATTTATTCAATAGTTGCACTACTTCAGATGGGTGCCCTCGTGGAATTGAGA
Organism: Xingzhongia hampshirensis; assembly: GCA_003706765.3. NCBI lineage: Eukaryota > Fungi > Ascomycota > Saccharomycetes > Phaffomycetales > Wickerhamomycetaceae > Xingzhongia > Xingzhongia hampshirensis. The sequence goes on along the minus strand of PPXL03000003.1, from coordinate 735,955 downwards.
AGTTGTTTGGATTGAAAGACCTAAATGCTAAAGATATGAAAATCATACATGACATTCTTGAAGCTAATATGGAAAAAGGAAACGAGGAAAGACCTTACATACCATTGAGCGAACGATTTCAGCCCCTAATAGGAAGAAATGAAACCTCAGAGAATCCATTGTATGATTTACTTAATACGTTAAGACAAGATTTTGATGAAAGAAAAGAATATCAAAAGCAATATAATAACAAGAAGATATTTTTATTCACCGATAATGATAGGCCAATTGATCCCAAAAATACTGAAGCTAAAAGACTGATTAGAAATATTCGTGGAGATTTAGAAGATGACCTGATTAACATAACCCCCTTTTTTCTCAAAGACTCCTATAATAAGTTTCAGGATGATTTATATTCGGAATTGATGTTACTAGGAGACAATGATTACGGTCAGGATGATGATTTATTATTTGATGGGCCGAGTACCAAGCCTATAGATGCTGAAGATATAATGGGGAGAATTATCAGGCGGAAGGAAATTAAAAGGATGCTATTCCAGTGTCCTTTATTGATTTCGGATGAATTAGTTGTTGGGCTGAAAGGACTAGTAAGTTACAGTAAGGAAACTCCCAAGAAGTCCAAGCAAGTTTATGAAACTGAAAGTTTCAGAAAGAATGTCTATAAAAGGGTCAGATATGTGAATGAGAAAACAGGGGAAGAATTTGACAGGACTAAAAGAGTTTTTGCAATTGGAAAAGATGGGAATCATAACGTTAAATTGGATACAGACCAAGAAGTGCTTATACATAAGTATGAAAAAGATTATGACACATATTTGAGATTGATTGGTTTCAAAGATGAAGTATATGGACTCAAGACGCATTATAACATTTCATCAACTTCAACGTTTGTTGTTCCAGAAGAAGAGGAATACAATGGTTCCACAAGAACTTTGAGTGCGTTATACTCATCGCTCTCAAAGAAGCACAAGGTGGCTATAGTTTTCGGGAAACTTAGAAAATATGGCTCACCAAATTTTTACGCACTACAAGCAATGAAAAGAAAGCCATTTTCAACCTCGAAGGCTTTTTTCCCCGAGGCTTTCTTATTGATCAAGCTACCATACTACGATGATATCAGACAGTTCCCCAATGGGTACAATTTTGACCAAACTCCACCTGAGAGTGTGAAGGTAAAGAGCAAGATGATTCTGAGAGAGCTTAAGAAAAACTTCGATGAATATCTTCCGAATAGGTTCAAAAATCCTGGCTTACAGCAACATTATAGAGTACTGCATGACTATCTGTTACAAGTGGAACAAGACCCGAGCGTCAGTGAGGAAGAGTTAAAGTTGAAGAATGATGACACACTAAAGAGTGTTAATGATGTGAGAAGAATGGTTAATGAGAGCCAATTTGAGGATAAAACCCAGTTATACAAACATTTGACTGATTGGAATGAACTCTATGATTCTTCTAGATAGACCTTCGCTCTGTGTAAACTAATATCAGCATTAGTATAATGAATAAAGAGATGATTATAATGAGAAACTGTGTTAATCGTAGTGAACCCCAAATATGGTAAGTGCAGCATAACATTAACTTGAAAAGAAATTCATCAAGTAGTATCGGAAAAAAATCTCATGCTTTTTGAATCAAAAAGTTAAAAGAAATCTTTAAATTGAAAATAAGAAAAGAGAATAAACTCAAGAATATCAAAAGATAAGAATGAGAGCTGCTGTAAGATCCAAGTTCACGAACAATCTTTTCTACACAACTTTTGCTGTTGCTTTTCTCACTGTTTCGGGTTCTTCAGTTATGCCCTGCCCAGCTCACAGTATAAATAATGAAGATGAGAAAATGTACAAAAGCCAGAATCTTGAGGTGAAAGAAGTAGATGAAAGTAAGAGGGCAATCTAGCAAGAGAAGACAATAAAACACATATATTAATGGAACATTTTGCACTACAAATATTCATTTCAAACATTCTTTTATCGTTTCTTGCACATACTACTACAAACTTTAAGCCATTCCATTTTGAATCTGGAGTGGTTTAAATGGGAAATTTTTTATCGTATACATACTTGGGGTTTAATTGGGTTGGATTTTAATACATTTACATTCATAGTTCAACTCTTACCTTGTAGTTACTTGCAATATAACACAGATACACTGTTTTCAACAAGCTTTCGAATGGTCCAACTATTGGGCCAATGAGAGACGGCTAATTCAAAGCTAGATTATGTAATCAGTAATTGTAGGATTATATAATCATTATAAAAAGTAGGGTAAATCTATTTGGTTATGAGCCATGTTCTGATATTTTTTTAAAACACCAAAAAGAATAAATCCGCCGCTGACACTAGAACAAGCTCATAAAACAAATCAATCATCTTTCCTTCTATTGAGAGTCTCATTCGAAGTCTTCACTTAGAAACACTTAAGCGCACACCTTTGTCACATTCCTGCACGTCTTTCTTTTTATAATATCTATTGAGCTACCTGAATTTCCAAACCTATTATGTCTGATGATAACGTCTATGGTTTTGAAGAGGATAAATCTGCCTTTGACATCCCACACGAAGAAGTCTTATCTAATGACTCAGTAAAGGAAACTAATGACGTCCCTGTCTACGATGCCGATCACTTGTATGATTCTGTTGATGAGGAAGAAGAAGAGAAGAAGCTAACTATCTCTGCCTCTCTAAACTTTGCAGAAGAAGAACAGTATGATCCTAATGCTGAACTCCTTAATACTGATCCTTCTAATCCTCCCACAACTGAGACACTCAGCGAACCTGACCAAAATTTGGAAGAAGATGTGACTGAAGTTAATCAAGAAATAGTAGATGAAAAAGAAGAACCTAAGGAAGAACCTAAGGAAGAACTTAAAGACGAACCGAAGGAAGAGGAAGATAAGGAAGAGGAGGAAGAGGAAGATGAAGATTATGATCCAGCTGCTTCTCCTATTTTGAATGCGCCTGTACCTGCTCTTTCTGCTATTGCTTCTGGATCTTCCAGTACCACCTCTTCTGATGTAAATTTAGCGAAGAAAGAACCAGAAAGGAATCCTGATGATGATGGCGACGAAGAGGAAGACGAGGAGTACGACCCTACAGCTCCAATTGCGCAATCTTTGCCTCCAAAACCAATTGAGTCGACTCCTCTCCCAGCTGACTCATCTAACTCTAATCCTGGCCTTTCCGAAGATTTATTGAAGACTCTAACTGAAAGACTACTTTCTGATCCTGCTTTTTTACAATTATCTGAATCTGATAAGCAACAAAAAATCCTCACAGAATATTCTCAATTACAAACTACTAGTTTTCCTTCCCAGCGCGAACTAATTGGATCTCATAGACCGGATATTACACAACCAATGTCCTTGAATGAAAGAGAAAAGTATAACACTTTTTTAGACTCCGAAGCCAAGTATAACTCAAGATATGCCCATAAACCAAATTCAAGACTTTTTGTTGGTAATATTCCAACAAACCATATGGGTAAAGAAGAGATTTGGAGAATTTTCTCTGTTTATGGTAATATTTTACAAATTGCAATCAAGGCTGCCTATGGATTCATCCAATATGACAGTGCAGATTCTGTAACAAGAGCTATTCAGGGCGAAGCTGATACCCCTTTGTTCAATAAGAATTTGGTTCTCGAAGTTGCCAAGAATTCAAGACCGGAAGAGATCAATCAAAGAAGTGACAATAATAGAAAAAGACAAAGAAGTGATGATTTTCAACAGCATAATAGCGCCACTTTCAAAAGCCCTAAGTTTAAGAAAGCATTAGATTCTCAAATTTTTGTTAAACAAGTTGCTGATCCCGATTTTGCTCGTGAGCTCTCTCGTGTTTTCCAAAACAATGGTTTAGTAACTGAATATCACTTTTTGAAACCTGGACAAGATTTACATCGATTGATCAATGACGTTGCTTATGCAGGCTGCCTAAGTGTAGTCTTGGTCAATAAATATAAGACGGTTGATGTCCAAGTTTATGAAAAGACTTCTGATGGAAGTGTTAGATTTGATGAATATGTTAATTTAAATACTAACGATGCAGTCAATATTGTTCTGAGAGCTAAGGAAAAACAGGGAAGCACTAATATTGCGGGCTCAGGATCTCCTCAGAGTGGTTTTGGCTCGCAACAAAGTGGTTTTGAGAAAAGAGGTCGTGGTGGATATAGTTCTAGAGGACATAACTCTAATAGTAACCAATCCAATAATTACCAGTCTGGTTTTTCTCAATCCCCTTACTCTCTTCCTCAATTCCAACAACAACAACAACCTGCTTTACAAGCTCAACTACCCTCACAAAATAACAACCTTTTACATTCGTTATCTTCTTTATCTCAACAAGAATTGCAAAACTTAATCTCTTTAGCTCAAAATTCTCAGCAACAACAGGTGTATCAACCACCATCACAACCGCACCAGCAACAGTTTAACTATCAGCAACCTCCTCAACAGTCTTTGCCTCCACAAAGAGACGCTGTGAGTGCTTTGTTAGCTTCCTTGGCACAACCTCCACAGCAGCCGCTACAACAGCAATATCAGTTTCCGACTAATTCTCAGTATAATCCTAACCAACCAAATAATCAACAATCTGGAAATAGTGCTCCGGATGCTTTGTCACTAATAGCAACCTTGAAACAATTACAAAAATAAGCCTAGTCAGTTACTTGTTCCATTTCTACTTACATATCTTATTGTAAACATATAGTTTTTGTTTTGTTACTTAATACATTCCTAGCTTCATTAATTACTAGTAAACTTACTTTACGAACTAATCAAATGATTATTGATATCAAATACCTATGGGATATATACTTTGCTAAACCCTTCCACTTTTCTTCTGCAACAAACACAGATGCCAAATCCCCTAATTCCTAAACTAACTCGACAATTCTCACAAAGTGCAAAGCATTTACAGGGCCATAGGATAATTGATCTATGTTCTGTTTGACAGACAACGCAGTTCAGCTCTTCATCATGATCATCTTCCTCCTTTGAATGGCCTTCGTGCCATCTATTTTTCAAAATTACTTCTTTCAAGAGTTCATCTTGGTTCATTGCATAATAAGTAGATCTTGTAAGTCTTTTGTCTTTCAATAAGTGACTTCTAATACTATTCAAGATTGAGACTTCATCCAAATTCTTGGGATTGATAATACTCAAGATATCATTAGATTCAAATAGTTCATCAACTGCTCTTCTTTTTTGGGGGCGTTCAAAACCAGAAGATGAACCACCTGCATCTCTCAAGCGTGCCAATGCTAACGAGCCAATGTATTCACCTTCTGTAATGTCATCATCTGCCTCTGAATCAAATTCTAATGGGTCAGCATCAGATGATTGATCAGAGTCTGGGCTGAAATCTTCATAGTCATTTTCAAAATCATCGGATTCCTCACCTGAAAGAAGCGATGAATAACGCTGAGAGGATCTATTGGCAGGCACTCCTGACTTTGACCTTGATTTCACCTGTGATACAGTGGATGAATCAGAACGAAATGATTTAATGACTAATTTGAATAAACCTTGTACCAACTTCAACAAACTTTGAAATTTTCTATATAAGGTCCAATTATTATTCAAAGTTTTATTCTTTGAGTCCTTATTGTTGAATTGTGAATTTTTATCAGCTAATTCAGGATTGTTTTCCATTTTATTAAAATAGCCTGTTAAAAGATGAGATTTACCGTCAAGATATGTCTCCTGATGCATTTGTAGGTCAGATAATTCATTAACGTATTCTTCGTTTTCAACAGCAGTGAACATGATGAATCCAAATCTCATTAAAGCTGAATTGAAATCATCATTCAATTGTAAATTTAATGAGCTTCTCAAATTCCTCATCATTGGGGTGTATGTTAAATTTGATGCGTCCTTATTAATCAATACTGCAAATCCATATATCGAAAGACAAAGAGTGATTATCGTAAATACGAGTAATTGTGGTATGACACTAAAGACGATAACCACAGGAAAATATACCAAATCCCCAGTAAAGGCACTTGTGCAATAGAATGCCAAGAATCCTAAACCTAGCAAAGTAGATGGGATCAATTGTATCTTTTTAGTATTTGTGAGTCCTAAGATATGAATGCTGGTTTGATTTAAGAGGGAAAACATGCATATAAATAACAACTGTGGTGAGGGTCTTTTCATAAATTGACATTCCTGGAATGCCAAAGAGTGCTCAAACAATGTCAATCCAGTGTCATTTGAAGGAAGTTGTCCTGAAGTTATTGATACAAACGTTTCCAGGAACTGTGAGGTACATAGAGAGACAAATATGGACCAGAGAAGGGATTCAACAGGTTTTCTCTCAGAAGGCATCCATCCTCCGAGTACAGATTTTACTGATGGATAAATAAATCCAAATTGTACCAGTATGTCATAAAAGTTTTTCAGCAATATCATCAGTGCTGTGAGTCGTAACAGTACTCTTGGGAGCAGGGGTAGAGTATTTCTGTTTCTCCTGGATGATGCAAATACAACAGTTCTGTTAAGAAGTATTGCCATAGTCATACAGGCTCCAGCATAGGGAGAGACAAAATAGCTGAAAGACCATGCGATGTGATGATCCGACATGGCATCTTTGGACTGTTCCTCAATAGCCTGAAGAAAAGCATTGAATATACGAGGAAGAAACCACGTCGAGTTGGAAGAAGCTCCATTCATAGTTGTACTGAGTGTAGTAGTAATGTTACTAGAATCCTGAGACATTTCGGTTTGAGAGATTGGGAGAATCCTGTTGTTGAAAGTAATCTCTAAATGCCCCGTTTCTCATTGTGCGATAAAGAAAGAATTACTGCTGTATTTCTTCGGTTAGAACCACAGATCTTAGTCATGTGATATTGAGAAGAATTCAGTTATTTCGCTTTGAAGGTACCATTAGATAGCTCAAAAGTTGTTCATATATATAAGGCTCAGGAGTTTATCTGGAATTACAATTGTGATCTATTGACTACCTTCTATCTCTTCAAACCATCATCAAAAATAACAATAATTCCCCATATTTTCGCAAATTTTAAAATTTCCGACGCGTTTGAAAAAAAAACAACTTCAGAAGTTCTATCTACAACAAGACAGAGAACCAATCAAATCCCTATTCCATCCAGGTGTTTCGCCATCACCTTACTTACCATACCATTATTATTTGTTTACAATCTTGGTGAACTTTCACTTCTTTAGGATTTTGTTTGTGCTCTAATCGATCGATTTTATTTAATCCCGTTGGAGACTGTTGTGACATTATTCATTATCAAGTATCCCTACTATCTATCAACCTTCAAACACTTGTTTCTTATTGTCATCTGTATTACTGCCTACTATTCATTTATTCCCAACTGGGTCATTAAATCAAGCCAAAAGTGATAAGGACTCATGTTCAAATGTCATCTTCGCAGTCAAATATAGATAAACACTTTACTGAACTGGATTGCCAGCAGCGAAGTGGTGAAATAAATGAACAACAACTAGAAATTTTACAAAAGGCCAAGCGCAAATCAAATGCTTATTTAGCTGCAGAGGCTGTTCAACAAGAACGTGATGCAGTAAAAGCTCTAAAAAGGCTATCAATGGGAGCTTCACTAACCATTGATCCAGATTTACCATTCCCTGTTGACAATGAATTCGAGTATAATGACTACCAAAAACGGCAGCATAGACGTCGCTCCTCGAATGGCTCTACTTCATCAAGCTCATCTAAATCTGAAACCGATTTGGAAGACGACAAAGACAAAACATTGATCGATGATGGTTCCAACCTAGAGCAAACAGATATGGCCCCTAGAGTAGACGCTGAAAGATTACTATGGGTGCCTGCCAAATCACACCCAAGTATCTCTCCTGATCAGTTTCGTCGTCACGTTCAATCTACATTGAATGATATGAATAAAAGTAAACCATCTGAAACCAAACATAAAGACTCGATCCCTTCTTTGAAGGAATTAACAGATGAACTAGATAAGCTAAGTGAAATGGCAGGATTGGCAGCTACCGATGCTGTAACTTTGGCCAGAAGTCTATCATCTGCATCGTCCTCTTTTTTACACAATCAACAACAGGATCAGGCTGGCACTCTGTCTGACTTACCATTGTCTCCTAATTCGCCAACATCCAGCTCTTTTACAGATGATCCTGAGCAAACATTTGAAGAAGAAGTAGATCAAGATGCTCCTATTTTTGCTGACTCTTCAAATTCTTTGAAGAGAAATAAGTGGACTACGTACACGAGAAGAAATCGTTTAGATAAAGAAAAACTACGAAGAGGAAAGTCTCCATTATCAGATCAAGATAAGACTCCAAACAGTACTGTAAATAATGTGGTTAATAGAACAGAAAAGTCTTTACCAATTGCTCCTCAGCAGTCGCATTCCTCGCCACAATTGCAGCATCACCCACAGCAGCAGCAGCAGCAGTTTTCTGAAAGACAGTCCACCAAAAGTGCTAATACAAGATCTTTTTCTTTGGATCAAGCCTCGGGGTCAAAAAATTATGAGAGTAATCAACTCTCAAGATCTCAGTCAGATATCTCATCCACAAAAAAGACAAATCATTCAAGAAATAGACATGCTGGATCTTTAGTTAATCTTGAAGATAACGAAGAATCTTCAGAATTAAACCATAATCAATTACCTAATAGATTGCAACAACCCATAGCCCAAAGGAGACTAAATACTTCTCCCTTGGCTGCTGATGCTCAACCGGCTCAATACCAATCACCTACTAATAGAAGTGATCATCGAAAAGAAATATCTGAATCAATATCAGTACTACCTATGAAAGATTTAAAAGATAAAAAAGAATCAAAATCTAAAGAATTCTTAAACATTTTCAAAATGAAGCGATCTACTTCGCCAAAATTGACTAAAGATTCAAAGAAGAAAAGCTCTTCTCCTACAACCTCAAGATTTAGCGATGAAAATATAGCTCGAGATAATAGCATTGAACATAGTCAAATCAGGGCGGGCCCTCAAGCAGAACAGCTCCAACATACACCACTTCATCAACAGCTTACACCGCAACAGATGCTATCAACACCATCACCAGTTCCACCAAGGCAAAAACAACTCCAGCAGGAGCAAGATCATCATCGCCATCATCATCCTCATCATCAACATCAAGCATTGCCGTCAGCGCAATCGCAGAATCAACAGCAATCAAGACCTAGCTTGAAAAGTACAAACTTCAAATTGAATAAGCAACGGGACGAATATGTAAAGAAGCAAAACAAAAATCCGCGTCAAAGCCAACAAAAATTATTGCAAGAATCTGTTCAACTAGTTCCAAGAAAACAGCAAGGAAAAGATACAGAAGGAAGTTATAAAAAGAGTGATCCAAAGTCACAGGAAGATTCAGATGCTGACCAACAACCACCAATTCCAATCCCAAAGCCACAACAATCACAAACTGGATTTTCCTCATCAGGAATTGCTATCAGTGAAGAACAACACAGACAACAAAAAGATGCGCTAGTTAGAAAATTCTCTCTGGAAAACTTGAAGAAATCCAACAAACCTAATGCACCTGTCCAATTCACTGATTCTGCATTTGGTTTTCCTTTACCACCATTGTCCCACTCCACCATTATAATGCTGGATTATAGATTTCCTATTCATGTTGAGAGGGCATTGTATCGATTAAGTCACTTAAAATTGGCAAATCCAAGAAGACCATTAAGACAGCAAGTGCTTTTGAGTAATTTCATGTATGCTTATTTGAATTTAGTTAATCATACACTATACTTGCAGCAATTGGATGAAGAGAATAATGAGAACGGTGAGGTGTATTCAGAGCTTTAAATTCAACGTGATTTAATCACTTGTTATTCAATCAGTGAAACGGGAGAACGAAAAGATGGTAAAGAAACTAGCAGAAAAAGCTAGCAGAGCGTATACTTTTGTATAGTTTAAGAAGCTCAAATTACGAAGGACATTTCATCTATGATATTCAGCCTCTTCAATGAGACCTATTCCTGTAACTTATCCAACTAATTTACTCGAATGTTTCAATTCGGATCTAACTTATAATTATCAAGTATACGATTGTTAGGCTTACTTTGAAGCATGCAAAAACTATTCAAAGAAAAATTCAACTAATATCGTACAAATTAGAGATGAGATAATTTATGATTGAGTTGGAATTACAAAAAGCTTCATTTTTTACCCTTTATTCAAACATGATTCATGAATTTCGTGAAGATGTATGAGCTCTCAAAGGAGCAGTAGACCCTTTAAGCTTGATTACCCCAATTAACCAAAGCAAAGGAGCTTTCAGTTAAACTATACAATAAAGCCTTGAAGCCAAATGCTCCAGAAACAACCAAACAGTAATATATCAAATTCCAATATTGTAATTTGTCAGTTTCCACTCTGTATTTAGGGACCCCCAAAAAGTTACAGAAAGAATGAGCGATAAAACAACTCCATAAATTGTTTTGCCTTAGAAATAGAAAATTTGTGAATATTCCAAAAAAGAAGGTGTACGTCATTTGGAAAGCTGTAGAGACAATAATGACAATCAATTGATATTTCTTGGTGTAGAGTTCATAAGCATGATGGAAATGTGCAAAACTAAAGAAAACAGGCGGAAGGAAGATCAATGTAGATTTTGAAATGTTTGGAACTTGAGAGAGTGTGATAATAATTCCTGCTGTATAGACAATTTCCTCAGTAAGTGGTCCAACTATAAGATCCCTCACTCCTTGGAGTGTCTGTAATTGAGAAAATGCGTCTCTAAAAATCTCCAATGGATTAGACGAACTAACGAAGATGTAATCAACAAGAGGACCTATAAATAGCACAACAAGGAGTAGCAATGTCTGTGCGACATCTCTCACAAATTGCACAAAATGATCAATTCCAAAATGTAACGTGTGAGATTCGTATCTAAACCCACTTAAAATACCGAACTCAGCATATATTTTTTCCAATGGTTCATTCGAAAGCTTTGCTAATGAAGGAGGGAGTATAGCAAGTGTTAGCACTGTGAATAACAGAACCTTAATGATTCTCGACTTAACTTCAGCAGGATCGTTTCTGTTGATTTCTTGATTTCCATTGATCTCGTTTGCTCTGTAAGTGTAGATTACTAAGACATAAAAGGCGGATAGGACTGTGGATAATACCATGCCAGTAAACAGACTGAAGCCACCCGTTACCAAGGAGACAGGAACTATAGATGACATTTGTACAATCGTAATTGCTGAAAGAAGTCGGTTTAGAGAAATGAAAAAAGTCCATCGAAAACTGTCTAATCTTTTCGAACGTCATTTTTTCAGATCAACATATTGTGTCAACTGAAAGCGGTAACTACATCATAACAACTAACAAAGAATGCTCAATAACTGTTAATTTCTCGAGAAAGTTAATTTATAAACAGAAAATGATACTGCACTGACAAAGGTAATAACTGTCGCTGCAATTATTACGTTTGTAAGATGATCCGCTTCGACTTCAGGTTCTAGATTGGGAGTCGCTGTGCTAGGTTGGTGGGACGCCTCAGCCAACTGAACAAAGAGCTCCGTGAGAGATGATGACCATGTAGAGGAGACATGTAGTGGTGGTGGCAAGTTCAGAGAAGCAGTGTATTCATCTGGTTGGATATCAAATCTCTGTTGTTGTCTGTCTAAATCTGCTTTTAGGGCAACAATGACAGTGGGTATCTTGTTGATTAGCTGGTGTTTTTGTGATAACTCTACCAAATACTGAAAACTATCAGGATCAGAAGAGTCATAAACCATACAAAGAACATCACATTGTTGTAATCTCTGGTCATTATCTAGAATTGCGGGTTCTAGCTCTCCTAATTCTTCTAAAATCAAATAAACTTGTTTTCCACCTTTCAATTCAACACTGTTAACCACAATTCTTGGCTTGATTGTCGGATTATAAGTTTCGCTATATTGCCTACCTAGAAAAGCCTCTAATAACGAAGATTTTCCACTCCCCGGTCCACCTATGACAAAACAATTGAAAACTGTTCTATCAATAACATTGACTCTAAAAGGTTTACCACTCCTTATTCTTTCTCTTCTTGGTTTTGTGACCTTTAAAGCTGTTGTTGTACCAGTATTAGATTCAAAACCCAAATATGCTAAATATGCTAATGTAGTTTTGTAATCTAAGAATGTCGTCATACTCCATTGAGCCAGCCAACCTTGTAAAGTGACATGACCTTGTTCATTTCTAACTGTCGTTTGCGGAAAATTTGTTTGAATCCATTCGTTCGGAATCCCTGGTGTTGGCTTGAATAAGGATGCTAGTTCTGAATTATTTAATCCACCATCATTATCTTTATCGAATAATAAAAATAGATCAACAAAAAATCTATACCCAATAGGACTAAGTTCCACACTCGATTTTTTAGGAACATCTAATTTGGGGTATAAGAATTTATCGTTCAACGATAATGAATCAGTATAATGGAAAGTACGTAAAATTCCCCATGTTGTTTCATGTCTGCCTCTTTCAGCAAAAACTTTATTCAATATCAAAAATCCCTCCACAGTCATACCATAATTCGTGAATGTACCTTCATGGACCCTATTTACAGTAGCTTTAATCTCTGCAATATCATTAATATCCAAAGTTCTTCCAAAGCATTTCTTTTGTAAGGCCAAAAATTCACAATCGTTGAGATAACCATCTTGATCTTTATCACACAAGAAAAATATTCTTGATAACGCATCAATGGCAGCTGGTTTGAGATTTCCTTCCTTCGCATCAAACAAGGGAGAAATAGGATGTGTAACTGCCCTCTGGCATAGATAAAATGCCTGGTTGACATTGTATTTTTCCTTAGAGCTACAGCGTATACAGGATTCAACCTCTTTAAACTCCTTCAATATAGGGATAAACTCATCCGTGATTGTTCTTTCTGAATCAAGTGAGGTATCCAAATCAGATTTATTAGCACAAAGAACCACCGGCAAATTAACACCCATTGATCTGAAAACATTCATCCAATAAAGGGCAATTCTTTCATAAGTATAATGATCACTATAAACGAGCCAAATTACATCTGATTTTCGAATCTCCTTCTGAAGAGAGGACATATCTTGAGAGTTTGTATCAACTAGCACTGTGGAATTGGGAGTATATGGCGATGAGCTAAAGTCTCTGGGTATAGTAATAGCGGGTAAAACATCCTGGATATTTGGAACAAAGGTGTCTTTGATTAGCGCCGTTATCAGACTTGATTTTCCAACGCCTAAAATCGTTAGTATTAGTTCTCAAAGCAAAATCTCCATTAACAGAAATACCCACCTTCATCACCACAAACAACCACTCGTATTGTATCCTTAGACATACTCTCCAACTCTCTCTAATAACCAGATAAAAAGCTTTGTTTACCCGCAAGCACTTTAAGACCATCTAGGCACCGCGAATGTACAAGGTAAATTGATACATCCGGACACCAATACAGATCTTGAAGTTTGAGAGGCAAAATGGAGGAGGATACACCAAGGTTCAATCATTAACTAGTAAGTTTTGAACAGCAATTTGAAATGGTAAGTATTGTCCGACACTGACTACGGTGGCACAAAATTGGATTATTTTTGCAATTGAGCCGGGTGAAACGTTATTGAATAATAGACGGTCAATTGCTATCATCCAGTTTGCCATTTGCCTCAACGAAGAATCAACATGACAACTAACAAGAACAGACTTCTGTTGGTACTGGTTACGATTTAAGTAACTCTGTGTTCTCTCCAGATGGGAGACAATTTCAGGTTGAATACGCATCCAAATCAGTTGAGAATGGTGGTACTACAATTGGGATCAAATTCAAAGATGGTATTGTGTTAGCTACAGAAAAGATCATCACCTCTAAGTTGCTTGTTCCGGGAAAGAACAACAGAATTCAGACTGTTGGGCGTCATATTGGAATTGCTTATACTGGGTTACTACCTGATGGCCGTCATTTGACCTCTATAGCTCGTGACGAATTTGAAAACTATAGACGTAATTATAAAGATACAATTCCTGTTCCTGTTTTAGTAAAACTTGTCGGTAATACGGAACAAATGTACACAAGGTATAATTCAGTCAGACCTTTTGGTGTCAGTACAATTATTGGAGGTGTTGATGAAGATGGTCCTCACTTGTATATGATTGAACCAAGTGGAGTGTACTGGGGATACTTTGGTATTGCTATTGGTAAAGGTAGACAGAATGCCAAAAATGAATTAGAAAAGCTAGATTTGACTTCTTTAAGCGCCAGAGAAGCTGTAAAAGAAGCTACCAGAATTATATATGCAGCCCATGAAGATAATAAAGATAAAGATTTCGAAATTGAAATTAGTTGGAATTCTATATCTGAAACTAAAGGTTTACATCAATTCGTTCCAGAAGATCTTTTGAATGAAGCTAAAGAGTATGCAGAAGCCAAGTTGATTGAAGATGAAGACGAAGATGAAACTATGTCAGACTAACAGCCTTGCCAGAGAAGTTTATACAAAATAATGTACATTATATTTCATTGTGATTACAGAATATAGGGTGTAAATATAACACACTCAAGTAATATTAGCATCTTTGAATCTATTCAACTTTTGCTTCAATTCCTTGTTCTCTTGCTCTAACTTAGCAACGAGTTTTTCCGATTCATCGTACTCTAACTTCCTTCTTTCTCTTTCTGCTTTTCTTTTTTTCTCCAAATCACTTACCCTTAGCTTAGTCCTTGGGCTTGATTCATCAGACTTAACAACGTTTGCATGATCATAGTACCAATTTAATTCATTTTTCAATTCCGTGACTTGTTTCTTTAATTCCTCGTTTTCAGCTCCTAAGTTTTCTTTTGCATCGTTGTTCATCAAAACATGTTTATGATCATTAATTAAGGAATTCGTGGCATTTTCAAAAAATATAAGCAGTGATCTCATGACAGCATATATCTGATCAAAATCCAAATCCCCCTCAGACAATTTATCCAATTTCTGCTGTGCTTGCTCATATGAACTTTCCTCCAAGATAGAATCAAAGCTTACTAAGATATTTCTCAAATTCTGTACTTGTAACTCATATAAACTATTGAAGCCAGTTTCATAATTTGTTAACGAAGAAATCTGGTAACTCAACTTATTGACTTTTTCGGTAAGTGTACTATTATTCAAAGTTAAAGTTGACCTCTCCTTCTTACTATCCTCAAGAGCAAATGTTAGTTTACTTTTCTCTGCAGCCAACGATCTCTGCTTCGCCACTGCAAGGTTCAATTCTTTAGCAGCATGTTCTAGTTTTCGTCTGTAATCTCTCTCTTTCAGCACCAATTCATCTTGAATATCTTTATAATCCTGTTGAAGCTGATTATAATCCTTCAGCAAAGTTTCATAGTCCTCTTTGACTGTATGAATATGTGCTTTGAGATTAGAAACTGTAGTATCATTTTCCTTAGTTTTAGCTAAAAATTGGGTATTTAAAGCACTTATTTCGTTATTTAGTTCATTGATATGCTTCTGTCTCCTTAGTAGCTCTTCCGAAGTTGATTGCTCATTTGATTTTACTGAGGATTCCTCTAGTTTGAACTTGAGAGTGTCAATCTCGGCCTGGAGTCTTTCGATCTCTTTTGAATGATTTGCCTTTATAATATTTAGTCTATTTTTCAAGAGCTGATTTTCTTTCGCCTGGTCAAAAGACTGCCTTGAATCCGATAATTCTTCAAGCTTCGATTCCAATTCAAAGATATAATTATTTAACTCAGAAATCTTTGATCTTTTTTCATTCAGAAGTTTCTTCAAATTAGCACTGAATTGTAGGTTTTCTTTGAGATGGTGTTGAATAGAGGTATATTCAGCCTTCAAACTGGATATAGTAGATGATTGCTGGCTCAGAAGTTGTCTCAATTCCTGTTCCAAAAGTTTAGAAGAGTCTAGCTTATTCTGGAGCTGTGATTTGTTTCCATTTGGTATAGAAGATACTGCACTATAAGAAAACCCAGAAGGTGGGCAATTCTCTTTACTAAACTCGGATAGTTTTGTAGTAGTATTATTAAACTTATTCCAGAGTTCATTCAACGCAAAAACTATTACTTTCAATTTTGTATCCACTGATTTAGAGGAATTCCTAGCTTGTTTAACAGCCTTCAGGGAATCACCATCCAGAAATTTCAGTAATACTGATAAAACCTCATCAATCATCTCTACCCATTCTTCGCTTTCGTCAATTTTAGAGTTGATAATGTTTTCTTGGCCTATTAATTGAGACTTCAACTCATCAATATGCAGTGACAATTGGTTATTATGATCCCTGGTGCTTATTAAGTCACCTTTGAGCTCTAGGACTTCCTTTACTTTATCATTATACCTTGGGTTATCTTCTATATTCGTGGTTTCGCTTTTTGTTTTTAACAAAGCTTCTCTTTCATTGATTAGAATAGCATTTTGTTTTTCCAATTGCGACATAATTTCTTGTTTCAAAGCATCCCCATTTCCCGAATTTTTGATAATGTTTCTAATGAATTCAGTCAAAAGGCGCTGTTGAAGCTTGTGGTTCGTAATTTGTTTTCTCAAATTCTCTAATTCGTGACTCGAGTTGGATGTAGTAGATCCAGAAATTTCTGTATTTCCGTCAAGCGATGTGGACTCAAACAGAGAGACTGATCTCATGGGAGATTTGAATAAGTCATTTCCCGCTGAATAATTACTGTCAAACAACGATTGGACAAGATTAATTGATGCATTAGTACTTCTTTGTGGTAATTCTGTAGTGCGTAGAGAGCTATGTGACCTTAGTCTTCTCCATGGCGTGGTATCTGGATGCATTTTTGGTAGTTTTGGAGTTGATCTCGGATCATCGATATCAATAAACTTGGTAGACTTTCTATCTTCTGCATCCGTCTGATCGTTTGAATCATATTTATCATCTACTTCGTCACCACTTGGAGAGTCCCCCTCACTGGAGAGAGCAGCATCTCTCAAATCTTTGTTTAAACCTCTGGGTGACGATTCTTTACGAGGAAAGAGGTGGAAATGGTTGGGTTTCTTCATCTTTTTTTTATCTCTTCTTATAGGACTTGAGGTCTCCTGATTTGCATCTAGTGGCTTAAAGTTTGTTACATTTGAAGTTCTGATAATCTGTGAATTTGAGAGAAAGGAGCTGGAGTTTAAAAATTGATTATCCTTATCATCATTGTCATTATCATTATCATCATCATCATCATCATCATCATCATCACCACCAGAAAGGGAGACTTCTCCTTCAGCTTTTTGTATCTCATCGCTCATTTCACTGCCACCTGAAAGATCGAGTTCTCCAAAACGAGTAGCAGCCTCTTCAAACACACTTTCCGAATCTTTGGTAGACATTTAATCTCAAATTTTACAATAATTGAGCACCAGAAGAAACAACTCTTACAAGGATTATCTCTGAAATGTGATGTAAGACAACACAGATCTAGTTTTCAATAGCTTTACTACTGACAAAGCGGTTGGGCTGTGATTGACAGAAGTGAAACTAGCACCACCTCTTACGCTGCGATCAGTATTATACCGACCAAACTCACGAGTCAAATGGTAGTAACTCAGCGGCTTTTACTTGTAGTTGATTTGAAACTTACACGCTTTAAAGAATGTTTTGGTGATGTTGTGATGTTTCGGAAGATGATGTTTTACGTGTGTTTCTGAATGATCTAGCGCGTTTTCTAGCTAGAACTGTTGAAATCGCTTGAAGTCTTGAGACTATCTTGCTGAATGGTATAGAAGAGTTCAAAAAAGATGAACCCCTTAGTCAAAAAGAGCAGGTTAGGGAGGCTTCTGGTTATTCATATCTAATCTTTAGAGTATTCTGTTACCCTATTTCATTGTACTTGATATGCCCACTCTTAGCGCGAAAAAAAATTCTAGCGTCAACAGTGAAAAGTTCAATGAAAAGTGCAAAGAGAGTTCAGGATTTCATCTTGAATTCACAATATAATCATCAAGTTATGGGCTTAGAAATACCTAAATTGCAGGACATCCAAGTAGATGATGTCGGCTTCGCTGACTTAGAGGAACAGTATGCAGTACCTGAAGACAAAACTTTTGAAAAATATGTTGTCGTTGATGGTACACCAATTGCACCAGCATCTAAAGTTGGAGTGTTGACTAAAGTTTTAACAAAGTTGTTAAGTGGTTCTGGTAATGTTGTGAACTTCCTTATGCCAATGGAGAATGATAAGACCAAAGGATTTGCATTTGTTGAATATGAAACTCCACAACAAGTTGAAAAAGCGATCAAGGCCCTCAATGGAAAGAAGCTAGATGTTAAGCACCGTTTATTCTTGAACAAATTTAGTGATATTGAGAAATATGGTACTGAGGGTCATATTTCAGATGAGTTTACCGAACCAGAACTCCCTCCATTCGAAGAGACTGATTACTTGAGATCTTGGTTACAAGATGAGACTGGGCGTGATCAGTTTGTTTTACATAAGGGTGATATTGTGGGTGTCTTCTGGAACAAGAGAAAAGATAGTCCAGAGCCTGTTGTTGAACCAAGATTAAACTGGACTCAAGGATTCGCTAAATTTTCGCCAAAGGGTTCTTATCTGTTTTCTGTTCACCCTCAAGGTGTTCAGGCTTGGGGTGGTAAAGACTTCAAGAACTTGAAAAGATTCCCACATCCAGATGTTCGCTTGATTGATTTCTCTCCTAGTGAAAGATACTTGGTGACCTTATCTCCAAATCCAATCGTTCTACCACCTGCTGATCATCCTAAAAGATCCACCTTTCCTTTCGGCCCAGAAAGTGAGGGTCATAAACTAGTTGTTTGGGAAATTGCTACAGGATTACCTGTTCGTACTTTTGCACTCCCTCCAAACTTAGAACAAAGAAAGGAAATGATTTGGCCTTTGTTGAAATGGTCTTATGATGATAAATATGTTGCAAGAATTGGTCCAAATGCTTTGGCTATTTACGAAACTGCTGATGATTTTTCACTGCTTGACAAAAAACCGATCAAAGTTGACGATATCGTCGATTTCGAGTTTGCGCCATCCGGTGTCAAGTTTGCTAATGCTAAGCAAAGCGATCCATTATCTTATGTTTTGGCTTACTGGACTCCAGAAACAGCTAATCAAACAGCAAGAGTTGCGTTATTAGATGTTCCTTCAAAGAAAGTTCTTAGAACTGTTAATCTATTCCAAGTTTCTGACTGTAAATTACATTGGCAAGACAACGCTGAATATCTAGCAGTTAAAGTTGATCGTCATACCAAATCCAAAAAGACATTGTTCACTAATTTAGAATTCTTTAAATTAAATGAGAAAGAAATTCCTGTGGAAAAAGTTGAATTAAAGGATCGTGTGATAAACTTCCAATGGGAACCAAAGGGTGATAGATTTGTCACTATTTCAAGACCTGAAGTTGCAGGAGCTAATCCTGCTATTGCAAGAAATAACATTACATTCTATGCTCCAGAATTATCGAAGCAGAAAATTGCTCCTCTGAAGAAATGGATTGGATTTAAAGTGTTTGAGAACAAATTTTCTAACGCTATCAATTTCTCACCAAAGGGTAGATTTGTTGCAGTTTCTGTTGTTGGTGGTACTGCATCTCAAGGTGCCGTTGAATTCTTTGACTTGGATTATGCCGGTGAAAAAAAAGAAGGTGAATCTGATGTTGTTGACTCTCATGTCAAGTTAATTGGTACACAACCATATCCTGGTTTAACTGATGTTGAATGGGATCCATCTGGTAGATTTGTTGCAGCTTGGTCTTCATTCTGGAGACATAAGATGGAGAATGGTTATAGATTGTATGACTTTGCCGGTCACTTGTTAAGAGAAGAATTGTTAGATGAGTTCAAAGCTATTACATGGAGGCCGCGTCCTGAATCACTATTAACTGGTGGTGAGAAGAAGAAAGTCAGAAAGAATTTACGTGAATACAGTGCTCAATTCGATGAAGCAGATGCTATGGCAGAAAGTACTTCTGCCAGAGAATTAATCTTGACTCGCCGTCGTTTGTTAGAAGAATGGAGTTCTTGGAGACAGAATATCGAAAAGAATAAAGAAGCTTATGGTATTGTCGATAACGAAGACTCCGTTGAAGATGAAGAAGTTATTCAAGAAATCAAAGAAGAAATCTTAGAAGAATCCGAAGAAGTCGTGGAGTAATCGTGTCTTATTCTATACACAATACGAATTTACTACCACATTGTATAGTATTATAAAAAAGGGAATATTAGCATCGTATGACTTGTAAGGAAAATCAAAAATCAAAAGCAACGTATAGAAAATAGGTTGTTATACCTTCGGAGATAAATACCGGTATTCCCGGAAGAAATGCACAGATGTTTGGCAAAAGTACCTCTATATCTTGAAATTTTACAAGTTAGTTGACCAAATAACTCTTCTTTTTGAAATCCCCAGCTTGGTTTTACTGGTTTCTGTACATCGCACAAGAAGTTGCTTATTGCTTTTATTTTTTAGCTCTTTTCTGTTCTTTTCTGTCTTTTATTCATGTTTACTATTCGTTTAAAAGAAAAATCATTTTTTCGGAAAAGAAGAAAAAAAAAAAACCAATCAAATCAGGTTATGAAATTTATTCTCTCTTTCTTCTAACTTTCTACAAATTTAAGTACAAAAATCCTTCATTTTCAAGTTCCCACTTTTATTCTGGTCTATTATTGTGTTTTCATCTCTCACTTTATCTGCCACTTGTCAGTTGCTAAGTCAAAGATCACGAAAAAAAATCTAACATGTCTGTTCAACGCTTGATTTCAAAGACAGAGCTTGAAAACCATAATAAAGAAACTGACTGTTGGGTCTCTCTTTATCAAAGAAAGATTTACAACGTCACTGAGTTCTTGGAAGAACATCCGGGTGGTTCAGAGCTTATTTTAGAATGGGCAGGAAAGGATATCACGGGTATCTTAGCTGATGAAAGTTCTCATACACATTCAGAAACCACTTACGAGATCCTCAATGAGAACTACTTGATTGGTTACTTGGCTACCACAGAAGAAGAAGAAGAACTCTTGAGTAATTCTAAACATAAACAAGAAGTCAGATTAACTGGTGATGATAGCACAGAAGAGTTTGACTCTACCGCTTTGCAAGGTACACCAGCTTATGAAAAGCTTAATATCGTTACAGATTTCGAGCGTGATTATACTAGTCATAAGTTCTTGGATTTGAACAAGCCATTATTGAAACAAGTGCTGTTTGGTGGATTTTCAAAAAAATTTTATCTTGACCAAGTCCATAGACCTAGACATTATGGAAAAGGATCTGCTCAATTATTTGGAAATTTTTTGGAACCATTATCGTTGACACCATGGTTTGTTGTTCCTCTGCTTTGGACTCCTATCAACTTGTATATCTTCTCTATTGGTCTCATGAATGAAAATGTATTTCTCTCAATTTTCCTCTATGCTGTTGGATTATTCGTTTGGACTTTGATTGAGTATACTTTACACCGATTTTTATTTCATTTGGATGAATATCTGCCAGATCATCCAATTGCTTTAACTATTCACTTTCTATTACATGGGGTCCACCATTACTTGCCAATGGATCGTTACAGATTGGTTATGCCACCTACATTGTTTATTGCTCTATGTTATCCATTCTACAGATTAGTATTTGCTATATTGCCTTATTACTGGGCTTGTTCAGGGTTTGCTGGAGGTTTCATGGGTTACATCATGTACGACTGCACTCATTATATTTTACATCATGCTAAATTGCCAAGTTATTTACAAAAATTGAAAAAGTATCACTTGGAACATCATTACAAAAACTATGAGCTTGGATTCGGTGTTACTAGTTGGTTCTGGGATAAGGTTTTTGGGACCTATTTGGAGACTGGTGAGACAGTGCAAAAGCAAAACTAAAAGGTGGTTTTCCCGTTTCTACTTAATTTTAACGACTTTATGAAAAATTTCTATCCTATTAAATAGTTTATTTCGTATAAAAAAAAAGACACAACGTACGTTGATTGTTATCTGATTTATATAGGAGATGTGATAATTATCAAACATCTATGATACTATTCAAAATATTCATATGTGTAAACTTCTGTAAGTGTTTCAATTCCTTCTTCGGGTCCTTTTTTGATATCCATAAGAGGAAATAATCCTGAATGGGAAGGGTTATGAGATCTACTGACAAATATATATATATATATATATATATATATATGATGTTTTATATGAATCGCTTTTGTGTATTTGAAGCTAAGTTGCTGAGATACCAAGATTTGATATACAATGTTGAGAAGAATGATCATCCTGCCTTCAATAAGGCAAACTCCTCAAATCTCTCGAACCATTTGCAAAAGATTTTACTCCGATGTCCCAATGAGTGACTACGAAACGAAGATTTATAAACTTCTAAGCAAAGAACTTGCTCCACAAGAGCTCGAAGTAGCTGATATATCAGGAGGTTGTGGCTCTATGTTTGCTATTAATATCACTTCTCCAAAATTCAAAGGCCTTTCCATGGTCAAACAACATAAACTGGTAAATTCCGTACTTGCCCAGGAAATTGCCAAATGGCATGGACTTCAATTGAATACGAAAGCTGTTTAGTCATCCTTTCAGTCTCTCTAAGTGAGTTTGCATGTTTTCACTACTATATATGATATTATTTCATTAGACAATTTGTAAAAAGATCAGAGGAATGACAAGCCATACAGAACGATTAAACTTAAATATTTGCATTGAAGGAGGTGGATTTATAGAATAGGATCTACAAAACTTCCAAGTATTATATAGGTTATTCTTCTGTACCTTCAAAATATATTGTAGAGAAGATAGAATAAGTCTTCGAGGTAGCCAAAGCGTTCAAGAGCAAGGGAGCTTGAGATATCTATAGGATATCAAGAGCCCTCTAAGATACTTTTGATTTGGTCTTGAGATATAACAGTTTGCATAGACGAAAGCACTTCCTCGAATACGACCTGTCACGAGAGCAGCCCCTATAAAGCTGAAAGTCTACCAGTATAGCAAGAAGGGAATATTATCTTTAGGATTTTGATATATCGAGAAAAGCCTTTGAGTGCGGTTTTTCTGTCCCTTTGAGATAGGATATGGCATTTCTATTTAGCGACCAAAAACTCACTATATAGCTAAAAAATAGATCTATATGGAGCTCATACAAGCCTCATGCCCTGACTATTTATTATAAAGGATTCTTGTCCCTTGCTCATACTTTTTGTTGCCTGCGTTTGAGATACCTCTCTTTGTATTTATTCAGTTCAGCTTGTGAAATCTTGGGCAATAGTCTGGACTTCTGCGGTATATTATTGGAGTCACTTTTCTCAGAGTTGAAATCTTGAATTCGTTTCAAGACTTTTTCCGTTTCAGTATATCTTGATACTTTTGCTTTCTTGGAACCTATATCGAATCTATGTGAGGGTTCCTGAGCAGGAAAGGTAATATTCAACCGAGCATCAGCAGATGAAACCGATTGCGCACTTCCCATATAATAATGATTCCCTGACTCTTTTGTCACACTTTTAGTTTCATCTTCTGTCTCCTTATTCTTCTGCTCCATTAGAGTTCGTTGAAACTCAATCATATCGAAATCCTCAAATTCCTCTTCTTCCTTTGCAGCCTTCTCATCAATTTTCTTTTTGTAATCCTTATATGCGGATGTCACAAAACTCTCTTTATCACTGTATTCATCACCTTCAGCTTCTCTTTCTTTTGCGGCTTTAAGGCCTTGAATCCTTAGCTTATCTTCATCCCTTTTGTTCTTAGCTTCGAGCAATTTATTTATATATTTTGGGCTTGAACTTGATAAATTGGTCTTCAGCGCTTTCCTCGCACCAGAAACTTCTTCATATACTTCATCATATTTGTATATATTATCGTAGTCTTCTAAATCTATTTTGTTCTTCAGGAACGATTTATTCTTCTCTTTCAATGATTCCTTGTTTCTACCCCATTTCCATCCTTTTGAGGCACTTTTTGGAGTAATTATAGAGTTTTCTTCTTCCGAAGAAAGATCCTCTTCAAAACCTAGTTTCTTCCTATTCATAGATATATAGATAGATAGATAGATAGAGGGATACGACAAGAATAATATTAACGGAAATGCAATCGTTATCCTATTGAGCTATTTTGGTGAAGGTAACAAACCCGAACACCGTCAAAATACAATGGGTCTTCATAATTTCGAAATTCCCTTGAACTATTATAATACCACAACGAAAGCTGCATCTGTTCGCTGTTTGGTCAACATTTCACTCTTTCTTGTCCTCTGCTCCTGTATTAGAACTTATTGGCCGTATTGTCTTTGGGCTTTTTTATTATAAGAGAGTGACAATCGAGTGTTTCTTGTATCAAGAAGGTCATATAAAAGATCAACATCAACTCACGAGAAAGCCAGTTCAGCTCTGAACGATACATTTCTACAGTAAGAGAGAATCTCATATCAACACTTGCCACTTGTTTCTTTTTTCTGTTTTCAGACCTTGAAAAATGACGGATACAAGCTTTGACTGGCTCAAGATGGCAGGAATCAAATCTGATAGTGAATTGCCTCCTCCTCCCGTTTCCTTCGGCCTGACGCCAACCTCTTCAAGTTCATCGCTCAATCTTGTCCAGCAACACTCTAAGAGTGCAAATAATTCATCAACTAGCTTAAGAGGTTCATCTCAAGATTCCCACATCCCTTTATCATTAAGAACTGACCAATTGACTAAAGATGAAGCTAAAACATATATAAGGTGGTATAACGATATTGTTGTTAGACGAGGTACCAATGTTATACGATTAGATGACGTCTTCAACTTTTTACGAAATTTTAATTTATCTCAATTCCATCGTGAATTACTATCTAAGATATTTAAAGAAATCAATGCATTAAACCTCGGCGAGTTCTTTGCCTTGCTAAGAGTAATCGCACATACCATTTTGGGAAAAACCCCTATGAGAAGCCTTATAACTGAAGCAGCTCCAATTCCCAAACCAAAATCAATTTTATCTGCTAAAAGATCACAGGATCCTGTAGAGGAAGAGGACGAACCAAAAATAGGAAACTCGGATACAAAATTTGACTTGGATTCATTCACGCAAATGCTTTTAACTGGAGAAGGGCCAATTAAAAGAAAAAAGAAATCCACAAACACTAAAAGTATCAAATTTTCAGATCAAGTATCGGTGGAACCATCTCATCAAACCCAAGTTGAACCTGTAAAAATTGATCTTTCATTGCCAATGGACCAACTTTTGAACAGGTTACCAAAAAATCATTCACAGGCACAATATTCGCAACAATCTTCTAACGAGGAAGAGGAATTAAAAGAGTTACAAGACTCCTTCAATCATTTCCAAAATGTTAAAAACGTTGACAGTGCTTTGATTCATGGAACCCCTGCCAATATTCCATCTGCATTTTTTGATCAAATGACAAGTGACTCTCCTATGGGGATTGCATCTCCAAATATTCGCTCACCATCCCCAGATTCAAATTTCAGGCCTCTCGCTCCAAATCACACTGGTCCCGTACCAGGTCTACTAGCACCAAATCATACAGGGCCAGTTCCATTTTCCAATAGCTTGCTACAATCTAACCTCACTGGAGGTTCCCATCCGATATCAAATGGGTATTTATCGCCTAATTACACAGGTACTTCTACTGTTAACTCTCCACAACCTTTGGCTCCTACAGTGACGGGTTCTTTATCCAATAGTATGAAGCAGGTTCTCAATCTGGATAATCGAGTGGCATCTGCATCACCAAGTGGTCGTAATATAACACCACCAGTTCC
Source organism: Xingzhongia hampshirensis (assembly GCA_003706765.3). Taxonomy (NCBI): domain Eukaryota; kingdom Fungi; phylum Ascomycota; class Saccharomycetes; order Phaffomycetales; family Wickerhamomycetaceae; genus Xingzhongia; species Xingzhongia hampshirensis. Next base: position 710,264 of record PPXL03000003.1, on the reverse strand, counting down.
ACCTCAAAGACGTTCAAGATCTGCATCATCGCCGATACCTTTTGATCCGCAGATAACATTACAGCAATTGGCTGATGCAACATCACCACAACGAGCACTCTCTCCAAATAACAATTCAATGCCGCCGGTTCCTCCACCTCCAAGACGTAGAGGTCTTTCGCAACCGGCACCCCCTCCACCCCCTCCTCCACTCTCAAGAAATCAATCTTCTTCTCAGCCGCCCGCATTACCTCCAAAGATCTCCATCAATAATGAGCCATATAACCAGGCATTGTATGATTTCCATGCTACACATAGTCCATACGGTCAAGAGCAAGCTTCAAGCTCGACAGCAGATATTCTTGGAGATTTGAAAGCACTTCAGTCAGAAGTTGATAGATTACAATTATATCAAAAATGATACATAATGAGGTTTTATTATACAATGTTTAAGGAGCGAAGTACGACTATACTTGGTTGTTACTTTTTAATGAATAGAATGATAGGGAAAAAAACGAGCAATTCGTAGTATGTATAGTATGAGGTTCATGATATTCTACACCGTAGTGTTGATCATCAGCTATGTCCATATATTAGATTTGATTCTCATCCTTTATTTCTGAGCCTCCAGTTATCTCAGAATCTCCAGTCGTTTCAGAATCTCCAGTCGTTTGAGACCCTCCAGTTGCTTCTGAGTCTCCGTTTGTTTCAACTCTCAATTCTTCAAACTTTTCATAATATTTCTTTAACAAAGGTAATGCACTTTCTCTCAAGTCATCATTGTTTTGGTATAAATCTTTCAATATATCAAAACAAGCTTGCTTCACAGGCGGTCTGAACATTATCAAAAATTGTAATGATTGAAACCCCAACTTGCTTCTTTGTGGATCAATACACAGAGATTTTACTCTACTAACCAAAAAGGCATTCAAAAACGGTAAATCTGACAACAATCTAATGAAAATTTTTCTATCGTTTGCTTCAAGAAATGGAATCATAGAATCTAGGATTCTTTCTGTCCATTTCAAATAAACCGGAGTTTCCACAATTTCTTTGTCATCATCATCATTAGAGATTTTAGTAAACTCTGAATACCACTCTTCATTCAGCCATTCAATGACCACATCAATTCTTTCATGAATGTTTTCCAAAAAGTACTGAAAAATTGCCTCTCTAATTTGATCACTCAATTCGTTGTTCGTGGATTGTAATCCCCTTGTAGCCAATCTTGTCAATAATACAAGCCAAGAGTTCTTCCCCCAATCATTAATGGCAACTTTAGAAATTTTTATAGAATTATCATCAATTTGATCATTTGGAATATTGAAGGAGTTTATTGATTTGTCATTACTTGCCATATTAGATAGTTTGAAAAAGTTTTGTATAATCAGACTCAAATGCTTCTTCTTGATTGAATCTGAATATTTTTCTGGTTGTGGCAAAACAAAAGTAGTTTCTAAATTGAAATCATCTGCAGTGCTTAATATCTTTTCGTTATCCTCATCATCGTTTTGTAGATCTTCATCCTTGGTGACAATGTCTACTTCTGAGCTGATAGTCCTCGCGGCTCTGGTCATCAAATCAGTATAACGAGCCGATACAATAGTCAAAGCTCTGATTAATTTAGTTTGGTCTACATTGGTTACCGCTGCAATAGCAATATTTGCCAATGTTTGTGGAGGCAACTGAGCAGCATCAAAATCGATTAAAGGATGAGATTCGTCAATCAATTGATACAATGAGGTGTAAGAGTTATCATCAATTACGACTTGATCTCTCGGGAAGGGATTATTTGGATCGAGTTTTTTGTTTGGCTTTTCTCCCGGTAAGATTGTCAGGATTCCTCTCTTCTTTTGTTCGTTCATTTTTATATCGATTGCAGTAACGATTTTGGAAAATGTATTATTCTGAGGGTGTTGTGGACCAACTAGTCCCGACTTAATGCAATAATTTAGGCAGTTCTTGATGCTTCTTTCAACAAATCTTCTTGAAAGTTTAAACTTTAAGAATTTATCTGAACTTAATTGATACTTAGAGTCTAGGTTTAGCGCAACTATTCCGTTGAACACTTTAGTGATGAATTGTTTTCTTCTTTGAATGATAAATACCAAGACCTCCAACGTACCAGTTATCATTTGTGGTACCAAATAATCTTCAGTTGAAAGATAATTCAAGATCAAATCGAATAACCCCTGTGCTTCAGCATCTAAATAACTCTTTTTCAAAACTTCATGGTGATCGTTAATGTTTGCAATACAAACCTCGTTAATATTCACTTGACCTCGCCTTCTTGGATCAGAAGAAGTTACTTGAGATGTTTGTACGATGATTATTTTAGACATTAGTTTTAATGTAGCGAGCTTAGAACCGATTGATCTAAATCTATCGGAATCGTTATTATTAGGGCTCAATGGATATGGCTTGGTCCAATTCTCAAGAATTTTGGTTTTCAAGGTCACTATATCGTTCCATAAGTTCGCTTTTGACACCTTCGCTACCAAGTCAAAAGACATTTCGTAGATATTTGCCAAAGTTAAGACAACGTTTTTGTAAATCATAACATCAGACTCTCCACTTAATTGAATTAAAACAGGCAAGATATCAGCACAATGTTCTTGTTTAATGAAATGCTCTATAGCAGTGAAGTCAGGAGCAAAAAATTCGGCAAAAAATTGGGAACACCACTGCTTAACTTCAAGGTGAGGACTTGAACTTCCCATTGTACAAACGGCCTTGAGCACGGGCCCAAAGTTTGAAGGTTGCGCTAAAACCAGCTCTCTTGCCTGGTTCAATGGTCCAAGCACCTGATCAGCAGACATCTGGAGTAACTAGGGGGGACAGAAATAGAGAGGTTTACTAAAATTATAACTAAAATAGACTAATCTTTTGGAGTTGATTTGTTAGGTGGTATAGATGATGATGAATGATGAAAATTGCAGGTCGGAAACTTAGTGCTGATATTTACTACTTGTAAGCTATATTAAAATATGACACATGCGTAATTAAGGGTCTTCATTTCCTGTTATAGTAATTTTCTATTTTGAACAATTTATTTATTTATATTGTATTTATTATATTGTATTTATTATATGTTGCACCTACCATATCTTTAGTGTTATACAATGTGACACTTTTTTGCTAACACTTCACATCAAAAGTTTTCTAGAACTTCAAAGAAAAAGTCATCGAAGAGCCTTTGGTTGTTATTTCATCATCAATATCTTGTACTTTCCTAAGAGACATTGGGCGGACCACGAACACAGACTCCCTCCCAGATGAGTCTCATCCTTTATAACCAAGAACGAGACGGATCAGATTCCCAATTGTATAGCGTTGTCATCAATAATCAGAAGTTTGACACATTAGTCGTACACAATCGATCTACCAATGAAGTAACACTTATAGACAGGCGTTCAATCAATCAGAGGGATGCTCCTAGTAGGGTGAAATGCCCACACTGTGGTGCTATGATTGATGATTTTGTCACTGAAGCTACGACAAGTACACAAGATCTAAATGGCGATCTAGCCGAGAAAAATGATAACGATTTAGTGAATTCCAATATTTTTAATGATCATGGTGCTGGTCATTCGAATTATTTTAGACTTTTGGAAAGCACAGTGAAATTACCAGATGAAATATTCACTCAAGGCTATTACAAGAAGTTTTTCAAAGAGTTGGAAATGTTAGGGAGAGGCTCTAGAGGATCTGTTTATAAGGTTGAGCATTTTCTTAATGGTGTGAGCTTGGGAAATTTTGCGCTGAAGAAAATTATGATCGGGGAAGACCCACTTTGGTTGATGAAGGTGTTGAAAGAGGTGCATATGTTGGTGAGGATAAGTTGTAATAATCAGAATCTAGTCAATTATAATCATGTTTGGTTGGAGATAGATAACATCAACGATTTCGGACCAAAGGTTCCTTGTGCCTTCATACTACAACAATACTGTTCAGGTGGAAACCTAGAAGATTTTGTGACATTTTTGAAAAGCCCAAAACTAACTGTCAAAGAGATGAAACTATTCAGAACTAGGAAATTGAAAGGTCGGCTGTTAACATCTGAAGAGATCTTGGTGATATTCAAAAGCATTGTAAACGGAGTTCTGGAATTACACAAGAACCATATAATTCATAGAGACTTAAAACCAAGCAATTGTTTGATGTCACATCCCTACTTTATTGACAAGTTTCATACAGAACCTGACTTGAATGCTATCCCAAGCGTTTTGATTGGAGATTTTGGTGAAAGCCAATTAGAGGGTGAAAAAAGATCTGGAACAGGGTTCACTGGAACTATTGAATACACAGCACCCGAATTGTTTGTTGAAGCAGGGGAAAAAGCAAGTTTACATCAATTTAATAAGAAAACGGATGTTTACTCACTAGGAATGATCCTAGAATTTATGTGCTTCGGGGGCGTCCCATTCAAAAATATAAATATTAATGACTTAAAGGAGGAGATACAAAATTTTGAGGTTGGTAATAGAAATGATGTACATCCTGGATTCATCGATTTGATTAGAAATCTTACATCTAAAAGACATGAAGATCGTATGGACACTGAAGATATATTTGAACGTTTGAAATGGATCGAAATGGAGTTAGGATTAGAAAACAGAACGCAAAATGTTAACCAATCAGAGATAAGAAGATTGTCCATTACAGAAGGAGATAATTCAAACTATGTGCCGTTTGTTAAGGCTATACAAGTTTTTATTCTACTTGGGCTATTATATAAGTCAAGATATGAGGTAACAAACTACATATTCATATTCATCAGTGCTGTATCCTTATATTGGGAACTGAAATATAATTATGTAATTATTTTGATTATGACCATATTTGGACTGCTCATATAATATATACATACTTGATATGCACAAAATACCTAAATACTTGTATTTATGATATATATATATAATAAAAGGCAGAAAACTTTAAAAACAAATATAAACACCCTGTAGTGGAACTCCTATTAATACTAACATTGATTAAAAAAACACAGACCAAAAAAGAAAACATTAAATGCACATACAAACAAGCTAGCTCCAAATTAACAATTACATGCTCTTGATTGACTCTCATTAGTTTTATTCAGATCTATAGTTCCATTATCAGATCCTTCACTTCTACCAGTTTCAACAAATTTATCACTAGGTAAGTCCTCTGCAATAGCCTCGAATATTTTGTTGACACCCATCCCATCTTTAGCTGAACATTGCATGAACTCTAGTCTCTCCTCCTTACAATAATTCAAAATATAGTTATCATCCACGACGTTCACCTGCGGTTGATCTTTGAGGTCAATTTTGTTCCCTACTAACTTCACAATCAGTTCTCCAGGCGCTTGTATTTTCAATTCTTGTACCCACTTCTTAGCTCTCTCTAAAGAATTAGCATCAGTGATATCAAAGACTACTATTGCTCCTTGAGCGTTTCTATAATACATTGGAGCTAATGATTTATATCGTTCTTGTCCTGCAGTATCCCATATTTCAAATTTCACTGAAGTATTTTTGTCAAGTTGGATTGTTTTCGTAATGAAAGCAGCTCCTATTGTTGATTCTCTTTGGGCGGTGAAGGAATTCTTCACAAATCGCTGTACGATGGATGATTTACCCACAGCTGAATCTCCTGATGAGCTGTTAGTAGATGTTTGGAAAGGACACTAGAGCTATAATAAAAGTAGCATACCTAAAAGAACCAGCTTGCAGTGGCCATGTTTATGTACTTGAGACATTTATCCGGAAAGCTTTCTTTATCTACCAGTTCAATGGTGGTCCTGCTTTGTATTCAATATAATACTGTGGAACTCGTAAGAGCGTTATTATCTAATAGCGAACGCCGAGGATTTCATAAAATCCGCGAATTAGTTTGTTATTCTTGCTTCTTGTTCCTCTAATCAATAATTGCGGAGAGAATTTGTCTTGAACTTCTCCAAATATACAGCCCAGTGTTATCAGCCACAAACTTGGTAAAGTTTCGATGGTACTGAATTGAATTATTTTATGAATTTGAAGGAAGTGAGTATGCTTTCTTACTTTGCGGTTCGGAATTGGGATAATTTATTAACAAGACAGTTTCTCCACCGGCAACAAGTCTTGAAATTCTACAGGACAGTTTTGAAAACAGTCAACAGTAAGCAAACACTTCGTTGATAGTAATATCAAACGACTAACAGAAACAATCCATTACAGAACTCCCATCAAATGAGAAGGCGGATATTATGGTTTACGTGCGAAGTCAGTTCAAATCCACAGCAGAAGAACTGGAAGGTAATAAGTACCTACTGAGTAGTGGAAAGAAGGAATACCAACAGATGTGTCGTATGATGGGCTTGCAAGATACTTGACCTCTCCACTTGCTATTTCTAACCATTTATTACTGTTCTATTATACACAACTATGGTATGCTATATGTACCCTGTAAACCTCAAATATAGTAGACTTCCTAATATGGAAATATAAGATTAGCTATCTTTACTATTATTATGTAAACTAATTCGCGATAAGCAAGTGTCACTATTAAACCTAAAAATACATATATACACCAAGAACGCAATACTACTTAGCTCCTTTTTGGCTGAGAATTATTGATATTAGTTGCTATAAGAAATATGTCCATTCCACAATTCACTATTGATCCATCTGTGGGGCTTTCGCAGCTCAAGCTAGGAACACCGCTCAACCTTGTTCTGAAACACCTTTCTCATCTCCACATTACATTTGTATATGATGAGAAAGACCAGCTAGATACACCATTCACTATAACTATCAAGAAGTATGGAATTCGACTCACATTTCACCCTTCAGATCAACTATTAGCATTCATAGAGGTCCTCGATCTGAAGAAGCTGGAATTACTTTATAAAGATCGCGTCGTTAAAGATACGAGATTGAAAGCTGTGTATGATCATTATTTTGGTGTTACGTATCCTGGTGAGAGGATTGATGATTCATATATATTATCATATCCTGGGGTTAGCTTCAGGTTCAATGCTGCTGGTGCACAATTTGATGACATGCTAGAAGCTAATCCAAGAGTTGAGAGTGTTGTTATTTATCAGGGTGATTACTGGTGTAACTTCATTGCAGAGTTTCAAAGTGGCAAGAGATCTGTGAAAAGACTTCATGATAATGATATAGAGATAGATGATATGGTAATTTCATATCCAGAGATACGAGTGCTGTTTAATAGACATCCCACAGACAAAAATTTCAATCTGGTGTTAAATAAATCAAATCAGCAAGACATTTTATCAGTTCTAGGACCACCAGACGAAATTTTCACTAAAAACGATTCAAGAACATTAATCCATGATTCTAATAGCAGTCAGAACCAAACTACATCTAATTCCTCCATATTTCATAACTATTTCAAGTATGGTTTCGATTTGCTATACAACACAACTAAGAAGGGGGCAATTCTGTCTAAAATAATTTTTCATAGTAATTTGCCAACTTCTCTTTTATTTGGTAAATATTCGAAGTCCAAATGGAGTTATGGAACACTGAGTTCGAATGTTTATTTCTATGATTTCCCTAAAGGCAAGAAAGCCGTACCTCCAGTACTTTTGAATAGATCCGAGACATTGAGCAATTCCATGGAGTTATTGCGATTTGATGATACAAATGAAGGTCTGGCTAACGAGATCAAGTGGGGCAAATCAATGATCTATGCCCTTGATAAGGAAATTTGGGAAGTGGTGGATAATTGTGTCAATTCTTTGACATTGTATTGAACACCGATAGTGTGTGTCTATGTGTGTTTTGTTATTTTGTTTTTTTGGCTATTGAATACACGAGATTACGAATACACAAACGTAGTAGGAACACCAAAAAACTATTATTTTTTATTTCATAGATCATCTATATATATCATTAATATCATCAACAGCCTAGTAGTAGCTTCTTCTATCCCAAACCTCATCCTGAATAAAACTAGCCAACACTTTACTTCCAGTTTGCAATAAAGGATGCCCTGCAACCGTTTGCAAAAATTTCTCTAATCCACTTCTTCTCTGTTCAATAATGTCGTCATTGAATCTATTGGTGAAGACTTTGCCGGGCAAACTTGGTATAACTACTCTGCTGCTTTCATTCTCCAACAAACCTTTAAACACTTCAAAATCAGAATATCTGCGACGCACTGAACTCTGCTTGAGTCTAAAAGCTGGTAGATTAGTCCTGCAAATAATCTCATAATCAGTGTACATAGATCTACCATATCCATGTGTACGTGGACTCACCACTTCAATCTCTAAAAAGTTCTCTGGCTCCCCATACAATTCATCAAATGACTGTTCTTTGAATGTCTTTTTTGTGGGAGCAGCAGCAACAGCAATAGAACTGTTGTCATTGCTAGCTGTAGATTGGGTCGTTGTGTTCCCCGACAATGATTCCTGGATCTCAGTATCAAAAGACTTGAATCGGTGTGCCATCTCGCAAGAGCAATTTAGCACAATAAACCCCCTCGTTCTTAATCAACAATTTTTGTTTATTTGTCATTATTGTTATTAGTCTTGTTGGAATGACTGTTGTACGATTTAATACATCCGAACACCAAACAATCAAAAAATAAATAAATAATTTATAAAAAAAAAGAGATCCGAGGGCGCAATAAAAAGCTCCCAGTTTTACAAGTGAGAAAGAAGCTGCCCGTATCAAAAACACCCACCAAACGCAAAAAAAGCCGGTTCCGTCGAGAGGAATCAAAACAATTTAGTGGCATATTTATTGTCTTCAGCAGTGGTTTATCGAGAACTGTACAGTGTTTATTGTGAATTGGGATTAGGCTAGAACAGCGTTTTGTTTTAGGTTGTTTGGCTTCTGATGGAATATTGTGTACATCTCTGGTCTATATATTAAAGCCACCATGGAAGAGCAATACGAGACATATCTCAACGAGGAGCCTGCCATCATACTGGATAACAATCACATCGCTGATGAAGCGCAACACCAACCACACCAGCAGCAGCACAATCATCATCATCACCAACACCAACACCAACATCAACACGGTCGGCCACAGCAACATCACCAGCAGAATCCTCGTCCAGACCAACACCAACATCAACATCAACATCAACATCTCCAGAGTCAAGACGACCATCCCCAGCAACAAGAACAACGGCCGCATGCAGAAGAGGAAGATCTCATGGGAGATAGTGTGTTTGCTAACGTTGGGCAGGGACTAACGGGCCAGTATCGTAATATGATGATGGCGTACTGGCAAGAGACTATCAACTCCATTGAACATGACGAGCATGATTTCAAGAACCATCAGTTACCCCTAGCAAGAATCAAGAAAGTCATGAAAACTGATGAAGAGGTTCGTATGATCTCAGCTGAAGCCCCTATATTATTTGCGAAAGGTTGCGACATCTTCATTACAGAGTTGACAATGAGAGCATGGATTCATGCGGAGGAAAACAAGAGAAGAACTTTACAAAGAAGCGATATTGCAGCAGCTTTACAAAAATCAGATATGTTTGACTTCTTAATTGATATCGTACCTCGAGAAGATGATAGACCTCCGAAACGAACTGGAGGAAGCTCGAGACAGGGCTCAATGGGATATATTGGAGGTTATGAAGGCGAAAGAACATTCATTCAAGAATCCGTCAGAGAAGATTCTCAACAACCACAACAACAACAACAACAACACGTGGAGAGCAACGAACCTAAACAAGAACAACAACAAGAACAACAACAACAACAACAACAACAACAACAACAACAACAACAACAACAACAACAACAACAACAACAACAACAGCAACAGCAACAGCAGCAATCTCCTCCGCACCAAACTCAATCACATCCGAATCAACAGCAGCATGATGGATATAATTATAATGGAATGAATTATGAAAATAGATTTTGAAAAGTGAATGATTCTATAGATGATTTGATTTTCGTTTTCTTTATATTGCTTTAATTTTTTACTTTTGTTTTGTTTCAGTTAAATTTCTTATGTACGATTACTTTATCAATAACTTGTAATACCTACTTGTACTATATTTATGTAACGTTATATCCATATTATTATCCTAAAGATAGACATTTGAAGAGAAGCTCACTCACTTCTGTTGAGCGAAAAAAAAATTGACGGCAAAAGGTTCCAATTTGTTTTCCTCGCTCCATCTCTTAACACCTGTAGCAGGTACCCCATATCCCCAATTAGGACGGTCTTTTGGTTTCTCAACACCAGAACCATTCAACTGCTTAAACAAAATGAAGACATATCTATGTTTCCCTGTTCCCTTTGGAGGTCCAGGTCCTACATATGGTAGAACCGTTTTTCCTTGGGTTCCCAGATCTAAATCTGTAGATAGGAAATCTGAATCTTTATGAGCCCCCTCATGTTTCAATCTGATATCTGAAACAATAAAATGTGCATATTCTGACCATTTCTTATCAGTTCTAGATGGTGCATCTGGGTCTGTCAACACTAATGTGAACAAATCTGCATCTTTGATATCAATCTCTTCATTACTAGACGACGATCCACTAGAAGTGAACTGAAACAGAGGTTGGCTTTGAGTCTCGTCAACACTCAAGGTATTCCCAAGAGCAACTTCATTTCCAGTACCATAAGAAATCGTTAAAAGTCCCTTTGGAGAGAATTCTTGTAAAACATCCGGAAAGATCTCTTCCTTCTTCAAAGATTCAATTATCGATGAAGAGATTGTTAATAAAGGTCTCAATGGCATGATATTGGGTGTTCCTATTCTCGTTCTAAGAGTGCTGTAGAGTGTTGGTCTAACGGTTCCTCTTCGCAACGAACGTATGAACATGTGGCAGAAAAGATATCGACTTCTCCGCGAGGGAGATCAGAAAGCGCTTTTATAGGGCACATTCTGTAGCAATCACCGTTTCTAGCAATTTTGACCGTAATGGGTATCAATTTGTTGCTTTGTAAAACCATTTCGCGTTTATATATATATATATATATATTCATATTCCTAACTCTTTTTGAGTTTGGTGCTAATAGCTGGAAGGGCATAAAGTTGGCCCATATATACCAAAAGTATAATAAGCACATGTCCCCTTTGTATCTGTCATAGTCGCTCCCTATAAACTCTACTTAGCTACTTAACCTGTAATCATCGACTAATTAGTCCCGAATTGGGCATGTTATGTGCTCCGTGATATGTTATGTGCTCCGTCCCTCAAAATTTTTTTTTCCATCTTGCATCTCATTGAAAGTTATAACAGCCAAAATGATTGTTTTTACTCACGATTCCCATCTAGAAGACATTAAACTATTGTTTTAACAGCTGTAACAATGTCCCAGATCAGAAAGAGATCGAATTCTGACTCTTATACAAAAAACAAAAGAAGAAAACCACAATTTTTGCAACATAACTCAACAAATCCAGTAAACTCTGATGGGATATCAGAATGTTTTCATAAAGTTAGTACTAGTCTCTACGTCTCACTTGCTCCTTCTTATCTGAATTCTCCCTTAGAAGGTATTAGATCCCAGCATTTAGACCCTATGCTAATGAAACATTTTTCCAAAGCAAATGGTGTCGTTATAGGGTACGATGATTTGAAACTCTCTTCGGAGCATGAAAATGAGCTCGGTGTCATTGCTAAAGTCAACCCACATAGTCCATTTGCCTTTTTGTGGATATCAGTTGATTTATTGGTATGGAAGCCACAAGTTGGTGATGTTTTAGAAGGTGTTGTTTACATGCAATCACCTTCCCATATTGGATTATTAATTAATGATACATTTAATGCAAGCATTAAAAAGAGTAACATTCCAGAATCATGGCAGTTTATCCCCAACCAAGTAGATGAATTTCAGGATGCTGATGGTGGTGATAAAGTAAAGTCTCAGTCTTTAGGACAGTGGTCAGATGAGACCGAAATACCAGTAGATGGTAAGCTAAAATTCACTGTTAAAGGAATTCACACCTCTGGCAGAGTCGTCTCGGTTGAAGGTTCCCTAATCAAACCAGGTTCTGAATCTGAAACTCAGCCTGTGATGCCAAATAAAAAGATCAAATTTGATGATATCGAACTTGTGGATGTCACAAAAGATGGGAAGGAGGAACTTCCAGGTTATAGTGTTGGAAGCGATGAAGAAAAAGAGGTTATAGCAGAAGAGGACTCCAGTGAGGAGGAAGATTCTGACTCTGACTGATAAGAAAACGTTACAACCTCGTCAATATATAGATTCCTTCTTTCGAAGACATGCATTTTATAATATCATATGTACATTATTCTTCCGATAATTCAAGTAGTTCTTTGAATTTTTGCTCGAATAGCTGTGCTCTAATTCTTCCCTGTGTAGCCCTCATCGCCTTTCCTACTAAGAATTTCAATCCACTTAGTTTTCCATTTTTTATATTTTCTACTGTTTTCGCTTGCTCCACTATAATTTCAGAACAAAGTTGCAGAATAACTTCTTGATCTGTATTGGATTCTTTACTTTTGCTCAGATCATATTCATCGATTAATTCCGATAGCGGTCTCTGACGATCCTCTTCATTGCTAAAAATATGCTGTAACAATAATTTGGCACTAGACGTAGTTATATCTTCTTTACTTACTAATATTAATAAGTCTGACAAAGTAGAAACAGTGATGATACGAGGATCAAATGCTAAATTGTTTTTTGAAAAAACACCTAATAGCTCATGAATCAACCAGTTTCCGGGTAGTTTGTTGGACACACCCTTAGAAATACATTCATTGAAAAGGCTATAGTAATATTTTAATAAAGTTAAATCGTAAGCTAAGATTGTTGCATCCTTCAGCTTCATTTCATAAGGTTTTAACATCAGTTCAGTCAAAACTTCGTCAGGAGTCTTTGGCATTTGCTTTTTCAATTGCTCTACCAAATCATTTTCAAGCTTTAAAGGAGGTAATTCGGGATCAGGCATGTATCGGTAATCCAATGTATCTTCTTTAGCTCTTAATCTTACTGTTTTTTGTCCGTCCCATCCTCTCGTTTCCTGCTTTGTTGGTGCACCACTTCTTATAAGGTCTATTTGTCTTGAATATTCGAACTTGATAGCACTAATTGCAGCAGAAGTTGTTGACAAATTTTTCAGCTCAACACGGTCACCACCATTCACAGAGATATTAACATCTACTCTCATTGCACCTGTTTCCAGATCCCCCGTACAAATATCTAGATATCTCAGGAGGTTTTGAAATTTCTTTATGAAAATCTTCACTTCGTCAGGGTGTTTAAAGTCTGGTTTTGTAACTAGTTCTATCAACGGAGTATTAGTTCTATTCAAATCAATCTTAGAATATTTTTCTTCTTCAAATTCAACATAAACAGATTTCCCAGTGTCTTGCTCCAATTGTAACTGTTCAATTTCAATCACTTTTTCATCCGCAGTAATACCATCTCGCTTAAACATTTTAAGATAGCCACCTTTTGCATATGGATTATAATGTTGTGTTATCTGATAGCCCATTGGTTGATCCCCATAGAAATAATGCTTTCTATCGAAAGTTGAATTGGGATTTATATCAGCATTCAGGGCAACCGCAGCTTTGAGTGCAAATAATAATGCCTCTGGGTTTATTATGGGTTGTGTTCCTGGTAAAGCCGCATCGAAATAAGATATATTGCTATTGGGGTCCTCCTGAAAAGATGTATTCGAAAGGGAAAATAATTTATTCCTGGTACTTAATTGTGAGTGGATCTCAAGACCACATTTGAGAGTGAAATCAGGTAGAAGTCTGAAGTTTTTAGCACTGAGGATTCCAGACGTTGAAAAGAATCTTTTTTTGTTTACCCTAATCATTGGAACTGCTCACTGAAGTGAAGGAGTCCTATATACGAAACAAACTTCATGAACGCAAAGGTTAGATTAAAAAGAACACAATGATGAGTTGGGAAAAACAACGACTTCGCGCAATTCTATTGTGGTGTTCGGATTCTACATTTGGGGGAATTCCCTTTGTTATATGTTGACGAGAAAGTGGTAGGCTGGTATCCTATTCGAGCGGAATCTGCTAACTCTTAGTGTGGATCACACTGTATTTCATACGTCATATATCAATTCTGTCTTCAAATCTGACTGTTGTGTTAACTTATTCCCATGAGAATAACCCTTTATTGAAAATCTACATCGTGTTGATAGCAGACCCCAGATAACAAATATTTGGCAACAAAATGAACTCGGCAAAGGCTGCTGCTGCTGCCTCTACTCCTAGTGTACGTGGTGGTGTCTACTTGGATAGCTTTGATGCCAGAATTGTGGAGTTTTCCAGCGCAATAAGGAAACTAGAAGCATTAATAACTCACACGAAAGCTGTGAATATCAAGATACGATCCAATAAATCATTATATTTCCCATTAGTGCATTATATTGTCACAGTTGCTGGTCCTATGGTGAACGTACATGATGTTTTGAAAAGGAGATTAGATTCCGTGTTGAAACTAGCTCCAGTCAATGATTTGAGAAAAGTAGTGCCTTCTACTTCTACTACGCCCATTAATTTCGAATTTGAGGACAATGGCCAGTTACAAACTGATTACACGAAGCAGAATGTTGACTATTCGGTATTAGTAGACACGTTACTTAACATATTTGAGAACGCATTATTAATATATGAGGGGAAATTAAAGCAGTGCATCCTTGAAAGGGATGCCAATAGAAGACCAGATGCAAATCATAAACCTGTCCCATTAGATATGAACTCATTCAAAGATCTTCTAGAGCCATATGAACTTCTTTCGCTGTCGAAATACGTGATACTGAAAGACGAGATCACAACCCATCAATTCAAAACAATACCAATCTTAACAGATTCTATTAATAATTCTATCTTGAACCTAAAAACTTATATCACTCAATTAGAGATTTACAGACAGAAAGCAAATGAAAGTGCTTTAAAGAAATTACCATATTGGCAGCATACAGTTCACAGAATATTTGCTACCTTTGTTAAATTGTCAGAGCTATACTCAATTTTGAGAAAATTCGGAAGAGATTTATACTTGAAAGTTTCTGATGAGTTACATTCTCCTAAATTACTGTATAATAATGCTAAGTTGGAGGTAGCATTGAAAAAATGTGATGAAAATTTCAAAAGTCCAAAGAGAAATGAACAGTTAATCTTTGCGCTATCCAGATCAACAAGACAAGGCTCTTATTTCCATTTGAAAAACTCTACTATATTGGAATTTTTAGCTACCCTAGTACCTTCATTCAATCTTGTGGTGGAATTGAATGAAACTTTAAGTAGTTTCACTAAAAGTTGGGAACTAGCAGACTCCAAAGAAAAGCGCTCTAAATTGATAATTGATACTGAAAAGGTCTCTAAGGACAGAGTCCGTGCTTCTAAAACTCTAGTGTCGCCCGACTCAAAGAGGTTGAGTGTTCTTTTCAATCCAGAAAAGGAAAAGCTGTCACAGGAAGCGATTGCTAAACAACAGCGAGAAAGAGAAAAGGCCGGTCTTGAAGAACGAGTCTCAAGAGAAAAGGCTGAAAAGGAGAAACAATTCATTGAAGATCAAAAAGCTCGTAAAAAGTTTGAGGAACGTGAAAGAAAATTACGTGATGAATTGACTAAAGATCGTTCTCCCCCATTGTCAAGAAATGGTTCGATTAGAGCGTTGACTAGATCAAGATCTGGTAGTAATGCTTCAAATTCATCTGCATCTTCTAACTCCTCTTCTGTCTTGAACAGTACTAAGCCAGATTCGTTATACAATTCTTCCAAACCCTCACAAAAGTCACCAACTAATCTTTCGAGGAGCTCCTCAATACAGAGAAGGCCTGCTTCTGTCTATATTTCAAGTCCAGCCTTTGATATTAGATCCCAATTGAGACGACAGGAAAAATCCAAGGCCTCTGCTGC
The DNA here is from genome assembly GCA_003706765.3 of Xingzhongia hampshirensis. Taxonomy (NCBI): domain Eukaryota; kingdom Fungi; phylum Ascomycota; class Saccharomycetes; order Phaffomycetales; family Wickerhamomycetaceae; genus Xingzhongia; species Xingzhongia hampshirensis. The sequence goes on along the minus strand of PPXL03000003.1, from coordinate 694,446 downwards.
TCTCCAAAATAGCCCAGATTCTAGCACCTCACCAAGTCTTTCATCTTCACAGGAAAATCGTCATCAGAATCGACACCGTTCTTCCTCATTACAATCAGTGGAGAAAAATAATTCTATGGTTGCTGCTGCTGCTGGTGCTGCTGCTTTGAAACAAGAGAGGCAACAGTCAAGCTCACTGAACTCTGATATGAATCGCTATATTCAACAGAACTCTCATACATTCCATATCAATCGGAATGGAAATGGTTACCACTTATCATCTGATTCAAGATCACCATCTCCACTAAGATCTAGATCTAATAGAACTTCCGAATTACCTAATATCAATGAATTATCAGTTAATGATCTTCCATCTGAGGTTGATTCTTCAATCATTCCCGATAAGAAATCAAGGGTACTAGAAATCACAACCATATCAGATTCAAAATCAGTGACTTTGGATCCTGGTTCGATTTCTTCATCGAATTCCCTTGAGCAAGTAACCCCAAGCAAACCAAGGATTGCATCTGCGTTACACCTATCTGAATCGCCATCGACTAAGCCATTATTGAAGGTTACGGCACAATCCACTGAAGATCCGAAATCCACACCAAACCTCACTCATAATGAGGGAGCCTCTGAGCCATCATCGATCGCTGATGAAATGAGTGGCAAACCGCCTGCAGAATCACCGGATACCATTCAAGCTATTCAAGTAACACCAACGAAAATTGTTAAAAGAGTTAGATTTATCGGTGTTCCTGAACTTAAGGCTGAGACCAAACCTAAAAGAAAAGGATGGATTTATCCTCCGAAGCTGCCTTTCAATAACGTTAATAACAAACAGCGGAGTTCGTTGTCATTTGCTGCTGATGCTTTACAACAGGAGCGAATGACATTTCACAATATCAAAAGAGGTCAATTTGACGTGAGTACTGGAAAAGTTGTTTATCCTGATGCTAAGAATCAACGAATTATGAATACATTGACTAGTTCAGGCGCTAGCAATAAAAAATGGGCATTTAGTAACAAGTTGAAAGATAGGTTTGGGTAACAAGTAATCTATACATATATAGCATTGAGACTTCTCCTGCTTCAAATTTCAATCTCTAGTACATCAAAAGGCAACTTGTGCTACATGTAGACTTTACTGGAATTCACTTTAAATACAATATATATATATATTAAATCATTTTTGTTCGATCATTTCATAAGCATGAATTTCATTCTAGAATATAAGGTTGTTGTGTTTTGAATTCTTTTTTTCATTTTTTGTTTTATTTTTTATGTATTCTCATCAAATCTTCTCAAGTGCTTTATAATGATAAAACTTTCTTGGAAGCTCTAACAATAGTTGGAACATCTGGGAAGGCAAAATCTTCTAATTCTTTAGCATAAGGGGTTGGAACTTCGGCACCAGTGACTCTTTCAACTGGTGCATCTAAGTAATCAAAAGCTTCAGATTCCATGATTTGTGCACAAATTTCTGAACCAACACCAAATCCTGGGAAACCAGCGTCAACGGTGATCAAGTGGTTGGTCTTCTTGACAGATTCAATGATGGTTGGCACATCTAATGGCTTGATGGATCTCAAATTGATAACTTCAGCGGAAACACCGTATTCCTTTTCCAAGATTTCAGCAGCTTCTAAGGAGAAGGCGACATTTCTAGAATGTGTAACAATGGAAATATCAGAACCAGCTCTTTCAATCTTAGCTTTGCCGATTGGAAGAGTGAAATCAGAAGATAAAACTTCTTCGCTAACATCAAAGGATTCTCCGTACAGCAATTCATTTTCCAAGATGACAACAGGATTTGGATCTCTGATGGCAGCTTTTGTTAAACCTCTGTAGTCTTCAGCAGAGTATGGAGAGACAACCTTCAAACCTGGGATGGAACCATACCATGCGGAGTAATCTTGAGAATGCTGAGCAGCAACACCGGCAGCCGCACCGTTTGGACCTCTGAAAGTTATGTTACAAGGCTGGATACCACCAGACATGTAGTAGGTCTTAGCAGCAGAGTTGATAATTTGATCGATGGATTGCATTGCAAAATTAAATGTCATGAATTCAACAACAGGTTTCAAACCAGCTAATGCAGCACCAACAGCCAACCCTGTGAACCCCATTTCAGTAATAGGGGTATCAATAATTCTCTTTTCACCAAATCTATCTAGTAACCCTCTAGTGATCTTGTAGGCACCCTGATATTGTGCAACCTCTTCACCAATAATGAAAACCTCGTCATCACGGTCAAGTTCTTCAGCAAGAGCTGCATTTAGACCATCACGAACAGTTATTTGAGTGGCCCCAGCAGTGGAAGATTGTGCACGGACAGAGTGGTTAGCAAAACTGGCAATACCAGTCTTAACAGCGGAATGCTTCTTGACAAGCTTAGAAGCCAATTGTGCGTTCTTTGCAACTTGTGAGAATCTGGACATTGGTGGTGGTGTTCTTAGCTCTTTGCACTGGACAAGATCTTACGCAATATCTACCTGGAGGTCGAGTGCTTCAATTTTAAAGAATTAATTGTTGATGGCCTCACTTACGAGAAATGCGTGGGAGTAAAAAAAACATGATTATGTAATCTCGGGGGTAACATATACAGGTGTAAAGATAACTATAAATTTGCTGGATAAAAGGGTGAGAACTGAGGATAAAAGCGATTTTGGTTCTTATATAGCATACAACATTAACACCCTGAGCTTTCTATTCCAAAATTTCTCTTCGGCCATCTTCAACACTCCAGCAATTAGCCTTTTCGCCTTATCACCCCCATTTTGCGTGGGACCCCCAAGCACAAATTCATCAGATGATGTGGAGCTATATTGCGGAAAATTACTATATGGGGAATACCACTATGTTTGTTACAACATTAGAAACATAAAAGGGACATACAAGTGAAGAAACAACTTAGCTCATAATCGTTTGTCATATCACTATAGAAAAAGTAAATATATATATGGATTGGAGTGTGTGGTTAATCACAACTTAGATTTAGAGGCAAAAATAGTAGCAATGTTTCTTCTCTGAATCTTTCCTGTAGCGGTTTTTGGCAACTTTTCAACAAAGAAGAACCTATCAGGGATTTTGAAGGCGGCCACTTTATCTTTTAGGAAGTCACGTAGCCCTTCAGATGTGAGGTCTTGGCCAGGTCTCAAAACAACAGCAGCATTAACAGCTTGGCCATACTTTTTATCTGGCACACCAAAGGCAACAGCTTCAGCTACTGCTGGGTGTCCTAGCATAACACCATCCAATTCGATTGGGGAGATTTTCTCCCCTCCGCGATTAATCAACTCCTTCAAACGACCTGTCAATACAAGGAAATTGTCCTCGTCTAAGTAGCCTTGATCACCGGTTCTGAAATACCCAGCAGTAAAACTCTCTGCATTTGCCTTAGCGTTATTTGCATAACCTTTAGTAACATTTCTACCCCTGATAGAGACCTCGCCAATTTTTCCCTGGGATAAAACATTATTTGAGTCGTCCAAGATAACCACCTCTACACCTTGCCCTTGCCCAACAGTTCCTGGTTTTCTCTTCCCAGGTGGTAAGTTATTTGAACACATTTGATGTGAAGCTTCAGTCATTGCATATGCTTCCAAGACAGGTGCACCGAAGGTCTTTTCCAATTTGTGAAAAGTATCAGGGGCTAAAGCAGCTGAGCAAGATCTGATAAATCTGATTTTTGGCAGTCTGCTAGGGATTTTTGAATTCAACAGAATCAAGTGAATGGTTGGGACTGCTGAATACCAATTGGCTCTATGTCCGATAAAGTCATTCCAGAATTTAGATGCGCTGAATTTCAAAGGAATTATTGCACTACCACCACTATGTAAAGTGGACAATAATGATCCAATTAGTCCATGAACATGAAATAGGGGCATGACAACATATGTGCGATCATCTGGAGTAAGTTTGTAAGTATTAACAATATTATCCATGGATCTAGATATGTTTGCGTGTGTCAATGGAACAGTTTTTGGACGACCAGTAGTACCGGAAGTATGTAAAATCAAAGCAACCTCATCTGACTTGGCAATACCTGGGAACTTTGTTTCATAATTCTTGAAGACAGGTTTAGTATAAGATTCATACACTGGTAAATCGCGTTCGTGGTCAAAGACAGCATAATCCACCGTACGTCTTGATTCACTCCACCAAACTTCGATAATCAAAACATTATTCGCCTTGGCACTTTTGATAATAGCACTTGATTTATCTAGATGTCCATCCTTGGGGATTATAACAGCTTTGGCGTTCAAATCGCCAAAATAAAAGTCAAATTCATCCTTTTTATAGTTGGGATTCAAAGGGGCTGCAATTCTTCCAGCATTTGTGATAGATAAAAACGAAGCTACAAACTCTAAATTGTTCACTAATGAAATAGCAATAGAAGTTTGCGGTTTGGCTAAATGATAAAGAGGTGATGAAGGTGAGAAATAAATCGTTTGTAACTGCCCTGTGATGTCGGCAAGGTCTCTGTAGCTGATTGATGGGCCATTAGGAATAACAATCGCTTCTCTGTGAGAAAGCTTAATGGAGGAGATGAAAGTAGACATCTTGTTCTCTGTACCCTATAAATAATCACCAGTTATAATAGCAATAGCAATCGAAGCTCTGTAAACCAAAACCTACTTGCACTGGGGATAGTTTTGGGATCAAACTTCGACTTTAATCCCCTGTATTTTGTGCATTCTGTGGCCCTATGTTATCATTTACAATACATGTTCGCGGAACTTTGGGGATTTTTCGTACAGAATGGTTTAATAATGGCAAGAGATCATAACAATGGAAGTAACGTTTTTGATAATAACAACGTGCTCATTACTTTGCGTTCTATATCCTCTATGTCAGAGTCTTCTAATATTGAGCTACTCCCTATACATAACAGAAAATCACATTCAGAAAACCCATCGAGGCCTGTGACACCTTCACTCTCTCCATATTCCCAGCCAAATCGAACACTTCCAATCCATGATCGTCCACAGTTTCTACTCCTTGTATTACTCTACCTTCTTCAGGGAATCCCGGTTGGTTTGGGGTTTGGATCTATACCGTTTCTACTAAAATCCAAGCTGAGTTATTCTCAGGTTGCGTTATTCTCGTTGGCTTCATATCCTTACTCGTTAAAACTGTTATGGTCTCCAATTGTTGATGCTATCTATAATCCAAGGTTCGGAAAACGGAAATCTTGGATTGTACCTATTCAATTGGTTTCCGGAATAACGCTACTACTTCTAGGAAATAATATGGATCAATTGCTTGAAGACCCAGAAGCAAACCTTGAGAAGATAACACTAGCATTTTTTCTTTTGGTGTTCTTATGTGCAACGCAAGATATTGCAGTTGATGGGTGGGCCTTGACCATTTTGAGTCCCCAATCATTGAGCTATGCTTCTACTGCACAAACTGTGGGACTAAACACGGGATACTTCATGTCTTTTACTGTGTTTTTAGCATTCAACTCTGCACATTTTTGTAATAAATATTTAAGATCCCAACCACAAGATTATGGTGTATTATCTGTCAATCAATATTTGACACTCTGGGGTATTGTCTATATTCTTGTTACAGTTTTTGTGGCGTTTTTCATCCATGAAGATCCTCCCCATTTGAAAGTCAAAAAAGATGAAACAATTGATAGTGTTAACAACAAAAATGTTTGGCAATCATTGAAATCTGTTTATCATTCTATGTATAATGTATTGAAACTATCCACAGTTCAATCTTTTATAATAATTCATTTGATATCGAAAATCGGATTCCAAGCAAATGAAGGTGCAACAAACTTAAAATTGTTAGAAAAGGGGTTTGCTCGTGAAGATTTAGCAATTACCGTATTGATTGATTTCCCATTTGAAATCATTTTTGGTTATTATGTTGCGAAATGGTCCTCTGGTAAGAATTCCCTGACCCCTTGGTTATATGCGTATCTAGGTAGGTTAGCATCAGCAGCACTAGCACAAGTTGTCGTTTGGTCATTCCCAAAATCTGGTCAAGTTTCCAAATCTTATTTCGTTTTTGTGATTTTACAGCATCTATTGGGGTCTTTCATGTCCACTATTCAATTTGTTTCAGTTAATGCGTTTCATACGCAAATATCAGATCCTTTGATTGGTGGGACTTATATGACGACATTGAATACAATTTCTAACTTTGGGGGCCAATGGCCTAGATTTATTGTGTTGAACATGATTGACTGGTTCACTAAAGTTGTTTGTGAACCTGAATTTGGTGATGCTTTCCCTCCTTTTGATGTCAAGACAGAGCCATTGAAAAAACTATGCACCGATAAAGGTGGGAATTATACAATATTAAAAGACGGGTACTACGCTACAAATTTCTTATGTATTGGATTGGGACTGTTATTATATTTTGTTTGGATTAAGCAGAAAGTAACTTATTTACAATCATTACCAACGAGTTCATGGAGAGTTGCCCATTAGAAGTACCTATATATAGACATTTAGATAAATCTAGGGATTAGGTATATCAATGAACCCAAATAAGCAGCAATTAAACCTGTAATCTTTTCTGAAAAACTGTGGAAGTGAGTACTTGTTATCAATAACATCCACCACCACAACGCTATCAAACTGATAATTATAATTGTGGAATTTTTGAGTATTAATATAGCAAACTTCGATAGCTTCTGGCCATCGTTAGAATTCCTCAAACTAGTGAACTCTGTACTAAACTTATGCAACTCAGTCATAAATCCAATTTCAATCAGCTCAAACCATAGTAACAATGAGCTATGTACTAGTAAGAAAACATGGCCGCTTGGATCATGTCCACCAGACCAAACACCTTTCATCTTCCTGCACATCAAACTACCGACCTCTCCAGTAATACCATTATAATTGGCAATCTCATATTCGCACACTCCACCAGTATAAAGGAATACTCTATCCATGATGGGCAGCCCAAAGAACCATTGAGTGAAAAAGTACCACCAAAAAGTGCTCAAGCTGATTCTAATAACAGTTCTGGTGTTGATTCTATGTTGAACTACAAAGTATCCCATTGTTAGTAGCGTCCAGAGCCAACCCTTCTTAACAAATGCTGTATTGATGAGGTTGTGCTTGTTCGTATAGTAATTTTCTACAATAATGGGTGACGTATGGTAAAGGATTTGTCCCAGCATTATAGTTAGAGGATATAGCGTTAAAACAAGAACTTCGAGGGGTTTAAGCTTCATATTTTCATGGATTTTTCGCAGAAATCGAGTAATCTTTTGATGGTGGGCATGATAAATATTATCTTCTATCATTCTCAGACAAGTAGAATTGAAAAAGGCGAATCTAGAAATATTTTAAAGAATTTGCTATCAACCATACTGATGGCGATAGCTTTTATTGAATTCGGTGTTCGGATGTGATGTTTTACCACTCTTTTTCCCTAGGTGCTTCAGAGTAATAATAATAAATAATAATAAGACTAATACTCAATGCAAATTACTAGTGAGCCTTGTAACTAGAATGAGCGACGAGCTGCCAACGCGGTGGGAGATAGAACTTGAGGTGGGTATTTTATATTTTTCAGCTTGAGAAGAATGGAAGCTAACCGTGTACTTTTGTTTTTAGTTTGTTCAAGCACTCTCAAACTTACAGTATCTCAACTACCTAGCACAGAACAGATATCTTGAAAATGAGAAGTTTCTGAATTATCTAAGGTATTTGGAGTACTGGCGAAGACCTGAATACGCTCGACATCTTGTGTATCCTAATTGTCTTCATGTGTTGACATTGCTGCAGTCTGAACAATTCAGACAACGGATACTTAGACAAGATGCAGCAGGAGTGCTCATGAATGATATGGTTGATAGGTGGAAAGAACCACAGACAACGTTTGCTCCTACACCTCTGACTGATCAAAAAAAAGAAAACGGATCAGTCCCAAGTGATGCTATTTTAAATGGTAATAGCCATAGAGAGGAGCCTGAAGTTAGTGCTAATGGAAATGGCACGAATGATTCCACTGCATTAAATAATAATACAGACAATCTGGTTACTACGTTAGACCCATAATCTACATCAGTTATACCCTGATAAAGCAATTACACTACTATTTCAATTACATGGCATCTCATTCGTTGTTATAAAAGCATCTCTGTATCATATACCAAATTTTGCTTTCAATTCGTTTCTTACTTCCTCATTTTGGAAATCAACTTGAGTCAAGTTTTCTAACAATTTCTCCACTTTAGATCTGTCGTTTGCCAGTCCCAAGACTTTCAATAGTTTAGTTGTTTCGACATTTAGATATTTTTCACGAGCATCAATATTGGATTCCATACCTTTAAGACCACCGTCTTGTACAGAATTATCAAAAACTGAACTTAGTTGGTTGATTGATTTGAATAACTCTGTAGTTTGTGATACTAGATAATAAAGGGTTTGATCGAGGGGTGATAGCCCATTTAGTAACTGAATTGTTTCTTGAGTTAATTGATCATTTTGTTCTTCAAGAAAAACCAAAGTATTCCTATAAATTGACAGTAATTTTACAAGCTTCCTAGCTCTTTTGATCTGAGAAATCAACTGCTTTTTTATAGCCAATTGGTTCGTTATCTCCTTGAAAAGAGCATTGGTTTTTAGATCCAACTCCACTGATCTTGATTCCGAATTTTTATCAAACACAATTCCCTCATAATGCTTTAACCGTATCCATCCACCAAGGCTCAAATCATTGGGTATCGTCAAGATATTTATCAAAGCATATAACTCAAACCTATCGAAATTTTTATCCACGCTATTTTCCAATAGTGTCTCTAGTTTAGCGGTGCCTATCTCAATTTCGTTGTCAGGTATTTTTGCCCTAACATCCTCTTTTGCCATGATCACATCTTCTTCCATATTCTTCAGGTGTAGTCCTTGCAATCTAGATGATTCCTTTTCCACTAGATATGTCTCTACAGCCTGTGTACATTTATACATAACACCATTAACCGCGTTGATAATGTCGTCTATGAGCGCAATTGGGGGAAATCCCAAGTGCTCTGTGAGCACTTCCATAGATCTTTGATCAGGAGGAGCCATTATGGTAATGATAAACTAGCAATATTCTATACTTCTCCTACAATTCAACCAGTTCAATGAAAAAATGATGTTGATGTTTTGGTTTTTTTCTTGTTTACATTTTCAAAGTCTATATGACAATTCTTTGTTCGCGATTTTGTTCTACAACTGTTACTTCCGGGGCCAAAAAGTCACATGATGATTTCCGGACTTTACTAGAGAAATCTTTGAAATCTCTCTATTAGAAGTAGAAACTAAAGCTTTAGTTTAACTATTTGCTCAGCTCGCTTTCTAGAGACTAAGAAATGTTTATAAGATCGGTAACGAAAGCAAGACTCCATCAATTTGGTCTTGCGATACCTATTTCACCTTTGCCATCATTGCTGAGGGTAAGGACAGCCTTCACTTCAAGAAGGAATTCTACAAACAAGCCTCTACTAGAAGCATCTCCAGCTTCAGATTTCAATATCCCAAAAGAATTCCCTGACCTAACTAAGATTCTTAAACCCATAACTCCCAATGACTCTTATGTGAGCTGTACGGTATTTGATCTGCATGGTAATGTCACTGCTGTTTCCAAACATTTTCCGAAGATGAGGTTCTTACAAGAGCATGGCTTGTATCCTCGTGATTTACGAAAGATTGATACCTCTGCAATTGATGTCGTGCCATCCATAGTCATCAGGGAGAACTGTATATTGGTGAATCTTCTGCATATTAAAGCTTTAGTGGAAGCTAATAAAGTGATGATTTTTGATACCAGTGATCCAAATGCTGCCTCAAGATTGGGTTTATTCGTGTATGATCTAGAAGCCAAATTGAAAACCCAAAGTCATGGCTGGATGCAACAATATGAGCATAGAGCTTTAGAATCTATTCTAATCAATGTTATGACGTGCTTGGATACTGAATTACAACATCATCTGAGGACTTGTGGGCTGATCTTAGCAGAGCTAGAAGATCAAATAGATAGAGATAGGTTACGCGATCTATTAGTGAAATCTAAAGCCTTAAGTGCATTTTACCAAAAGACTCTATTAATCAGAAACGTCTTAGATGAATTACTAGACAATGATGAAGATTTACAAGGAATGTATCTTACAGAGAAACTTAGCTCTAAAAATATGGGAGAGGAAACAAGTGCAGAGGATAGAATTGATTTTGGAGAAGTAGAAATGCTTTTAGAGTCATATTATAAACAGTGTGATGAGTTTGTTCAACAATCAGAATCTTTAATTAGTGATATCAAGAGTACTGAAGAAATTGTCAATATTATCTTGGATGCCAATAGAAATTCATTGATGTTGTTTGAGCTAAAAGTCACTATATATACACTTGGATTCACTGTGGCAACTTTGTTGCCTGCCTTTTACGGTATGAACTTGAAAAATTTCATAGAAGAATCGAATGTCGGATTTGGTTCTGTCGTTGGTGTTTCTATAATAATAGCTCTTTTGGTAACAGCATCAAATTTCAAAAGATTGAGGGCTGTTCAGAAGTTAACCTTGATGACTCCTGGTGATAGAATGAGAACGTCTCAAACAAAAAGATCAGGCTCTATCCGTGGTTTAGGGTATTTCCAAAAATGGCGTATATTTAATAGAAGAAGAAGGATGCTAAATACTGATGAGGGTGAAAGAGAAGTGGTTTGGAAATGGTTAATTGATGAAAAGAAAAAATAGTTAGTGAAACTGATGAAAGCAATATTGTACATAGAAGGGAAAGGAATGGGTAAAGTTTATCTTTGGGTATTACCGAGAATTTATGTTTTTAGTTTTAGTTTCAATTTATGACATAATGACTGATTATTGAAAAAACCTTGTAAAAGCAATATATATCATTAATCTATAAAACACCCCATAAAAATAATTAAGATACTCTCTTGTATACACTGCTGTTCTGTGCGGAAAAGAACCCCTCTACACTCTTATCATTTCTTAAAATATCCGACTTCTTGGTATACTTAGGCCTACTTGGTCTGTTATCACCAACTTTAGCATATTTACTGAATCCAGAATCATCTAATTTGCCTGCCAATTGATATGGGATGGCATCATCGGATAAGTTTGAAGGATCACCAGATGGTATGTCGACATATTTGCTATTGACACTGTAACTTGGAGTATATATTGCTCTGGTTTTTGGGGTAAAGCTTTCCGTCGTTTTTGGATTTTGTGGTGAGGATTTGGATCTGGTTGCTTTGGATTTCTTTAGTCTTTCTGGATTCAATGAATCCAACGCATCAAGCGAAAAAGAGTCTGAAATTTCTTTTAGTTCGTTGTGATACTCCTGCTTGGTCTTCCTCGACTTTGAAGACTTCTTCTTCTTAAGAGGTGAACTCTCTCTCATTCCAGAATATTTCTTCTCCATCGCTTCAAACAAATCACCTATCGTCTTAACTGGACTATCTGGTTCATCAATCAGCATTTTCGAAACCATTTCTAGCTCAGTCCCAAATTTTTTATACTTCGCAATTAATTTTCGAAAATCTTCGATCTTATTAGAAGTTTGCATCTTAACAAAACATCTCTTCCAGAAGGGATTTTCCAGATTGAATTTCAAATCTTCAAAATCAAAGTCCTCAACTGCTTGGTCCATTGTCCTGGTTTGCACCATCTTTGGTAGATTGATTTTGCTTATTGATGGGGTCAATTTCTTAGTCTGGACAAATTGAGATTCAGGTATTGCTAATAATTGTCTGATATCCAATGATTCACCTGGAGGAACTGCAATCGGATTCGAGGGGGTTACACAATCCATATCAACTTCTTTTCGAAGTATGTGGTCAATATCGACTGCAGAGAAAAAAGCACATGACTGTGGTAGTTCATTCATTCCTAAATTCTCTGAAAACATTGCTCTAGTCCAAATGTTGCTAATCTGCAAAGCCATTGCGGCACGATATCTATCTTCCTTTTTGACTAAATATCGAATTTCATCATGAACACTCAAGCTTAATCTTCCGTTTATGCCAAACTTTTTGATCAAAAAGTTCATAGAGACACAAAGTAAATGTAAGTAATCCACACCAGATGACTGGATTGCCCAGTTAATTCTGGATGGCATGAAAGAGTTGGCATTCAAATGTCTTTTCATCAATGCTTTTGTAATACCAGCTCCTAAAATAGGAGTTTTGGGATTCTCTTGATGAGCAATTCGTTCTAGTTCATTAAATAAAACGGATT